>OY747704.1:45272500-45872500 GCA_963556495.2 Valencia hispanica
GCACTGGCTTTTAAGTATGGTCCTTAAATTTTCAACATGCTTTAGGTTTGGTCTTTAGGCACTTCAGGAGGTTAATGTCAGCCAACTTTTTCCAAAACAAAATTAATTTATAGGCATGTTTGATATTCTTAGAACAGTGTTGAAATCATCAATATGTCCCAAACTGTCTCCCTCAGATGAGAAGAAATTGGTTAGGATGTCCAAGAACAACACAAGACTCAAGCATGCCTTGAACTGGAAACTGCTGGGCCACCAGTGTAACTGGTGGCGAAGAAAGCATAAAATGCACATCTTCAAGCATAACTGTAATTGAGGTTGTTCTGGAGGGCAGCTAAAGTGAAATCAAAGAACTAAAGTAAATTATAATATCTAAAATATAAACTCTTAGATAGAAGCTATGTAATTTTTATTGCAACGTTTGCTTTGTTTTCGTTCCTAAATAATGTAGGAATTGTAGAATTCTAAATGAAAGTAATAGTCAAAACCATTTTTTATTATTCTCAACTTGATTATATTTATTATTGTGTTAATAAAAAACCTAAATGAAAAAACCTGCCAACACCGGCTTCCTAATTGACACGGTTTTAACTGTTTTTTTTTTTATCCTTTTCTTTTCTTTTCTTTATTTTATTTTTTATGACTAGTTTTAACCGTTTTTATCACCACTAAGTTTTAGCGAGTTATTTCTTTTTATCTGGGCGTTTTTAATCAGAGCACGGACTCTATAATGGCTCCACTCACCTGTAGCTCCGGGTGTGAAGGCTGCATCAACTTAAAGTAAATCATGGAATTGGAGCAGAGGATCTATACTCTCCACCAAATCCAGGACCACGAGCGCGGCGTGGACATCCTGTTCGGACGGACTTTCGCCGCCGCCACCAGTGCCTAGCTGACCGACACAATTCCCTGCCAGCCCGGTGAAGCTGTGGAGGGGGAATCCATCGCTGGGTCTCCAGGCGGACTCGGACTGACGAACACCGGCGGTGGTATAACATCTACGGCAGAGGAGGAGCGCTGGTTCCAGCTGGGGACTAAACCAAAAACCCCCATTAGTTTCATTCCGGTGCCCCAGGGTGCATGGTCGACGGTCGGGCCTGGCCGCGGTGGGGGCGCCCAGTGAAGCTGCCACCGTTCTCCCCCTCCCGGCCTTCCGCTGTCTAACCGCTTCGGTGCCCTGGGGCACGACTTTCCTCCTCTGACCGTCCCTCCGACCGTACCGAAGCCCAGCAGTTCCGCAGGACCGCCGCCCACCCCCTCCCAGCAGCCGGAGCAGCAGTCAGATTCCGGTAGCCACCCACGTTGCGCCAAACCCAGGACTACGGGATCCGCCGACGAGTGCTCCATTTCACCCCGAATCCACGGAACGAACCCTCGGCGCCCACTAAACATTGCTGTAGTCCCGGGGAAGCCAATAAGCCGCCCAACATTCAGCAGGTCCTGGACAGCGAGGGATCCTCTGCTCACCATCAGCCTTCAGACCAGTCACCCACCACGCTCATCATTGGAGACTCAATAATCCGGCACATTAGGATGAGAGGAGCCGTTACTCTTTGTTTTCCGGGGGCTACGGTAAATGACATTTCTGAACAGATCCTGGACTCCATCCGAAGCCACTCAACCGTGAGTAAAATTATAATTAATGCTGGCACCAACAACATCCGTAAACAGCAGTCTGAGCTCCTAAAGCGGGGTTTTATTCATTTGTTTAATCTTTTAAGAGACAAACACCTTTTTTTTTTTTCTCTGGCCCCACTCCCACCATCGGCAGAGGAATAGGCCATTTCAGCAGGCTGCTTTCTTTGAACACCTGGCTTTCCACTGCCACCGTGATGCATAACATTGGTTTTATAGACAATTTTTACATTTTCTGGGGTAGGAGTCAACTGTTTGGGGCGGACGGACTACATCTGAACAGACAAGGCACACATATGCTGGCATTAAGCCTGGCATACCCTCGTCCACCCCTGTCCACCACACTGGCTCCAGCTGCTCCTGCCCTCTCTGCCCCCTCAACCACATCCTGATGTCCAGCTTGTCCCTGCTCCTATGAACTCAGTCCTGACTTTAACAGTAAGTCACATATCGGACTTGGACCTTGCCCCACTTCTTTCATTCCTGTAATTATCAGCAGAGAGCGAACAAATAATCATAAAGTGAACAAATGCAACCCAAATAATCTTAAACAGTTGCTAAAAATCCCACCTCCAGTAAATCATACAGTCACTCCATCTCCAACTACTATTAATAGCACTTTTAAATGTTCGCTCTCTGCTGAATAAAACTTTTATAATACATTTTTTGATTTTAGACCATAAACTTCAAGGTTTATTTGTAACGGAAACATGGCTGAGTGCAGATGCTCCTGCTGTTCTTACAGAGGCCTCCCCACCTAATTTTCATTTTTCTTATTCAACCAGGAGTAGCCAGAGGGGAGGTGGAACTGCTTTTATAAGTTCATTAACCCTTTCCGCCAAACCTGTTTTACTTGATAATTTTACCACTTTTGAATATACTGCCTCTGTTTTTAGCACTCCTCAGATTTTATGTGTGACAGTTTATAGGCCTCCGAAAAAGAGTGCACTTTTATTCAAGAATTTTCAGAGTTTTTATCAATTTTGCACAACTCTTATCAACGAATAATTTTAGCTGGTGATTTTAACCTACATATAGATAACCTTTTAGATCCTTTATCAACAGAATTTTTAAATATTTTGAATTACACACGTGCTCAAATTTGTTGGTACCCCTCCACAAAAAATGAAGAATGCACAATTTTCTCTGAAATAATTTAAAATTGACTAAAGTAATTGGCATCCACCATTGTTTATTACATATTGAATAGAAATCAGACTTTGCTTTTGATGTTTCATTCAACATAATATTGTAAATAAGAAAACAAATGAAAATGGCATGGACAAAAATGATGGGACCCCTAACCTAATATTTTGTTGCACAACCTTTAGAGGCAATCACTGCAATCAAACGTTTTCTGTAGCTCTCAATGAGACTTCTGCACTTGTTAACAGGTAGTTTGGCCCACTCTTCCTGAGCAAACTGCTCCATCTGTCTCAGGTTTGATGGGTGCCTTCTCCGGACTGCAAGTTTCAGCTCTTTCCATAGATGTTCGATAGGATTCAGATCAGGACTCATAGAAGGCCACTTCAGAATAGTCCAATGTTTTGTTCGTATCCAGTCTTGGGTGCTTTTAGCTGTGTGTTTTGGGTCATTATCTTGTTGGAGGACCCATGACCTGCGACTGAGACCGAGCTTTCTGACACTGGGCAGTACGTTTCACTCCAGAATGCCTTGATAGTCTTGAGATTTCATTGTGCCCTGCACAGATTCAAGGCACCCTGTGCCAGGCGCAGCAAAGCAGCCCCAAATCATAACCGAGCCTCCTCCATGTTTCACTGTCGGTATGGTGTTCTTTTCTTTGAAAGCTTCATTTTTTCGTCTGTGAACATAGAGCTGATGTGACTTGCAAAAAAGCTCCAGTTTTGACTCATCTGCATCACCATTGGACATGATCTTGTAACCTTTACCTTTACCATGCTTGTCAATTACTTTCTTTCTGATCTCCTCAGACAACTCTCTCCTTTGCTTTCTCTGGTCCATGTTCAGTGTGGTGCACACAATGATACCAAACAGCACAGTGACTACTTTTCTCCATTTAAATAGGCTGAATGACTGATCACAAGATTGGAAACATGTGTGATACTAATTTAAGTAACTATTTTGTTTGAAATATCACTATGATCCAGTTATTTATTATCTTTTCTAAGGGGTACCAACAAATGTGTCCAGGCCATTTTAGAATATCTTTGTAGAATAAGCAATAATTCAACTCTTTTCACAGCTTCTTTGCTTTATTCTATGACATACCAAAGGCATGCAAGTATACATGATAAAATAGCTTTCAATGTCATCACTTTTCAGGAGTAATGCAGCATTATTTCAATGAGCTGTAAGGGTACCAACAAATTTGAGCACGTGTGTATATGGATTTTAGTCAGCATGTCATGCAGCCAACTCACAACAGAGGACACACCCTGGACTTGGTAATCAGGTATGGCCTGTCCACTAGTGTGTCCTCTGTTGTTGACTTGGCTGTCTCTGACCACTACTGTGTTTTTTTAAAGCACCTGTTTTACCCAAATAGAAACTTCTGTGAGAACTGTCAGGAAACATCATCTAACCCCTGAAGTGGCTGCAGGTTTTCTTTAAGTTTTTAATAAGCTTCCTCCTGTACCTTTATATGTCCCCTGTGATTTTATCGTTAATGATTTTAACAGTAGGCTTCAATCCGCTCTCGACCTGTTAGCTCCACTAAAAGTTGTAAAAACTCATTCAAAACATACTATACCATGGAGAAATGAAAACCTTAAGAAATTAAAGAGGAGCTGCAGGGTGGCAGAAAGGAAATGGAGGAAAAACAAAATCACAATAAATCATCAGATATACATAGAACATCTCAAATCATACAATAACGCTGAAATTCCAGAATTTCATACTTCTCCATAATCATCTCAGAACATAAAAATAATCCCAACATTCCGTTTTCCACCATTGACAACATTCTTAATCATACCTCTACTGCACTTCAGAAAACCCCCTCAAACACTCTGTGTGAGGAGTTCGCAGACCACTTCAGAGGGAAGGTAGACACCATCAGATGTAAGATTTTATCCTCTCAAAGTAACATGGTTCTAGACAAATCTGAGTGTGTCTCTTTATCAGAGGAAACACTGGACAGTTTTGTCCTGGTAGAAGCTGGGACCCTTGATAAAGTTTTCTCCTCAGTGAGGCCCACTACTATGGAGGACTACAGGGGTCATTGGAAAAGCAATACAGCATTTTGACGAGGAGTGCTTAATTGTGAATTAAAAATATAGATTGCTAAATATAATTTCAAATTCAACAATTAATCCATACAAAAAAAAGACAAATTTGAAAAGCATTTTGTAATTGCACATTTTAAATTGAAATACTAAAGAGGAATTGCAAATTGTATTTATTTGATTATTAAATACTGTGATTTGAAAATGTTTTTCAAATCCTATTTCAAAATGGAGAGTTAAATAACACAATTAATAAGAGATTGTAAATATATTTCCTTTTCATACATTTAAAAAAGTTATTCCCTTTTCTACACCCGTTTTCTCTTTCCAGCTTTCATTTTCAAATCCTTTTTGCAATTGCATTTCCTAATTGGTTTCCCCTCTCCTTTTAGCATTCAAGTGACCCTCCTGCAAAAAGGAAAATGCTTTTCAAACGTGTCTTTTTTTTGTATGGATTAATTGTTGAATTTGAAATTATATTTAGCAATCTATATTTTTAATTCACAATTAAGCACTCATCGTCAAAATGCTGTATTGCTTTTTCAATCACCCCCGTAGTCCTCCATACACTACAAGTGCCCTGGACCCGATTCCGACACGGTATTTTAAGCAATTTTATGAATCTTTTAAAGACGAGATTTTAACCCTGAGGAATTGCTCCCTTCAGACAGGGGTCTTTCCTGCCGCCTTTAAAGGGGCGGTGGTGAGGCCCCTGCTGAAGAAGAGCAATTTAGATTTTAATGATTTAAACAACTTCCGACCGGTATCTAACTTACCATTTTTAAGCAAAGTTTTAGAAAAACTTGTTTTAATTCAACTTAATGATTTTATTAACTCTCATAATGTCCTAGATACATTTTAGTCTGGTTTTAGTGTGAACCACAGCACAGAGACGGCTCTTTTAAAGATGTTAAATGATTTTAGATTAAATTATGACGCTCAGAAGGTGACAGGGCTGGTTCTACTGGATCTAAGCGCTGCCTTTGATACAGTAGACCACACTATTCTTTTAACCAGTTTAAAACAGATCGGCCTCTCTGGTGCTGTTCATAAATGGTTCACATCCTATCTCACAGACAGGACTTTTATGGTAAGTTTAGATACCTGCTCCTCTAAGGTCCACAAGATCACATGTGGTGTGCCCCAGGGTTCGATTTTAGGCCCAGTGCTTTTTAACCTTTATATGCTCCGTCTTGGCAGCGTCATCAGAAGACATGGAGTTAACTTTCACAGTTATGCTGACGATACACAGTTATGCATCTCCATGCTTCCTGATGACACACGGCCAATGGATGCACTTTTTAACTGCATTTTAGACATTAAATCCTGGATGGCAAAAAACTTTCTCCAGCTCAACCAGGACAAAACTGAAGTGTTAGTCATCGGTCCTGAGGCTCAGAGAGAGAAACTTTTACCAAAACTACAATCACTGTCTTTTAATCCTTCTTTACAAGTGAAGAATCTGGGCGTTATTTTTGACTCTGAGCTGACTTTTATTCCTCACATAAAAAATATCACTAAAATAGGTTTTTATCACTTAAAGAACATCGCCAGAGTCCGCCCCATTCTCTCCCTGGCCAATACGGAGACGCTGATACATGCTTTTATCTCCAGTAGAATTGATTACTGTAATGCCCTGCTTTCTGGTCTTCCCAAAAAGAATATCTCAGGTACAGCTTTTACAAAATTCAGCAGCACGTGTCCTGACTAAGACCAGGAGATGGGAACACATTACACCGGTCTTAGAATCACTGCATTGGCTCCCCGTATGTTTTAGGATCGATTTTATGGTTCTTTTAATAATTTTTAAGTGTCTTAATGGTCTTGGGCCTTCTTATCTTTCAGAATTGCTTTTACCGTATGAACCTTCGCGGTCTCTGCGCTCCACTGGCAGCCGTCTCCTTGTCACCCCCAAAGTCAGGACACACACTCATGGTGAGGCGTCTTTCCATTATTATGGCCCTCATCTCTGGAACAGGCTGCCAGAGGACCTCAGGGCCGCAGAGAACGTTCATGTTTTTAAGAGCAGGCTCAAGACTCACCTTTTTAACCTAGCTTTTAACTGATTATTATTTATTATAGTCTGTTTAATTGCTGGACATGTTTCATTGGATCGAATTCTTTTTAGTTTAGCTTTTAGCTGGCTATTTATCAATTATTGTTTATCTGCTTTGCATTTTTATTTGATCATATCTTGTTTTAATTTTAATATTTTAACTTATTTTAGTCTTCCTTCCAGTGTTTCCTCTGTGGGAGCCCCCTGCCTCGGGGGCAGTGGTCGGCTGTGGCTGCCTTGGTGCTCTCCAGGTGGTGCTTGGGTGGAGGTGGGGGTACCAGCCCTCCCTCCTCTGGGCTCCCTGGGTCAGTGCCTTGGCTGCTGCTGTTGACCTGCTGCTGCCGACATAGATGGCTCCCATGATGAAGTTTCCTGGCTCATCTGTACTCAGCCCGTTTTGCTTTTGTCTGTTGCTTTTATGTGTGTGCGTGCATGGGAGATGGGGGGGGGGGGGTATACATGTGGTGATGTTTTTGATTTTTTTTATTTTGGGAAAGGGGGGGGGGGGGTTGTGGGTCATTTTTAATCTGTTAAGCACTTTGAGAAGCTTTGTTGTGGTTTGAAAAGCGCTTTATAAATAAATAAATAAATAAAGTTTGAATAATTAAATTATCTTTTTTTTTTTTATATTTATTTTAGTAGCATGAATTTGGTATTTTTATCATAATGCAGTTATTAATGTGTTTTGTTACCTCAATTTCTATCTTATTTTCAGGTGAATAAAGTAAATTACACGTCTTCGTTTCGAAATATACCAGAAACAGAAAAAGACAGCAGATTTTCCAGTTAAAAACCTCAGAACTTACACTGTACCAGATGCGTTGGTACAGTTTGAATACAGCATTTACTTCAGATGCAGCCAACAAAGTCTGACCAAAGGTTTGAGGCGTATGAGTCCTCAAAGCCAACGGACGTGATGCACCTGCCACACAAATGTAACATTTACACACAAAAATTCGCACATCTGTTAAAAGTAAAGCTCAGTTTTAGAAAACGTGGATAACTTCTCAGACAAAAAGGCAAACAAACAAAGCCCAAACAAAACTGGTGTACCATAATTGATATGTTCGTAGCCATGAAATTACAAGGTGACTTTATAGTTTATACAGCTATAAAAACAAAACTGTACCCTGCTGCTTCATGAATACAGTGGTTTTCAAAATTAGGTCCCTAAGAAAAGCTAGATACCTTTCTGTTAATTTGTCCCCCTATTTGAAAGCCTTTGATTAGGCCACTGTGGTGGCATAAACGTTTATAAATGGCTGGGTTGGTAACAGAGACACTATGAGAGAGCACAAGCGCATTGGGCCAGAATGAATGTGGTTTTGATTTGGAGAATGTGCCAACGTTCCAGTCAATGCTAATCATTGAGAAAAGCTTATGAAAACCATGATGGATTCCACAGGCCCAGTTTTTGAGCTTGCGGTTTCATCACAAATCCACTTAAGCTTTTTATGTAATGTGGTTAAATATATTGCTTTTTATTCGTCCAGTTTGTATGAATAAACTCTAGTGGGAAAAAAAAAAAATATATATATATAGATATATATATATATGTATATATATATATATATATATATATATATATATATATATATATATATATATATATATATATATATATATATATATATATATATAAATAAAGGGAAACTTCCATTGAAGTGCTCTCCTTCACATGAACTTGTAACTTCACAATAAGTGTGTATGCGTGTGTATTTTAGGGACAGGAAGTGTGTGGTGTATTTTTAAAAGGCAGAATGAATGAGCAGCTCAGCTTGCAATGCTTACCACCATACAATCCAATTTCCATGGTGCTAAAGAAAAAAAATCATTTTTATAGTGATAATCTTGCTGTAAAAAGACAGTGTGGGCAGTGGCTTACATACATTAATATACAAAACAACAAAGAATCAAATACATATATATGACATAATACAATATATTTCTCTCTTCAAATTAAATAGTTCCTGAACTCCTCTGTTTTCATTGCTTTATCCTAAACTTACATTTGTTTTTCTTTGAGTGTTACAAAGAGTTTTAACCTTTGTAGCACTTTGAGATTTGATTCCAAATGTACAGTGCGTTATAAATAAAATTTATTATTATTATTATTATAGTTATTATTCCTGGTTCAGGATCTTATTTTTCATAACCTTTTTAGGTTAAATCCTTGCTACATATTGGAAGATTTTGCCTTTGATTGCAAGATTTATCTTGAACAGGAACAGTTGGCTTATTAAGTAGATGGATCCATCTTTCAGTTAGAAGGTTCCTGTCTGATCTCTACCTTCCATAATTCATGTATTGAGATATTCTTGCATATGTTGTCCTTGCCACTATCCAAATAGATTTTAGCACAAACTGTCAAGCATGGTGGTGGAAGGTTCATGATACCGGCTTGTTTTACAGCCAGAGGACCTGGATACAGTAACTTGCACTGACCATGATCTCTCCGGGAAACCAAAGTATTACATAGTCAGAACCAAGCCCATCTGTCTATCCATTAAAGTCTGGCTCAAATGGAGCCACAAATGCCAACATGCAGTATTGTAGAAGAAACAGTGAATGGAAAATCCTCAACAGTAAAATTTGAGACTGATAAAGTTATGAGGAAAACAACTTTTTCCATTTTCTTCAACAAGTTTTTGAAGTGTACTTAATTATTCCCACACTCATGTTTATTGATTTTGGCATCATCTTTGATAAATAAAGAATCATATTGTGGAATTTTAAATGTTATTTAGACTTAAGGTGAGAATTAAATAATGTTGGAACCTGATAAAGACCAGGGGTTTCATTTATAAAAGATTGTGTACAATCCTCACTAAAGCTCAGCAAAAAAAATGTACTTATGTAAAGTAAGTTTCAGATCTATCAAACTTTGGGTACGCACAGCTACATGCAATTTCCGCTTTATAAACCACACTGTGCTCAGATAATTTTAGATCATATCCCACCTCTTACACACCCACCTTCTGCCATAAATGGTCAATTCAAAGTTCCTAGTGAATATTCTGCATAGACTTAAGCTGCTGTGGGGCACGGGTAACCATAGCAACCAAGAGGGGGAGAAAGCGCCTTCCACTGAGACTGAAATCGAACTGCTTATGGGTGATGTACTGGCACAGAAAAATTGTTTATTTCTATCAGTCAATCAACATTTATCTGTATAGAGCTTTACTAAGCCAAAAGGCGACCAAAGTGCTTCACAATAAAAGACAAAAATATAGTTACCAATAAGAAAATGTGTAACTAGACAACAAGAGTAAAAAGATAAAAAAATAAAATATAAGCACCAGAAATAAAATAAAAAGGAACAATAAATATAAAGTTTGAATAAGATTACTTCTTGTAGCAATAATACAATTGGAATAAAAGCAAATTAAAACTAATAAAAACTACAGCAGAATGTAATATGTTTTAGCACTCCTAGATATCTAAAGCCCGACAGAAAAGTTGTGTTTTAAGTCTACTTTTAAAAAGTTTCATCCATGCAAAATGTTATTTGGGGGTCACAAATAAACAAAAGAGCTACGAGTGACACAGCGATGATGCAGCAGTGTGCCTGACATAAAAAAGAAGGTGAAGGCAAAGAGGGAGACGGCATGCCACAGCCAAAATGTACTGCAGTGGGGGTCGGCCGGGTCTAGTTCAGCACATAGATCTTATGACCCTTTTCCACTAGGGTCGGCTCAGCCCAGCCCAGCACAGCCTGGTTGTGTTTCCATTGCCATCTCAGGAACGCGGCGGTGGGCAAGGACATGGGCAGGCTCAGCATAGCAAAAGTTCCACTAAAAATCAGTCATCACTCATCGTTTTCCAACATTACAGATTCCATTGCTGGAGACGGTATCTAGCCCAATCACTTTCCTGTTGCTCGATGTCCTTTCACCTCTTCCAGTGCATGCAGTCTGCCCCGCTCCGGAAGTTGTGGTCCTCCACAGCCCGATAATCACACTTTAATTTTTTTAGTTTCCCCCAGCAATGTTTTGAACTCACTGGAGGCTATGCGTTGCCATTGTCTGTGACATCACTTCACACGCACACTGCTAAGCCAATCAGTGGCTACCACTATAGGTATGAATGAGAGTGACATCACTTTACCGGACCAATCAGTCCACAGGTGGGCGTGTTGGCTCGCCTCGGTCAGCTTCGGACTGAACCAGAGGTAGTCCGAATAAAGGGGTCGGCTTGCCCCAGACAAAGGTAGTGGAAACGCTTTAAATACGGGCCGAGCCGACCCTAATGGAAAAGGGGCATAATAGGACTGCTTTAGCGAATCTACATCAGATGCTGCCAGTGGCGATCTTTAATCAGTGTCAGTGCATCCATTGTGCAGCATTATGCAGGAGTGTCACTGCAGTATTTATATTTGTAACTCACACAATTAATGCACCAATAAGTGCATCTGCTGTATATTCTGAAGACATACATATGAAGATATTGTGATATAATTCTTAAATGCAACATTTTCATTCAGATTCTCATTTTAATTCTCAGTTCACAGACGGGGGTGGGGGACGACTGTTAAATGTGTGTTCATGTGTGTCCAAAACTCTACAAGTCTGACAATGTGGCTTAAATTCACAATTTTGCAATTTCACCACCTGCACTGCCAGTGCCTTGCGTGTCCAAAATGTGCGTGAGCAAGGTCCTTAGTGTGCTTAAAGTTGCGCACATTTTTCTGCCACATCTTTTTTTTCTATAAATCTCAAACTTGGCATAAAAAGTGACTTACACAATTTTCAGATACTGTTTTGTGCGTAAGCAAGCTTTATAAATGAGACCCCTGATTAGTTTTTATTTTGTTCTGATGCATAAGACCCTAGAACTGTAAGTATATAACTGAATTGATGATTATTTATACAAGATCTTAAATGACTTAAAAATTAAACAATCACACATTTAACGCACAAAAGGGTTAGTGTAAAGAGATTATGTAAATATGTAAAGCCCAAACCCCAGAAGTTCAGTTTAGTTACTTTAATTTTTAATCCAAAAGTTGTCTATGGTTTTACCCCATGATTCAACAGAGTAATCTAGATAAACCAATTACTTTTATACAGATAGACTAATTCCAAAGTTATCTTCTATAGCATTCAGTCGGGAAACTTCATAAGTCCTTCAATAGCAAAAATTAGGGAAATATAGCACCAGCTCACACGCAGTAATATCTAAAACAACACCAACACTGCTGTTTCTGTTTCTGTAACTGCAAAGGTTCCAAGAAATATGCTCAAACGAATCGATCAGATAAATAAACTAGCTCCTCCTCTCAGTTTTCTATAAACTTTTGTCATCTAAAACAACAAAAAATCACAATCAGCACACAAAAATGATCTCATTTCATTTTCTCATCATCTGATTGTTTCAAATTGGCTTACGGGTACAACGACTTCCCTTAAAGAACAGAAACTTTGGGGGACGTAAAAAGACAATTTGTTAAGTGGCCATTCATTATTTAATTTGAGTACACCAAGCAATCATAGTCCTGAACTTTATCCAGGGAAGGTGTGCTTTCATATTCAGCCGTCATTACTCTGATACCCCTAAATAAAATCCAATGTTCCTCGTGAAACATAGTGATGGCAGCATTATGCTAGGTGGATGTTTTCCTTTTGCAAGGACAGAAAAAGCTTCTTTGTGATAATGCTAAAACTGATGGCACAAAAAAAACTGGCCAATCCTGGAAGCAAACCTGGATTTTGTTTGAGCCTCTAGGTTTAATTTCTGCTCATAAATGCTGGACACATATGGAAAAGGACAGCTATTATTGCAGAGAAAAGTGGTTTAACACAATATTGATTTAAGGGGACTTCATCCAAATGCATGCCATAGTTCTCCATTTGTTTGTTAAAAAAAAAAAAGAAACTTTTGGTTTTCCTTCTTAATAAGAATAATGTCCTTGTTTGTCTTGATCTTTCACATTACATCCCAAAAAAATAACAGTAAAGCTTTTGGGTATTGCTTGAAAAAATGTGAACAAGTTCAAGTGGTACGAAAACTTTTGCAAGGCACAGGGTTTCTTTCTCCTTTTTTTCCATTCTAGATCTTCTATCATCTCTAAGACACTCACACATCTCCTCCATCAGCCTCATCCTTAATCTACAGTGCTATGGGCATTCAAGATGATTCCAAATATTTGCCTGTTGTAAATTGATATGACTGTGCTCAGAGTGGAAGGCTGCAGCCAGCTGCACAAACACAATCTAGGTGATTCATGAACCCACCTGTGAGCTGCTTGTAGTCAAAGTGACAAAGAGCCCACTGCTGCTCTAGAAGCACGACTCTGTGATTACCCACTACAACACAGCCTGATAGATATAAAGAGAGGAAGGTGGGTGGTCTCACCCACAGATAGCCAAGCAGTTAGAGCTACTTCTTTCAAACAACCCCCCAGTTATCAGTTTGTATCACTTTGTATATGCAGTACTTTGAATACTCTATATATAGCAAAAACTAAGTGACAAAGATCCCACAGCAAACAAAGAGAACATCAGAGTCGCAAGTTTGTTCAACAGCCAAAATACAAATATAGTGCCCTGCAACATGTATTTATATTCAGAAAAAAATTTTCTAATGCCACAATATGTCACACATATACTTATTGTAATAGCGTTACTACAAGGAACATAAAAGAAAATGTTTTATACCACATCACACTCCAGAGGATACACATAGCACCACAGGGGACTGCACTCTGTACACATCAAACCATTCAGAACAAGACAAAGTTCTATTATCTGCTGAAATACCTGTATGACTGCAGTTGTCAGTTATTGTATCAAAGATGCACAAGAAGCAGAGTACAGAAAACATGTGGATGTTGTGGAAACAGACATTTTCTTGAATGTGAACAAAACAAATGAGATGATTGTAGATTTGTTGAGAAACAGCAGTTTGTCCAAAACTACTTTCAGTGCTTACCTGGACAACAGACTGGACTGGAGATGCAACAGTGAAGCCATATAGAAGAAGGGACAGAGCAGACTGTACCACACGATGAAGCTTCAATCCTTCAGTGTTTGTAACAAGATGCTACAGATCCTCTATAGCAGCATCAGAGCCAATCATTTAAAAAGGTTCAACAAGCTGACAAGGAAGGCTGGTTCTGTTCTAGGGCGTCTGGAGATGGTTGTGGAAAAAATTCTTTATAAAATGAAGAACATTACACACAACCCTGATCATTCTCTTTATGAGAATTTCATACAAGTACAGTGTTTTCAGTAAGAGGCTTTTTCAGATCTGATGTAGTACTGACCACTACAAGAGATCCTTCCTGCCCACAGTCATCAACATCGACAACTCTTTAAAGAAGCTTAGATAAAATGAGTTATCACATTTAATTTCTCTTTGAGATTAATAGAGTATTCATGAATTGAACCGACCACCCCAACCTGTTATGCTTACCACTTTTCATGGCCCTGAAATTAGCTTTTTCCTGTTAGGTTCTCAAAGGCTGTTGGCTACTGTCAAACAGTCTTTCTGCTGGGAAACTGAAATAGAAATCCCAACTTGCTCTAACAAAAACTCTCTAACAAAAACAGGGACAAATGTTTAGTTTCAAAAGAAGCTGCTTCTTTTGCATAGAAGTGTGCAATTTAATATCGAACCACACGAGGGCAGAATGGGACCATGACTAATGCATGCTGCTTTACAATTTGTTTCTAGAGATCCAGGTCGGTAGTCTGCAGCATTTTATAATTTGACAACATTTTTAATGTTTCGCCATGTAGCTGCATGGACAACTTTGCTCATTGCATTAGAATTTATTTAAAAGTAAGTAGCCTCCCTTGTATTCATTTGAGCAGTTTACATTGTTCTGAAAGTATAAAATTCGGTATATATGCTTATCTTGTCAAAACAGGGTGGATAAGTTAATAAGTTTTTTTTAGAATTAGGGTCTCAAACCACTTCCAGTGTTATCTGTGCTGACAGTCAGCTAGTCTGCTCACTACTTCCTGCACTGCTGATCAGAGTTTTTTACTGATCAACTTCCTCAAACCATCAGCAACACTTATTTGTAAAAAAAACAACATAATTTACTTCCAATTATTTATTTATTTTTTGGGGGGGTGTTAACCCAACACAATAGAATGACCTAATTAGAAAGATCGCCTCAAGCTCAATGCAAGAAACTAATTTATCAAAAAATGTTTACAACTATCATTGACTGTTGAAGTAACATTTTAGGCCCAGATCTTATCATTACAGGTCCTTCTCAAAAAATTAGCATCTTGTGATAAATTTCATTCTTTTCCATAATGTAATGATAAAAATTAAACTTTCATATATTTTAGATTCATTGCACGCCAACTGAAATATTTCAGGTCTTTTATTGTTTTAAAACTGATGATTTTGGCATACAGCTCATGAAAACCCCAAATTCCTATCTCAAAAAATTAGCATATCATGAAAAGGTTCTCTAAACGAGCTATTAACCTAATCATCTGAATCAACTAATTAACTCTAAACACCTGCAAAAGATTCCTGAGGCTTTTAAAAACTCCCAGCCTGGTTCATTACTCAAAACCGCAATTATGGGTAAGACTGCCGACCTGACCGCTGCCCAGAAGGCCATCATTGACACCCTCAAGCAAGAGGGTAAGACACAGAAAGAAATTTCTGAACGAATAGGCTGTTGCCAGAGTGCTGTATCAAGGCACCTCAGTGGGAAGTCGTTGGGAAGGATCAAGTGTGGCAGAAAACGCTGCACAACGAGAAGAGGTGACCGGACCCTGAGGAAGATTGTGGAGAAGGACCGATTCCAGACCTTGGGGGACCTGCGGAAGCAGTGGACTGAGTCTTGAGTAGAAACATCCAGAGCCACCGTGCACAGGCGTGTGCAGGAAATGGGCTACAAGCCACTTTTGAACCAGAAACAGCGGCAGAAGCGCCTGACCTGGGCTACAGAGAAGCAGCACTGGACTGTTGCTCAGTGGTCCAAAGTACTTTTTGCACGTCATTCGGAAATCATGGTGCCAGAGTCTGGAGGAAGACTGGGGAGAAGGAAATGCCTGAAGTCCAGTGTCAAGTACCCACAGTCAGTGATGGTCTGGGGTGCCATGTCAGCTGCTGGTGTTGGTCAACTGTGTTTTATCAAGGGCAGGGTCAATGCAGCTAGCTAGCAGGAGATTTTGGAGCACTTCATGCTTCTATCTGCTGAAAGGCTTTATGGAGATGAAGATTTAATTTTTCAGCACGACCTGGCACCTGCTCACAGTGCCAAAACCACTGGTAAATGGCTTACTGACCATGGTATTACTGTGCTCAATTGGCCTGCCAACTCTCCTGACCTGAACCCCATAGAGAATCTGTGGGATATTGTGAAGAGGAAGTTGAGAGACGCAAGACCCAACACTCTGGATGAGCTTAAGGCCGCTATCGAAGCATCCTGGGCCTCCATAACACCTCAGCAGTGCTACAGGCTGATTGCCTCCATGCCACACCGCATTGAAGCAGTCATTTCTGCAAAAGGATTCCCGACCAAGTATTGAGTGCATAACTGAACATAATTATTTGTAGGTTGACTTTTTTTGTATTAAAAACACTTTTCTTTTATTGGTCGGATGAAATATGATAATTTTTTTAGATAGGAATTTTGGGTTTTCATGAGCTGTATGCCAAAATCATCAGTTTTAAAACAATAAAAGACCTGAAATATTTCAGTTGGTGTGCAATGAATCTAAAATATATGAAAGTTACATTTTTATCATTACATTATGGAAAAGAATGAACTTTATCACAATATGCTAATTTTTTGAGAAGGACCTGTATGCACCCCTGTGTAACATATCTATTCTGGCTGTAGAATAACACTTGAGATGTTTTTGCATTACATTAGTTTAAATAAATAAAGGCTACTATAGAGACAACTAAGCACAAAATGCAGGTTGTTAAAGACCAATTATGGATCAATAGTAGCATTATTTCATAATATGAGGATTTAGGGGTGTTTCTTTCACATAAAGGCATACTTGACTGTAGTGGGATTTTTATTTTTTATTTAAATATCAAAAATACAAGTATAAAAAATATTTTTAATATTTATTTCCAAACATTTGAATAAAGCAATATAGAATATAGAAATTTTTCCAAGACAACTTCTGTGTATTCACATATTTCTCATAGCAATTTAAAAGGCACACAAAGTAAAACGGACTCCTTCAATTCTGACTCCAATTTCTCTTGTGCTCACTCCAGAACCGATCCAGGGTGACTGGGTTTTCAGTTGTTTAGTCAAACATTCATTTCCATAAATTATTAAACAAAACAAACAAAAAGAGAGCTGAGATCTTTGGCAAATCACACACACTGACAAAGGAAAAATTTTAAATGCTAATTATGGTCCTATGGTTAACATAGAATCAACTTTGAGATACCGACAAGTCACCAGCCAGTGATGAAGCTGTATCTTAACTGGGCTGGCTGCTACCACAGTCTACCTGATCCTGTTATGTACATGTGTGTGTTTTTTGTAGGTCCTTGGACGGTTTGTACTGGAAACGAATTTCCCCTTGTGTGACAGAGTAAAACCACGTGCACAAACCAGCAAAGTAAAACGAAAACCAAAGAAAGATAATAAAAATTACAAATGCACAGAGGATTACAAAACAAATACATCCTCATATTCCTCGCTGAATACTAACGAAGAGTGCAAAATGTCAGCAGTGCAGAATGAAACTCTGAACCTTATAGAAATATTTAAAAAAACATTGTCATGTTCTCACCAGGAGTACTCAGTAAAGGCAGTTACAGTCAGCCTAAGACATCAACCTGGTTGCTGGAATCAAACTATACCAAAAGTTAAATTATTGAGGTTATAAAAAAAAGAAAGTACTAAAGTCTTCTGTCATGCCACAGAAAGTGCCAGAGGCTGTATGAAGCATTGAATAATACAGCTTTGCATCTACATCGAACACCTGCTGCTGCTTCTGCACTGTCAGTCAGATGGCTGATGTGAACTTTCTCTTCACTTTCATGAAATATGGGCGTCTGGAAGTATTTCCAGTCATGGGAAACGTATTCATGGTGTGGAAACTTACAAAGTGCCATTCATCACTCTCATCAACGTCAGTTCTACTTGTTTTACTCTAAAACGAGCAGAATGACAAAAATTGATGATTTTCTGTTGAATGAACACAAGCAAATCAATATATCAAATGTGATATTAATTAATGTACATCAACATGTTATAGTATTTTAGCAGCAGTAGGAATAAATGCTGCCTAAATGCAAAATGATCATGTTATTCATTTTTTGCATATACATTCTGATACCATTAAGTCCTCAGAAATACCTGGTACCTTAGTAATCCTTAATCATTATACATTATTATAATATGAGAATCTCATATTCGCCCATGTCTGGTCAAACTGGCATAATTTAAAGGAAACATCTTTTAAAAAAATACAAGCATTATTACACCAGCACCTGAGATAAAAACCCATTAAAATCAGCTTTTGTTTTTCTCCATTTTGTTATTTTCTGTTTAAAGCTTCTTCAGTGGCAAAGAATTCTGTCACATTTTTTGGGAGAACCATAGCTGATTATGTTTAAAATTTCTACAGGGGTCCAAAACATTTCCCATGTAAAAATGTACAATTTCCTAGACTCAAATTCTCAGAATTCTGAATCCTTTCTGTTCATTTTAAAATCTAAGATACTAAAAGCTCATTATGATCAAACAGCAGCTATTTCTACAGGCAACAGTCTTTAAGTATTAAAAAAATGGAACCTGGGGAAATCAGAAACTGTAAGAACAGAAGGAAGAAAATAACAGAGGAAGGCACAAGAAAGGAAGTTAAGTGTGAAGAAATAAAAAACGGGAGTGCCGATAGTAAATGGCCAGTATTTGTATAGCACGTTATCTAGTCCTGTCAACCCTAAAGCGCTTCACACTACATTCAGTCATTCACATACTGGTGATGGTAAGCTACATTGTAGCCATAGCTGCCCTGGGGCACACTGACAGAAGTGAGGCTGCCGTACACTGGCTTCATCTCTGACCACCAGCTGTAGTAAGAAAGGAAGGAGACGCATGGTAACGTATTGAAAGGAAAGAGACATCAAAGAAAAGAAAGAAAGGAAGGGAAGTTGAAACAAGGAAGCAAAGATAGGAACGGACAGAATGAAAGGCACATCAGAAAAGAAGGCAACAAAAAGACAGAAAGAAGAGAGACTGAAAACAAGGATAGAAAGACTTGAAGGAATGAAAACACCATGGTGGTGAGAAAGGAAGGACGCAAGAGGAGGAAGTTGAAAGGGAGAAAGGCAATAAGGACATGAGGAACAAAGAAAAGAGGGACACAAGAAAATGGAAAGGAAGAAAAGGGAGAAGGAAAGAACCAACTTTTTGGCAGTTTTTCCAGACTGTGTGGAAACCTCGTTTTATAGGGGAACTGTTAACAAATAAGTGAAGTTCAAAGCTAAGCTGTAGCTGCTTGGTATCTGGTGACTTGTCTCAAGTTTCCTCACATGCCATTTTGCTACCTTATAATACATTTAACATGTTATTCAGTGGAGTCTTGTGCTTCACCTGAGTGGGTCCGCTTGTGTTTGTTAAGTTTTGACCAGGTGGAGAAGTCCTCTCCACAAATAGTACATTTATAAGGCTTCTCACCTGTGTGCATCCTCATGTGGCCCTTCAGGTCAGTTCTGTGACCGAAGTTTCGTTCACAAAAAGTGCACTTGTACGGCTTCTCGCCTGTGTGTGTCCTGATATGTCTTTTCAAAGTGGTCCTGGTGGCAAACTTCCTCTTGCAGTAGGAACACTTGAAAGGCTTTTCCCCCGTGTGCACCCGCAGGTGGTTTTTGAAAGCGGAGGAGTCGGCAAACTCTTTGCCACAGTCCTTGCATGTGTAAGGCTTTTCGCCCGTGTGAATCCTCATGTGCTTCTTCATATTTACGCACGAGCTGAAGCTCTTTCCGCACATGTTGCAAATGTACGGCTTTTCACCCGTGTGGACCCGGACGTGCAGGTCAAGGTTGTAGCGCCGGTTGAAACCATTTCCGCAAACATCACATTTGTAGGGCTTCTCAGTGGAGTGGATGACCAAGTGCTTGTTCAAGTCCCAGCTCTCTCTGAACATTTTTCCACAAGTTTCACATTTGTAGGTCTTCGCCACCGTGTGGGACTTCATATGGAATTTGTAGTTCTTGAAGTTGGACATTACTTTGCCACACCTGTCGCACTTGTAAGGGTTTTCCAGCTTCTCCTCTCCGTCACTTGATTCGCTGTCATCGGAATTGGACAGCTGTGGGTCTGGACTCTGGTTTGATGTTGTGCTCTCTTTACCGTGGTTATCCTGCTTTTTTATTTGACTGCTTGTAGTTGATGTGGAACCTTCCTCCTTACGCGTCCTTTTTTGCGGTGACTCAGAACCCTGACCATCTCTAAGCCTCCTTGTGGATGTTGCCTTCTTGCTATTTGCATCGTCATTATGAGATTTCCCAACAGTGGTTGGCTCCCTGCTTCTTCCTGACGTTGGGCTCGGATCACTTGATTTTTCTTTGGATTTAGAACGTGAGGCGGCCTTTTTCCCATCACTTGATGTTTTATTTGGCACTATTTCTGTTTTTCCACTGTTGTCACTCTGTGCTATCTCAGTATCTCGAGTAGAAGCTGCGTTGTTGTCCCAGTGTTCATAATTTTGTGCAAAATTTGAACTTAGGTTGGAAGTTTCATTCTCCTCTGTGACTTTTATGTTTGCCTCCTGATTTGTACTTTCATTAGAAGCTGTCTTCTCACTGTCAGATCTCTGATTTTGCACTGGCTTGAAAGTTGAATGCACATCACCAACGTTAACTGAGCTGAGAGTTACATATGTAGTTGATCTTGCACTTTCTTGTTTGTGTTTCTTCTGCGGTCTTGTTTCAGAAGTTGATGTTTTCCCATCTTTTGACTTCTTTTTTGATGATGGATCTGTACTTTTATGCAATGGCATCCTCTCATCTGTATGTTTTGTCTTTGATGCTTGTTCTGTCCCATCAGCCGATGTCATAGACTCTTTGATGCTACCCTGGCTTGATCTCTGTTCTATACTTTTGGTTGATGATGCGCTTATATCATAGTTTTTCTTTTGTGATGTTTGCTCAACATTTTCTGTTGATCTTACTCCTCCGTCTTGACATTTCTTGTTTGGTGTCAGCTCAGCAGATTCGGTTGATGCTGTGCTCTTATCAAATTGGTTGCTTGTACAAAAGGCTCTCCTTCCATCTTGACCTTCTACTCTCTCTGTTGTGGCTGGTGTCTCATCTTGATTTTCATCAACTGGTGTCGGCAAAGTCAGTATGGGAGTCGATGGCCTCCAATCTTGGCTCTCCTCATGCTGAGTTGGCTCAACACTTCTAGTTAGACCTGAATTTTCATCTTGAATCTTACTTGTTTCTGGTTCAAAGTATCCTTCAGGTGTTGAGGTTTTATCGTCACCTGTACACATCCTTATTTGTATGGACTCATTGCTTGCAGTTGGTGTTGTGAAGTCAGTATTAATGGTTTGTGTTAACCCAGTACTGCTCTTCAACATTGGGCTCTCGTCATGATCTTTCTCCAACTGTGCCTGCTCTGTGAGGCTGGCTGATGTTACGTTTAAATCATCAAAGCTCATATTTAAGGACGGCTCAGGACTCATACTGGAGAGCGCAAAGGCGTTGTCGTCAATGTCATTCAAGATGTCCTCATAATTTGCATCTAAAAACGCATCATCAAATGCTTCCTCTGAATTTGTAGCTACTGCTGGGCTTCTCTCACTTGGCTCTGTAGGTTCAGTTGGCAATGCCCCTCTATTGTCATTTTGGGTTTCAGCTTCACCTGAATTTTGAGAGAGTGGTTGCTCACTCACCAGTGATGTCCCCTCCTTAGATCCAGACTCTACATCTTTGTTTGAGCTGTTAGACGGAGGATATTTATTTGATCTGCTCTCTTTTCCAGGACCTAAAGGCTGGGATTGACCACTGGAGGTATTCGGACCGGAAGCTGGAGTCCGTTTGGAGGCTGTTGCTTCTTGCTGCTGTGGAGGCTGCTGTCGTTCTTGGGTGATGCTTATTTCCTCATGCTCATCTTTAATGTGCACGGTATCTGGTAGGAATCTGGACACTCCATAATTATCACCAAGCTGCTGTTGATTTTGAAGAGCATTTATCTCTAAAAAGACAACAAAAAGCATGAACAGGAAAAAAAACTGAAAATCTTTAATACTTTGAAGAATATACAGTAAAATACTATTTATTATTTTCCTTTAAACAAGGAATTTTCTAAATTAAACTTCATGAAGGTTTTTCTTCAATTACATTGGAAAATATTTTGCTTCTTTGAGCTTTAAATGCTCAGCAGGACACCCTGCTAGTAAATACTCTAGGACAGCAAATTAAGTTTTGTTTTATAAATAAATGTTTTTATGGCTGTATGATGTATCTAAATCTATTTATGATCAAGAGTCTAGGTATCCGATTTGATCTTTCCTATAAATGTACAGTTTTTTTTCAAGAAGTTATGGGGTTATGGATCTTTTTTTCCTTGTGCTTGTTTTTATGCCAACTATTGAAAGTCGGTGAAAGAAGGCACGAAATAAAAACAGCAAACTCCAAGGTGAATCTTAGAATGAAGTATTATGTACTGTTTTGTGACAAATCCGATATTTTGTTATACACTTACTACTGCCTAAATCCCAAAGGAATTTTATATACAGTTTGTCTTTATATTTCATATAATAAAGGTAGCACTCCATCTGTATTACATCACTGATAACTACCTTTTGAAATGAAAAAGTATGACATATTGTTTGTCAAGAAAAGACAAACACACAAAAATATCATTGGTACTTTTTGCTCTGGGATGTTTTAATTGAATAATTTTAGTTTTAAAGATCTATTTACTCAGGAATTCTGACAGATGCCTCGTGTCTAAAGAGATTCATCCTCCGTCTTTCATGTGTGCTAAATATGAAATTAAAAATTAAGAAGCTGGTCAGAGATGATGGCTGGAGCTAAATACAGTTCCATCCTGAAAGAAAACATCTAAAAGGGCTGCGCGAGACTTGAGACTGGGGCAGTCGTTCACCATCCTGGAGGAAAAAAGCCTCAAACATACAGCTAGAGCTACAATTGTTCATATCTATGCATGGGTTAAAATGGATCCATCAAAGTCTAGATATAGATCTAAAGGAACATTGGTGACATGACCGTTGCTGGTTCCAGATGCTCTCCATCCAATCTGGCTGAGTTAAAGCTACTTTGAAAAGAACAATGGTCAAAATATCACTGTGTAGCTGTGCAAAACTCAAGAGACATATCCAAACAGATATGCAACTGTAACTGCAGTAAAACAGTGGTTGTAAAAAGTATTGACTTAGTGTGGCTGAATGCATTTGCATGCTACACTTTCCTGATTTTCTTTTAAAAAAATTATTTATTTATTTTTATGTTTGAAATCCAGACATTCCAAGCAAAACATCTACTCTACAGTGCAGGGAGAGGTCTATTTCGGCCACAAGAAACCCTTACTAAACTTGGTTTCATAATGCTATAAATGTTGCTGAGTTCTCACTCAATTAAAAATTGCATAAAATTGTGCATTACGGTTTTTTTATTTCACAGTACTTTGTATAAAGCACTTTCAAGGGGTGTGAATACTTCTGCAAGGCAGTATAGCGCAGATTTTCTAAAACAAAAAAAACATAAACAGTTAATGAAAGAGTACCAATACTTCGTACTGATTTAGGGTCTTAACTATTTTTACACATAGGTATTTAAAAATAGTTGTTGTATGCCATATTCTTGAGAGACAAATTTATGTCATAATAAATACAATAAAACACATAAATAAATAAATAAAATACTAGCATTTGTTAGAAATATAGCACATAAAAATATTAACATTACAATTTCATAAAAATAAAAAATAAAACCGTTTTGAGAAAGCGCACATAAAAATGTTCTCTGCAACACTAGCCTACTCTTTACTGGGAGAAAGAGGATTTATCACCAATCACTTAACTTCCGCTTTTAAAATATAATAAGTTATTGCATCATTTATTGTTAATATAGATTTTATTTTTACTTTAATAGAAGGTGCCACACCACACTGCAAACGTATATTTAGTTATTTCTTCAGAAACTAATTCTAACCCACATGACGTGTAGCACCTGTCAAACGGGTTTAACCACAAGCAACCGGTGTTAACGAGCACGCAAGGATCAAACTTAAAAATAAAAGAAAACCTAGTAAGTATCAGATTAATGGCAACTAAATTCCTTAAGAATTTAGTTTGTGTGTGTGTTAAGAAACCGGTGACTCACCTGCCCTCTGTAACTTTTTCTCTGGAGAAAACACCGTGTCCAACATCCTGCGCTGTCGAGCGAGCTCCGCTTCATAATCTTCTACTCTCTTCTCAAACGCTCCAAGGATCTCCTGAGCGGCCGCAGTCAGACGATCGCAGACAAACTTGCGCATACTTTGGACCGGATACATGGTCAAAGCGGACATAATTATACTTCATAAAAGAAAATATTCAACAACCCGAAAGGTTGATCTGACTTGCAGTCTACTGTTTGCTTCCGCGTTGGACCTTAGAAGGTAGAGGGGTGGGGGGTAGGAGGGGGAATGTTTTAGGTTGGGGTGCCACCTAGCGTCAAGGAATGGAAGTGACAACTTTAAATAATACACATTGGTTGCATCCAAGTTTTTCTCTTTTCTTTTTTTTTTTTATTTGTACTCCAGTCACGATGCGTTTATTTTGAAAAGGACAATTTAATTGATATCTAACTAATAGTTTAAGCGTCTGTATGTTAAGTGCCTCTTCAATAACCACTGATATTCTATTTTTACACTGGGAATAACTCTTTTTTCCCCCTCAGAACAGTTTTTACCCTAAAGCAGTAGCTTCAATGAAAATAATGAAAAAAATTTTTTTATTTCTAGCTAACCAATGGGGTACTTTTATACCGTACCATACCCTCTTTATTTATACATCACTTTAAAACACGGCCATACGGCTGACCAAAGTGCTTGACAATGAGCAATACAACCCAATGAAATATGAAGAATAAAAAAACTGACAGACAAAACAGTTAATATAAACTGATATTTGTAAAAGAGAAAAAATAAAAACAACGTAAAGGAGCCAATCTACGCAAGAGCAAAATAAAGAGTCTTTAATAGTGACTTAAAAACAGCTAAGGAGGATGCCTGCCTAACCACCAGCAGAAGTTCATTCCATAATTCAAGACTTCAGAACGAGAAAGCTCTTTGTCCACGCGATTAACAGTGAACTTTATGGACCTTCAAAAGTAATAAGCTTGAGAACCTAAGCGTTCGTGTGGGGAATATAGAGAAAGCAGGTCGGATATGTAGGAGGGAGCAAGATCATGTATTTAAAGACAAAAAGAAGCACCTTATATTTTATCCTGAAAGCAATAGGCAACCAGTGAAGAGATTTGAGAACTGATGTTATATGCTGATTTCTGTCAGTATCTATCACATCTGTCCAACGGTTTGATCACAAACTCACCAAACCACTCTCAAACCACTAGAAACTCTTTACAATCGGGCATTGAAAGTTGTATATCAAAAGCCAATTAGATTTCATCCCTGTAATATTTTAGTTAAGTTCAACATTTTTGATTTTGCACATTTGATTAATTTCAACCTTTTAAAACTGATTTTTAAATGTCTCAGTGGTCTTGCATCTAAACCGAGCACTTTGTATAAATAAACTACAGGGCTGTGGCAGACTCACCAGAGCAGCGTCAGAGGGAGACTGTAAGGTTCCTTTCTGTAAAACCTCTTTTGCTCAAAGTACTCTATCTGTCAGAGGTACTGGACTTTGGAACTCACTTCCGGTTCACCTAAAATCTGTGACCAGATTCAATGATTTTAAAAAACAATATCAAAATCTGGCTGTGTCACAAACAGTACTGTAATCATGTTTAATGTATTAACTATCAGGTTCTAGTATGATGTATTCCGTACTGTAGTGCATTTAAATATGTTGCTACTGTCACTGTATTCTATTTTTACTGTGTTTATTGTAGTACTTTAGATTCTGTTATAAAAGCCCATTTAGGGACAAGTGTTGCACCAGGATGCACGCATGGGGCTGTTGTCTATGTAATTGTGTATCTGTCCCTATCAAATAAACTCAATTAATAAAATTAAAAAAAATAAGTACGTCATGAATCTTGCTGCTGCATTTTGCACTAGCTGGAGCCGAGCAAGGGTTAATTTATTAACACCCAGCAAAATTGCATTCTAGCTGTAGATGTAATAAAGGCATATAGCACAGATTCCAGATGCTTTCTACACAAAATGGACCTTAACTTGGATAGACAGTGTAGTTGGAAGAAGCATGACTTCAGAATGGCATTGACCTGGGAATCCATCCTTAGAGAGGAGTCCATCTTAACACCCAGGTTTGTCACAGTAGTTTTAAAACGTGAAGAAAGAAAGAAAAGAAAGATCTATGAACTTTGTCTGGCCGGATTAAACAGTATAAATTCTGTCTTTGAATCATTGAGATGAAGAAAATTTTCTGCCAACCAACACTTCACATCATGCAGACAATCCAGTAAGGGCTGGATGGATGGCTGGGGTTTCACCAACATGTAAACCTGACAGTCGTTAGCATATAAATGATAGTGAACGGAATGCTGGGGGGGGCGATGGGGGAGAGATTCTGTCCATGAGGGCTAGGTCTTACCATAGTTTTTTACATCTTTGCATAGCTTTTTAAATGGGCTGGCTCATTGTAACATGAATATGCTTTGAGCTAGACTATTACATAATACCTCTGGCTGTATGTGTAGGGCTGTTGTACTGCTGTTCTCTGTCCCAGTCCAAAGTGTTTTGCATCCTCTAACAGGTTTTCTTTCAGGTTTGAATGATAGTTATCTCCATTTATCTTTAATTCAAAACCAACCAGCCTCCACATCCCTACAGAAGAAAGGTATTCTGTTGATTCTATTATATGGCTCTGTTCTTAGCGACTACTGTGGAACCACTGGAGATGATGGTGCAAAGGATTCTTCATAAAATCAAGAAAATGATCAACAATCCTGTGCATCCTCTTCATGAGACTGCTTTACAACAGTCTCTTCAGTCAGAGGCTTCTTCAGACCCACTCTAATAGAGACTGCTACAGGAGATTCTTCCTGCCTACATCCATCAGCATATACAACTCTTTGAAGAACCTTGGATATTTTGAGTTACATTTATTTCCCCTTTGGGAGTAATAAAGTATTTTTTAATTGAACTGAATTGCTATCCCACAACATGATGCTCCAACCACCATGTTTGATGGTGTAGGTGGTGTATTCAAAGTTATGAGCAGTGTTAGTTCCTGGCAACAAACATTTTGCAAGGAGGCAAAAAACACTTGGATCAAATGTTTTTTTCCTTTTTACGGTAGGTTTTTTTTAAGGATAGTGTACCCTTTTCCATTTCATTAATGCCAGTACCAACTAGAATGCAAATAAACGTGAGGTGTGTGTATTGGCTTAATTCAAATTCATTCAAAAACCCAGCCTATTGGCCAAGTGCTGCCATAACATGTTCTATTTTACTGTTGTTAATTGTTCTGTTAAATTTCTTAAAATTTATATTGCTATTATACGGAAATGAAATTTCTGGGCTGGGATAAACTCCTAATGTTTCAAGGTGCTAACAGCACCTCTACTGAAAAGTAAGCTATGTATACCTTATATTTTATACAGCTCTCTGGAGTCTATAAATTCTGTGTAAAAACATTGTTAGATGCAAGTACAGCTGTAAGTCTGAACTTGATCAGACTTCAAAATCTAACTGGGTCAGCGTCAACAGGTCTTCTTCATGGATTACTCTATATTTAATTCCTACCAGATTCCCGGTCCTAGCTGAAAGAACTGTATCCTTGAAGCATGATGGTGCTACCACTATCTGTCATTGCCCAGATGGTGCGTTCAGAGTGATGCGCAGTGGTAATTTTCAGCTAATGGCTGCTTATACCTAAATGGAATAATACAAGAATGATAGTAAATCAGTACAGACAGTAATAAAATGTTACAGAGTACATGAAATAAATAAAAAAACTAAATCACATCATCCTCAAGTTTTATTCAGGCACACACCAAGGTATACTCTAACATTTTGGTCCATGTTGTATTTAGGAACATCTAATCATAAAATGATATCAATGTAGAAAATATATATAATACATAATAATACATGAAAAATTAATCTCAAATGTAGAACTGCAACCAAACCTGAAGACAAAATAAGTTTATCAGATGCTCTGTCTCATTTCCTGCAGTCCTTATAAACAATGCTGAAACAAATTATTAAAAATATATACTTTTAAAAATCCATCGAGATGTGCTACATTTTTGTAATTGAAAGTCAAGTCTATAAGAAAAGGAATTTAAGAAACACAAAATTATAATCTCGCCTCTACAGAACAAACAATCTTCACTATCAAGGTAACTTCAGCAAGTTTGTTTTATTCAGCAACCCTGTGAACTATAAACCTTTAATCTTCCTTATTCCTCATATGTCCTACATTCTGTTTATTTTGGCACATTAGAAAAGTACTACCTCCTTCATAAGCTGGTTTAACAAACACATGGCTGTTTAAATCTCCCGTCTTGAACTTTGTTTTAACCACAAGGTCCCTTTCTAGGGAACAGTCCCAGAGATATCTGAAGCTGCATTCCTAGACATTCATTGTTTTGACAGGAAGTTCATGTCAGCTGCATTCACACAGCTAGTATTAGTAATTTCACTTTACTTCAAACACGTCACAAAAAAGCTGTGCTCTGATTACACAACAGCAAAAAGTGCTGTAAAAACATTAGTCATCTTATGCATGTTCTGACAACAGAATCCTATCACAGACAAGACATGTCAGTTTGTGTATTTTTGTGCCTACTAAATAAAAAAGGATCAGAAACAGGATGCTGGAGACAAGTTTGAAATGAAATTTTTCAAATATAGTATGGGTAAAACATCCTGAACATTTTAGGCAAGCAGGGAAACCTTTTTTTAAATATCCACTAAACCTACACTGTTACTAGACTAGCACAGAGTTCATTCCTATTGGAAAAAATCAAATAAGGAAAGATTTGGAACAACTTTTTTCATCCTGTTTTCCCAGGATACATCTCCATCTGAAGATGCATCTGCAGAATGGCCAGCATTTACAGTTTGACTGGTTATATTAAAGTAAAAGTCAAATATAAAACTAATCCCAAATTTCATTTCACACTATCACCCTAATCTACAGCCCCACAAATATGCTTTTATTAGTGTCCCAATCTTTTTTAATGCAGTGTGAGGGCGAAGTGGTGGTTCTATGTTGCTCTCAAAAATTAACATTTTCAGTAATGTTTTTTGTGTTCCATTAGTAGCACTTGCAAAACCCTTGGTGAGGTCTACTTTGATGCAGTAATTATTGCCACCTCTGGTAAATATGTGCAAAAAAAAGTAAAAAAAATTCATCATTCGCTGCAGTAAAAAATCTCAAACAGAATATTTCAGAAAAGTCCAACATTAACCTGGAATACATTCACTTAATTTACTATTTTGACATCCAAAATAATTGTTTTTAACTAAATGATCTATGGCACAATTATTGGTACTGTGAAGGATCTTGATTGGGTGTAATGTTAGGAAAAAATAATTTCTGTCCCACCAACTCAAACGCACCATATGGAATTTGCTAAGCTCTACTGGGATTTTCATTGGATCTTTGCGCTTTGGTACGATGAGATTATGATTAAGCTTTTCTGCAACAAAAACATCAGGTGGGTTTAGTGTGAAACAAAAGTGTAATTTGCGTAAACCAAAGGCTCTGGACGCCTTGCCAGAGTGCATGACATCATGATGTCTTTGAAATACCAGGACATCTTAAATACAAGTTTGGTGGACTCCACCAAGAAATAGGATAAAGATCTAAAACATAAGGCTAATTGAACAGAAATGGAAAATCAATCCTAGTCCATTGCCATCTCGGTTCTGAGACTCAAAACCTCTAGATAACCTGTCTGTTGAGCTGAAGAGAAGTGAGACCAAGACAGGACCCAGGACTCTGGGCGACCTAAAGTGATTGTGCAATGAGTTTTAATCAAAGATCCCTCTGTTCTTGTTGTCAGCTTCAAAGTTGTGAAATATGATAGGAAACAATAAATGCTGGCCTTCTGGCAAAAAATAAACTGTATTAAGAACAGGGGTACCAATAATTGTGCCACCAGTTATTTGGTTCTCCCCTGAATAAATCTACAGTTTTGAAGTTCGATCTTTCTAATTTGTCCAGGATCAGATCATACTAAAGTTAAGTCATAAAATTTTCTTTACTTTCAAGATTTTTTACACATCTTTACCAGAGTTGCTAAAACCTAATGACATAGCAGCAATCAGAGTTGGGATAACATGGGGATATAAGTATAGGTCTGAAACAGAGCTCATGTTCTTCCACTGGTGCTAAAGTTTATGGTTTATGTTTAAGCTGTGCCAATAATGAGAAAAAGGTGGTCTAGATGTCAACACATGAAGAACTGGTTTAATGTTAGACACCAGCCCCAAGCCAGACGTGACACCACTTTGGTGGACCACATACCACCTTAATATACTCTTTTAAATACGAGATTAATAAACATATATGCTGTATAAATATATCCTACATATAACAAAATACACACAAATAGCGAGACATACTTTTAAGCGCCATTACCTATGATAATACTAACCATGATGTGCATATCTCAGACTATATCTGTATAAAGCATACAACACGCTGGTTTGGAAGATGAGACTCAGAATCAGCATTTTATATCATTAGGGAAGCAACTATATATCCACTATGAGGGAGATGCAATGCTTTCTTTGTAGCAGACCTAAAAATGCAAGCGATGCAACTGCTAAAATAATATTTTTGTAAAAATTAAGCACTTGAGATTCAGAACTATACAGATTATCAAAGATAAATAGAAATAATACAAATCAGGCAAACAAATGCTCTAAACATGCATGCTCACAATTATTATCTGCTTTGCTACTAACATGAAAGATTTGTACAACATGCAAAGTCATATTTGTGGTTACATGATCACTTTATCTTGAGGCTGCAGTACATGTGTGAAAGCAGCCCCATATCTACACAGACATGCCCAGAGGCCAGAGTTGATGAGGCTTCTCGTTTTTACATGATTCTGAAACACTCCCGCCAGGTTTGATAAACTTATACGTGCTGACCTGTGTGGGATTAAATCTAAAGTCACTCCCACATTTCACAGTAATCGTCCTTCTTGTCTGTGTGCGTCTTCATGTGAACCAGCTGGCTGGATTGACTTTTGAAGCTTTTGCCGCATGTCTTGCAGGGATAAGGCCTCTCACCCGTGTGCGTCCTGACATGGCCGTCCAGTATGGACTTCTGGTTGAACCTCTTGCCACAGACTTCGCAGGAATACGGCCTCTCGCCCGTGTGGATTCTTTTGTGAACGTTCAGTATGGATTTCTGGTTGAAGCGTTTCCCACAGATGTCACAGGAAAAAGGCCTCTCGCCCGTGTGGATCCGCTGATGGACCTGCAGGATGGATTTCTGGTTGAATCTCTTGCCGCAGATGTGACAGCAAAACGGCCTCACTCCCGTATGGATACGGTAGTGTCTTATCAGTCTGGACTTAAATTGAAAAACTTTTCCACAGGTATTGCATTTATACTCACACTTTCTATCAATGTAAGAGTTACAGGATGTCTTGAAGAGAATTGGATTATATACATTACAGATTCTGTGATGTGTATTCTCTGGTTGTTTCCCTCCTTTGTCATCTGATACAATCTCTACAGACTCGTCCTCTGCTGAGTTCCTGTTCAGAGTGTGGGCCACACCGTGGCCACCTTCATCATGTGGAAGAGAGATCATAAACATGTCCGTCTCCTGCTTCAACACAAGCTGCTCCTTGTTTTGACCCAAGCAGTAGTCTTCCTGTTCCTCTTTGATTTTTGGAAACTCCAAGTCCAAAGCAGAGTTATGGTCAGGGTTAAAGAACTGCTCGTCGGGGAGAAAATTTTCCTCCTTAAAGAAAAGCGGCTGTGGTATATCTGGGAGAAAAAGGAACGACAAATGTAGGTAATTAACATATTACATATATTTAAACATTTTAAGCTTTATCTATTTGATTGTACTGTATCTGTACCATATTTTTTAGATGTACTGCGCATATTTTCATCATTTATTTCATTGCATATCTTTCGGTTAAAAGTTTTAAGATTTTAGTCTTAGTTCTTTCTTCTTGCACTTCTTCAGCTCGCCGTTGTCAATAATAACTTTATATATGTAGTAGGGATGGGCATTCGATTAAACTGTCTTCATCGATCATCGGGAGAATTAACGATCGATTTTCGATTAATCATTGATATTTTTATATTAAAATTCAGTGTTCATAGGCTATATTAAAATGCAGTGAGAATAGAAAAATAGCGTGTTTCCTCATTGAGATCTTCATTACAAGTGGGACGCCTCTTGTGGAAGTTAAACGGAATTAAATCACGGTAGTTGCACTAAGAAAATATGCGCTATAAGCAGCTGAGCAGACAGCTAAAAGACGGTACTCATTAACACAACTGACGCTCATATTTTTTCTTCTCCAAAAAAGTAAAAAAAAAAAAAAAAAAAGTCATGTTAAACAATAACTTAATAACAAAAAATATAATACTTATAGGTCTGATAGTTTTGTGTGACATTTGGCAAAGAGTCGAGAAAGAGGATGAGAGAGATCAGCGTACCTAACAATGAATTAGGCTCATTAACAGAGTAAAAAAGACAAAAAAGAAACATGATGAGCATGTTAACATGCGCTGGGGTCAGAAGCAAAAGCAGCCTGGTGAACAGGCTGACGGTCCAGGCTGCTTTCACGTCTGACCTGCAGCGCAGAGATCACCTGCTGTGAGGGGACAGACGTCGCTGTGATACACATACCTCCGTGCTAACCCGGCAAGCCTCTGGAATCTTGTTTAATTAATTTTCCACCAGTCTGTAGGGGTGCAATCCAGGGGTGGCGGAGCCTCCCTCAGAAAGTAATCGGTGAGTACGTTTCTCTGCTCGTTGTGCATCTGGGCTCCTCTGTGCTTAACACCAACTTGATGCTAGGTTGAGACCAAGAGCAGGATGCTCCACTACTAACCAGGGTTGGAAGTGTGTTCAAGTACACAGCTTCGCAGTGTTGGCAGTGAACAGATACTTTTTTTTGTTTGTTTGTTTTTTTTAGTCAAAGTGGTCCCACACCACACTTTGCTGCGACCTCTTCATGACAACGCTACTTTTGAAATATACAGAAACTGGCAAGAAACTGAGTCGCCCAGTGGGTTTTATTTTCAGTCATCGCCCTAGTGTGGTAAAGAGTTTAATTACTGCCACATAGCAAAATTACTTGCATTCCTTCAAAAATTACACTACGCAACAGAACATGCAGTAATCGATCGGTAAAAAAGATGCCATCGATGAAATTCTTAATGATCAATTAATCAATCGTCGATTAATTATGCCCATCCCTAATATGTAGTAATTCATTTCTTTTATTTACCTAATTTGTCGATTTCTGCTGAGTTCCTATGCCTGTTTGCTTTTAATCTGTAACAATAACTTTGTTACATGAGCTTAACTCTTAAATTGAACCCAATTGGAGACATCAGATCCCAATTTACCAATTAGCTCGACTCAAAACCAATGTAACATGAAATAATTAACTCTAATTACAGTCCACAGAAGGAGAACATAAAATATCAAATATAATTAGAAAAGTTACATAGATCATTATTTGAGTATTGGTAGATATTAGACAGACAATTATTATTCACATAACTTTATAATGTCCATTTAAATAAAATAACTTAATAACAATAGATCTCACCTGAGTGCCATATGACATGAGATTCCAGTTTGGATTTCAGCTTGAATCTTCGTCCGCAGAAATCACAGGAATACGGCCGGTCGATTGAGTGGATTTTTTTATGAACATTCAGTATCGACTTCTGGTTGAACCGCTTTCCGCAGATGTCGCAGGAGTACGGCCTCTCGCCAGTGTGGATCCTCTGGTGGACCTTCAGTATCGATGTCTGGTTGAATCGCTTACCACAGATGTGGCAACAATATGGCTTCACGCCCGTATGGATGATCTGGTGCCGCAGCAGCTTGGATTTATATGGAAACGCTTTCCCACAGTACTCGCACACAAACTCACATATCTTCCCCTTTTCAGTATAAATAGGAGTCTTGAACGTGACAGGACTATGTTCATTAATTCTATGATGTCTCCTCTGCAGTCTCGTCTCAATGTGTCTGGTTGGTATTGAACCACTATCACTGCCTTCATTCTGACCTTTGCTCACATTCTGAGAAGAGTTACAGACAAGCTGATTATCAGTATTACAATCTGTTACACTGGAACCTTTAACAGGTACTCTGTCTATAAACTCCTCTTCCTCTGGATTTGACAAGAGAGGCTGATCTACAATGTTTTCATCTTCATCACAAGTAATACTTGGGAAAAGAGTTTCAGCTTCCTCTTTCAGCACAACTTCTCCTTTGTCATGACTGGTGAAGATTTCTTCAAGATTCTCTGGAATCTGTTCGAGCTCTCCGTCCTCTTGGTCAGAAATTGACTTCCTGTCCTGTTCGCTGAGCTGCAGCTCAGTCAGAATGTCCTTCACATTAATGGACTCTTGTGGGAGCTCTGGATAAAAAAGGGACACAAAACAGATCATTTAAGTGACGACAAAAATAATAACTAAGCATTTGCTAATCTGCAAAAAGCTAAATGAATGATCAATTAATCTTTGAATTTGTGTTTTTATATGCAAATTACAACCAAATCCCCTAATGTATTTTGACCTGATTTTATGCAATAAACCAACAAAAAGTAGCATGTCATTTTTAATTTGAAAGAAATATGATACAGGCCTTAAACTTAAACATTTAAACTTAAAAAGTTCAAAAATGAAAATCTACATTGTGTGGCATGTATTTCTATTCAGTCCATGTTCACTGATACCCCTAAATAGAATCTAGTGCAGCCAGTTGCTTTGTGGATTTACCTACATTTATTTTCAAATAAAAGGCTAGCATTTTTGTGTAGCGGATATTTGTATTAAGTCCCTCTGAGTCAATACTCCGTAAAACCATCTTTTAGCTGGAAGTCTTTCAAGATAAGCCTCCAGCTTTGCTGAGAAATTAAATTTTTGCCTATTCTTCTTTGCAATATAGCTCAAGCTCCCTTAGATTGGACTGATATCTCGCCTGTTTCCAAATCCTGCTGCAGATTCTCATTTGATTTGGGTCTGGACTTTGACTGGGCTATTCTAAAAGATGATAGATGTATATTCCATCTTCTTCCACTTATCCAGGGTCGGGTCGTGGAGGCAGCACCTTAAACAGAGAGACTCAGACTTCCCTCTCCCCAGCCACTTGGGCCAGCTCCTCGGGAGGAATCCCAAGGTGTTCCCAGGACAGCCGAGATACATATTCCCTCCAGCGTGTCCTGGGTCTTCTCCTGGGTCTCCGCCCGGTGGGACGTGCCCAGAATTCCTCACCAGGAGGCCTCCTGACCAGATGCCCGAGCCACCTCAACTGGCTTCTCTCGACGTGGAGGAGTAGTGGCTGCGGAGGAAACTCATTTCAGCCGCTTGTATCCGTGATCTCGTTCTTTCGGTCACTACCCAGAGTTTGTGACCATAGATGAGGGTAGGAAGGTAAATTGAAAGCCTCACCTTTCGACTCAGCTCGCTCTTCACCATGACAGACCGGTACAGCGCCCGCATCACTGCAGATGCCGCACCAATCTGTCTATCAATCTCTCGCTCCTCTTTTCACCCATTCGTAACCAAGACCCCCAGATACTTAAACTCCCCCACTTGAGGAAGGACCCCGACCCGGAGAAGGCACTCCACCCTTTTCCGGCTCAAGACCATGGCCTCGGATTTGGAGGCGCTGATTCTCAACCCAGCCGATTCATACTCGGCTGCAAACCACTCCAGCGAAAGCTGTAGATCACATTCCGATGAAGCCAACGGGATCACATCATCTGCAAAAAGCAGAGACCCGATCCGGAGGCCACAGAACCGGATCCCCTGATTATCTTGGCTGCGCATAGAAATCCTGTCCATAAAAGTTATGAACAGAATCGGTGACAAAGGGCAATCTTGCCAGAGTCCAATTCTCACCGGAAACGAGTCCTACTTACTGCCGGCAATGCGAACCAAACTCTGACACCGGTCGTACAGGGACCTAACAGCCCGTATCAAGGGACCTGGTACCCCATACACCTGGAGTACCCCCCACAGGACTCCCAGAGGGACACGGTCGAACGCCTTCTTCAAGTCCACAAAACACATGTAGACCGGTTGGGCGAACTCCCACGCACCCTCCAGGACCCTGCTGAGGGTGTGGAGCTGGTTCAGTGTTCCACGGCCAGGAAGAGAACCGCATTGTTCCTCCTGGATCCGAGGTTCGACTATACATCAGACCCTCCTCTCCAGAACCCTCGAATAGACCTTACCAGGAGGCTCAGGAGTGTGATCCCCCTGTAGTTGGAACACACTCTGTGGTCCCCCTTTTTAAATAGGGGGACCATCACCCCGGTCTGCCAATCAAAGGGAACTGACCCCGATGTCCACGCAATATTGCAGAGCCGTGTTAATAAACACAGCTGCACAACATCCAGAGCCTTGAGGAACTCCGGTTAAATCTCATCCATCCCCGGAGCCTTGCCACCGAGAAGCTTTTTAACCACCTTGGTGAGAGATTGGAGAGCCCAACCCATCGTCCACCAACCCAAAACGTCCCGCGTCGAGGTCAGCACCCCACCATCCCCAGTGTTGGGGGACAGGGGGCAATCCACAACCCCCCCAAAGAGGTCACACATTCTTATCGTTCATTGGACCACCTTTAGCTTTGATTACAGTGTGTATTCATTGTGGCATTGTTTTGAAAGGCTTCTGCAATGTCACTAGATTTATTTCCATCAAGTGTTGCATTAATTTTTCACCAAATTTGAAATGTGATGCCACCAAACGTTCAAGTTATCGCCGATCACATTCATTCAGTATTTTCTTTCCGACTACATTTCTTCCTCTAAGACGATGGTTCCCCACTTTTCTTCCAGTTTTGTATGTTGAACAGTTTCTAGTCTAATTTTAGACCAGTTTAGTTTATCCAATTGGCTTAGATGTTTTCTATGCTTTCTCTGCCCATAAGTTGACCCTTCTAGTGGTTGGGGTTAAATAACCTGTTGCCAGCTGAAATAATCATCACCCATGCAATAATTATCCAACAGGAGGCTCACACCCATTAGCTTAGTTAAACCCAGGCAGGCCAAGCAGTGTACCTCTGGCTGTAAGCTCTTTTGCAGCCTCTAACAGAGCTACTCTGTAATTATTTATAATCCTATCAACTCTGCCCCTGCTGAAGAAAAGCAACCCCACAGCATGAAGCTGCCAACACCATGTTTCACCAGGTAAATGTTGGGGTTAATGTAATGGGTAGAGTTAGTTTTCTACCACAAACCTGGCTGCTTCCTTATGACTGGCTGATTCACGTTTTTTTTTTTTAAGATTTCAAACAATAGATGTTAATAGGTTGTATACATTCTCCTATTTTACCTAAGGGCCATAGCTGGAGTAGACTATTTTTACTGGTTAAAAAATACAACATTAATAGACTGGGTTATGCAGTTTTTATTCAGAGACTACATACCGACATGAAACTCGGCATCTCTGTAAATTAAACCTAATTTTTACCCATACTATTTTGCATATCTTACAACTCTGCTCTGCAATATTTCAGTACAAACCTGTCCTGTGCAACTTTACTTGAGGTTTCCAGACGATGGCGAGCAGCCTGCGCTGACGCCTGATCTCTTCTTCATAGTCGGAGATAGTTTTTTCAAACACACTGAAGATCTCCTCAGCCGCGGCCTTCAGTCGCTCGTTAACGAACTGCCTCAAACATGCTACCGAAGACATTGTTGCTTAGTTAAAGACGAACCATTTTTCCCTGTGATCCGTTAACAAGATCGATTTTTCTGTTTACTTCCGTTGTGTGTCACACTATAAAGCTCCGACTGCAACAGCAGTACAGTTCCATATGCTTATCGGATTCCTGTCACCACGCTTTATGATAATAATAAAAGAAAAATCTGCGATTTTTGAAACATCAAGCTATTTTGATTATTTTTGCCCGCATTTAACTTGTTTCCTATTCAAAAAGCTGTTCCTGAGTGAATATTCTTGTAACTGGAGATCTTCACTCCAGTAGGCCAAACGCAAAAAACTACTACTAAAAAAACTACAAAAAAGCCTACCAATCGGGTTTATAGAACTAAAGCCAGAAAAATATACCTTGATTGTCAGTTCAGATAATAAATTAAATAAAATTGCAATTTAATTGTTTTAAAATGATTTATCTTTATGCAATAAACAAAAAACATTGTACTGTAAAAACGTATACTTCTGTGAGGTAATGATAAAGATTGGCTTTAAATCATTTAGACTAATTTTTCCATGTTTTTCTTTGTAAATTGTAAAAAGTAATGTGCTAGTATTGCAATTACATATCATGTCATCTTTGTGACATATAAAAGTCAAAAGATGCAGAGACAAACTACATGAAACTTTAACCAATTACAGCTGAAGAGAATAACTAACAGACTCATTCGGTGATTTAATTTGTTGCTGGTAACCCAATAAATTTACTTCTACCTGTTCATTAAGCGTCAGTGCAGTTGGCCACCATGTGGACGTGTAAGGTAATGCAATGAAGAAGAGGCATCATTCAGCATTATAAACAGTTTTCGGCTAGCTAATATTCATAATTGAAACATTAACTTATTTTAAATGTTCTATACTCTAAAGGTTTAGAGTTACATATAACTATGCAATGAAATATGATGGGGAGTTTTCCATGTGAAACCAAATATGGAAAATAAAAATTTGTTTTTAGAATAACCTGAGGTTACATTTGGTGTGAATTGGGGACATGTGAATATAACTTAATTACAATGTACTGTTTGTTGACTAATTTAACGGGGTTGGTCGGATCAGTCTCTCTGCCTTCATCAAAAGGAAGTTCTTCTATGTTTTTCAAGACTCAATTAGCTGAATTCATTTGTGATTCTTTTAAAGTCTGAGTGAGTAGTTGAGTCATAAAATAATAAGACAGCTAATCTAAGTTATTAGCTATGATTATAACTGAATTAGATTAAAATCACAGAAGGAGATATGGGTTTCTTAGAAATACTCAAAAAATATTACAGGGCAACTGGAAACTGCTGTTAGTCATCCTAAGCAACGGAACATGATTGCCAGCCAACAGGTTAAGGAATGTGATTTCCTTTAATGCTGTGAAAAATAGTTCAAGATCAAGTTTATTTCTCAAATGTACAGTTATTAAATTGTATTAAGTTAATTGTGTTGCTTCTCTCTCCCAGACTATACAAACTAATAGAAAATTAAAAAAAATTAAGCCATGTAAAATAAATGACTAAATGCCAAATGAATTAATACATCCAGTGAAAAACTGCCTCTAAAAACAGAACAGAAAAGATCTTTGTGTAAACAGTTCACAACCTCTGTCGATTCGTTGTAAAGCTTCTGCTCACAGGTTTGACTGCAGAAGGGTAAAATCTGTCTTCGAAGCATGAGGTTCAGGCACTGATACATCATCAGCACTTTTCTATAGATAGAAATAGGAAATAAGACAGGATACAAGATGAATTCCTTCCAAAACAGATGTAAATTGATGTTCGGACATTATTTTACCAGAAAGATGGATGTTTGACATTCTCTCCAGTGCTACAAGGTAAACTGTATTATGGGTAATGGTTAAACAGAATGTTGAACAAAATCTAAAAGAATAACGTTTTATGTTTTTGGGGTTGACAGAAATTCTTTAATGCGTTAGGTCTGTTCTTATATGTTAAGAGCCTATTTTTCTGGCAGTTTTGCACCAGAAAACTTTGCACATTAGATTGTACTTCAAATTTTAAGGCCAGCTGTTTTGTGAATGGGCAAATTTTAATAGCAAAGAAAAAACAAGAAATATAATAGTTTTTTGGTTATTTTTTAATTAAAACAAAAGCTAAATGAAGTTCAGATTTAGTAAGCAAAAGTAAAGAAGAATTTTGAACAAAAAAAACCCAAAACATATTAACTGAATTTTTGTCTTTTTCATTGTTTTGTTTTTCTGGATTATCAGAAAGAACTGACTGAACCCAGAGAAACATCAAAAGATTAGCCACAGCCACATTCATTTGGTTCATTTATAAAAATAAAAGGAGTTTTGCTTAGTTTTAATGGATGCAAATAAGCTAGTTTCATCCTAAAATTGTTTGACACAACAGGTTAAGCAGTAGTTTTATCAACTTAAACTCATGTTAGGCTTGTTGATTATGAGGAATTATAAATTCTCTGATCTACAGTGCATTTCAGCAACGTTTCTTTTAGTCATTACTTTTTTTAATGTTATCTGGAGATGGTTTTTGTTGGAAACTGGTGCTAAGGAAGAGAAAGAATTGAACAGAAATCAAACGATTGGACATAAAATGTCATTTGAAACATTGGTAAAACGGATCTTCACTGTGCAGGGATCCCCTCCCATGCAAAAGGATAAAGTCCATACAATTGGCAAACATTAATGAGTAAACTTTACAATGCGCCTTATGAGAGGTGACTTCAGCAGCAATATGCCTGTTAGAATTAAGGTGTGATATAACTGGATTTATCAGCAGCACTCAGAGCCCAAAAACTCAGATCTTTGGGAAACGTTTTCAATAGATCGGAGGAGTGAATAGGAGTGAAGCTGTTGAAGATGATAAAGGAGGCATTGATTGGGACTCTTTGCGGGGCTGTCGTTTTGACTATAGGTATCCTAATAGGTCACTTTGGCATCAAGAAGAACTCTGCACCATCCTGGGTGAATGATGTGGCGAAGGATGTGGACGAGACCCTCATCCAGCAGTTCTTGTCAGAGGTGGATGCGGTCCAAATTCAGGAGAACCTCAGGTGATATGATTCTTTCGATCTATGATTTTTTTTCCCGGGGGTTCGGGGGGGTGGCAAGACCTTATCATATATGGATGCCTTTGCAAGGTAAATGCAATTAAATCAAACTTTCATTTATCCACAGGGAGTTGACAAAAGTGCCTCATATGGCCACATCGCCTGGAGATGAGGAGACAGTGAGGTATGTGCTAAAAAGATGGCAGGATCCAGAAACCGGTTTGGATGAAGCCTACAGACAGGAATATAAGGTCTACCTTTCATTCCCCAAACCTGATAACCCCAACAAAGTCACTGTCGGTGAGTGAAACAGTGGCCATCCTCAGTGAACATTTGGCTTATGGTTTTTCACTTGTTTTTCTACTACTTAGCAATAAGTTCTACAAAGCACAGACCTATGATTATGATTTGTTTACCTTAGTAAACACGTCGGATTCTGTGCTATTTACTGTGAGAGAAAAGGAGAAGCCATACAATGATGAAGAAGAAGATCCTCAGGTGGTTCAGCCATATGCTGCATACTCTCCTGCAGGACACGCAAAGGTAAAAAGACCTGAAGCTTTTCATTTCTTCAAATTAAAGTGTTTGTTATTATTTGCATCATAAATTAATAGATAGATCCCTGCAAGAAAAAGAAGAAATAATTTGAAGTAAGCAATGCTGATTAAGACTACTCTGGAGATAATGACGAGATACTGAAATAATTTCATTTTTTTTAAATATCACATGGTCACATTTACAGCAAAAATAATATCACACCCAGTGATTTACTCCGTGTTTTTGAGTTCATATTTATATCAGTGTAGGTGTTTGTGAGAAATGCATTCTAAAAGCAATTTAAAAAACAGTAAAACTCACCAGATTTTTATAACTATGACTGGAAACAGCTTGTATCTGACCTATCATAAACCTGAAGGCATCCAACATCTGACATCATATCAGTATATTTTTTAAAGAATATTATCAGTGCAGAGCATGTCTGTTTAAAGAAAAACACAAATCAATTAGTTTGCGTTAAGCTTAATTTGTGTTTGATTTTATAAGGTTTCAAGGTTTTCAAGTTTATTCTTTAACTTTTTTTACTATTGTTCTTATCATGAACTTGATAACTAGATAAGGACTGTGGACAAAAAATAACATCATTCACTGAAGATCACATATAAATGCTGATTATGTGCATTGTCCCTATAACAAAAGGGATTAAACAAGATAAATTCCTGAATTTTTTATCAATTTGTAATGTTATATCTTATACTTTTATTCTTTAGACTATTAAGACAATGGTAACAGAAACCTCTCGGACGCTCCATTATCCCAGATAGAAATCTGCAAATGTACAGACCCTTTCCAAAAAATTCGAATATCATGGAAAAGTTTATTTAGTTCCATAAATACATTCAAAACATTAAACTACAATAGATTATATATTCATGGCCCACAACTTCAACGATTTCAAGTATTTAGTTGTTTATTTGTCCGTAACTTGGGCTTCCAGCTCATAAAACCCACGAAAACAGGAATTCAAAAAATTAGAATACTGTGAAGAAATCAGCCCAAATTTTACAGGGCATGAATGTTTTAAACAGTGTCACACACTACTCATCTATTAAACTCAAAGCACCTGAAGATGGTTTTCCCTGGGGTAATTAAATTGCTTCACTTTGGTTCAATTGTCTCAGTTAGGTTCAATATGGGGAAGACTGCAGACTTAAAAAATGGCCAGAAGACCATAATTGAAATCCTCCATAATATGGGTAAGCCACAAAAAGTTCATAGCTAAGGGAGGCTGGCTGTTCACAGTGCTGTGTCTAAGCATATCAATGGAAAATCTAGTGGAAGGGCAAAATGTGGGAGGAGAATATGCACCAGCAGAAGAGCTGACCATGGGCTTCAGTGGATTATCAAATAGAGAAGATTCATGAATCTGGCAGAGATCCAGAAAGAGTGGAATGATGCGGGACTCACAGCTTCAAAAACCACCACATTCAGACGCATCCAGGAGATGGGGTGCAACTGTCAGGTTCCTCGGGTCAAAACACTTCTGAGCCTGAGCCAACGTAGGAAGCGTCTTTGCTGGCCCAGGGAGAAGGAGGACTGGACTGTTGGCCATTGGTCCAAGGTCCTCTTTTCTGATGAAAGTAAAGTGTGCCTTTCATTCGGGAATCAAGGTCCAAGGGTTTGGAGGAAGACTGGTGAGGAACAGACCCCAAGCTGCTTGAGGTCCAGTTTGAACAGTCCAGTCAGTCATGATTTGGGGTACAATGTCTGGTGCAGGTGTTGGTAAACTCTGCTTTCTTAAATCCAAGGTCGCCGCATCAGTCTACCAGAATGTTTTAGAGGACTTCACTATTCCTTCTGCTGAGGATCTGTATGGAGATGCAGATTTCATCTTCTAGTAGGACCTGGCCCCTGCCCATACCGCCAGAAGCACCAAAACCAGGTTTGATGCCCATGCCATCACAGTGCTTGACTGGCCAGCCAACTTGTCTGACCTAAACCCAATTGAGAATCTATGAGGTATTATCAAGAAAAATAGGGCCACCAGACCCAAAAACAAAGAAGAGCTGACAGCAAGCATCAAGGAAATCTGGGCTTCCATAACTCCCAGGCAATGCCACACGCTGATTGCCTCAATGCCACGGCGCATCAAGGCCGTGATTAAGGCAAAGGGATTCCCTACCAAGTATTGAAGATTTACATATCGATTTGAAAGTACCATATTTTAATTGATTTGATGTGATCCTAATTTCTTTTTTTTTCTGCAAAAATGGAGAAGTAAATGGTGATTTCGTCACAGTATTCAAATTTTTTGGATTCCTATTTTCCTGGGTTTAATGAGCTGGAAGCCCAACTTATGTACAATAAACAACTAAATACTTGAATCTATAATCTATGGAAGTTTAAAGTTTTGAATGGAATTATGGAAATAAATAAACTTTTCCATTATATTCAAATTTTTTTGAAAAGAGTTTGTACATAGTTGGGGTGGGGGGTATGGATCGAAAAGTTTTCAGACTGGACAAAATCAACAGACATGAACTAATCACAACGGTAAACTGGACACAATGTGAGTAGAGCAAAGAGCAAAAAAGAAAACACTTATGTTGCTTAATTATTTACAGTTGGATTGTCAGGGTAACAGTTGCAACTGTTTTATTGGAACCACAAACATACATTTTTGCAACAGATAAGCATCTTCAAGGTCAACAAATCTTTTAAATCTCTTGTTACAATTCCTTATAAAGATAGGGTGAATGAACCATCAAGCGTTTATCTGTAATGACTCACAGACACTAGAGCATTTTTATACATCTGTGTCCAATTTGTAATACTGGTCGGAACATTTGACTGAGCTATTTCTTATGGCTTTAGGGGAAACTGGTTTACGCCAATCAGGGAAAACCAAGTGACTTTCACCTTCTGAACCAGACCATTGACCTAAGGGGAACCATCGCGATCACCAGATATGGTGGAGAGGGCAGAGGAGCTAAAGTAAGTCTTTACTTGTCAGTGAACAGCCTTTTTTTTCTTTTTTCACAATCCAGAGCAACAATGCCCTATAAAAGTTAGCTTATATGAGCCTGTGACTACCTTGCTTGGCAAGTTAGGCGGGTAACAGAGGCAAGCTGATTTCAACCCCCCTTTAACTATCTCCCTTGCCAGTCTTGAAAAATACATGGAGATATCTAAAAAGGTGCCCTAATCCTGTTTTAAAGAGGGGCTTAAGAACCCATCAGTTTATCTATGCAACATACTAAATTCACAGGAAATCGAACACCTGATCTTAAAGTCACATGTGTTTCTAGGTTTGAAGTAAAGGTGCCGTGTCTTTCAGCAACAAATCAAAACTGTTGTTAAAAAGGATTAGCCTAAAATGATCAGAAAGAAATGTGGACACAAATTTCTTTGAACGTCTTTGAAGTAGCCTTAACACTGCCCAAAAATATTAGTTTGAAACCTTTTAAAACTGTAAAGGAAAATGGCACACTTCACAGAAATTGCAAATAGTCTTTTTTTTTCTCGAGCAGTAAAATCCAGGTTCTCTGAACACAAGAAAATTCTGCGCAAATCTTTTTCTTGGAACTTGGAACACTAGTCATAACTCTTGATCCTTTTAAAATGTCACATTTCAACTGCAAAATGTATTGCATTTGGGATTTTATGTGACAGACTAAAAGTAGATAAGACATAATACTGAAGTGGTAAATGGGTAGATATATTAAAAAATATTTCACAAACAAAAATCTGAAAAGTGAGACACGCATTTGGATTCAGCCCACTTGAGTCAACTATTGTAAAGCCACCTTACTGCTGCATGTCTGCAAATCCATCTTTCTTTAGCTTCCCTGCCATTGTTGAAGAAAAGTACTGTCATGTTTCTCCATGGAAATGGTGTGTTCAGGGTAATGTGCAGTGTTTGTTTTGTGTGAGGTGCCGTATAGGACATAATGAATGTTTCCTTCCCACTCACACCAATAAAAGCATGCATACACCATTAGCAGCATTCTCTCACATACTCAAAATGAATAAAATCACACATATATACTGCTAAAATTTCACTCACACATACCCAGAAGGATGCACACACATGCAAGGGTTCATACAAGTAAATGTGTGGGGTAATACTGGTGCGAATGAGAGACTAATAGGCAGTAAATACATATTTATCACAGACGGCTTTAATGTTATGTGTCTTGAGGAGTTTGTGGAATGTTTTTGCTATTTAATTTGCTCTGAATGTCCGACGTTTTGCTATTTAACTGACGGTGGGATACACGCATGCATATTACAATCTCAAACTTTTAGCCCCGCCTCCTACGGTATAAAATCACCTCTCACACAGACTAGTACGAGCCTCTCCTTCATACTTATAAACAAGTATAAGTCTCTCATTTGTACTAGTATTACCTGACACATATACATGTATAAACCCTAAGAGCTTGAGTGTGCATCCTTTTTGGTATGTGTGAGTGAAATTATTGTAGTATATATGTGTGATTTTATAAATTTTGAGTATGTGAGAGAATGCTGCTAGCGGTGTATGCATGCTTTTTTTGGTGTGAGTGAGAGGAAAACATACATTATGTCCTCATATTTTTGTCCCACATATGGAATTGTTACCTCCACCAAGGAGGTTACGTTTTCGCCAGGGTTTGTTTTTTTGTCTGTCTCTTAGTTAGGAATTATGAGCTGCCTTGGCGAAAGTCTGCGGTCTCTGAGTGCTTTTCTGGTTTCCAATGTTTTTTGTGCATCACACTAGTTATTCAAAAATAGCTGATAATAAAACTCAGAGCAGTACACAATGTAGAATTATTTAAAGATTGTTTCAGATATGACCTTTTAAGCATTCCGAATGATTAGCAATCTTAGTTTTCTTCCAAATCTAATATTTTTTTGCAGACCAAAGAGTTTAGATATTTTCTCACCTGGCCAGAGCACCTCCTTCTAGATTTTTGTGTGTCCCCTATATAACATATTGCGAAGTTTAAATATGACGTCATATTGCTTTTTTTCAAGAATGGCTTTCTTGTTGCCACTCTTCCATAGAAGGCAGATTTATTAGTTGCATAAATCATAGTTGTCTTATGGAGATATTTTTTATTCTGAGATGTGGATCTTTGCAGTTCTTCCAAAGTTACCATGTACCTCTTTGCTTCTCTGATTACTGCTCTCACTGGCTAATGAATTATACTAAAGATGTTGCTGTTGTGTGACAAAATGTGGAAATATTCCAGGGGTGTAAATACTTTTGGCAGGCACTGACTTCACTGAAATCCTAAATGTGCAGATAATTTGAACAAAATTCACTTGCTCACCAGATTTTGTGGTGTGTGTCTGATGCAGGCTATCAATGCAGCAGCCTATGGTGTTGTTGGTGTGCTGGTGTACACGGACCCTCTGGACATAAATGATGGTCTCATGTCAGACATCAATGAGACGTACCCCCACTCCTGGTATCTGCCACCCACTGGTGTGGAAAGAGGTGCCTATAGCAAAGACTTTGGAGATTTGCTCACACCCTACTTGGCTGCCAAAGGTAATCAGTGGTATTCAGTAAAAATGAAGAAAAAAAATCCCCTGTAGCCAACTCAGCCACAGCATGGTGATAGTTAACTGTCATATGTGGTTTTAATATTGATTTCGTTTTTGTTCTCCAGAGGAAACTTACAGAATCCCAGTTGAAGATATAACTGGGATCCCTCCAATTCCAACACAGCCAATTGGATTTGAGGATGCAAGCAGACTAATTTGGTATATCGAAATTTGCTTGTGGAATAGTTAAAGCTCAAACAGACTCATAATAACATCAAATATTTTTTTCTTTTGGTTGTTTCAGTGAATTGGCTGGTGAGGCGGCTCCGAGTGAATGGCAAGGAGGATTCGATTGTACCTACAATTTTGGTGGTCCAGGGTTTAAACCTACATCTCCCTTCAGCAACAGGTTGACCACATTTCACAAGATATTGTACCTTTAAACAAAATCAACTACTCACGACAACAAGAATTATCATAATTATTTTTGATCTAATAAATCATAAGGTAGTTTATCTTATGCAAAACTTTACCCAGTGATTTAACTTTCACTCCTAGAAACTGCATTCAAAAAGGGAGATTACAATCCAAATATAAAGCAGAAAAAAAAGCTATTGGGAAATGATTGGAGTGGAAAGAAGAGTTTGTCTCTGGTTACACTTGCAACTAAAGCTTCTTGTGGATGATCGGACCAAATGTAGACAGCACATACACTTAAATTCAAATAAAAAATGTTTTAAAGGGTGGAACCTTCCAGTCTACCCAACAAGCTTAACATAATTTTAATCATAATCATACCCATAAAAATCAAAGTTACAGTGGGGCAAAAAACTATTTGGACCCAGCGATTGTAAAAGTTGTCCCACTTAAAAAGATGAGAGGTCTGTAATTTTCATCCTAGGTACACTTCAACTGTGAGAGACAGAATGTAAAAAGAATCCAGGAAATCACATTTAATGATTTTTAAAGAATGTATTCGTATAATGCTGCAGAAAATAAGTATTTAGCACCTACGAACAAGCAAGAATTTTGGCCTTCACAGATCTGTTTCTTATTCTTTAAGAAACTCTTCTATCCTCTACTTGTTACCTGTATTAATGACACCTGTTTAAACGCATTCCCTATAAAAGACACCTGTCCACACATTAAAACATTCAGACTCCCCGCTGTACCTAACAAATAAAACACAACATCAAAACTGGAGTCTATACGTTTAAAAGTGCTGAAAGACATTAGACATTTTAAAGAGGATCTTCTGCAGTTGAAAGGAGTGGCAATCAGATTAGTCAATATTGTTTCTGTAAGATCTCATGTAGCACTGTTTCAATATATTTAAGCACCTGCAGGTGATTTGTATGTCTGGAAGTGTAAACCTGTCTTTCGCATTGCAAAAAGCACATGTGCTTCAAGATTTTTGTGTTGTGCAAGTTTCTTCAGTAAACCGCTCTTGTAATTAGTGGTGGTTTGAGCTACTGTTGTAATATTTTCCTCTGGGACATACTAAGACCAAGACATTTTTTGTCCACACAATGTCTACTCACAATTTTTTTTCTTTACTTCTGATCATTCTCTATAAACATTAGAGATGTTTGTGGTTGAAAATCTTAGTAGATCAACATTTACTCAAAAACTCCTCTGGGACCTCCATTATGCCATGTTTAAAATCATTTTCAGATTCCTTTCTTCTTCAATCTTATGCTCAGATTCTGATTGATTGGCTGACTGTCTGTGTGTTAACATGCAATTGAACATGATTGTTCTTTAATTATCTTCATTTGTAAATTTAGTTTACAATGATTTAATGTTTGTAACAAAATGGCAAGCAAGTACATATTGTAATACATTTCATCAATCTAGCAAATACTTTAACTAAAGATCCCTGCTGAAGAACCTAATGGAGACAGTCTGGGGTTCAGTTAACCAGCAGCTATAAGCTTATCACTGCCAATTGTAAACAGAATTATCTTTCTCTTCTTTGTATGTTAACAATTATCAATCTGTATCTTTACAGTGATGTAAAACTGGACATATTTAATGAAGAAAAAATATTGAAGTCCTCCAATGTGATGGGAGTTATCAGAGGAAGTGTTGAGCCAGGTGAGACAAGCAACTAAATAAACCCAGTGATCTGTCCAATGTTTTTGTTTCATATTATCTCTGTAACCATTTTACATGTGTCCACAGACAGGTATGTGATCTATGGGAATCACAGGGACAGTTGGGTACATGGCGCCATCGACCCAAGCAGCGGAACATCAGTCATGCTGGAAATAACCAGAGTGCTGGGCAGAATGGTGAAACAGGGTGAGAAGAGTTTTTAACAGAGGGTAGAAAATGATCGCTTAAAGATTTTGATTGATGACAACTAATCTCTGAGTCTCTTTATGACAGGAAAATGGAGACCACGTAGGTCCATTATCTTTGGAAGCTGGGGAGCTGAAGAGTTTGGCCTTATTGGATCTGCTGAGTACACAGAGGTAAAGTCTGTCTCAAAAATTAGCAAAACAAGCGGACATATACAAATTCAGTTCTAAATCATATGCCTTAAAGTAAAACCTTATATGATTTAAAGAAACAGATACTGCCTTGTGTTTTTCAATGTGATATTATTTTAGGAAGAATAAAAAGTATTTGCTGATTTTTTCCGCAGTATTAATTGCATACACTTTCAGAGACATAACGAAAAATCTTGTGTATTTTTTTGTGCAGGAATATTTCACCAAGCTCAGTGAGCGTACTGTTGGTTACATAAATGTGGACATATCTGTTTTTGGTAAGAAGTTGTACATTTTAGAAAAAGCTGTTTGTGTAGTAAAATTTTAACATCATGGAATAAGATAGGAATAATATATCATTGTTTGCATAGAGTTTTCTTTATAATTACAGTCACACACAACATTATCAGTAAGTGCACCAAACATGAATGATTTTCTTTTAATATATACTTTTGGGGGGCTGGTAGAATTGAATTTAGATGTTTTGCATTTGTATTAATAGATTTCAATGTGTACCATATTTTTGAGGATTTTCTTTAGTTTTTAAGGGAATTTTCCTGTAATGAAACACCGGTCTTGCTCATTCACATTTGATTCTACAGCAAATGCCACACTGAGAGCTTCAGCAATGCCATCAATGCAAAGTGTCATCTTCAAAGCTGCACAACAGGTTAGCTATTTAATAAACCAATTCATGTTCACTTTGATTTGGATGAAATAATTTACACTCAGCTTGAAGAATGTTTTATACTAAGGCACATTTGTTCACCAGGTTAATGCTCCAGGATTTGATTCCACATCTGTGTATGACAACTGGATCCGTTACTCCAACAGAACCAGCCCAACGCATGGAGTCATTCCAAGGTGAGGTTAGGGTGACCAGATCCCCACCCAGCAATTGTGGGACAACAGAGAGATTCCTATGCATCAAGATAAAAGTGTAAATTTGGTTTTAAAATGATAAACTCTCTCTCTCTCTCTCTGATGAGATGATAAAAAGAGACAAAGGTTGAGCTGTATTGCCACAATGACAATGCAAATGTGTGGAGGAGTCAAGGAGAGACTTTCACACCTAAGAACACTGTACCAGTTGTCATGCATTGTGGTACTAGCATTATGCTTCACTTTTTGTGGTACTGGTGCAATGCACAGTGTGATGACTTTTTCTAAATTCTTTAATTTAATTTTGAATCAACTACTAGATGCTTGAAAGTAAACAAAGTTTGGTGTTTTAACAGGAAAATTATTCCAAATATACATCAAATTTTGTTTTGCTATACACAATGAAGTCCTAAACAATTTAAATGAACTTTTTGGCTTATGATGAAATGTGGTCAAATACCCAGCTACAATTATTCCAGAATCTTTTTGATGGCTGCTTCCTAAGAAATTATGTATTAAGTATCATTAAACTCCTTTTCTTGGCGATTTATGATGAGCTCTACATGGTGAATTGCTATATGTTTAATCATACATAAAGCATTTACTGTGCTCCTTGTACTCTTTCCACAGGGTGGGATATTTGAATGGAGCAGGGAGTGATTACGCTGCCTTTGTCCATTATCTGGGGATAGCTTCCATAGATATGTCATACACATATGACAGGGTATGTAAAAACATCTTTATAAATTATTTCAAGTGGCATGATGATTTTAAGAGTTTTTTTTGTGAGAAATTATTCTGCTTAGAGTAGAAGGCTACAGAAAGATAGATGATAGACTCAAAGCCCCAAGGAAAAAAAATCTAAGTTTCCCATTAATTTCCATTTTATAAATATTTCTAATATTTAAGGAAAAAATGTGAAAACAACGCTTATTGACAACAGTATGTACAGAAATAGTGCAAGATTGATCAAATTGTAATAGAATACAGCCAGAATCAATTGAGAAGGCAAGGAAAAGACAGGAGAACTTACAAGCACTGGGGTAGGAGTACTTTCTTTGGGAAAGAAAGAAAAAGAGAACACATGTTTAATAATGCCTGTATATTTTGGCATCAAATTATTTACACCTTTTGAATAGGATTTTCATTCATTCAAGAAGTTAGTTTCTAATTTGGAAATGGGAAATCCATCTCTCAATAGACAAAACAATGTGAAAGGAGTATTAATTTGAAAAACAAAATTATCTGTTTTCATTTATATTATATTCAAAAATGGGATGTTGAAAATTGCTTATATTTGTCTTAGTAATCAATGGAAAACTCTTTATTGGCATTGTAGCAAACAAATTGTCCTTATAATTGCTGACTGGCTATTTGCATATTTCCACTTATATCTGGATAATTTAGGTTTGATGAAAAGCTCCAGGTCCTTGAGGTTGTAAGGCCTCCATGCCATCACCCTAATCTTTATTTGCCTCCACAGATTCTATCTCTACTAGATTCTTGTCAAGTCTCTGGCTGGATCACTGCAAAACGTTAATATTTTTTCCAGTCACAAGAAACTTGTTACTAAAATTAAAAGATCACTTTAAACCTAAATCTGCCAAGGATATGAATAATTTTGTGTGCTATTTATAATACAAAACAGACTCATCTACAAAAAACAAAATCCCTGAACCAGCAATACTTTCCATTGGAAGTTAGAACAGAAAGAGAAAACATGTAATAGCAGCAATAATACATCTGAAATGGTGAATGGCAGGTGAATGTATTATTCCCAAACTACTGCAGCCTCATTTCTGTCTGTCACCTGCATATTTCAACATTTCTTCTTTTTTGTACAGAGTAAAACAAATGCCCGGATTTACCCTGCATACCACACAGCATATGACACTTTTGACTACGCTTCAAGATTCATAGATCCCGGTGAGGATTGCAATTTCTTTCACTTTTATGCAGAATTATTGCTTTAATGCTTGTTTGTGGTGGTGAAGATGATCATTCTCTTAATTCTGCTATCATGCTTGATAAATGAGAATAGATATTACATATCCTCTTCTTTTTAAAACCCCAATCCTGCTCCTCTTGTAGGATTTGTCAGTCACCAAGCTGTTGGCAGGACTGCAGGCAACATCCTCATCCGACTGGCTGACAGTCTGTTGTTGCCTTTTAACTGCAATGACTATGCCGAGAGTCTGGAGGATTACCTGAACACAGCAGTGGCCTTATACCAGACACAACTTCAAGCTAAAAACATCTCAATGGGTAAGTAAGGAATCCAGTAAACAACGCTGACATATCCTGCAGGAATATCTAGTTTTCTCCTCAACAGCCTTCAGTTGCATCAATACTGTGTCATATTAATGGATTTAATTTTGTGCTGTCCAGGAAATACTGACTGCAACCTAAATTAGATGTTCAGTCCATAATAAAGTCAGAATATGCTTCCAATGTGTGTGGTTTTTTTTACAAAGCACTGTAGGGAATGAAAGCTTTCTGCAAATGACAAGTGATTTGTGCTTCATTTCAGAACCTCTCAAAAATGCTGTGGCCAACTTCCGCAGAGCAGCAGAACAGCTGGACAAGGTGATTCAGAGCTCAGACCTGGCAAATGAAACGTGGGTGCATATATAGATGCAGAAATATTAACATAATGCTAAAACCATATTAGTCTACATCTCTCTCCGTCTCTTTTTTTTAATAGTCCACTAAAGGTTAGAAAGATCAACGATCAGCTCATGTTGATGGACCGAGCTTTCTTGAATCCTCTGGCGTTTCCAGATAAATATGGATTCAGGTATGCCAAATATGCTTCATTTGCATGGTGCCTTGAATTAAACCAGGATTTGGCGGTGCAAACTATGCATGTAACTGTTTTAGTGTTCTCTAACAGATATGTATCATGAATGTTGGATAAAGATCTGTAGTAATGGTGGTTCAACAGGGTCGCCCAGCTAAATTTGAATCCCTTATATTTTAATCAAGATTATCATAAAATATCTCTTTTGGCAATACACTGAGCAGTGGAATACTTGACAGTTTTTATGCTGCACATTGTTATGTCACATCTGACTGCATGTTACAGGTTTTACAAATATATATATTAGGTATTGCTTTTAGGCAATACAAGGATTCCTTAATGTTCCACTTCTTTGGGACTTTGCAAATTCCCAAACATCATTCCACAGTCTTTGCTTCAATGTCCCACAGGCATGTTATCTGGGCTTCAAGCAGTTCTGGCAAGCCAACCTTCCCCGGGATAGCAGATGCCTTTGCCCAAGCTGAGTCATCAGGTTTGTCCAGAGACTGGCAAAAAGTGCACTACCATCTGTCAGTGGTGACCCAAGCCATCGAAGGGGCTGCAGACATGCTGAATGAAGTTATATAAGCGGAACTCCTTGCATAAAATACAATGCTCCATGGCAATTTATTTATACGTTATACTACATGCAGAAATTCGGAAATCAGTCTAGAAGGCTTCTAAATGACACATAATGAAACTTCTTAAAGTTATGCAAATAAATATGCTTTTTTTCCTTTCTAATTGCTCTTTTTTTAATGGTGTGCATTTCAGATTACAGTACTGCCAATTTTCTTCAGTACCAGAGTTGTTCTCTGCCGGCCTGCTGTGGCTTAATCAGTGTTGTGTTGTAGTCATAGGAAGGCCGTCAGCACTCTCTGAAATTCAAATGATTAAACAAAAGTGACATGAAAGTTTGTTTTCATAATACAAATGAAAAAATTGTTTTGATCAAGTTTCTTATTAATTACATTTGGTGTATTTGATTTTTCAAAGAGGTAGTTTTCCTCCTTTGTTCATTTTGCGTTTAATTTACAATTTTCTATCTTTTTATCAGAGTTATGATTCTGAATGTTTGTCATTGGAAAACTACCAGTGTTATAGCTGACAGCACATAGACACAGCTTACGAAAAAGAAGCTGTACAGCATAACTGGAGTAGTGACCAAAGAAAAATAAAAAAACAATATGAATATTGAATTCTGCTGCTTAAGAAAGGAAGCATTTGTGTTAAAACCAAAACTGCTATTTAAAGAACATCCTCTGTATATAAAATCTAAGATCATTTAACCTCCTCAGTAAAACTTAAGACTACATAAGATAACAGAATATATATATATATATATATATGAATAAATAAATAATAGAATATATGACTGCGTGAGGGAAAACCTAGTGAGGAGCTATAGTAAAAAACCTATTTGCACTGCTGGCAATCTGTGTGTCATCCAATCTTTTTCTCACAGTTTGAACTATGCAGCAACTTTTATTGAACATGTTGCTACAGTGTAATATGACCAATCCCTCTGGATTTTATCCATGGAGCTAGGACACAGGTAATGGTTTGGTGTCATTTCCAGATCCAAGTGCCATCTTTTCAGGTAAATGGAGCACAGCATAGTCACCAGCCCTTTATTCACTCTGCTTCTTGACATTCTCTAAAATAGTCTCAACACTGCACCTCACCTTAAAAGACCTTGAAAGCAACTGATGCCAAACTTTATTAACACTAAATTGCTGCCCACGATCACCAGTGGTACTCATAAAGTTGGAGAACCTTGGAGAAAATGTGATGTCAAAAGACTGGTGCTCAGAAAAAAGTTTAAAAAAAGCTTAGTCAGAGAGTAACGTCACTAATCATGAAGGAAGGAAGAAAGCAGGCAAGGAGGGAAACAAGAAAGAAAAGCAGAAAGGACACAAGGCAGGAAAGCAGGACATAAGAAATTAAGGACGGAAGGAAGGGTGAAGGGAAGGAGGAAGGGAATGAAGGGTGGTACTGAAAGAAGGAATAAAAGATCCAAGAAAAACAAGGAAGGACACAAGAGAGCAAGGAAGATAACAAGGAAAAAAGGTCAAACACAAGGATGACTGAAAGGATGGAAGAACACAAGAAAGGAATGAGTGAAGAAAAAAAACTGTAGGAAGTATATGAGGAAGGAAAGATCAACTTTTCGACTATAGACAGATTGCAGTTTGAAAATATTATTCTATACTCTTACAAACATTTTCTATACTTCTCCAGACCTGGATAATAGTAAAATCCAATTTCATACATTCCCGGACCGTGTGAGCTTTAGATAAACCTGATCAGGTTCTTCTAATAGTCTTACTGTTAAACACTGAATTACAAAATCTTAGTCAGACTACAACAGTTAAATGTATATTTGGGAGTGAAATGACTGGATACATTTAAAGAAAGGAAAAAACACTAAAACAGATTTTATGATGTTAGTGTAGGACTGCAAAAAAGTCAAAATTCCACAATGACTCCACCAGAAAAACAAAAGTATAGTCTTTACACACCAGTCTCAAAGTTTATTATTTTAAATATACATAGACTCCCCCCAATCATGTTACATACCCCACTGTCCTTCCCCCCTCTTCATCCCTCCTCCCTTCTGGCTCTTTTCCTGTCATTTTTTTACCCCTCCAACAAAAAGCTTGTCCAGGCTGTAAAAGACGCTCTATTTTGTGCAGCATATTCCTCATTAAGACATTTTTGAAAACATACATTATAAATACTACAGCTTGAGTTTTTTTCAGTTTGAGCATGTTTATGTAATAGGTTTCCCATCAGAAACCAGTAATGTAAGATAAAATAAAAACAATTTGATTTGTTTTAAAATACAGTATTCAGAATTTAATTTTTTGTGGTCAAAAATTTGTGCAAATTTTAATTTGGTTTGATTTTCTTTTGCGGTTGAAAATACTAAAATAATGTCAAATCTCGGCCAAACATTTTTTTAAATGGCAAATTTTCTCATATTCTGACTCCCTTCCTGCCTTAACATGTGCTTAGAAAGTTTTTGCTACAACCCATTATATCTCTTTACATTAAAATACTTATCCTTGCCCCAAAATTAGGCATCTATTCATTTGTTCTCGCTCATCTATACTTGTTTTGCATTTGTAGGACCACACTTGCGAGTTGTGGAGAAGAAACAGCGTCTTCTACAGTTTCAGTATGCAATGTTTGCATTGTATGCTGTATTGTATAAAAACAAAACAAAAAACAACAGGTCAACTTATTGTTCCTCTTTGCCAGTGATTTTTTTCTTTATTATTTTAACTATGAAAAAGAAAATCAAACCAAATAAAAAGATTTCCCCCATCCGTTTTCACAACAAAAAAGTCAAAAAAGGTTATGCAGTTTGATATTTTTTTAATTTTAGGGTAATTTTCCAATACCGAGTTCTGATGAGAACACCCAGTTATCAAAACATGCCAACACATCTTCCGCTCAGTATCTGCGCTTACATACAGATGTTCTGAACACAATCTAGAAAATAAAAGAAAACTACACAATGTCCCTCAGTCTGGCTACATATGAGAAATTGATTCCTATTTATTTATTTTTTTAAATGACAGTGGATACACAGGGGTCTGTGCCTTGGCAGGTTAAACAGCAAGAAAGAATGTTTTTGTTTGTTTGCAAAGGAAATCCTGAGTTTGAACAACTGAAGTCAATACGTTTTTTTTTAAAACCAATTTAAACATCAATCAAAGTGAGCCATTTCAATTACAGCTCGTGCCTTCAATAGTATTTGTCTCTCAAACATCTCCCCCCATCAGAGAGGTGTAAAGGTGCTTCTCATCCAGCAGTTACAGATGTGTTTATCATTTAGGGGCTTTTTTTTTTTCCAATCTAAATTTGCAGAGATACAACTGTCGGTCCAACGAGGTAACAGACGTAGCAGCAGAGTGAAGGACAGTGTGAAACGGCACTAAAGGAAAATTCAGGTGTTTAAGTCACAAGGCATGCATGTTAACAATAACTCAGAGAGTTGCCACCAAAAGAGTTGTCTGTGATATGCATCAGTTTGTTTTGGCGTGTGTGTCAGAATCTGTAAATTTCTTGCATTGTACAGACGAAGGCATTGAAAAAGTCCTGCTTTTGCTTGTATGCTTGCTCATCAGTCCCTACGCTGATTTCCAATGTTTTAAATATTTTGACTACATGACAGGAAGAATTGCCATGTTGATTTGGGTGACATTTTAAACTGTCTCCGAATCTAAAGTGAAGGAATATCCCAGGAAAAAAGGGTGACTTTTCCAAAGAGCAACACTGTCTGTGTCTTGGTATGCCTGCAGAGCATTTCATCCAGTTCTCATCAAGTTTTGTGTCCATCATTCTTGCAGTCAGTCATTTTAAGGAAATAACGAAGGGACTTTGTTTTTAAAATTGGGAAAACTTTAAAAGGTCAGGCCAGGGTCAAATACGGGGAGAGTATTTGGGATTTCTTGGCACCTCGGTGAAAGATTTCAGCTCATACGGGATCCCTGTGTCCACTTCGATAGATTTGCGGGAAAATAGCAGCCGGATATCGTTGTGCAAGTAAATTTTTCCAGATTTAGAGCTCTGGAATCTAAAAAGAAAGTATGAGACAACAAAGAGAAATAGCATGTTAGTCAAATACTTTTTTTAAGCATTGCAGCAGGCGGTCACCATTTCTTTTTAACATATCTGGCTGTGCAATGCTGCTCTGGAATAATTGTAGAAGTTTAATTGAGCAGACTTTGAAGGTCCAAAGAAAGAGAAGAGTTCAATCATGCCTGAGATGTATCAAGTAGCAAAGAATCCTCTTCCTGTCAAGTACTCCGCCTCCTGGAGATGCCTCATCTTTCCCCTCGGTGCCCTCCTCCACTGGCACCAGGAAGATACGGTGACGCAGGAAGGTCATGTGATTGACTGGCATGTCTCCAAAGTTGTAAGTCACCAGGAACATCTTCACCACAGTTTTATTGGGATTAAATAAGGTCTGAGAAGATGCACAACACCAGAGTTTACACTTCAGACGCTTATTGGTTCTGTTTAAACAATTAACTAATTTTCTTTTCTTAATACAAGACAAACAAACCCATGACAAATAAACATGTTAAGCAGAAAATATACTGAAGCAGCACAGAAAAAGCCTGTCAGAGTTAAAGACCCGTTTCCTATTCTAAGAGGAGAAACTCACCACTTGAATGGTCCCTGCTTTGGGTATGCTGTATCCTTTTTTTCCAAGAGGCTCGAGTGATATCACACCCTGTTGGAGAGAAGCATACAAGTCCAACTTATAAAAAAAGAAACCTCAACATCAAACAATCAATCAATAAATCAAACTCCTATTGTGTATTAAAGTAGTTAGGAAGGTTAGATTTGTTTACACATACATAGACCGTTCCATCAAATAAATAAGTAAATCACAAAAGGAAAACAAAATCCACAATATTAGCATCATCACAATAATAAAAAGTAACTGGATGGACTTATTATAAAATAAAGTATTTTAAATAATCACAAATGCCATATAAAATTTCTAAAATAAGGGCAAAACCAGGGGTTTACTCAGTTTCTATACTTTAAATCAAGAAAGTGTTCTAAATGTAAGAAAGTTGAAACAGTTTGTGTTCAAATAAGTTGTGTGTGAATCTGCTTAATTTTATCCACAAGGAATACACAGTTTTAAGTAGAGATGCACATGAAATTGGGTGGTGACTGGAATCTGATTATTTTGAGCTTGCTGGGCCCTGATCAGTGACCGGCTAGTCGGAAACCCAGAACACCATTTTTTTTCCCCAAAGTCAGTGAATGCACCATACCTAAGTGCAACAAGGCCACACTGACTACGTTTACATGCAGCCAATATTCGGGTTATGGTCACTATTCGGGTTTCTGAAACATTCGAAATAACCCCTTTACATGCATGAGCACAGAGAGTTACTCCTGTATACATGGAATTTGTAATCAATTGGCATATCCTGATGTAAACTACGATTAGCGTCAGAAGATATTTAAAATGAATTTAGCATTTCCTAGGAACATGCTGAGAGATGTTAGCAGTTAATTAAGGTGAAGAGAGTAAGGCTTACAGCAGGTAACAGCAAGGCTGAATGGAGTACTACAAAGTCTCTCTGTTTTATAATTATGAGCGTTCAACCTCTGTCTCTTATGGAACTCGCTGGAGTTGGAAATACTGGAAACCTTTTTGGATATCTTATAGTCAAGGTAGGGATCTACATTCAGTAAGATATACAGCCACATTTCTAACCATGCTAATTCCTTATACAAGAAGCTTAGGAGAGTTTAAAATGTGGACTCCATAATCATTTTTGGCATAGTTTTATACCTTATATTTCATTGGTACAAAGATTGGTACATGCAAGAAAAGGTTTTACAAAAACAAGATATCAGAAATCAGCCATGAAATTCTAAATGGTGGATCTCGAATCTTTAGTTAAAATATGCATGTGAAAGCAGAAACAGAATATATATTTTACATTTGGGTCAAAATAAAAATACAGAAATCCAGCTCAGCAAACAATACCAGTCTACAGTGCTTTAATTGGTTGTTCGAATCTCTGGATTTAGAGAGGATCCAGTTTGAGCAGGTAACCAACCACAGATGCAACTGACCAGGAAGGGGGTGGGCGCACTGTGCTCAGAGATGTCGTAGTATGTAACCTGCACAGGCAGCGTGACGTGCTGCGGGCAGTAGGAGCCGCTGGCTCCAATCTCTGCTGTGAAGCCTTCAATCTGCCCAGATGGGGAGAATCTGCCTTTCAATATGGACTCCTGCAGTAGAAGCAAAAGGAGAAGAGGGCTTTAGTCAAGTGTAAATGCAGGATGTGTTAGTCATGGCTATCCTGAATTTAATTTATTTTTAATCAAACCCCAAGACATTTTTAATCCCCGATAGAAATATTAATCGGGTAGCAAGCATTAAAAAAAAAAAAATTCATAGCATAATTTACTAATTATATTTTATTTAAATCCAAATATTTTCTTTATAGTTTGTCTTTAAAAAAATTAATTGGTTAATGTGGGGCTGTTTCAAAGAAAATTACCTGCCTTTACTTTAATCTCTGTAAAATGGTGATTAAATTAACACTCAGTAATATTATGATAACCACTTTTAACTTTTATAAAGTTAATTAAAAAAAATTAATTGTGTTTTCCAACCTAATCCTTCTCTTTATATGCAGTTCAATTTTTTAATTTAATTTTTAATTTTCTTAAATTTAAGGCTTTATAGTACATTTTTACCCCTTTGAAAGATCTAACTTTATAGGTTAGACATTGAGTCAAAGGAATGCTAAAAGGTGGAAGGTTGTACAGCATAGCACTTTCCATCATTATTGCCACCCATAGGAAAGAAGAAGAATTAAAAATAACATGTTATGAAGACTTATGGAGCCCAAGATGCCTCTCCTCCTTACTGTGTGAGGTGACAACATAAATATCTGTCCCTGCCCATCAGTCCCAGTTGTTTTAAACTCTTAATTATGGCTTTGAGTAATGAATTTAGGCCGCTAGCCATTTTCCTATTACAATGTCCTGACTTATGAAAGTCAACATACAGCAAATCCAGTTTCTTGAATAGCACTTTTGCTTATCTTTCCCATTTTGAAGAGTGACTAAGAGAAATTTGCTAGTGTGTCCCCTTATATTCATACACCAAGAAAGCAGGGCATAATTAATTAAGACTAAGACTCTCTGATCACTTGAAACAGTAAATGAATAAATTAAAATGATCTAAATTACATTCATTTTGTGGATTTGTTAGGTTGCCCTTAACTGTGGTAGTTCTGGTTTGATTAAATAAGCAATACTTTCTTAACGTGGCGTTTTCCCACCAACAGCATATATGCACTTAAATTGAATGTATTTGAGTTAGAAATTACACTACTGCAATAAAAGTTACATTTATATGAAGATTAATTACACACTTTTGCCAGGGAGGTCAATTATTGTGAAGGGTGCTCACTATGTATTCTATGTAATATAGTACTATAATGCAATACAACAGAATAAGATGCATCTTGAAAGTATGTGTAACATTTCTTACAACAAGATTTCACACAAACAGATACAGATTTGATGTGCTGGCACATGCATGTGTGCAACTCCGGATACTGACTTCTCTTTGCCTGAGGATATCCCTGGATAACTGAGGGACCAGGACTGAGGTATTTCATAAAGATTCAGAACTCCTAATACACAAAGAAAAGGATCTGTCCATTTCTCAGTTTTTGATTCAGAAAATCTTACAAAATATATTATCCTATATCATAAGATATTTATTTAGTAAATAATCTAATAAATAAACAATTTGAGCCCAAGTATTGGATCTAAATCAAGACACTTTAAATAATATCAGATTCCCTGATATAGTCATATGCAGATACCTGTTTTTTGTGATTTCTGTCAGCTGTAGCCTACAGCAGACCTATTTTTGTGTGCATAACTTACAAAACTGCACTTCAGATTGTGCACATTATTTTATTCTTCTAAAAGAATAAGGGCTTCCCCCCTCACATTCTAAGCATTTTTCACCCTTGAGGTTAACAGTGGGGAAAAAAAAGTTTGTATTGTCTGCTGCAGCTCCCCATCTATCCATGTCATATGAGCTGATTTGCAAACTGTGCTAGATCATTTTTAGACAGCTGTCAGTATTAGGGAAAAGCTGGACAGAGTACAACTGAAACACAAGTCATTCAATTTTATGACATTCAGAGAAAAAGCTTTAAACTCATCAAGCAGGAAACCTGATTCTGTAAGATTGACCGCACACAAATAAATAAATACACTCTGTTATTTTGAGGCACATTAAAGCTATTGAGTTTTTGAACACACACACAGTATTAACTTAATGGTAGTTACAGACTGGGACTTTGTATCAGTAAATGCCTAATATTAAATGATTTGGATTGGACGATAAAACAATCCCTATAACTAACAAAGCTTCTGTTCTCTTTGCTAATCCTGGATTTAGACAAGTGGAACAAAAAGATAGTTAAAGAAAACTGAGTACCTCAAAGTTGCCGAGCAGCGATCTGCTGATGGAAGATGAGGACCAATGTGTGGCTCGGCCAGTGTCGGTCTGCCTGCCACTGCGCAGCTGCCGACTGGATATTTGCACAAACACACACAAAAAACACCAGTGGCTGAGATTACAATTATCTTGCTTTAACCAATATGTCACACGACTGTGAGTGTGTCTATTACTAAAGTTCAGACAGTAAACCCTTCAATTTAGAGTACGAGGAAGAATACTTTACACTCTCACCTTTGTTCCCGGTGTTGATTTGACAAAAATCTGAGAACTCCAACTCATACATTTACTTCTACTAATACATGGAAACTATTATCTACCATCCCTGGTAAAATGTACATTTTAGGGGCCTTATCCTGTTTCTGTAGCTTGACTATTTTCTTGATGATAAATGTAATTAAAGGCCATCAGAAATGATAATGACTCACCTTTTTAAGCGCAACCCAGTCTTTAGTCGTCTTCCAGATCTGGTGCAGTCTACGGCAGTCTGGAAATAAAACCCACAAAAAAACACCCCCAAAAAAACTAAGAATTATTTGTTTTTGTCCGGTTATATCTTGATTTATCACTTAGCTAGCATGTATTAGAATCAAAATGAAATACTGAATTACATGTTCCCATCAGTACCAATAAGCTGAAGCTATTTCTGTTTTCCTTTGAGCCTTTGAGAGAAATGCTAAGTGTGGTTGTGAATTTCAGCTTTTGCTTTACTTACCGAGCACTGACTTTTAGACACAAGAATATTTTCCATTTCCAGGCATCTGTTCACAGTAAAGGCCACCCATTGGTTAGATGACTCGTCGCCAGCAAAACTCACACCACCTTCTGAATCTTTGCTTACAGAAAATTTATCCCTCGTAGTTAAGATATCCATAAATAACCACCGTTAAAGCCTTTGTCAGCTTTTTGGCTCATATTCACATACCATTTGATCAAAATTTGGCATAATTTAAGTATCCTTTGTCTGCTAAGCTTTATTTACGGAAACATTAGCTTTTTTAGCTTTGTCACTCTTCTTTAACTTATTCTGCTTTGTGTTTTAGTTAGATATCCTCCCCCAAATGCTCAACACCTGCTGAAACCCAACGAGAGAACCCTGTTAGGACTGTCCCCATTAAAAACTGACAGAAGTAGCTCTTTCTGGCCTCTCAGTGTTAAAAAATGTCCAGTTGACTTCCAGAAAGATGTTACGCAAAATGCATCTATACATACATGTGTGTATGCTCATGCATCAGCATAAGGGATACCCCACACTCATGTTAGGGAACAATGGCCCTTCCCTCAATGGGTTTTATTCTGGAGCTACTCTGCTCTGTTCCAGCATGCAGTGATAATAAGCCAGCCATCACTTCATGCTTAAAAAGTTTTACTTGTTCTCATAGTTTGCATTTTGTTTTTATTGATGCCTTACCATCTTTCCCTGGATTAAACAGGGCCAGTGGATGTCTTGCCCTTCAAAAATTCGTACAAAGTTGTTGTATTTTCATCCCTCAACTGAATATCATTTCTCTTGTTAAGTGTGCTGATTTACTGAGAAGTTAAATAAGCATAGAATTCCTCAGATGTCTTGTATAAATTAATTGTATATTGTTTTCGAAAGATTATATATTAAACCTAATTTGGCACACTTAACAAAATAAGTGTGAGTGACTGTGCTATAAGATAATATATAGTACAGTGCAAAAGTTTTAGGCGTGAAAAAATGCTGCAAAAATAGTGTGTTTTCAGAAATGGAAGTGTAAATCATTTATTTTATCAATCAACAAAAGCAGTGAATGAACAAAAGATCAATCTAAATCAAATCAATATTTGGTGTGACGACCCTTTGCCTTTAAAACAGCATAAATTCTTCTAGGCACGCTTGCACATAGTTTTTGAAGGAACTCGGCTGGTAGGTTGTTCCAAACATCTTGGAGAAATAACCACAGATCATCCGTGGATGTAGGCTTCCTCACATCCTTCTGTCTCTTCATGTAATCCCAGACACACTCAATGATGTTGAGATCAGGGCTATGTGGGGGCCATACCATCACTTACAGGACTTCTTGTTTTTCTTTACACCGAAGATAGTTCATAATGACTTTGGCTGTATGTTTTGTGTCGTTGTCCTGCTGCAGAATAAATTTGGGGCCAGTCATACTGCTCCCTGATGGTATTACAGATGAATAAGTATCTGCCTGTATTCCTCAGTATTAAGAACACCATTAATTCTGACCAAATCTCCAACTCCATTTGCAGAAATGCAGCCCCAAAGGTACAAAGAACCCCCACCATGCTTCACTGTTGCGTGCAGACCCTCCTTATTGTACTACTCTCCACCCCTTCGACAAACAGCCTTCTGCTACAGCCAAATATTTCACATTTTGACTCATCAGTCCAGAGCGCCTGCTGCAATTTTTCTGCACCCCAGTTCCTATGTTTTTCTGCATACTTGAGTCGCTTGGCCTTGTTTCCATGTCGGATGTATGGCTTTTTGGTTGCAACTCTTCAATGAAGACCACTTCTGGCCAGACTTCTCTGCACTGTAGATTGGTGTGCCTGGGTCCCACTGGTTTCTGTCAGTTCTGAGCTGATGGTACTGCTGCACACTTTCCTATTTCAAAGGGTAATAAGCTTGATGGATTTCTTTCATCTGCTGCACTAAGTTTTCTTGGCCAACCACTGCGTCGACGATCCTCAACGTTCCCCGTTTCATTGTGCTTTTTTAAAAGAGCTTGAACAGCACAACTTGAAACCCTAGTCTGCTTTGAAATCTTTGTCTGGGAGAGACTTTGCTGATGCAGTATAACTACCTTGTGTCTTGTTGCTGTGCTCAATATTGCCATGAAATGAAATGATCTTCAACAACCTTAGCTTGGTAGCAGAGTTTGGCTGTTCCTCACCCAGTTTTAAGCCTCATTGACTGTGTTTCAACCTATATCTGACATTGATGATCATTAGCACCTGCTTGGTAAAATTGGTTGATCACACACCTGACTATAATCCTACAAAATCCCTGACTTTGTGAAAGCGTACCTATATGAATTGATGCTGGTTTGAAGACACCAAATATTGATTTGATTTAGATTTTTCTTGTTTGCTCACTTTGCATTTTGTAAATTGATAAAAATAAACAATTGTTTATTTTTCTGAAACCATTCTTTGTTTACCACATTTTTTCACAGCTGCCTAAAACTTTTGCACATTACTGTACATAGTGTACTATAGCTTACAGTGAACATTAACTGGATTACAGCTAATGTAAAACAGCTGTAGTCCATGGTGACACAAAACATTTGCTTAGTACAAATTGATGCATAACAAGAATGAAACATCATTTACCTTTTTTAAACCTGAAGTAGTCAGTCACTAAACAGGTTAAATGAACAGGATCAGTAACAATTCATGGCTTGTTCTGTTTTCAAGGCTTAAAGAAATAAATATCTGGAGCACCCTGATGTGTCAGGTGACGCTTTTACCAGCTAGTGGACGTGAAGTTTACAAAGAGAAAAAAAAAAAAAAAAAAACAGAATATTGGACTTCGGTTGTAGTTAGTTTTATCAGAAGAGTTGATGCTAAGCCGGCTGCCAACCTTAAGGCACAGTTATAATTGTTTAAAATAATACAACCAGGACACTGCCTCTGTGCTTGCCATTTGAAGTATGTGCACCTTTAAAGTCAAAAAATTTAGTGGCTATAGATTTAGTCAAGAAATGTGAGCTTTGAGATGATACAATAGAAAACCTCCAGGCAGTGATGATCTGTTCATTTAAATGCTGAGTTTCCCTAAATCTAAAAGTTTTTCCATAACTTGCTTTATATCTGACGCAAGAATTTGAGATTTATTCCAGCATATCTATATAATCATATTCTTGACATAAAAACTGCAAGATTTCTATCTGCTAAAACAACATTTTTGTCAACAACAGCATTGAGCATAGCTACCGGACGCTCCCCAGTTATTAGGACCCCTGGTGAAGATGTGTACAAAAGGCTCAAATTAAATATTCCTCATGGAGACTTTGTGACCCAAAGATGCCACTTTTTGATGCAGTTCTCCAATGGTGAGCTTTAGATAGGTTTTTACCTCCTTTTTCATTCTCTACTCTGTGTTTGGTGATGAGATAAACTTAGTTCCTTCTTTGGAAAGTCCACTTGGTTTAAACCTCTGTATCATTGCTCGGACTCTAAATTGGGCAAGTTTAAAATAATAGGAATTTTCCTGTGGCCATCCTGACTAATTAAGATCAGCAAACATTACCTGAATGGCATGTTCTCCTGTCTTACCCTCTTTGAAGAGTTGCTACAGTGGCTTGCAAAAGTATTTGGCCCCCTTGAACTTTTCCACATTTTGTCACATTACAGCCACAAACATGAATCAATTTTATTGGAATTCCACGTGAAAGACCAATACAAAGTGGTGTACACGTGAGAAGTGGAACGAAAATCATACATGATTCCAAACATTTTTTACAAATAAATAACTGAAAAATGGGGTGTGCGTAATTATTCAGCCCCCTTTGGTCTGAGTGCAGTCAGTTGCCCATAGACATTGTCTGATGAGTGCTAATGACTAAATAGAGTGCACCTGTGTGTAATCTAATGTCAGTACAAATACAGCTGCCGTGTGACGGCCTCAGAGGTTGTCTAAGAGAATGTTGGGAGCAACAACACCATGAAGTCCAAAGAACACACCAGACAGGTCAGGGATAAAGTTATTGAGAAATTTAAAGCAGGCTCAGGCTACAAAAAGATTTCCCAAGCCTTGAACATCCCACGGAGCACTGTTCAAGGAATCATTCAGAAATGGAAGGAGTATGGCACAACTGTAAACCTACCAAGACAAGGCCGTCCACCTAAACTCACAGGCCGAACAAGGAGAGTGCTGATCAGAAATGCAGCCAAGAGGCCCATGGTGACTCTGGACGAGCTGCAGAGATCTACAGCTCAGGTGGGGGAATCTGTCCATAGGACAACTATTAGTCGTGCACTGCACAAAGTTGGCCTTTATGGAAGAGTGGCAAGAAGAAAGCCATTGTTTAAAGAAAACCATAAGAAGTCCCGTTTGCAGTTTGCCACAAGCCATGTGGGGGGGACAGCAAACATGTGGAAGAAGGTGCTCTGGTCAGATGAAACCAAAATTGAACTTTTTGGCCAAAATGCAAATCGCTATGTGTGGCGGAAAACTAACACTGCACACCACTCTGAATACACCATCCACACTGTCAAATATGGTGGTGGCAGCATCATGCTCTGGGGGTGCTTCTCTTCAGCAGGGACAGGGAAGCTGGTCAGAGTTGATGGGAAGATGGATGGAGTCAAATACAGGGCAATCTTGGAAGAAAACCTCTTGGAGTCTGCAAAAGACTTGAGACTGGGGCGGAGGTTCACCTTCCAGCAGGACAACGACCTTAAACATAAAGCCAGGGGAACAATGGAATGGTTTAAAACAAAACATATCCATGTATTAGAATGGTCCAGTCAAAGTCCAGATCTAAATCCAATCGAGAATCTGTGGCAAGATCTGAAAACTGCTGTTCACAAATGCTGTCTATCTAATCTGACTGAGCTGGAGCTGTTTTGCAAAGAAGAATGGGCAAGAATTTCAGTCTTTAGATGTGCAAAGCTGGTAGAGACATACCCTAAAAGACTGGCAGCTGTAATTGCAGCAAAAGGTGGTTCAACAAAGTATTGACTCAGGGGGCTGAATAATTACGCACACCCCACTTTTCAGTTATTTATTTGTAAAAAAAATTTTGAATCATGTATGATTTTTGTGCCACTTCTCACGTGCACACCACTTTGTATTGGTCTTTCCCGTGAAATTCCAATCAAATTGATTCATGTTTGTGGCTGTAATGTGACAAAATGTGGAAAAGTTCAAGGGGGTTGAATACTTTTGCAAGCCACTGTATGTCTGTTTCATGTCAAATTTTTACCACAGGGAAACATGAAACCTTCAATTTCCCATTACACTAGTTCATAAACACCTTGATTAACGTAAAAATGGGGTGACCAAGTGCGATGTGTCAATTTTGTTATTTCTCACTGAGTTTTCTCTCCTACTACCTAAATGTACACAAATTAAAGGTAGGCTTTTTCACAGTCTTTTCTGAAATCATTTTATTCTAGTAAAAAGGTACATTTGTGGATTTGTCTTATTTACCAGCAATGAATATATTGTGGGAGGTGCTGTAAGATACTTTGCCTAATAATCTTTGACTGGCCAATTACCTTAATCAATTATGCTGAACACAGCAGGCTAATTTTACCTGCAATAAAAACCTTTCCATTCTTTATGGATTTGTAACTGTTAAAAAACATATTCTTCTGCAACTCTGGCTGGATGCATTTAGCCCCTAAAGCCTGGATTATACTGTTCCGTCAGCAAGTTTGCACCCACACAGAGATGTTTTCCGTTTATGCAATTCTCCACCAGGACAGAAGGGGGGGCAGACCTTTTCTGGCGAGTCTGCCTACCATTGCAATGACCTCTCTGGTCGAAGAAAGTTTATGTACTTCAGCTTGTAAACGCACGTTCACTCAAGGAGCAATGGCCGACAGAGAGCGAGTTTTGATAGAGCTGGAAAGCTTTTTACTAGAAGTTCAGCTCATGGAATACTCTAAAAGCGCATGGAAAACAAACAAACACAGCGTTCTGTTTTGTTGTTCTCTACACCTCCTGTTGTTCAAAATCACCAAAAGACCATATTAGATGAACTGGCCTTGCATAAAGCATCTAGTGCTCTAAAGCTGCAATGACTACTTATTAAATCACCTATAGGTCATCGCTCTGGAAAAATGATCTTGGGCTGATGTTGAGCTGACCAATTATAGGCATGCACTCTCCGTTTTGTTCGACGGATAGTTAGAAAATAGGGCTCTACTTTGTGCGTCCTTGGATATGTCATGAAGAGACCTTGCGTCAACGGATAATGGCGTTGCGTCTATCCGTTCCGACATAGAAGTATAAACTAGGCTTAAGGGCAGCAAGATAAGATACAAAGAGGTAATACATAAAAAATACGCTAGAAATATTTCTACCGATAAAACCACACAACCATGGAAATACTGTTTTTCAAAAACTGCATAATTCTGTGTAAACTATGCTAATCTCAAATCCGTAAGTCAAGAGTCATTCTAAAAACGCCTTCCTTTCTTCTTTTCAGTCTTCTGTTAGTTGATTAGAAAGATCGAATAAACAGTGTGTGTGTGTGTGCGTGCATGCGTACTAACCTTAGAACGGTCTCGTGTAGAGGGCAGCAGGTGGTTCCAGTAAGGAGCAGCCTTAGCGTCAGTGCTGCGACATGAGGCCAGACCCACACCTGACGGTAGCAAAGATAGCTTGCTTCTTTTAGATGTAGAGGGTCCCTCATCTTCAGAACATGAGTCTGCTGTGTCACTTGGTGAAAGCAGTCTTTTTTTGGCCGGCCAGTGGCCTCCAGAGAATAGACGATGACCGTTACTGCTTGGAGTTTTCTCGCAGGAAGCCAGACCATTTGATGAAGTAGCCTGCTGGGTAGCACTTCGCTCAGGTGGAGAAGACTCAAGACCAATGTCCCATTCAGTAGCTTCCCCTGGTTCTTGCATCTCTGTGTGGTGTGGAGGGGAGAAAGGGCCAGGTGGACTTGTGGGGCTGGCAGGATTAGGAGTTTCATATGTGGATATTTCATATAAGAGAGGGCTAAGTTGGCCTCCAGATGAGCCATTACTACAGCCATCATGTCCAGGGCTTCCTAACAAGTAGGTTGGTGTGCGGACCCCAATTGTTGTTTCCGTCCTTGTTGAGCTTCCGTTGGAGTGTCCCTGGTCACAGATATGCCCATGTGGGTCAGACATTGGGGGCGATTTAGGGGAGAGTGGGGCAAATGCATCGGGGATGGGTCTATCATGATTGTGCTGAGCTGGTCGCCGAGAGGGTGTTTGGCTTGGAGAGAGAGGTGGCGACCTAGGCGACAGTCCACCTTCAGAGTCTCTATGCTCCAAATGCAGGCAAGAGTATGGAGAAAGAGGCCCGCCAGGCCCAATTACAGATCCGTTCCCATTAGCTTGAGCTGGGGCAGAGCCACATAATACACCCCCCTCAATCACCTCAATGTCTGATGTGCCCTCCAGGTGGGAACGCTTATGACTCACCTGAGGCTCTTCTACCCCTCTTTTATAACCTGCCCGACATGGTCTTTGTTGGGCATCAGCTTGGGATCCAGTGGAGGCAGAAAAGCCTCCCATCTGAGAGAAAATAGAGAGCTGGTAAACCTTTTGGAGTCGCAACTCTTCTTGGTCAAAGCGCCTGGGTCCCGTGGCTCTAACACCAGGAGCTAGTCCCACTGTTGGGGGTGTAGATGGAGGCAGGTCGCCCTCCTGTGCTGGAAGCTCAAGTTGAGCCTTTTTCTGGGCCAGATCCACGTGAATGTGCCTCATGGTTCTGATGTTGCAAGAGTCTTGACTTTTGAGCAACAAGGTCAAGTAGGTCCTCACAAATACCAGGAGGTAGACCCAGATGTCCCACAGAAAAGGTGGTGTCCTAGAGGTAGGACTGTGATGACATCAATGTGTGTGAAATAAGACGATGAGCCACACACCACCTGAGAGGAACAGAATGCTGCATTACAACTTAGTTGATGGAAGAAATACAAGCAAACAGTAAGAGTGGGAGAAAACTTGAATATTAGTTGTATGAAAATAAAAAACAGGAAAGTAATCAGTAGAGATGCACCAACAAATTGGCTGCTGACTATAATTTGCCTGTTCTAAAGCTTGACCGGCCCAAAATGGTAACCTTCCCTTGGTGCGGAGGCCATTTCTGAGAGATGTAAGCTATTTTTGAAAAAAGTAAGGTATTCACAATTAAATTAAAGTACAGATATGTAAACAAAGAAACAAGTTCATTATATTGTAACTTGGATTGAATTGGACTGAATCAGTCCATGTAACTGAATTGGAATTAACCAGACTGATCTGAATTTGGACAAATTCTGACTTCATATCATAGATAGGAAGTGGACTTCTGTCTGGTAAACTGGCTTGAGAAGCTTGGAAGGAGTTGAGCAATATAGACAAACTGAATTGAACTGAAAAGTTTGACAACCATCATCACAGACTGCCATCTCCTATGTCATTGTGTTATCTGAACACAATATCAACAGAAAGCCACATTTTGCAATAACCTCCCCAATTACAACAAATAAAAAAATAGGACATGAGGCAAGCACACAGATTCCTCTGGCAAAAAACCCCATAAAAACTCTAAACACTATTATTGTTGTTACCTTCAACATTTATCTGAAAGTTTTTGAGGACATTAAGAAGATCAACATCTCACCTTTGTGCAACTGTGTTGATGGGTCCTCTCTGGCACAACATCAGAAAGATGTGTCTAAATGAGCTATTCATGGAATTCATCCATATTCTGGAAGTTGGCATAAAAGGATGCCAACACCACAGAGCAGATAATCAGGAAACGGGATCAAAGGTGAATGGCACAAGTACTCACACCTATGAAAATTAGAAGGCAAGTCAACTACTACCAATAGATGTCACATATCCAATTTCTAAATGTTCTGCAAAATTTTTGAGTATCAAATTTAGGTGTTGAGAAATTACCAGCAAGTGTCGGGGTGTCAGTACGGCAGAGGGCTCTTAAGAGGAAAGGTCTCTGAATCCACGTTGGCAGTAATTCTGTTGCCACTCCCTCTATGATTGGCTGACAGCCAGGTGAACCGTCCTTGGTTACCTGGGTGTGAGGTGGGACACGGCTGTGGCATCATGGCTGGGTCATTCCACCCAGAGTACCTGAAGAAGGAAAAAGAAATCAAAACAGTCAGGAATAATGAAAAGAACATCAAAAGAACTTCCTGAACGTAGTCTCTTAAGGTGAAAGAATGAGCAGTGGCTGAAGAAGCAACCACATTAAACAAAATACAAAAATACACTATTGAAACACAATGTAAACAACCTAAAAAACAACCCATGAAGAACTATTATTTCTATCCTCTCCATGACAAAATCCCCCATTTCAAAACATGAAGGCCCCAAACTCTTTGAGCTGATAATCACACATGAAGGAGTCACTTCATGGAGTTAACTTGGCACCACACTGTGCTGAACCAAAGAAGTGGGTTGTGTCCCATCCTACTTGGACCTGAATTTGGGAATGTTGGGTGAAGGGAGGGAGGTGGGGAAGGTCGCAATGAGCCATCTCCATGGCGACATGTAGGCCAAGGATAACGACTCCTTTGTACTTGGCCACAAAGAGGGAGAAAGAGAAGCAGAGCTACAGAGTGTTTGAGGAGGTTGATGGTGGTAGGGATCGTGTTTTGGGGGGGGGAATGAAAAAGTTTTTTTTAAAGAATAAATACATAAATAAATACACATAGCAATTTGGTGGTCTCCGTGTGAGGTGTATGGTCAAAAAGAAGAATTTAAACAAGCTTTTATGAATATATAAAAATAAAAAATAAAGAAGCTGCCTCCTTGTTTTCACTTAAAGAGCTAGTATCTATTTTTGTCCTTTATCAAAACCAGGAACTCTGCTTTTTGTATTTTAAATAATGATGATAAAAGAAACTCAGAGATCCCATTTCTATAAATCCGTTTAAAAAAGGCCTATTTAAATGCATAAGATTGAATCACAAGCATAATCCATCCACATGTCTAAGCTGTTCTTTAAAAAAAATTATCAGACTTGCTGCACTCTGGGTGACCTGGAGTTGGTATTTAAATTATCTTGCTGACAAATAGTGTTTCAATAATTATATGTAATTTTTTATACTCCTTCCTTAGATAAACCTTTACAGTTCATAGGCAAGAAACACACATCTTCTACAGGAAGAACCCATATGAAACATAAAAAAGGGAAACATACTAAACCTCTATGTTTGCATACAAAATATTACTTACACCGATCATGCATAACATCATGAATGACCAATACACTACTAGGCAAACAGCCCAGACCAGTTAAAGCGTGGACTTCATGAAAGTGTGTTGTGGTATCTAGCACCAAACAGCTAGCAGCAAATCATTTAAGTCCTGTAAATTGCGTGGTGTGGTTTCCATTGATAAGACTTGTCCAGCTGAACGACAGATCCTTGATTGTACTGAGATCTTGAGAATTTGGAGGCCAGGCTCGCCTTGTGACAATATTCTGATATTCTGCCGAAAGATACCACAACCATCAAGATCTTCAACTTCCATTGAAGCAGTGGTTCCGAAACCATTTCTGCTGAGCCCCCCTTTGGTTTATAAGAAAATGTTCATGATGCGAATCTCATCTCACAGTTTAAAGACCCTGGACAGCTTTTCCCACATGACAGTTATCGGGACTCGCTGTGAAACAGAATGGCTGTGTGTCGGAGCCCATTTTCTCGCGCAGTAACACAAAAATTGGGGTTTTGACAGGTTGTGTTTTGATTTAGTTGAGTGTGCTGAAGACATCAATCACCACATCATTTAGCTCGGGACTCAGTTGTTTAGACGCCAGTGAGTCGCGGTGTATAATGAGGTGCGTGCACTGCAATATTGGGGGAGATGCGCTTCATGAACGCCTGCAGCCCTAATAGTTTGCCCAATCTGTGCAGATCTCTACTAAGTCCCTATATCTCAATTGACATCTCAAAAATGTGCATATTGGACAGAGGAATAACCCATACTTTGCTGGCCTCTTATGAATCATAGATGGAACCATGTCCATAGTTCAGGGAAGTATGTAATCCTCCACAGTTGTGTACGGTTTTTCAAAATGTGCCACTTTGTACAAAACTTTATATAAGCTCAGTTGAGCATTTGCAGGTGTTTGGTGTAACAAAGCCAAAGGCAAAAATGCTTCGTCATATTTTCTACTCTTTGGCTGGGAAGGAAGTTGGTTTAGAAGCTCAGAAGCTGGGGGTAGCACCCATAGTCTCCAGTAGTGCTTACGTAGGTTTTTTGTGTTAAAGAAACATACCCATGGATAGCAAGAAACAATGTTTTACAGCAGAACACTCCCAAAAGCATCCCCCGGCTTGCCATCTTCCCACTGTGCATCCTGGTGTCAAGTGCTCCCCAGGTAAGAAACACACCCTCCTTCATCCACATGATGTAAAAGCAAAACATAATTCACCAGACCAAGCCGTCTTTTATAGCTCCACAGCCTAGTTGTGATGCTTAATTACTCATTGCTGCCACTTTTGGTGGTGGACAGGGCACCCAGATTGTTCTATGAGTATGCAGGCCCAAAAACAACAAATCACAATGCACTTTGCATGTATTCTAGTACCTTTGTCCCAGAACGAGCAATCTGACCACTGCAGACCAGAAACACCCCACAAGAGCTGCAAGATTGGAGGTGCTGTGACCCAAGCATCTAGCTATAGATTCTCACACTTGCCCATTGTTTCTGCTTTAAAACAGATTAAGTTTGAGAACAAGATTTTCTCTTGCTGCCTAGTATAGCACATAAACTAACAGGTGTCATGATGAAGAGATAATCAGTATCATTTAGTTAAACTCTCAGCGCTCATAACATTATGCTGTATACAATGGCTTGCCATAAGGTATTTGTGTTCTCCAACTACTGCATACAAAGAATCACATGGTTGGGAGTGAAGTCTCTGTCACCTATAATTAACCAACCAACATATGGTTTCTTTGCAGTTTCACACTGCCTTAGGGAAATCTTAGGTTGCACATCAATGCCTCTTTCAAAAATGTGATCAAAACTACTACAAAATAAGAGCATGACAGCATAAAATAAATCAGACAACTAACGACTACAAAGACATCTGATTAAAACATTTCCAAAAAACTTCAAACAAATGTGTTTATCCATGCAGCTACCCTGATGGAAAACAATGTCATAATTGTTCCATATGATGGGTCAAACATATTGCCAAATGTTTGACTTTAACAGAAGCTGCTGATAAATTTAGAATATTTGCATTTAAAGTGTTGTTGTTGATTTACTCAGATGGGGCAGTTCCCAGCTAGACCTGTTAAAGCTCTGAATGGGATCTCTAGGTCATGTCATTACAAAGTAAACTTACAAAAAAAGAAAAAGTAACCCGAATCAATGCACTACAAAAGGAGAGGAAGTATAATTGCTAGTGGTATTTATAGTTACAATTTAAATGTTAAATTCTATTTCCTGCGTAATTTCTGACCATACTTTGAAAAAGTAGAGGCTAACCAGCCCTTCTATCGCTTGATCAAGCAGCCAGCAGTGGGGAGGGAATAATCTGGCTTCACCCCAAGAAATACTTCAGGTTGCTGGGTGTGTGCACTGATTTAGGAACTCAGGAAATCTACAGCCGGATCACTTTAAAGCTTGTATTGTATAATCTAATGTGCAGAAACGACAGCCCAAATATAGAAAACATTACAGCATTGTTACCAAGTAGAATTAGTATTAGTTTGTATATTAAAAAAGTGCCAGAGGGAGTTTTCAGGTCTGTAGTTATGGTCCTATATTTTATCTCCATTTGTTCTACAATCTCAGGTCTCAATCACTTATTTCAGTAACAACCTGATATGTCAGCCAGTATTGGTCATTTCATTTGAGTTGGAAACAACATAAGTTACTAATCATCCAAAGTCTGAAATTTAAATGTAATACACAAAGCTTTTGTCTTGCAGCTGAATCACGAGTCATAAGCACATGTCAGAATAAATCAAATCAAACTTTATTTATAAAGCGCTTTTCATACAAGAAGTTGCATCACAAAGTGCTTTACAGATTAAAATGACCCCACATAAAGCCACCTTCCCTTCCCTCCCCCACAGATTTAAAAGCATGGTCACAGTTATACCCCCACCCCCCAAACCAACTCCCATGCACACACACAGTTAAAGTAAAAAAGGACATTGGGCCGAGTGTAGATGAACCATGCAAGGAAACGCCGTCAGAGGAGCCATCTGCCCCGACAGCGAAAGATTAACAGCAGCAGCCGAGGCACCGACACAGGGCACCCAGTGGAGGCAAGGCCAAAACCCCCACCTCCACCCAAGCTCCACCTGGAGAGCACCCAGGGAGCCACAGCCGACCACCGCTCCCGGGGCAGAGGGCTCCCACAGAGGAAACACTGGAACGGGGATTAAGATAAATTAAAGTATAAAAATAAACAGTAAATTAATGTGCTAAGATTAAATAGTAAAACTGATAAAAATATAATCATATAAAACATGCAGAGCAATTAAACAGACAGTAATAAATAATAATCAGTTAAAAGCTAGGCTAGAAAGGTGAGTCTTGAGCCTGCTCTTAAAAACATGAACGTTCTCTGCAGCCCTGAGGTCCTCTGGCAGCCTGTTCCAGAGGTGAGGGCCATAAAACTGGAAAGATGCCTCGCCATGCGTGTGTGTCCTGACTTTTGGGGTGACAAGGAGACGGCTGCCAGTGGAGCGCAGAGACCGCGAAGGTTTATATGGTAAAAGCAGTTCAGAGAGATAAGAAGGCCCAAGACCATTAAACCACTAAAAAACCATTAAAATAACCTTGAAGTCGATCCTGAAATGTACGGGGAGCCAACGCAATGATTTAGACCGGTGTAATGTGCTCCTGCCTCCTGGTCTTCGTCAGGACACGTGCTGCTGAATTTTGTAGTAGTTGTAAACCTGATATACTCTTTTTGGGAAGACCAGAAAGCAGGACATTACAGTAATCAATTCTACTGGAGATAAAAGCATGCATCAGTGTCTCCGTATTGGCCCGAGAGAGAATGGGGCGGACTCTGGCGATGTTCTTTAGTTGATAAAAACCTATTTTAGTAATATGTTTTATGTGAGGAATAAAAGTCAGCTCAGAGTCAAAAATCACGCCCAGGTTCTTCACTTGTAAAGAGGGATTAAAAGACAGTGATTGTAGTTTTGGTAAAAGTTTCTCTCTCTGAGCCTCAGGACCGATGACTAACACTTCAGTTTTGTCCTGGTTGAGCTGGAGAAAGTTTTCTGCCATCCAGGATTTAATGTCTAAAATGCAGTTAAAAAGTGCATCCATTGGCCGTGTGTCATCGGGAGACATGGAGATGTACAGCTGTGTATCATCAGCATAACTGTGAAAGTTAACTCCATGTCTTCTGATGACGCTGCCAAGGGGGAGCATATACAGGTTAAAAAGCACTGGGCCTAAAATCGAACCCTTGGGCACACCACATGTAATCCTATGGACCCTAGAGGAGCAGGTATCTAAACTTACCATAAAAGTCCTGTCTGTTAGATAGGATGTGAACCATTTGTGAACAGCACCAGAGAGGCCAATCTGTTTTAAACGGGTTAAAAGAATAGTGTGGTCTACTGTATCGAAGGCAGCGCTTAGATCCAGTAGAACCAACACTGTCACCTTCTGTGCATCATAGTTTGATCTAAAATCATTTAAAATCTTTAGAAGGGCTGTCTCTGTGCTGTGGTTCCCCCTAAAACCAGACTGAAATTTCTCCAGGACATTGTGCTCATTAATAAAATCATTAAGTTGAATTAAAACAATGTTTTCTAAAATTTTGCTTAAAAAAAAAAAAAGGTACGTTAGATACCAGTCTAAAATAGTTAAAATCATTCAAATCTAAATTGCTCTTCATCAACAGGGGCCTCACTACCACCCCTTTAAAGGCGGCAGGAAAGACCCCTGTCTGAAGGGAGCAATTCATCATGGTTAAAATATCATCTCTAAAAGATCCATAAAATTGCTTAAAAAAGGAAGTGGGAATCGGGTCCAAAACACATGTGGTGGGCCTCACTGAGGAGAAAACTTTATCAAGAGTCCCAGCTTCTACCAGGACAAAACTTTCCAGCGTTTCCTATGGTAAAGACACACACTCGGATTTGTCTAAAACCATGTTACTCTGAGAAGATAAAATCTTACATCTGATTGTGTCTACCTTCCCTCTGAAGTGGTCTGCGAACTCCTCACAAAGAGTGTTTAAGGGGGTTTTAGGAAATGCAGTAGTAGCTCTGTTAAAAAGTTTATCAATGGTGGAAAAAAGGATTTTGGAATTATTTTTATGTTACGAGATGATTTTGGAGAAGTATGAATTCCTTACTGCTTTGTTGTATAATTTTAGAAGATCTGTGTATATTCTCACAGAGGTCTCCTGCTGAATAAAACTGGTGATGTTAAAAAACACAGTAGTGGTCAGAGACAGCCAAGTCAACAACAGAGGACACATGGGTGGACAGGCCATGCGTGATGACCAAGTCCAGGGTGTGTCCTTTGTTGTGAGTCGGCTGCATGACATGTTGGCTAAAATCCATATAAGTCATGATGTTTAAAAAATCTGTTGATAAAGGATCTAAAAGGTTATCTATATGTATATTAAAATCATCAGCTAAAATGATCCTTTCAAAGGAGTTGTGCAAAATTGATAAAAACTCTGAAAATTCTTGAATAAAAAGTGCACTCTATTTAGGAGGCCTATAAATTGTGACACATAAAATCTGAGGTGTGCTAAAAACATTTGCATTATATTCATATATTATATATTGCTACTCCTCGTAGAATAAGTGAAGTTAAAATTAGGTGGGGAGACCTCTGTAAGAACAACAGGGGCATCTGCACTCAGCCAAGTTTCTGTTAAAAATAAGCAATGAAGATTATGGTCTAAAATCAGATCATTTATTATAAAAGTTTTGTTCACCAGAGAGCGAATATTAAAAAGTGCCATATTAATAGTGATTGGAGATGAAGGGACTATGATTTACTGAAAGTGGGGCTTTTGGCAACTTTTTGAGATTATTTGGATTGCATTTGTTCGGTTTATGATTTTTAGTCCACTCTCTGCTGATAATAACAGGTATGAATGAGGTAGAGCAAGGTCCAAGTCCAGTATGTGAGTTACTGTTAAAATCAGGGGTGAGTTCATAGGAGCAGGGACCATTTGCACATCAGGATGTGGCGGAGGAATCAGAGAGGGCAGGGGCAGCTGTGGCCAGTGTAGTTGACAGGGGGGTGGGGGGGGGGGCGTGGACATGCCAGGCTCAATGTCAGTGTACGAGTGCCTTGTCTATTAGATGGAGCCCATCTGGTCCAAACAGGTGCTTCCTGCCCCAAAATTTTTTTAAAAATTGTCTATAAAACCAATATTGTGAACAGCGGTGATGGAGGAGAGCCAAGTATTAAGGGATAAAAGTCTGCTAAAACGGCCAATTCCTCTGCCGATAGTGGGAGTGGGGCCAGAAATAAAAACAGAGACGTGTGTTTTCTAGAAGATTAAAAAGGTGAATAAAATCCCGCTTCAGGAGCTCAGTCTGCTGATTATAAATGTAATTGGTGCCAGCACGAATCACAACTTGCTGTATGCCAGGACTTGCTGTATGCCAGGTGTAGAACCTTCCCCTGGACTGCAGCGATGTTTAATCGGCGCCGAGGGCTCGTTCCGTGGGTTCGGGGTGAAGTGGAGCACTCCTCGGTGAGTTCTGGCTGCAGCCCGGGGTTTGGCGCGATGTGGGGGGGCTTCGGAAGTCCGGCTGTTGCTCCTGCTGCTGGGAGGGATTAGGCGGCGCTCCTACGGAGCTCCGGTGACCAGGGGTTGTCAAAGGAGGGAAATCCGCATCCAGGGCGCTGAAACGGTTTGATAGAGGCAGGCAGGTTGGAGGAGAGCGGTGGCGGCTGCTCCAAGCGCCTCCACCGCGGCCTGGCCCAACCGTTCACCGGGCACCCTGGAGCACCGGAGTGGAGCTGATGGGGGCTTTTGGTTTAGCCCCCTGCTGGAACCAGCGGTCCTCCTCTGCTGCAGATGTTACGCGGGCGTTTGGCACCCCGAGTCCGCCTGGAGGCCCAGCGATGGATCCTTCCCCCACAGCTTCGCCGGGCTGGCAGGGAATGGTGTCCGCCAGCTGTGCACTGCTGGCGGCGGCGAAAGTCCGGCCGAAGATGATGTCCACGTCGCGCTCATGGTCCTGGATTTGGTGGAGTGTTGAGATCCTCTGCTCCAGCTCCAGAACCCTCTGGCTAAGTTTTGCACAGCCATCACACCCAGGACTGCAGGTGAGTGGAGGCATGGTGGGGGAGAAGTAATCCGCGCTTCCCACCGATTAAAACGATCCGGTAAAAAACGTCCTGGTTATTAATAAGTCAGTGGGGTTTAAGAATCCGTTAAAACCAGTCTTTAGAAAGGTTTAAAACCAGTTAAAAACCGTGCTTGATAGGGAGCCGGTCTTGGCGGGCTGACTGACGCTGACAGACCTAAATGTTCAGACCTATGTGAAAAAAAATCATTTAATGGCGTACTTTGGAAAATAAATGCTACATTATAATTAAAAGGCATAGGATCTCACTTTTGCATCTAACTAAGTGGGTAATTTTTTCATAGTCCAGAATCAAACAGCACACACCAGCGAAGAAGAATTGAAGACAAATAAACATAACTATCAAAGCCTTTTGTATTTACGTAAGAACAAAACTATTACAGTAGTCTCCTGTTAACTTAGATTATATGTGAACATTTGAAAACTTTGTTGTGCTGAAGGCAATTGGTATAGAAAAAAAAAAAAAACTGCACATCAATGTGTCCTTGCCTTAAGCCGAGATCGATTTATCCTCTGCAGTGAAAGGCAGTGGGAAGATAAGAAAATGACAATCTGCCAACATATCATATTGTTTTCATTGGGAGCTGGTTCTACAAACCTTTTTGTCCATTTCACACTTTTGCAGTTTTGTTCATTCGGTTCCCATCCTTTCCTCCATGGGCCATGACCATTTAGCAATTTGTCGATGTCTTGTACATTTTGTTTCTATTTTCACCACTCACAATCTAAAGTAATTTTATATAATCCACTGCTTGTCTATTGTAAGTAAATGTGGTTATGTAACTCTAATAAAGAAACATATTTAATTTCCAGAGATCAGGGTCAGTTAATTTTGTCTCAAGAGGCAACTGACTGAAACAGGGATCAGAAGCACAATTAATACAAATAAATTATAATAAAGTATTTCAACAATAATGCCCTAATTAAATTATGCAAGCGATTACAGCAGTTTTATGATTATTATGGCCTACATTTCTATAGCACTTTTTCAGTCAAAGGACCACAAAGCGCTTTACACCACATTCAGCCATTCACACGCGGGTGGAAGCTACACTGTAGCCACAGCTGCCCTGGGGTACATTGACATAAGCGAGGCTGCCAAATACACAGGCGCCCAAAGACACAACAACCGAGACGGACAAACCTGCAACACACCAGTTACGGGACGAACTCCTGCCACTTGAGCCACACGCCCCTTAAAGAAAACAAAACACTCCACTACCAAGGAAAAAAATAAGCTAAGTTCATGGGTACAATATGGGGGTATGAGTTAGAAAAATGGGTGAATTGACCTGGAGCCATTACTAATAAAACACATGACAGTGGATCCCCACCTATACATGGTTAAGTATTTGCAAATTTTTATCAGAACCCGATTCCAAATTATCCACAGAAAATTCGCCTGTTCATGGATTTTGTTTTATAGAGCATATCTTAAGTGGTCGAATGAAAATGAAAAAAAAAATTAGAGACATCCATGTGGTCTTTATTATTGCACTACAGCTACTATCATTGGGTTATTATGCACCACTAATATTTTGACACATTCTAACCCAAGAGAGCATTTCATTTTAGAAAGACATACATTTGCAATGGTGGTTGGAATGTGTATGTTTGTTCACAGGCGTAGATAAGATCGTCTACACATAAGCACTATTGTGTGCTGAGGTCATGAGGGAGACAGTGGTCATGAGGTCAAAGGCCAGCTGTCCCGAGTCAGTTGACAGATCAGGAGGGCCCAGAGGTGGTTCACTTCATCATCATGAGGAAGGTGGTGTCAGAGACTGACTCGATAGATGTAACAGAACAAGATTATCCAATTACAGCAAGGCTTCTGCTAAACCATTAAGCGAAACCATAACTATGACACAATGTGAGTAGCAGCCAGAGTATCTATCTACTCAGCAAAAACATCTGTGAAATAGATAAAAACACACTTAGAAATAAGTGGCAGTAATACATTTTAAGAACTAGAACAAAAGGTAGAATAAAAAACAACAAATGCTGAACCCTTTTACATTTTGTCACATTATAACAAGAAGTGTCAAATTATCTCGTTAATTGCAATTTTAAATTGCATTAATCTAATTTTTAATCTTTAATTTTACTGTTTCTGCATGCGAGTTGCCTTTAAATAAAATCGTTTTTATGCTTTGGGCTTCACCCTGAAGTGGACATTGATTGGCTGTCATTAGGCCTGCTTATTATGAGCTGACACTTCCATTTTAGTGGAAAGGGGCAAGGGGAATGAGCGGTGAGTTGCAGACAGTGTTGTCAACTTGGCGACTTTGTCGCTATATGTTGTGAGTTTTTGCACCCATCTGGCGATTCCTCTTGAAAAAAGCGACTAGCGACAAATCTAGCGACTCTTTCTGGGGTTATTGGAGACTTTTAGATGAAGCACATATCCTTGTTACACTCACTAAGCAGCGGTGCTGCCGTGGACTGCTCTCCGTCTCGGAGCGCTCACAACAGGCAGCAAGTCAGTGCGCAGCAGCTCCGCCTGCCCGTCCAGGTCCAGCTGGACTCACTCAGAGCAGATATTTAGCCCACTGAGTCCAGAATGGTAACGAATCGCACATGCTCGAAGCCAAAATTGCAGTCAGAACTGGGACTTGTATCAAAAACAGAGACATGTAAATGAGTGGGACTGCATCTGTTCAATTCTGTTAAAAACGGTAAATGACTTCATAAAGCCACTTTCTGTTATACATTTGTTCTGCAAGAATAATGTAATTAATTTAAATGAAAATACCTCAAGATGGAGGTTTTTCCCAGCATTTATTAGGTGCGATTAAAATAAGAGATTACTGTGACACCCCTAAATAAAGTCCCGCTCAATTGGCTTCAGAAGTAAACTAATCAATACAATAAATTTAACCAATGTATAATTTTATCTCAACATAAAGAAATCACAGTAAAATACATTGAAGTTTATGATTGCAAGATGTGGAAAACTTAAATGGGGAATAAATAATTTTGGAAGGCACTGCAACTATTCCGAAACACATCATAAGCTAATGGGTCTGACCTAGAAACCACGTCCCAGTAAAATGTGGGAAGGTGTCAGAGGCAGAGTTAAAAACAAAATAGCCTGACATTTGGCCTGTGTGTATATATTCATCACAACACACAAATGCCACATACCTATGCGCGCACACACACAAAGCAAAACATTCAAAGCACCAACACTTCCCATCTTTCAGCAGGATAGGAAAAACACTTTTTCATAAAGATTGTTCGATACTGCCTACTGTTTAACATTCATTGCACCCCACATTGAAGATGTTCTATTTGGAAGAAACACAGCTGCTGCACTTGCAGGATTCTGGATTTAGAGTCAACAGCTCACTGGCTGAAGATTGCTTTTCTCTTTGTTCGGCTTATGGAGTCCTAACTTAGATTAATAATCAAGCATGGTTTTCAACATAAAAAAAAGAAGAAAATAATAGAAAGTAAGGCATGCATATATATTCTACTTTGTAGAACTATCTTTCAATGCATTTGCAATTGCAAATTCTTCTAATTCATTGTAGCTCTGGCTATATGTTCAGTGTCATAGTCCTGCTGGATAGTAAACCCCAGCCCCAGTGTCAAGCCTTTTGCAGCCTCTAACAGGTTGCCCTGTATTAAACTCTACACATATTCCCAGCTTCCTTGTCCAAGGTAAAGAAAGGCATCTCCCCCAGAGTTGACAGTCTCTTGACTTCTTCTTTGAATAATATATGATACAATGGCCTTTGCTAGAAAAATATATTGATTTATCTTCCAACAACTACCTCTATAGAAAAAAAGGGGAAAAATATCCACATCCGCCACATTGGTTTAATTTTTTGACAATTGCGCACCATGTATGAATTAAAAAGGATTTGTTTATAAGTCTGTGATCTAAGCTGTCCTCTTGAATTAGCCTTTAGTAAAAATAAAGCTTCATCTCTGGCTTCTCACTTACACTCTGCACTGCCTGCATTTTGAGTCCACCCCGTAACAGATTGTCTCATCAACCTTTTGCAGATCAGCACCCGGACAACTCCCAGGCCTGTTCTGTCCCTAGAGGCTGATAAAAAAAACCCACATACGCACACTTGCTTGAGCACATTCCTAAATATAAAAAGTTTCTGCCTGCAAAGAATCAGCTGATTAATTAAATAACATGAACCCCTGTCTAAACAAGAATGAATTGAAAGACAACTAAGGGTGTAGTACATATGACAGGATGTAGTAAAAAAAAAAGAAAAAAAGACAGTGACAAGGTTGGATGTAACACGAACAGGGTAGATAAAACTCAGAGTTGCAGCAAACATAGCGGTTCGGCTGTGGTGTCATGACATTCTGAACTGGGCAGGCAAAGTGACATTTTTGCTGAAAATGCAGTTTGACTCACGGTCCCCCCTCTGTCCCTCCTGATCTCCCCTCCTGATCTCCCCTCCCTCCGTCTGTCTGCCTTTCATGTGGCCATTTTAGGAGACGTTGAGTCATCTGAGCCCAGCTGACAATATGACAGAGATCAACAGGAGCAACAGTGGAGCACTTGACTTGAGAACAGGAGAAGTTGTCACACTCACCCTGTCACAAAGATGAGGTTAGTCTCCTTCCTTCCTATATTTCAGGTCAAAGTAGGTGACACTGTTCTCCACTGCTGGGTCAGGCTGCCTCCTCCCTCCCTCTCTTGACTCACTGATTTCTTCTTCACTTGCTTCGTCCTCAAGAGTTTGTAGTGTGAAAGAGAGTTTTGCCTTCCTCTTCTTGTTTTGTTCACCAGCTTGCACTAATGCTTGCTTTCTCTCTGTTTTCTTCCTGTCTACCTCTCTCCACCCTCATTTCACACACACAAACAAGCACAAATCAAAAACCTAACAACTCCCAGCCCCCATTTGCCTCGCCTGTGCCCTCCTTCTCCTTTTCTGTTTTAAGCCACCCCCACTTTTTCCTTCTTTTGCCTGTTTATGTCCTCCTGTAAAGTAACTGAGTGTGTCTGCTCGTCTCTCTCTTGTTCTTGTTCTTTTTCTTGTCTTTCTTATCTTTTCTTTCCTGCTCCTGTCGTGCTTTTCAACACTTTCTCACTGTCCTGCAACTCTCTCCCTGTGTTTGTGTGTGTACATGTTTTCTTTCTGTTGCTTTCCTCTCAGCTGATAGAGTGAGGCATGCTTTGCTCACTCAGCAGAGAAGGCATACAGAGGAAAGAAAGGAGGGGGGATTGGATGCTGTAAGTCAATTGGTGAGCGAAAAGGGGGGTCAGCTGTAACGAGCAAAGTTCTGATTGGTTTAGAGGAAGAGAGTGACAGGGCAGAGGAAGTGTAGGGAGCCAGAAGCCCACCTACCAGCCCCTACTAAGCCTGTTCTGCAGAATAAAAAAAACAACACTTTCCTCAAATCACGCATTCAAAGTTCATGAACTTCAAGAATATTTTGTCTTCTATAATCACTTTTGATCTTTTTACATGGAGCAATACATGTTTAGCTACATGCAACTTTCAAAATACTTTCTAATAATAAAAAGAAATAAAAGAACCACACATCTATACAATTCACCCTCCCCCTTTCTTTGCAGTCTTTCTCATACACAAGCTGCAGTCTGCGCAGTGTGACGGCTTTAAGCACGAGAGGCAGAATAACAGTAACCAGAGTTGAGATGGGGAGTGGAGCACACATGAAAAAAGTTTTATCAGCACAGCACCAGAAGCAGCCATCAGCTGTGCCATGTGTGAGTAATTCTAGCATCTGTGAGCTAATAATGAACAACACATTGATTATGCAGAGATTGTCACAGAGGAGTGCGGTTAAAGTATGCACTGCACAAGACAATGGATCCCACATTTGAGTGCTCTTTCACCTCCCTCTAAAAAAACAAAAGGCAAATATATACATCAAAGAATATCAAGCGTGCATATTTAGCACACTCCTGAAGTTCTGCATACTTGTTGCGTACACAAACACACACCCTCCTGGAGTGTGCTGCTTTATCTTTATAAGGAAGCTGTGGTTTGCTTGTTAATATAGGTCTGTTGGTTGGGACACACGAGACAAATCTAAAGACAGCTCTGTGTCTCTTCATGTTTCAGTTACTAACTGTCACCATCCTGCTATGACTACTGATTTACATCTGCCTCCTGGTCAGCTTCCAACTGTGACACACTGCATCTGCTTCTACCCAGACGGAAAATATATGCCTGCCTGTTGCTACTTAGTTGTCATGTTATCTCTGGTCCACAGAGGACAGAAGATAGAAGAAGATTAAAAAAAGAAAACAGTAATGCTTAAATAAGATTTTAGACCAAAAAAAAAACTTCCAAGCAAACTTTGTAGTCATAAAAAAATAAAAATAAAATAGATACTAAAAAGTGCATTTATATGCACTAAAAGCCCTAACTTGCACGCCCTTGGCATTTTCCTGCTCTACCTGTATTGATATTGAAATACATTTGGGGTCTGATAACTTGCCTGAATCTCTTAGTGCACCATAGCATAAATAATTTAATTGCTCTGCATTAAAGGATCAGAAAAATGATATGCTCTTGCTTTATTAAATGCAAATTGATGGGGTTCTTTGCATCTACCTGCAGCATTAGAATTATCAGACAATACTTTGTGTAATATCTTCATACTCCACTGTGAGAAATTTCCAAAACCCCCATAAAATCATGAGACAATAACAGTATCAAGGGCTGGGGAATATGGAAAAATCTATCATGATAATATTTTTCATATTAGTCGAGATATCTATCTATCTATCTATCTATCTATCTATCTATATATATACACACACACACACACACGACATAAAACAAATCACTACTTTTGTCAACATTTAACATTTCCTGGTGCTATTAGACGAGACAAAATATCAGATATACAGTATGCAAACAACAACGAGGATAAAAATCTACACCAAAGACTAGTGACGAACCCACCGGAAAAACAGACAATCAACAAAGATGCTGTGAAGTGCTACCAGTTAATAAAAAAAAGTCAAACTAATCATATATCAAGATGACAGGATAGCACAAACAGAAAGAGTAAGACACATTCTGATAATATTAATAGTTACATGTCAAACTACTGTTGAACCAGTGTGCAATTTCATTGAACAGGTAGCATGAGCCAATTCTCTTAAATTCAATGGAATAGAATTTCACTCCTGTAATAAGAAACAGACTAAATGTAGTTTTTCATTGAGGAAGAATGCCGGCCCCTCTTGCTGCAGTTCGATGCACTGAGCATGCTTTTTTTGTGTGTGTGCAAACGTATATGTGAGCAGACAAGTGGTTTAAAAAAAAATGAAGACACGTGTTTAGCTCTGCACCTCCAAATATAGAGATGTGGGGATAGGAGAGAGAGGAAGGGGAGGAGACAGAAGGCGGAGGAGGAACTGTAAGAGTCAGCGAGATAAAATGACGAGCAAAACTTGAGATGAGACAAGGTTCCTGTTTTCAAACAGGCTCAACGGCATCTTCAAATAGCAAAGTTTCTTAACACGACATTCCTTGATCGTAAGCAGCTCTAAAAGATGCCATGATGCAGCATACACAAACAAACACCTCTTCAATCTTCTGTTGACATTAGAGTTGAGGTTGTTTCTATATCGGTGGAAAAAGGGTGTGTTTCCTCTGTTAAGACCTTCCCCCCATATGAGGGCACTGTCAGTCCCTCAAAGGAGAAAGATGGGCTGAAAATACAGAATCACATTCTATCAAACACTCATATTCCTGTAACGATGACTGGAACGTGAGATAGTGTTTGTGTGTTGAGTCTTAAACAATTGTGCAGAGGGAGAGTACATTTTTTAAATATTCTACGCCCATGTGAGCATATTTGAAGATGTGAGTGCTAATGTGGAGATGATCTCTACATAGTGGAATGCACTGAAGTGCAAATACAACATGTGTGTCTTTCTTTTTAAGTGGATCAAAACAATTTTCATAACTAATCTTTGAAAGAAAATGTGAAATGACAGTGTGTTAATTAGCTGCTTGATTAAATGTGCTTGAATGCTTTGATACAATAGGTTTCCCAATATGTCGAGACTGTAAGCTGGGTATATTTTGTTTCTTAACACATTAATTGACCTCATGAATTATAAATCAATATGCAACAATATCCTTTCTTTATATAAAAAGAGAAATCTGCCATAGTTTCTTTCTAGGCCTCAACGTCTTAGATATTCCATTTTCCGTTGTCAGGCAGCTGACTTTACAACACAACAGGATCTATAGGCCACTGTAATCCCACAACCAAATTTCACTGTTGTCAGATAACAAGTCCCTGCATGCTGTTACCCACCCATTGTAGTCATTGTCTCTTTATATTAACATTTGTTGAGGTCTGGGGTAATTTGTAAAGATAAACTGTTTTGAAGAGTGGGTCTGAGTTCTAAAGGTTCCATTAGTGATTATGATTGACAACAGGTTAGCCAACACAAAGAAAAAATACCAAAGTCCAAAAAACTCAATGAAGATCTAAGAGGGCATTTATAGATTTATACAAGCTGGGAAGTCTTTTGCAACAATTTCCAAACTGTAAATTCAAAGATCAGTTTAAACATGTTAACAAAAGTGGAGGTAATTCAGATGAACTACAAAGGTCTAGAAAAAACAAAACAAACATCTGCCTCAGATAATAGGAAACTGGTATGGATGTTCAGGAACAACCAAATGACCATCAAAGCTCAAGTTTCCCAGAAACTGGAAACCGCATTCAACAGCAGTGTCCCTTTACACCGTGAAATTAGTTTTATGTTAACGTTTACAAAAAGGATGATATTTAGGGGGCTTCATCAAGAAAACTATCCCTAATAGAGAACTAATCTGGTTATGGAATAGACGTATAAAAGATACCAAGAAACTATAGTGGCTTCCCAATGCCTAGACATCAATCCAACCTAAAATTTGTGAATCCTGCTTACCCTTTTACCTGTGGTCATAAACTAGCCTAAAACATACATATACATATATATATACATATACACATATATATACACATATACATATATACACATATATACATATACACATACATACATATATATACATACATATATACACATACATATACATACATATATACACATACATACATACATATACATACATATATACACATACATATACATATATACACATATATATACACATACACATATACACATATATACACACATACACATATACACATATATACACACATACACATATACACATATATATACATACACATATACACATATATATACATACACATATACACATATATATACATACACATATACACATATATATACATACACATATACACATATATACACACACATATATATATATATACATAACACATATATACATATACACATATATATACACATATACACATATACACATATATATACACATATACACATATACACATATATATACACATATATATACACATATACACATATATACACACATATATACACACACATATATACACACACATATATACACACACATATATACACACACATATACACACACACACACACATATATACACACACACACACACACACATATATATATATATATATATGATTTGATCTAGCACATTTGGAAACCTGTGTTCTACATATCCTGCAGTGTCATCATGCAATGTGCTGCTATGAATCAATTCCCCAACATTTAACATTTAATAAATTTGGTGTAATCCACTTCATCTGGTTTTATCTAATTTATAATCAGTAATTATTTATCATAAGAACTAGGTGTCTCATTAACTAAATTTACCGTTAACTGCAAGACCTTTGCAAGGCTTTTTATTTTCCAACTTCCCTCTGTGATGACCTAGAGAGCTCTTTAAAAAAAGTTTAAGGAACCAAACAGATTACACCAAAAAATAATAATGATCAAGAAGTGACTTATCTGCAACAGATGGAAAGTGCAATTAGAGGAAATGTGAAGAAGGGGAAAAAGTGTGGTAGCCCGGGTCTTGGTGACAGGCCCAGCCAGCTCAGAGGAATGTTCCAGAAAAATATGCTGCCTATTCATGGAGGACAGGAAATAAAGCTCTCTCTCTCCCTCTACCTCATCTATTTTCCTTCTCAGTCCTCAATTCTTCACTCTAAATTCAGCTGCCTCTCTTTTCACCTATCTCTCATGCTCTTTAATTTCATGCCAAGGGGACTCTTGCATTGTATGATAGAGGCTGCACTGTGCCACATAGCTAAATATCCGTTTGTGTTAAAACAGATATTTAGCTAGAGAAGGGAAAAGAGAAGGTGAAAAAAATCTTTTAGCCTTAAGCACTGGACTAATGTCTAGCCAGCATGGTCAGCATTTCTGATGACTGGTTACCAACAAAAGGTGACGGTAGAGGGGATTACCAACTGAAGTGGATGGTCGAGATGATTACAGGATGAGTTAAAGCTTATTTGAGCCTACATTTCTGGGAGGGTTGTTGAGTGAAGTATTGCAAAGGACAGTCGTGTCTGCAGTAAATAGTGGGGAATTACATGGAATACTGCATTCACACTGCATGACAATATCATGTTTGTCCACACAGATGGATTTCTTTTCCTCCAGATTATTTTCCACACCCAAGTATGAGAGAAACACCGAGTTACATGGAAAGTGTCCCATTGTATTGACAGGTGCAAAGACAAGAGTGAAGAAAATGTGGCATTTTACAATGACACTGCATATAGCGGTTTTTCTAATCTGACGTCATAACTAAATCACATATGTGTGTGACTGTAGATTTAAACATGTCGTGCCTCTCATCCATTTTGGTATGGGTGTTTAAAAATAAAGGTCAACAAAAGGTCTGGCAGGGGTTAATCCTGAGGTCACTTTAACTTACAATGAGTAGGTTGCTCAGCAATCCCATTAGGTCACTGAAGGGACTTCCATTCACTGTGGACAGCCTAACCCAAACATTAACCACTAATCTTCTCTGAAGACAATCCATACGGAACCTACACCGACCATAATCTGACCCTAATTTGAGTTTCATACAACTCAAACATAGTCCTTCTCACAGTCAAAACATCTAAATTAGAATGACCAAATGCATACGATCAATTTAATGGATACATTTAAAAACTATTCATATCCTTCAAAGATACATTTAAAACATGAAGGACTGTGGGTCTGAGGACCAGGGTTGAGAAACACCGTTTTAGGGTGGGCCTCTACCAGCTTTGCAAATCTAGAATCTGGAATGTGTGCCCATTCTTCTTTGAAAAACAGCTCAACCTCAGTCAGAGTGAATTGAGCAGTAATGAAAAAAGTCTTACCACATTGGATTTGGGTCTAGACTTGAAATAAGCTTTGGATAGGCCATTCTAATGCAGTGGACCCCTGGTATTTGCTCGGGTTAGGGACCACAATCACCTGTGAATAGCTGAAATACTTGAGACCCCCTCTTAAAATGCTTATATCTGCCTATTTGAATGGCGGCACCAACCTCCAGAGTCTTCCTCATCTCTGGTCTCCAGGGTACAGCCAATCAGTGCCAAGGAAAATTAATGGCAACACTGGATTGGCCATTTTGCAAACTCCAGGCAATAGCATGTTCAGTAGCATTGCTCATAAGTATTTCGGCTTCCTAAGCTGCATTTTCTTTGAAATATTCTAGATAAACTCCACCAGAAATCCCGCAAATAGGGAAATATTGCGTGAATAATTTAGAGTTACATTTCATAGAAAAATCTGCAAATAGGTGAATGTGAATACTTAAACTGCAAATAAGGAGTTTTTCAATTGTACTGTATTTTGATCTAAACTAGGGCTGTTAAATTATTTTATAAAATCTAATTAGTTACAGGGTAGCTGTGAATTATTTAAGATTAATCATGATTAATTAACATTCCTAAATATTACTGAAAAAGTAAAAATGTTGGTGTAAATACAGGACAAAACCAGATGCAGTTGCTCTTTTTTTAAAGAAAATACAGGAGATGCATGTAACTTTTGTTTTGAATTCCACTATCACATTTACAAGTGGCTCTTTTAACCTATTCATCTTTTAGCCAGTTGCTAAGGCAAACTAAATGGTAAACATTTTCAACAATAGAGAGATCATTTGTTTATCAACACAGCAAATGGGTGCTCAAATGGTGTGGCACCGCCCCTTTACATAGCTCCGGTTCCCTTTGTTAATTTTTGCGGTTATCTTTCAGATGCAGTGTTGGTTAGCGATGCTAGCTCGTTTGTTAGGCAAGGTGGATACCTGATATGAAGTGATAACTGCAAATTGTTGCATTTTTAATCAACATTGTTCCAATCGCTTCTTCTGATGGCTTGCAACCAAAAACGCCTTCTGGTCGCCTTGAAAAGGGTGTATGTCGATGTAATTCTATATAACTTGCACTTTTTGTTGTTTTTATCAAAGTGATTTGTGCAACCTACAGCACAACATGACATTATTGCATCTCCTTCTGTAGACGAAACGCACAGTAGAGCAGGGAGTAACATAGACCGATAATCTCTCTATATGGCCTGCGACTGAGAAGAGATGTTCACATTGAACCTTGGATGCAGTTTGGGTCTGCCATGCTGTTTACGTGACAAGCACTGAACTCAGCGCGGGTTGAATTGTGGAATAAACAGGGTGGGTCATCCTGTTCATGAGTCAGTGTGTTACAAAAATCGCATTAATTCTACAAATTAATGTACCTGCGCTAACGTGTCAATTTTGACAGCCTTAATCTTAACCCTTTTATTGCTGCTCTGCCATTTGTTTAGGATTGTTGACTAACTGGCTCACGTCTTTTGGAGCCTCTTGCAAGAATTAATCCAGAATTTCCCTGTACTTAGCTCTATCTATTTTCCCATTCACTTTGAACAGGTTCCTTGTCCCTTCTGAAGAAAAGCATCCCCACAACATAAGACTGGCACCACCATTTTTCACTGTTGTGATGGCCTCTTTAGGATGAAGCTCAGTGTTAGTTTTTTACCATACACAGTATTTTACACGTAGGCCAAAAAGTTCCATTTTGGTCTCGTCTCACCACAGCGCCTTTTGGTTGGTGGTACAGTACTTTTTATGGTTTTCCTTGGACAGCGACTTTCTTCCAGCCACTAATTCTACAAAAGCCAGATTTCTGAAGGCATGACTAATAGTTGTCCTGTGGACAGACTGTCCCATCTGAGCTGTGGATCTCTACAGATTTTGCAGTTACCTACGACACTTGACAACTGATGTAGCTAAAATCATCATCATCAGAACTCTTTAAATGCAATAGGCATGATCATAACTGATGATTAACTAAAATACAAGTTCATTGTGGGAAGCAAAATTTTTCAAAATGAATGAGAAGCATGCACAACCAGGTCATGTTTCAGGTTGCAGGTCATGTCAGCATTACTCTTAATACAAGTAATAACACGTCATCACATTTATCATTATATTTTAACACCAGATCTAGTTTGTTTTGTGCCTCTTACATTTCTTGTTTGACCACATTGAAAAACATAATTGTTTAAAGATTATCTATATGATTAATAAGGTAAAGTTGAAAGGAAATGCATCCTAAAAAGCCATAGTGAGCTTGAAAAAGTATTTTATTCAATCTAGCTAGTACAGTGTGAATCATAAAGGTGACTAATACCAATCACCATGGAGCTAATGTGAATAAAGGTTAGGTTAGCAATAAACCAATTAGGTTAAATGTAATGTCGGTATTGAGCAATTACTAAATGCTATCGTTCACCTTGGTGTTAAGAAAAGTAAGACTGGGTAAGTCTTGTACATTGAAATAACCATATAAAAAGGTACTGTAGAGGCAGCAAGATAGGAAGGATAGTGATAATAAAACTGGAGTCGAATCTTTTTTGACTAATACCTGCAATACACCGTTTCCTCACATTCTCTGCCTCTCTCTTCTTCACCCCTAAATGGGTGTCAACATGTCCCCTGCATCTTACATCATACCATAAACAAAAGCAGAACAACAAAGCAGTTTCCTGTCTCTGATGACAGTGGGGAAACAAGTCACAAACACATTAAAGCCTTTATAATGGAACACATTGATGTATCGCAGTAATTAGCATGCAAATGAAGAGACAGAAATACCCTGAAGATGTTTCAAGACTTCCCATGGTTCCATAGGCATACTTAACAGACATGAATTCAGCAACGGTTGAATCTGACTACTTCATTGGGATCAGTATGACCAACCTGACTAATCTGGGGCTATGCAGCCTCGTACACAAAAAAAAAAACACTGCAATGCACTGTGCATTCTGAAACCTCTGTAGTTTAGAAGATGCTCCATCCTAGTCACCATCGCAATTTGGCTTGCCCATTTTTTCTGACTGTCACATTGACTTTGAGAACACCATGTTCACTTGCCGCCTAATATCCAACACAGATAGATACTACAATGAACAGATAATTAGTGTTGTTCACTTCAGCTGTTTGTAGTCATAATGTTAGGCAAGATCTCTGTTATTGCCTATACTAGTGTTTCTCAAACTTTGTATAAAAAGTCTCACATAAATGAATACTACAATTTTCAAATAGTTATACAACACAAACATTTTAAAAAACAGTCGTACATGAGGATTTTAAAAAGAAAGTTCTTATATATTAGTACAGCTTAATGGGTTAAAAGATGTGGTGTAATTTGGCATTTCATTTTAATCAAAAATATGATTTTCCAAGTTAGAAGTTGGCTGAGGGCTGTAGAAGTTAGAATCTTAAGACGGAAAATGAGAGGTTCACACAAACTTTGCTATACAGTGGACCCTCTTTTTTCAGAGGTTAGGGGCTACAGCTGCCCCTTAATAGACAAAAAACCATAAATATTTGAAATCCCCTCTGAAAATTCTTAAAACTGCCTATTTAAAATATACCTTAATATGCATTAACACACAGTGGAAACCATCTCAGCACTACTGCAAAAGCTAACATCAACTGCCTTCCTTATTTCCGAGTTTAGAAGTAGAGCCAATCAGTGCCAAGGAAAATGAATAGTGCTCCTGCATTGGCTGCATTCCAAACGCCACCCAATAGCATCTCAAGTAGCACTATGCCTGGGTAACTCAGATTCCCAAGGTGCGTTTGGTTTTGAACATTGGTGTTGCGCTGTACAGAAAACAAATCCTCAAATAATTTGGAATTACGTTCTACAGGAAAATCTGTGAATAGGTGAATCCGCCAATACTGGACCACAAATGAGCAATCTTATGTAGTGAACATGTTGCTGCAAAAGTTGATACCTCAAAATGCAGAGACACTTATTGATATTAGCTTGTATTCCTTACAGTAGTTAGCATAGTCACGTTAATAAGCAGAACCATTTTGTTTTTGAAGAAAAGCAACACTGTGTCAGCCACCATAAGTGCTTTTTCCTGTTCTCACTGTGTGTTTTGGTTAAATATATCAATGTTTGATCTGGCAGCAAAATCTCCACAGACAGTTGCAGTCGAACTGAAAATGCATCCAGTAACACTGCAAACATTTGTACACGGTTTCAGTTCTCTTACTTTAAGGTCACAAATGCTTTTTTATTTAAAATACTTATCAGCTGAAGTAACAAGCTATTTTTGCAAAGAGCTAAGTTTTTTTAAATCAAGCTGGTGTCTGCCACAGGGAGAAGCAGAAATATACAATACAGAAAAATGGGACATTTGACAACAAAAGAAACCCATCGACATATATAGGGAGCAAAAGAGTTACAGGAAAGAGGCTGAGAGTGAACAGGTCTTAGCTTGAGGAGCTCTATACTGACCTACATAATACAGAGAAATGTGCCTTCCAATAACTACTCATTAATTCTGGCACATATATAGAAGCTATTTAAAATATAAAAGGCTCTACAGAAAGTAATGCACCACATTCATGTGTGTTCTTCAAGATAACCTAAATATAGCACATTCAGTCTAACATATGACTTCGTATCCACCAAAACTGTGAGCATATTGCAAAATACAACTATGGGACAAAAGATTCATTAAAGGTTCTTTTTTTTTACTTTAGAGACACAAACAAAAGGAAACAAGATGAAGGATTAGAATGTAGCATTTATCTCACAATTAACAGTGAGCACAGACTTTGCAGTAATGATGCTTCTGAAACCAACGGAGAAAAGATTACCAAAACGACTGACCACACAATCTTCAAAGGGATGGCTAAAGTATGCAAATGAACAGTTAGGACTAGCCTGAAAGAACCATTATAAAATACTTCTACACCAAACAGCGAACCACAGACCTTCCTGTCCCATCATAAGAAACAGAAGAACTGAAAACTGTCATGCTAAGAATTTACTAACACTGAGAACTGCAATAGGTTTCATGGAGTTAACTAAAACATAATTATCAGCACCAACAAATTCTGCTCAAATTGTGAATCTTAATATTTTACAACTAATAGTTATCCAGGAATGAAAATGAACACTTTGCGTTTTTTTAATCTCTATTTTTCAGGCAACTTACAGGTCAACTGCATGTGATCTGCTTAATAATAACCACAGAGGTTTTGACAGAACCTGATTATCTCATAATGAAGCTGACCTTTTTAACATTTGGATATAAGATACTATCATTTCTGCTTGATTATATGGTTTAAGGATAAAAAATGTAAAAGCTGTAATAGAGGTGCACCGATCCCAGTTTTTCAGTCAAGATACCGATGCCTCGGCTTTGTGTATCTGTTGATACCTGATAACTGTATACCCTCCACCTTATACCTTACTTGAAGAGACTAAAAGTACCAGACTTTACTAACTAAACATAACTAAGACTTCTTTTTTCCTTTTTGACCCCTTTTGTTTTGCTGAGGTGCAGGAATTCAGTGGGCTCCTTAGCATAGTGTTTCTGGATGTGCTTGATTAAAGTGGTAGTGTTGTACTTTGCAGTAATACCACCTCACCTCGAAACATTTACTTTGCAGACATTGCAAACAGCCGACAAACTAGTTGGTGCGGCAAGCGTGAAATATCTCCACACAGCCGACCCTCTGGCTCGCTCCATGTTGCTTCTAGCATGCGACACACATGAAGCTGACGAATGACAGGTTCTGCTGCGACGAAAAAAAAAACAAAAAAATCCTGGATCGGCCAGTGGATCGGTTTAGGTTTCTGATCCCCAATCCAGCTATTTTGTAAGTATCGCGGCCGATATCCGATCCTAATATCGGATCGAAGCACCCCTAAGCTGTAAACCTAACACAGCAGAACATTTACAAGACTTGATCAAGAAAAAGTACTGCAAGTAAACTTTTTTCACATAGCACAGATAGTGAATCACTTCTACTTCCTAAATACATCAACAGCATACTGACATTCCAGAGTCTGGATGCTACAGCTTCAAAGCAGACATGTAATTGAAATGTGTTTCAGGGACCACAAGTAACATCCCACCAATGTAGCAGGCCAGGAATGTAAGAGAGACCGTGACAATGAGTTAGGATCAAAGTTTCAAAATGCATTATAAAATCTAATGGTAACCAGTGAAAGGAGGCCAAAACAGGCTTGATATTGACCCACTGGTATATTCCAGTTAAGACTTTTCGGAGAAGAGTTCAGGACAACCTGAATGCAGTCAAGCCATTTCTTACTTAGGTAGGTAAGATTATTACAGAATTCTATATAAGGATATAAAAGAGTGAATATAATCTCCTATGGAAAAAAGGGGGTTGTATTTATATATGGTACAAAGATGCAAGAAACTGTTTTTATGAAATTGGATGCCATAAACCTTTTTTGCACATGGTCCAGAAAAAGCTTTGCAACTTTGCAGAACAACCATGTCCAAGAACTGTTAGTCTAAATGAAGAGCCACAGATAACTGGATATTGTAGACCTTTGTGTCTCACGCTGTAATGTCAGACCATGCTGATTAATTCAGCAAGTGATGCAGTCATCTTGCTAGCTCCTCTCAATGTCAGCTGAGATTTAAATCCAATTAATAAAAAATGCATCAAGCCACTGGAGACTGAACTAAGATGAAGGGCTTAACAGAAGAAAAAAAAATATTCTTGTTTTGTCAAACAGTGAAAGCTAATTAATAAGTGTTGCAAAGACTGGAACAGTTTCTTTCAAATTTGTTTAGTAGAAAGATATCACCCAAATATACAACATTAACTTGTTTTTCCTGCTACAGTAAAGATCCTCAGTAATTGTCTTTGGTCTCATAATCAAGTCGACTCTAGCAGCCAACAAGTACTATCTACCCTTTGATCAATCGAGATCAATAAAAAAGCAGCACATTAAAAGAGTGGTAAAACATGGCTGAAACATGATAAGGGCAACTGAGGAGGATTCAAAGTCTGAACTGCTGTGGAAAAATCTGAAATTAAAGCAACTGAAATATTCGACATCCTTTGTAAAGAAAATGGCTAATATATAACTAACATTACATGGGTAAATGTCTTATTTTACAATTATTCCTTCAGTATGTTGGTCCAAACTGTTAACAGGGCCTTCAGAAGCACAAAAACACTGATGGCATTTATTTAATTTAAAAATCCTTGGAGCATTTCACTTCTTTATATATAAATAAGTAAAAAGTCAACTAATGAGTCAGAATCGAGTTAGAGGTAGTGGAAAACAGACTATTTTTTTAGTAGGACATATCCCACTTTTAAATAAATTGCCATACCTTTAATGGGAAGCCAGAGACAAAAATAAGATAACCCTATACACAGTTTATTGGGCATAAAGAGACAATCAAATCTTTGCATGTATCCATTTATTTAACATGCTTAACAAAAGGCTGATATGAAGGAAGTTAAAATCTAGAGTGTACCTTTACTTTGAGGTCTTTAATTTCAACCTATTATGTCTCTGAGATGACTGAGCAAAGATCATTGGTATTTCACTATGTACTGACCTCAGTACTTAACATAAATGTACACTTTTCTGTACAAAGGCTGAGAAAAAGAACTGGCTTTAACTTAGTAGTGTATGCGTTTTCACGGACGAATGATTGCTACTTCATGTTTACGTGGACGGAAAGAAAACTATTCAGGGGCTATTTATTCTTGTAAATCCATCTGTTCAAAGTAATTGGTGATGAAAACAAATAAAGGTAAGGTATTTTCAGTCACTCAATTTTTTTTTTAAACAACCAGATTTTCTCTTCTTGTACCGTTAAAATAATCTTTTAGTCAAATCTGACAGAAGTAATTTTGCTTCTAGCATAGCAGTATTCAGATGCAGCCACACGTACAGCATTAGAAATCAATATAGCCCCAGAGCAGTGTCGAGTATTGGATCAACCTACATAATCATCTGTAATCTCCAACATTAAATCCTGCAGACACTCATTGGAGCGCTGACAACAAGCCCTCGTCAGCTCAAACCATTTAGTAGCCACCACTTCACAAAGCACCACCAGTTAGGAAAAAAGAAAAAATATTACAGCCTTGAACTGTAACCAGGCAATAAGAATATTGTTACGCATGAGATGCACTTTATTTGCTGAGAGACGGGGTGAATGCACAAAGGACAACAAGATAAATGGTGTCCCTTAAGTGTCTCAGATTATCAGTTGACCTGCCCATGAATAAAACTGGAAACAGTAACGGAGCTGTAGGCAAGGTACAAAATGCATTGGTAGGCTGTTGTTCTGTTTCGACAGAATCAGAAAACAACTGACCTCTTATTGCACTACAAGCCTCAAGTAAGTTTCATGCTAATCATATTACTTTAATCCTCTAAACAGCCTAACTAGACACTGGTGGTTCCATATATTAAGATGAAAAGAAACACACAGTTGGTCCTTCATGAACAGTATCTTGCATAACCCAGTGTTCTTTAGTGGTTTGTTAGCATAAAGACATACAATTCAGGTCCTTCAGGCTGAACATTTTATACAAGCTAAAGTAGACAAACACAGCAGCAGTTTTCTTTTCATGCAACATTATCCTACAATCACCCTTGAAGTGACTAATCTCGTCTTTTCTTACCCTTTAAAATGACAGGAGTTTTAAATAGGTTTTCACTATTCCCCTGCAACATAGCGCACAAATTAATTACTGTTTTGTTTTTTTCCTGGTGTGTGTGTTTTTGCACAGGACAAGCCCAGGCCTGGGCCTGCTAAACAACATGTACAATGCCTTCAGGGTTGGTTACAGCAAATATCTGCATGACGTCACGCTCAGCTGAGGACAAAGCCCACTGCTTTCTCCCAGACAGAGAGAGGGAGAAAGAGGTGGGGGTGGGCTCTTAGTGCAAAGCGTGGACTTTGCTGCTGCAATGTGAATGTGCACACTATGTTAATATATGTGTGTGAACTATGAATAGTTACATGAATGTGAGGCAGCTGCAGGATTCCCATATGCACATGTGCTATAAGGGTGATACAGAGTGAGGCTGCAAGCATTTGTGCATAATGTGTAAGTAAGTGCCATCCACCCATGCTTATCAGTATAAATAGAGGCAGTGCACTGGAGATAAGACCTATAATAATGCAATAAAGGCCTAACAAATTATAGATTTTAATAAACAATTCTACAAGGTTTTCAGTGCCAGCATCAGTACCCTGTGCACTGCATGATGCAACACAGCTCCCAAGTGCAATCAAAGGGAACAATAAACCCACTGCTGTGCTAGTCACCTGCACGCTTTACGTTGATCATCATAAACTCCCCTGCTTAGCTCGAGGCATTGTCTTACAGATATTTTGCATGGTTTGTTCATCTTTCCTTTTTTACTTCGTCTCCACAGGCACCACCCAAGAGTGTATAAAGAATAAAATAAAGCATATGCATTAACATAGGCATTTCCATGACAAATGGAAAAACCTAGAGGATGATAATGACATTTGGAATAACGCTTTTTCATCAATACCAGCACAGGGTGCATGCAGACGCATAAAAAAAAGTGTTGAGAAGACAGACAAAGCAGGGGAACGCCCCCTTTCTTAATCCTGCAACTCCTCTTAGGTTATCAGCTGTCTCTGGCTGGATTCCAGCCATTTTTTTCACCAGATTCTTAAGAAAGATGCCTGTCACAAGCTGGACAATAAACAAGGCAATTTCACCCGAAACGAACGATGTTTCAAGTTTAAAACAAAAGCTTTTGTCTTATATCCCTATAGACACTCATATCTTTACATTATGCAGGTAAATGACTACCAGAAAACCAAATAAGAAGAGTATCGAGTTACAAACCTTCCAAATAAAGGTGGACGCAGGAAACGAAACACAGCCAGACAGTCAAGACTGACGCATTCCTGTCGTCTCGGAGTTTGGCCTTTTTGTTATCTCTGCCCTGCTGGCTGCAGCGTTAACGTTGCCACTTGAAAAATCGAAGCCAGAAGTTAGCCGTCTGAGCCGAGGAGGTGACGGCTGGAAATACTCGGACACTTTCAGTCTTGTCCTCTCACACAAGTCGCTTGTTGGCTTACGAAGCTACGATCCTTCCTCTATATGCCTGTCTTCTTATTTTGTGTGTGTATTCGCAGCTGTTTTCCTTGTTGCAACCTTAGCCTGAAATTTCTTCTGTCTCTTTAAGGGGTATTTCCGGGGTTCGCTGACAACTACGCTGAAGGCGGGACTTAGTGGCCAGCTGGGCACTTGCCATTTATGCGATTGGCTGTTTGTACTCCTTTTATCCAATGAACACTCAGCAACAACGATCTTTTTAAACATGCACATTTATTTAAAAATGGTGTTCTGTGATTGGCTTGTGGATTAGTTAAAGCCCCACCCACTACACGTGCTTTTCTCCCCTCCCATTCTTTAGTGCCAGGAGGGCTTTTGTGCTGAACCGTCGATACACACTAAGTCCTTTGATAGTTAGCATTTACTTACTGCATATAAGGCCAAAGTAGTTAGATAAACTACGCCGATACGGGGCTGAAACCTAAACGTTTGGCAGCTACACCGACATTCGTCGTTTACTGTACCAAACAGTGGTAATCGCCTTCTTTTTCTCCCAGTTGTACTGAATTAGCGAGAGCCATGTTTTCACAGAGCTAAGAATAGATCAGCTATATGCAGCTGCAGTGACTCCACGCCCATGTTAGCAGACTGGAGGTTTATTATCTTCTGCAATGTAGAGGAAAAGATGAGGCTTTTAAGCACAACCCTGCGTTTTCTGCTCTAAATCCAATCATTCATCTGCCTCAAACTCTTAGCAAGTCAAACTCGTTCTGCTTTTTATTTTTATTTCATTACAGACTGTTAAATAAAGGCCTAGCTACTGCTACCAAGTAGCATATCTAGATGTGGCCACTTTATTCGGTGTACCTTGCTGGTGTCACGATGGACCTCCTTTTGCTGTCAGAACTTTTTGTGACAGATTCAACAAGGTGTCCCAAATATTCCACAGAATCTGTTCCATATTGACATGATAGCATCAAAAAGTTGGTGCACATTTTTCGGTTGCACATCCACCAAATCCCAATGGTGTGCTATTGGATTAAGATTCAATTCAATTCAAAAATACTTTATTTTTACTTAAATTCCATAGGGAAATTTAATGCAACTCATTATACATTTCCTTTAAAGGGTTTTTGTAGATTGCTGATGGCTGTGGGCAGGAAGGAACTCCTGTAGCTGTCTGTAGAACAGGGAGTCTGAAGAGGCCTCTGATAACACTGCTGTTGTATAACAGTCTCATGAAGAGGATGCAGAAGGTTGTAATTTTTTGCTTTTATGAAGAATCCTTTTTTGGACAATCTCCAGATGTTCCAGAGGATTCCCCAAAACACAACCAGCCTTTTGTATCACATCGTTTAGACATTTTAAATCAGTGGCTCTGATACTGCTACCCAGCAGAAAGACTCATAGAAGATATTCAGCATCTTGCAGCAAACACTGAAGGACCTAATCTTCCCCAAGAAGTAAAGTCTGCTCTGTCCCTTCTAGTAGACAGCTTTACTGTTGCATCTCCAGTCCAGTCTGTTGGCCAGGTGAACACAGAGGAATTTATACTCCTCCATCACCTCCGCTTCTTCTCCCATGATGGAAAGTGTTTGCCTCAGCCCTATTTCCTTTAAAATCTACAATCATCTTTGTTTTGTTTACATTCAGAGTGAGATTAGTCTCCACACCATGCCACAAAAACAGTCCACCACCTTTCTTTACTCAGCTTCTTGTTTCTTCCATCTCTTATATACCCAAAGACTGCAGAGTCAACCAAGCATTTCTGTAGATGTCCTGGTAAATGCGTAGGCATATAGGTATGTTGGAGTATAGTGAACTCCTTGTGTCAACAAACCAGTTTGTTACATGGCCTATTACCTGGTAGGATCAGAGATGGCTACTCTGTGATAATGAGACACACATGGCCTACAACAAACTCTGGTTGACTGTGGTGTTGAGACTATACTGACTGTTACTAAAGAGCTCCAAAGTGTGTCAAGAAAATACTTCCTACACCATTACACCACTGCTGCCAGCCTGGACCTCTGATACAAAATACAATGGTTCTATGCTTTAATGTTTACACAAACTTCTGATCCTACCATCTCAAATCAGTCAGCCTATTTTCTTTCGACAATGGTTGAGGATATTCATTCACTCAACAACCACCTAAGCAATTTTCTTTCTTTCTTTTTTTTTTCTCTATAGACCCGATGGTTGTGCATTCAGATCTCAGTAATCTTCAGTTTCTGAAATACTAAGCCTGTCTAGCACCAACAGCCATGCCATATTCAAAGTCAATTCAACTTGGTTTCTATGTCAATAAAAGCTAAGCCGTAAATGATGCCCGGTTCAAACTTCAGCAAGTGATCTTTACCACATTTGCATGCTTAAATGCATTGAGTTGCTGTTATGTGACTGGCTGAGTTGCCATTTGTGGTAACTGGAAATTAAACAGGTGTTCCTGTGTCAAATGCAGACTGGAGTCAAATTGGAAGCACCAAGAGTAGCAAAGAATGATATAGGTCACAGCCTGTGAGAAATCCAAATCTAAACTGATTAACATTATTTCTATGATCAGAGAAGTGTGGTGAAAGCTCATAAACTATAGGGTTACTGACTGGCCAAACAGAAAACTTATGCTTAAAAACGTAATCCTCCATTCATAACAAAAACAGTACTGACATCTTAACTTTTTTACAGGAGGTCTTTTTGGATTGTTTGCGCCCCCTGTTGTTCATTTAAAAAATCCCTTAAAACAACTTTGGGATCAAAATGAAGGACTTGACTTGAAATCCTTAATTTCAAATGTTAACTGTAGAGCAAAGCAAGAGCATAACAAAGTGGGAAGCAAAACTTCTGTTTTAACATAAAATGCAATTTTCAAATGTGACTTTCTAACACAAATGGCATTTCCACTGGGTATTTGTTAATATGGAAATTATAGCTATACATCACAAAAGGCTCTTTAAAGCTGCAAACACTGCAAGAAAGCTTTACAAAAATTTGATATAAAATCTTATTTAACACTGAAACTGCATGGAATCAAGTTTTAAATGTCAGAATTGGAAAGCTGTACAGCTGTTTTTGTTTTCTTTGATCCGTTTGTGCCATGTTCCCGCTTCCTCTTCTGTTTATTCTTCCGCCCTTCCTCTTGTCTGAATTGGTGTCTGTTGGGGCCAAAAAAAGAATAAGACTTTAAGGTTCTTTGAGCTCAGAAAAAGCAGAACTGAGTTAGACAATGCAAACTTGAGCTGTTGAAAAGGTTCATTAGACTGTAAGCAATCAAGTTTTTAGTAACTTTACCAGCTGACTTGGGTAAGAACTACATATTCTGAATAAAACATTAAGCTGCTGTAGAAAAACAATGTAGGGTGCAGCATTTTCTATAAATTAAAAAAACATTTTCCATATTTATCTAGCCTACAAAGATATGACATGGCTTGAAGTGTGTTCTGTAAAAATCATACTGAAGCAAAACATCATGGGAGGAAATGTAATTTAGAAATAAGTCTTCAACGTCCGACCGTGAAAACAACCAAATAAACTATTAAAACCACAGCTTTATGTAAAATAAAAAACTAATTAAGAATGATTTGTTTTTACCACAACCATTACAATAAGCAACTCTGTCACACATACAGCCTAGCATATTACCAAATACAACTGTCAGAGCTTTTTTATGAAGGGCCATTTGATCCCTGATGACAGCAAAAAAAAAAAAAAAATCCACCTTACCAGCTAAACATTAGTCATTTGTAAAGACATTTCCAAGTAAGAAGTGTCCAAGATCTTGTTATAAAAGTCTAGTTTGGACACAGATTATTTTTAGTTGTCCGTTTTGATACTCCAATTTCTTCCTTGGTCTGGACTAGTTCCATTTTTTTAAATTAGAAGAAACCAAAATATCCTACTTATGACTACCACCACTGTGACATAGGTTTTTGTTTTTTTACATCTCCAACCTCCTCCAGAAGTGGCATTCTTTTACCATCGTGGATCTTACCTGGACTGCCAGCGCCGGCCACTGTTCCACACTCTACCGAAAGAGGGAAGCCAGTTGGCGTCTGTATGAGAGCTGTGATCAAAGTTGGCTCCTACTCTATTCGGAGGGAGCTTCCTCAGTTTCTCTTGCTCTTCTGGGAAAAGACAGATAATAAACCTGTTGTTACACAGTAGTTTGATATATCTAGAGTACACAGGTAAAAATTTAACATATTGCAGACTTCAGGATTTTCCAGAGAACAAAAGTGAGTTTGTATGACAGGTCGGTCTTGTTATAACGAACAATCTAATGCAACTGCTAAAACATAACCAGCCTAATACTTTGTTTGAGGAACTCCTGGAGTGATGGGCCGATCTCTGTTTGTGTTGCTGCCCCAGACGTCCCCTCAAGTGGATCATCTTGGAGCCACGGTGGAACCCCTCCTAAAAAAACACAGAGAGTGTAATGCTGAGCTGCTGAAATGCTAATAAACTATTAGAGAAGCTACACAGCATGTGAGAAGTGCAAAACATGAAACTTAAATAAAATGTTATATTATCTCAGAACAGTCAAGGGAAAAATGTTTCCATAATGGTCAATCCAGTCCTAGAAAAACTAAAAGCAATGATTTAATAGCTTGTGCACCCACCTAATTTATACATAGCCCTGCTGCAACATTTCTATCAGGTTGAGGGTTAGACAGTGATCCATTACAACACTATTTTCCTTTTCTGATGCTATAGTTTTAATGCTTCATTTGGGATATTTCTTCTGTTCATGGCCACATTTTTGGCTAAGTTACAGCTGTCATACAGTAGAACAGAATATAGAAGAAAGTAGAGGAAATCGTGATCAACTCAATGACTGCAAGGTTCCCAGATCCTGTGGCCGCAAAAACAAGCCCAAATTATCTCCCAACACCTTGCTTGACTGAGTTGTGTGAAGGAGCATTTTAGAAGTCAGTTGCTTTGAAGTCAACAAAATAGGATGTCTTTTATCATGCTATAGCATGGTTACAGATTCCTTGGAGGTCAATTATATCAGCCTTGGATTTCACCAAGAAACAGAAAATGTTAAGGTACTCAAGACAGAAAAAAGTAAAGAACTCTCTCTAACAGAGACTTGTTACAGCTAGAAAACTTGTGCATATTCTATATATATTTAATTGAACTGGAGTTGTAAAATTGCAAAAGTCTCACTAAACTTTAAGTATGATTCAAGAAAACACGTGGTAATGATTTTATTTATTTTAAAGCCAAACTGAATTAAGATGCAGATTTTTTCCTGATTTCTGTTTGTGCTGGTTTTTTCAAAATTATTGCTGCATATCAGAGAAGTTTATTTAAATCGATGTTTATTTTCTTACCTGCATAATAATACAAAAGCTAACCAGTGTGTTTTTATAGAGGAAACAGATTATACAAATGATACCAGCCACACACAAAAATTAAGATATGCGTTTTTACTCCATCTGGTGTAAGGTTTCCTAGTTGTTTAGGTAACTTTGACTACCATTAACATGTTACCTGTATGCACATTTCCACTGCTTGATGAATCCTGCAACAAAGAAACAAAACACTGATCATTATAAAGGCACCACATCAGTACAAAATTAAGAATATTTACAAAGATATGAAGCATTTGAAGTGTTATCAGAAAGCTGAGTGTACCTGATAACCTATAAAAGTCAGGCTTTGTCCTACTACTGTCCAGGACGAATCAGTCATTTGGTCAAACCTGCTCCCCACCTGCTGCTCCGATACTTGAGACTGAAACTGAGAACTGATTCCCACATAAGCCATAATAGATGACAAACAAACAAATAGACAGACCCAAAACAAAAACATCACTCATAGTGAAATCAATGATAAGATAGAATGGTTCAATGTAAATGTTGAAACAGCGTTACCTGACAGAAACCTCCACTGATGGATATGTGCTGCTGGGTCCATTTGATAACTCCTGCTCTTCATTAGGCTGATATTGATTCAGGAAAAGCCAACATGGATTCACAGAGAATATCTTACATCTAATTATGCTTAACTTCAGTTTGCTGTTATCATCATAACCATTAAACAATCATGGGCCCAATTTCTTTGAACAAACCCTTTTCAAATACCTTCTCCGAAAATGGAAAAACATTTACAACTTCTTGTTTACTGACAAAGAATAAAAATATTATAAATAAATTAAATACCATTTGTTGTGCAAATTGGCTTTTTGCATGTGTGATGATAGGAGAATTTAGGGGCAGAAGGGACAGTGAAGAAATGATGGTACCAATTCCTTTAAGCTGTTGTAAATACTTAATCTTTAAAATTGATACCTTTAATTGTTTAGATACGTTAACATATACAATCAAGTTAATAAATAAAAGACCGGATCCATTTAGTTAAATTTCATCACTAGGTTTTGCTCTGAAACTGTTCAATTAATGACACAAAAGATGTTACCAACATTATCTTTCATTTTGTTTTCTGCCATAGAAGCGCCATTCGACACAACTCATTTCCTTCCAACTCATGTTGATTGGTTGGTAGGTTACTCTGCAACATCATCACACCTCTTGACTTGAATTTAAAAAAGTAGCTTTGCTGTATTCTAATTGACATAAGTTAAGATCCCAACTAGTTATTTTTGTGTAGCCCAAACCTCAAAAAGGATCTCCTACTGTGATGGGTAAACATTCAGCCAGAAAATAAAGGGATTTTTCTTCTTACACAGAAAAATAACAGCCAAGGCCACAGTGATGGATACTGCCACTGCATCCTTGGAAAACAAACCTCTAAAAGACACTGAAAGACCTCCTGGCGGTGCTTCTCCTGGGCCCGGATAACATCAGCTTGCTGCATTCATGGAAAGACAACCAAGAAAACAATACAATTCATTATAATTCCCTCCACCTCGGTCAGGCCTTACTGCCTATCAACATAGCCCTGACTGAAATAACTCAGACACAATGTTTAGCACATTATGTAATTCACTAAAGATTGACTTAAAAAGAAGCTTTGTGTAAATGTAATTATGTGAGCCCACAGTTAAGGTGTTTTGGTATGATCTCAAGAAAGATAATGTCAGGTAAAAAAAAACAACGTTAAATGTTTTTCACCTGTTTAATATACTCATCCTCCTTTTCCACAAAGGACTCCAAGCCCTTTGCCACTTCAGCCTTAAACCTAGAAAGAAGCAAACAATGACATAAATAATCTTTCATTTTAAACACACATTTCTTTCATGCTATTTTTTTGTCCTTGATACTTGCCTTTCAGTTTCCTCCTCTGTGATTAAGACTCTGTCTCTAAGCTTTGGGTCAGCCTTATTGTCCCACCAGAACTTGTAAGTATTTTTCCTGTGTTCTCGTCTGGAATGAAAAAAATTTGAGATTTTTAATACCCAGTGTTTCGACTTGGAACAAGAACATGGTTAAGTTGGACTTGATTTATCATGCCCAGATCGAGTTACAGCTCAAAATGAAACCAGCATTACAAATATCCTGATTTCTACATTAGAAAGAAGCAAAGTAAGCCCTCTTAATGCGTTTTAAATATTAATTTCCTCTCTTATAAAGTTCAATAGTCGAATATTTGTACAGACTCAAAAATTATTCCGAAATTACTGAATTTCCCCTGTGGGATTAATAATAAAGTATTCATTCATTATACATTTTTATGATATTTAAATTCTACTTGCTCCTCTACAAATGAGAAAACATGTAGAAAAGACTACGGAAAAAACGATCAGAGATGTAATGAATTAGAAGAAAAAGTTAACCATATAACACGTACGTAGCCATGTGTTCCAATAAGCCCCCATACATCACTGTCATGTTGTCATCTGTGACGTTCCTTTCAACCTCAATACCACAGCAGTAGCACCAGAATTTCTGCTTGTGCTGAGTGCAATCAAACTTCTCCACTTGGGGTTTTTTAAGGGTTCGTCGAGCTTCTTTGACCTGGAGAGAGAGCCACCAGAGCAGTCATGGAACAGAAGGAAATTAGGATTCCAATCAGAAAACAACAAACTAATCCAACTGTTGTAACATGATTTTTCTTGATCAAGAGCACTACGCCTTAGTTAATCTGGACAGCGTGCATAATTGAGACTTAGTTATCTCATCATGTTTTACATTTATGTAGTAAATAACAATGCTAAAGGTTACAAAAATGTATTAAAAAGTGTTGATACCAAGGTAGATGGTTAACATGTACCACTTGAAAAAAAATGCAGATTAGATTTGAGCAGAGTTAAGAAGTCGTTTTGACCCGGTTTAACAATGTTGAAAACATAAATAGTAAATTAATGGAAGAATTTTGATAGTGCCTGCTGATTAGTGTGAAGTAGTGATTAAGGCCACGAAAATTCAATACTCATCTTTTGACGAGCTTCTGTGGCCTTTATTTTTAAAACCCAGCCTAATCAGTTTGAATGAAAATGTACTGCAGCAAATCTGAACGATGACAATAAGGATTTTTTTGAAGTTTAGAAATTTTATTTGAAGTCACTGATTCAGGCTTATTAGGAACTTAACACCTACTCTAGCAATAATTCCTTATAGAGCAAATTATTTTATTTCGAAGAGTATCAATTAGTTTTATTGAAAGAACAAATAAATCCCTAAGATTTGTTTACTATTATGCGTATTGGTTTTTTATTTTCAAATGCCACTGTGGCACTGTTAATATCTAAATTACTGCTATTGCTACAGTGTTATTCATATAAAAGAGTGAAGCTCAAATTATAAATTAAATATAAAAAAGATAGTAGGGATGTATGAAAAACAATGCATCGATTTTGAGTTTGATTTTATTTTTTAGAACTTGACTGGGACCATTAATGATGACAGTAATTTTTGTAGTATAATTAAACGGTATGAGCGCTAGTTGGTGGCTGTTTTTACCTTCTTCGTTCCAGTGGATCATCAAGATCTATTCATAAAACTGGATGTGTTTAGAATGAAACAGGTTGGATTTTCTGATTTTTTTCCAATACACATTCCAGATAGATAGATAGATAGATAGATAGATAGATAGATAGATAGATAGATAGATAGATAGATAATTTCTGTTTATCTAGATAATTATAGTTTACAACTAATGAAAATCTGCTTGAGTGGCCTGCCAGCTTTACCTGACCTCAAACCCTTAGAGAATCTATACAGTTTTGCCAAAAATAAGATGATAAACTCCAGACCCAACAATGCAGACAAGGTAAACGGCGCTATCAAAGGAATCTGTGCTTCCTAAATGCCAAAGCAGAGCCAGTCTGATTAAGTATTTCACGCAAAAGGAGCCCCGACCAATTACTGAGGGCTTATTTTGAACATTACATAGACCCACTTTCACTAAAGCAACATTTCTGTATTTAAAAAACAAACAAACAAACACTTTTGATCTATTTTAGTTTCCAAGAAACTAAATTTAGAGTTCTTCGTTAGCTGTAAGCTATAAACATCCAAATCGATAGAAATTGATGACTGAAATAGTCCCCATTGTTTATTATACTTCTTTAAATGGCACATTTTGGCATGGCTGTTTAATTAGCACATTAACCTGTTGCAGGAGTGAAAACAACGAAATAATAATAAAAACAAATCACACGGTTAGCATCTAATATTATTAGCAAATGGCCGAGCATGTCTTAGCATTACTATTGCAGTATTCAGCGATGCAAAAGGGTATAAAACAACACATAAAGCCCGGGAAACTGAACATTGTTTTGCAGATAACTGCCCTGATTTAAGTTCCTCACCTTTTCAGTAAATTTAAGAAGAACGAGCCTGAGTCTGCTTTGGTGATTTTTTCCGAAGATGTGTTTCTTCTTCCCGCAGAACGTCGTCTGATTACATATGGCGCAATAATATGCACCCATTTAGAGTCTGTGTAGTAATCCCAGCATATACCGGACTTGAAAGCCGAAAACCTTTAAAATGTTTTGTTCTTATTTCATATTGACGCTCTCGGAAGTTCATCCGGTTGACTTCTTCTTCGTTTGTTGTTATTGATCCTTGGCAAACCAGCTGGGAGGTAAATTTACTGCCATCTGCTGGACTCTTGCAAACTACATCTCCTTGGTGATGCAGGTCCTTTGCCAGCAAGTATTTTATAGTCTCAGATTTTTAAAAGGGTATTTCAGGAGTATTCAGGGATGTTATAAAATAAATTCATGCTTTTCTCATAAGCCCAATATTCCAATAACACATTGTTAACAACTTATACTTGATTTAAATCCACACACCAGCATTGACCATATTCTGTATTTAGTTTATCATCTAAATTGTTCTGAGAAGATACAGTATTGTTTCTTGATTTTGTTTTATGACCTCCACGCTTTAGAACTTTGTACAGAGGCCTCTTATGCATCCTAAAATTTATTCGACAGGAATATAATAATTAATTACGGACTTGTTTGCTTAGCCACTTTGACCGATTTGCTTTGTCCACTAGTGTTTTAGCATTTATGTTGTGAGGGGTTGGTTGGATTTCATCAAATGTTATTACTAACATAGAATCAAATTATTGAATTTGGTGTCTTGTCTAATTTTCCAAGTGATTTGAGGTGTGCTGCTAAATTATATAATGAATTTCACACATTTTCTCATCCCACCAAAGCCTTAGTGTGTTTACTGATGTTTTGGTTTGCTGATTTAAATTGTTTACATTATAAGACATCTTAGGTTTCCCCTTATCTATAGGTTTCCTTGGCAATAGGAATGTTCAAGGGGAAGCTGAACAATAAAGGATGAATCTGTGCTTTGTTAATCAACAATATGTACTGCATATACCTGCTCACTTCTCTTTTAAACAGCCCTTTCCTACATGATATTTCTATAGTAAATAATTTACATTTTAATTGAATGTCTGATTAAATATAATATATGCTATGCAGTATACATTTCATAAATGGCTGAAATTTAATATTGGGTACTTGTTTTTATTTATTTTATTTACTTTCAATATCATGCCTTATGACAGATACTAATAATTATTTATTTATTTATCTATCCAACTGATATATTTGGCCCACCTCAGTTTATTATTTAGGATTGTTTTAATGTCTAATTTAAATGACTATTTTGTTATGTGCAAATTGTTCTTGTAAAATATATTTAATAAGTTCCTTGACCCTTTTACTATTTTTGGTTTCACACACAGTATACTTGCCTATACTTACTTGCCTTTACCTCCCCAGCTTCTCATGTATCCATCTGAAGGTGTACACACAGATTTACTCTGGATGTCCCCAGCTGTTCCTGACCCGCGGCTTCACGTAGCTGTTGACGTCTCATTTTTCTTCTTGTTGAACAAGACAGAAAAAGGAAAAATATAAACTTATACCAGCTGTATGATTATTCTAACAGGTCAAATAAAAACAACAATCTTCACTGAAACCTGAATTTGATTTACAGACATTTTGGTTCCAGTGTTTTGTTTTTCTTCAATTTACACAAAAGTATTTTTAAAATACCCGTCTACTTAAATAAGAAATCATTAAACTTTCCATCAGTGAGCTCATCAGATTTTGTATTTTGTCCTATTGTGTTGGACCATAAGCGAAGCACCTCTTCACTCCTTGTGCAGGTAAAGTTCAATTCGAGAATGTTTCCCTCTGGTGGTCAAATTTAGCATTGCCATACATACGCTGGACTTCCTGGTCCTTTCCCAGAGTGTTCCTGTGAAATGCTCATGTTTCCTTTAGTACCATTGGGACTTTAATGCTAATATTCAGTAAGTTTTAGCACACATTTGTGTAGACTAATGTGGACGTTTTATTAGGAGAAACCCAGGAGGGGTGTTGACCATACTCGCAGGACCCTGGGCTATGTTGGTTTGAATTGCAGTCGTGGATGTGCATTGGATGTTTCTCCGATGTTTCTCAGTTTGTGACACGGAACTGACTGCTGACAGCTCTCCTCTGCTTCCTGCCTGCATGTATTTTTTTTTTCTCCTGCTTCTGTTTCACTTTCACTCTTGCCAAACTTAACTGCGAGGAGGAGACGGAACGTAAGGTGGGAGAATGTTACATTTTAAACAGAATATAAACGATTTATGTGAAGAGTTATGAGATCATACAAGGTTTGACTTTGTGTAAAATATCGGTTCTTGGTTTGTGTCCATTAATGAATGGAAGTTTTGGTAAAATCGAAACTGTTGTAGGCTACTCAGGTCTTTGCTGCTGTTGTGTGGGGATGTGCTTCTATTGCAGTTATTTGATTGAACTGCTCGACTGCGGTAATTTACATTGTAAAATAATCATAAATTCAAACTAAATCCTGCATGTTTGCTATGTTTAATAATAATCCAGGTAAGAGGATCTCCTTCAGGCCTGGCCACCATGTTTCCGCTCCTGCTGATGCTCTTTGTTTCCATTCATCCCTCAACTGGAGCTCAGATCCCAAATCAGGGTCAAGCCAAAGATCCCCCTGCGGCCACTAACGGTGAACCCTTCCCATGGGACCGCATGAGACTTCCTATAACCATCAGCCCCTTGCACTACGACTTGACCATTCACCCAAACCTCACCTCCCTGGACTTCACCGGTGTGGTTCGCATTAGTCTGGATGTGAAAGAAGACACCAGCACTGTTATTCTCCATTCCAAGCAACTGCACATATCCAATGTTGTGCTCCTGGCCCCTGAGGGCATCAGGCCCCTCCGGGTGTTGGAGTACCCTCGTTTCCATCAGCTTGCTCTGCTGTCAGAGTCTGTTCTGACCAAGGGCAGAAAGTATGAGGTCCAGCTGGAGTTTGCTGCAAACTTATCAGACAGCTTTCACGGTTTCTACAAAGGCAGCTACCGTACCAGCAGTGGGGAGGTCCGGTAAGGTCACAACATATGTTCTTCAGCGACCAATGACACCCCAAACTGATTCTGCCTAATCTTTGGGTTGTCCAAATAAAAATAAATAAAATAATGAAACTTAAAATAAAAATGTTTTGCATATGCTTTGCTTCACTTAGGGCCATAGCGTCTACGCAGTTTGAGGCAACCTTTGCTCGTGGAGCCTTCCCTTGTTTTGATGAGCCTGCCTTCAAAGCCAACTTCACCATACGGATCATCCATGAACCGCGCCACATAGCCATTTCCAACATGCCCAAGGTTTGTATGAACATGTCGGCCCCTGCTTAACTCGATATGAACATTAGAAACAAGACTGATCATGTGGTTATCCATTTGTATTCAGTCCTCTTTACTCTGATACGCCTAAATAAACAACCAGTTGCCCCAGAAGTCAATTAGTGTATAGTTTACTGGTATTTAATTTAATCTTGGTATAAACTGGGCCTCAAAGGTTTCGTAAAGATTATTAGTGAACAAACAGTATCATGAATACCAAGAAACACAGCAGACAGGTCAGGGAAAAGGTTCCGGGGAAGTTTAAAGATGGTAAAACTATGACTAACTGCCAGCCAAGACCATTCACTTACACTGATAGGAAAGAACATCTATCAAAGAACCGACCCAGAGACCGTGGTAATTCTAGATGAGCTGCAGAAATCCACTGCTTGGGAGGTAGAATCTGTTGACAGGACAGCTATTAGTAACACACTCCACAAATCTGACCTTTTATGGATGAGTGACAAGAAGGAAATCATTGCTAAAAGAAATCTCTCCAGAAATCTCTCTGGCTGTTTGCCGCAAGCCATGTAGGCGACATAAAAGTATGGGACCTGAGACCAAAATGTATTTACTTATTTATTATAATCACATGTACAATGCCACATGTGGTAAACTACCGCTGCACATTATCCTTAACACACCTTTCCTAAATTAGGCATGTGATAGGGTCATGCTGTGGGGATGCTTCCGGGGGGTATAGTGAAGTTTGTCAGAATTAACAGGAAGATAACAGAGCTAAATAATCGTAATAGGGAATGAAGGTTCAGCTATCTGGAAGAACAACTCTAAACATACAGCCAGAGATATAACTGAATTGTTTAGATCAAAATGTTGACTCAAGGAGGCTGAATGTATACAAATGCCACATCTTTCAGAATTTTAATGACTAAAACTGTATTGAAGGGTAAAGTTAGAGAGATTGAGAGTCACCTTCAAACCCTTTGTTTTTTTAAACAATTTTAAACAATAGATAGGTCTAAATCACAGATGTGCCCACCTTGACTTGACGTCAGAAAAAATAAAATAACTAATGGAAAGCTTGATGGGCAGTGCTTTATTGGTGTGGTCTACTTTAGGATAGGTCTGAAAACCCAAATTGAAGACTCTTGCACATAAACACTATTAATTATAGCAATACTGTAAATGCAGATTTTGAAAAAAAGGACCCATTTTCCTTCCACTTCACAATTATGGACTACTTTGTGTTTGGTCTATAACATGAAATCCAAAGGAAATACATTGAAGTTTGTGTCTGTAACACGACAAACCTTTGCAAAGCATCATACATACTTTTTTGTTTGCAGGTTAAAACAGTGAAGCTGCCAGGTGGTTTGCTTGAGGATCACTTTGACACAACTGTAAAAATGAGCACTTACCTGGTGGCCTACATCGTCTCTGACTTCCTGTCTGTGAGCAAAACAACTAAGCATGGAGTTAAGGTGAGGTGCTTGCCACGCTGTTTTGTATTTTTTGAACAAATAAACAGTTTCTTCATTGTTTATTTTACATTGATTACCTTCAGATCTCTGTCTATGCAGTCCCGGAGAAGATTGATCAGACCGCCTTTGCTTTGGATGCTGCAGTGAAGTTGTTAGACTTCTATGATGATTTCTTTGATATTCCGTATCCACTTCCCAAACAGGGTAAGTGGAGACACATTGTACATTGTTATCTGGTCTCTCTTTCAAGTTAGTTAACTATGCATGTCTGTTGTCTCTAGAATGAGTCTTTCTTCAGAATGGATTCATGCTAGGAGCATCATCATAAACGTTGAAGCTAATTTAGATAGGATTAAACATCAGTTTGTCAGTAGATGGTTTAGAGGAGCAGCAGAGGGATGCGTAACATTTGATTCCTGCTTTATGTTGTTTCCTGCAGACTTGGCTGCTATCCCTGATTTCCAGTCTGGTGCCATGGAGAACTGGGGTCTGACCACCTACAGAGAGACTGGCCTTCTCTTTGATCCTGACAGGTCCTCCGCCTCCGACAAACTAGCCATCACCAAGGTCATTGCCCATGAGCTTGCACATCAGGTACTTGTTCACTTTGAGTCTTTATTGCTCCTTAGGTTATAGGTGAATCAATATTGTTTTTACCTTTTCACCTATCTGTCTAGTGGTTTGGGAACCTGGTGACGATGGAGTGGTGGAATGACTTGTGGCTCAATGAGGGTTTTGCCAAATTCATGGAGTTCATTTCCCTTGACATCACCTACCCAGAGCTGCATGTGGTGGGACCCCAAGCTTATAAAAACTCACTGTATCTTTTACCTTCTTCTGTTTCTGCTCCTTCAAGTTTAATTCAGACTAACTTTCCACATGTCGTCCTCATCTCAGGATGACTTCTTCTTGGGCAAATGTTTTGAGGCCATGGAGGTAGACTCTCTGAGCTCCTCTCACCCAGTCTCCACCCCAGTGGAAAGCCCCACACAGATCCAGGAGATGTTTGATGATGTGTCTTATGACAAGGTCAGTGGTGTTCTCTGAGAGGTCCAAGCGTTAGATATTTTGGATTGTGATCATACTGGATATTGGAGCATTCAAAATGAAGATTTGAACAGATAGTCATCTCAAGAAATTTCGTTTAATCATAATTTGTACATGTGAGTTGTTTCTAAATCTTAACCCATTTAATGTGATCAAAATTAGCTGATTTATAACCTAATTCAGCCTTATGTGTTTACTTAAAATCAGATTTTTTTTCCTGATTCATGAATTCTTTGCTAAGGGAAGAGGAGTCATTTAAAAACTGTATTTCTACCTGTCGAGACCTGTCTCCGGTTGTTCCAGGTTGGAAGAGAGCGAGTGAGAACAATACTTTCAGAACAGAAAGGCTACGGCAACGTTGGTTTGTTTCATCCGTTTAAGATTCAAACCTTTGACTGTTATGCTTGATATGAAAATGTTGACAGCCTTTTGGAAATCTCAGAGTTCAGGAAAGGATCCATATTCTCTACATATTGCTGTTTTGGCAATTCTAGCTCCCCTAATGATTCTAGTTGCTAATATAAGATGCTAAATTCACTTTAAATTTCTCTTACACAGCAGCATGGCAACTCCTCTTCCACCAAATTATTAATGAGTGTTCATCACGGGAAGGCTGGAAAAAATATATTTTATTCTGTTCTTTTTATGTCTTCTTACGAGTGTTTAAAAGTAATCAGAATCTGCTCAAATCTGTACTGGTCGGTAAAATCTTAAAGACCAAAAACCCGAGATTGGCAACCTGCTAAATAACTCTAGTCGGTGCAGCTCTAATTTAAGGAGATGTTAAATAACTTTATTCGAGAAGTGTTTGCTTTTAAATAGTTAATTTTCTTGCTAACTGTGTTTCTTCTTGTATGTTTTCAGGGGGCATGCATCCTGAACATGCTGCGGGACTTCCTGAGTCCTGAAGCTTTTGAAATCGGCATAATCCGATACCTAAAGCGCTACAGCTACCAGAACACCGTGAACAGCCACCTATGGGAGAGTCTGACTGATGTGAGTGATAACCGTGTCCTAATAGTTTTTTGTCATCTTACATTCATATCTGAGTAAATTAAGTTACAATATAAATACTGCATTCAAATTTGCAAATCTGTGCATCAACCAGTGGATGAGTTAAACATCCACGAGTTGAGATATCATCTTTTTTCTTTTCTTTTTTTTGCTATTATTTTGATGTTGTCCTTTCTGATTTGCCTTTGTCTGTTTTGATTCTCGCTTCAATGTCCACTAGATCTGCAGCTCAGATGCTTTGGATGAAGGTCGAATGAAACACACAGAATTCTGCTCTAAACGCAAACTCCAGCCTGGATCTTCTGTGAGTTTTACTTCTTGGTTCTATGACGCAATAAATAACAGCAATGAATAAATCCACCATTATTGGGTATCCTGTGAAAGATCTGAAGAAAGCCTCGAAACTAATTAACATTTTAATTTGCAGTTGCATAATTTTATGGTGAACATTTCGACTTCTACTTTGAAAACACATTCTGTAAGATAGCCATGTTAAGAAAATATTTGAGATACTCTGATGGCACTTCATGCTGCAGTTCTCTTAAAAGTCAGCTTTGGAGATTTTTTTATCACCATCCTCCTCACTGTGTGTAGTGCCAAGTTAAACTTGGCTCTCTCATTCAACCTTTTTTTTCATTTATTGTTAGTCATTTTAACTATTGATCTGACTGTAGATATGGCAAGTAGCTTTGTTCGTTTAGCCTTTTATTGGTCTATGAAACTCATCAACCTCACTTGATTGTCATGTTCTCTTCTATTTACCATTTTGAAAAGTGACCAAGAGCAATGGACCTCTATGCCATATCAAATTCATACCCCAGGGAAACATGAAATCACAGATTACTAATTAAAGGTTCCTAGGAGACATGTCTTTTTTAATCAGGAATCTTAGTTTTGGTTATTATTATTATTATTATTATTATTATTATTATTATTATTATGTTTTTTATTTGTCATGTTAGTTATTTTCAACAATTTCTTCATCCTAGCATTCTTATGTGATTTCATAAAAATGCTGTAAATAATACAGTTGAATTAAAGACTTAAAGTAATTAATTGGGTTTCTAAATGTAATATGTGGTCAATCATGTTTAGAAGTGGTACTCCGATGATGAGCTGGATGTCAGGGCTATCATGGACACTTGGACGCTGCAGGAGGGCTTCCCGCTGGTGACTGTAGAGGTCAAAGGTCGGGAGGTCAGGCTCAGTCAGGAGCGTTTCCTTAGGACAGACAGTCCCTCGGTCACTGAAGGGTAATAGATATAGTACTCATAAATTTTTACTGCTTGCTGATATTTCTTCTTTAATTCACTTTTACATTTCTACATTTTAGTAATTCCTCAGATCTCTGGTTCTTTAATAGTTCTTTTTTAAATTTTCATTATGTGGCAGATTCCTGTGGCAGATACCACTAACGTACATGACCAGTGCCTCCAGCACAGTTCACCGTTTCCTTCTCAAGACAAAGACTGGTGAGATGTTAGGTTTATACACGTCATCGATATGTAAAGAACTTCACATCAGTTAGCTCTCCTCATGGGAAACTTTGATTGTGCTCCTTTAGATGTGCTCTACCTGCCAGAGGAAGTGGACTGGGTGAAGTTTAATGTCAACATGAGTGGCTACTACATGGTGCACTATGCAGGAGAGGGTTGGAACTCTATCATCAAACTGCTGCAATACAACCACACGGCCCTCACTGGCAACGATCGGGCCAGCCTCATCCAGAACGTCTTCCAGCTGGTCAGGTCTGTCTCTCACTAAAACAATTTAATGTGGTATTCTGACCGTTTCACAAAATATTTTGCTTTAGTAATGAAAGCAGAGTTGGTTTTTGATCATGTATTGATTTAAGATAAAAAAACCTTTGAATAGAATCTGTGATAAAATAAAAAGACTGGAGACTTATAGACTTGACATCAGTTCAGAATAATGCCAATATATAAAGCTCCTTCTTTGTGTTTCAGTGTTGGAAAGGTGCGGCTGGATACGGCCCTGGAGCTGTCTCTTTATCTTTCCAAAGAGACTGAGATCATGGCTGTGACCCAGGGCTTTGGAGAGCTCGTACCTCTTTACAAACTGATGGAGAAGAGAGACATGACTGAGCTGGAAAATCAGATGAAAGTAAGACCGTTTTCATAATATGCCTGGAACAAACATCTTAAATGCAGAGGTCCCACTTGATATTTTTGCAACAGTATTTATTTTGAATAATATTAAATCCGAGCAAGCCGAACAGAGAGCTACATGTAAACAATAAAATTAAACGATTGCATTTAAGCTACAAAAAGTTCACATTCTGTGGTCTGAACACACAATATCACAAGTTCCTCCTGCCTAAGCTTTAACTGAAATGGGCACCCATTTGTGCGTAATTAAATAGTGGGATTTCTGCAGTTTATTGTCTTGAGGTTTTGGATTTTTGCCTCGAACAGTTGACTTCTCATAGGGGTTTAGATGTTGTTCTGGAGGCTGTATCCGCACTCCGCTACCACATTGGAGGCTGTAATTAAGTGGCACCTGAGCCAAAGTACTGAAAGGAGGGAAGGTTTCTCCAACTGAAGGGATCAGAAGTCAAAAAGACTCTCTAAACGAGCCATTTCCTGATCCGTAATCTGTAGCTTCAGCGGGATGAAACCCCACAGCATGCACTGGTGGTTAGCACAAAACCGGGGTCTTGGGAGCGATGCGTTTCAAAGCCTCAGGCCTGCTCTACACGGAGACAAAACGGGTATAGTTTCAAAAACTAAGTCTGTACAAACAGCACCACAATATTCAAAATTTTTGTCCACGTCAATTCACACAAACTGGCTTAAATGCTGCAGTACATATGCCAGGCCCACTGGTGGCGCTGTGACACTGTCAGAGAAACACAGAAAAGAGCATTGAGCATTCACAGTCAACCCGGTGGCAAACATGAAAAATCTAGCTTCAAATGAGAGCTTTATTCAAAAGCATGTGGTTTCTGTGGTTCTCCAGATCCATTTCTTGCTGCTGGTGATAGAGGAGGGACAGTAAATCATATATTAGGATCCATGATAAAATCAGTATTTGCTTTATTAGGACCGCAACACTGTACTGCGCCATGTTTGTTTACTTTATCACTAAGTTGGGCATGCTTGTTAAATATATGAATGGGGGTGTAAATACCAGAGAGCTCATAATCACGGAGACAACATTGTGACATTTCTCCACTCTGGGACCCGGTTTCAAACATGATCATTTTTGGTGTCCTGAAACTCCGACTCCTTATGAATGAGATACCTATTCGATTCAATATCTTTGCTGCTACACCTGGTTTCATCTCTGTGTGGACAGGGCCTTGGTAACACTTCAATGTGCTGTCAGCTCCTGGTTAGCAAGATGCATAGAGTACAGTGTCCAGGTCTGAGTTGATGCTCTGATGGGAATCTTTTTTTTCAAAATGACGGACGGCCTACAGATTTTTCAAAAAAAACTAACAAACAAAAAATTGTCAAATACAGAAAATATTTGGTTAATGCCACTGCTGCTTCAATGTATCTACACTAAATGTTGAATTATGTCTAAGGTCCTCTTTACACCGGACTAAGATCACACCGTGACAAAAAAAAAAAATCTGCCATTTTGTGGATGGCCTCTGTAGAGTCTTTGACAATAATAATAATAATAATAATAGACTTTATTTATAAAGCGCTTTTCATACAAAAAAAATGCAGTTCAAAGTGCTTTACAGAAACTCCCCCCCCCCCCCCCACAAATTTAGGCATGAACACAATTCTACTACCCTCCCCCCAATCCTATCCCCATGTGCGGACACATTAAAGAGCAACATTAAAAGGACAATAAAATAGAAAATAGGATGGACATTGGGCCGAGTACAGATGAGCCAGGTTAGGTAAGGAAATGCCATCCAGGGAGCCATCTGCCCCGGCAGCAGCAGGTTAACAGCAGCAGCCAAGGCACCGACCCAGGGCGTCCAGAGGAGAGGAGGCCAGGATCCTGACCTCCACCCAAGCACCACCTGGAGAGCACCCAGGCAGCTACAGCTGACCACTGCTCCCGGGGTAGAGGGCTCCCATAGAGGAAACACTGGAACGATGTGTCTGTTTTTATTATCCGTGTAAAACAACAGGCTAACATGTTAAAATACACAAATAAATGAATAGATCGGTAAGTAGGTAGGTGAGAGAGGTAAGAGTAGGTAAGAGATGCCTTCTAATGTGCACAAAGAATGCAGGACACTGCCCAAGGAGAATGAGAGTTCCTCAGTGTGAAGGAGCCTGGTAGCTGCTTATCTATGACTTGTGACCCATGTGCCACAGGTGATCATCAGAGAATTTTAAGGAGTGGCCATGATTGCCTTATCCCATATACAGCACAACTGGCAGCACTCCAAGTAACCGTTGGCCTTTTGGCTACCTTGGATATAGGGTCCACAAATCTGGTTGCAACAAAACGACCCAGTAGCTGAAGAAACACTCATTCTCAAATAATGCAGGTAAAAAAGGGTCCTGTTCAGGGTCTGTTTTTCTGAGTTTTTCCAGCACCTTTTTAAATTTGAAACGTCAGTCTTGCTGTCAATCAGAAGCCCTGGCATCATATTCAGCCCTGATTTAAGAGGAGAAGGGAAAAGTGCACGAAGCATCTCATAGGATTCGTAAAACAATTATACAATTGCTGTAAACAAGCTGGTTTAAAATTAAATATGGCTTTGATTACTGCAACAAAAAAGTTCAGACTTAATATTCCCTGTGATATAAGCTTACAGTAGTCAATAAAACACACAGATTTTGGATTCAAATGAATAATTCTTTCTGAATGCACCTGATATGCACACAGAGTGCTCTGCCATGGCAAAGTTATTGTGCAGGATAGGATGCTCTGCAGTGTGCTTTGTTTCAAAGAAAATAAATTAGTTCTCAACTGCATCTGATAAATGAGTGAATATACCGACAGTGTTTGTTCCGCTAAAGCAAGTCTGAAACTGATGGTGGAAGAGCAGAAACCTCCAGTTTATATAGGGAATTTCTTCAGATTTTGAGGAGAACATCCCTGTGCAGGTGAGGTAACTGTGTTGGTTGCATTGATTGGATGGCCAAGAAAGCATCAGCGAAAAACCAATGTGCTGACCCCTTCACACAGAAATTATGATTTTCCAGATTTGCAGTGATCTGATGATGATCAAACAGTCTTGGAGATCCTGAAGATTATAGAACAGTCTTAATCTGATGTGAAGAGGGCCTAACAGACTGCATGCCACATTAACATTTCACACCCTGTTTATGGTTCCTCAGGGTTATATCGTGGATCTGTTCCGGGATCTGATTGATCGGCAAGAATGGAGTGACTCCGGTTCAGTGTCTGAGCGAGTGCTGAGGAGTTACCTGCTGTTGTTTGCTTGTGTCAGGAATTATCCTCCTTGCGTAGCCAAAGCCACCCAGCTCTTCAATCAGTGGAAGGATTCCGATGGTACCATGAGGTCAGTGAACAAAGTACAACCGACTTTACATTCAGAATAATTAAGCATTTCGATGGAAAAAATGAACACTTTTAAAACACGTTTTCTATAGTAAAATCCATCCCTGTTCTTGTAGCCTTCCTGTTGACATCACTATGGCTGTGTTCGTAATTGGAGCACGATCACCAGAGGGGTGGGACTTCCTCTTTGAGAAGTACCGCACTTCTCTGCAGATGTCCGTCAAGAGCCGCATGAAGTCTGCCATGACTGTCACCTATCTGAAGGACAAGCTCAAGTGGTGAGCAGCAGCAAACTGGAACACATCAGCGAATGTTGATTAAAGCAATAAGAGAATTTACCCAGCTCTTTTTCAAAACCCTTTCTTTGTTTTCGATCTCAAGGATGATGGAGCAGAGTCTGCAGGGTGAGGTGATGAAGACCCAGGACCTCCCAGATGTGGTTGTCTCTGTTGGAAAGAACCCTCATGGTTACAAACTGGCCTGGGATTTTCTCCGAACCAACTGGCACACCCTGATCAAGAAGTCAGTACACTTTACGCTTCATGATCCTTGACTTTTTGCGTACTTATCCCTTTAATTAAATGGTTGCCTTTCAGATGAGATTGCACTTTTCTTACATTTGTGACATTTTAGGAGAGGTAGGTGAGACTCATCTCTCCCTTATGAGGTACCGTATAGCAGTGGTCCCCAATCTTTTCTTCGCCACGGACCGGTTTAATATCAGACAATATTTTCACGGACCAGCCTTTAAGGAGTGGCGGATAAATGATAACGGACAGTATAAAAACGGGTTAACACTCTCTGGTCGCCATGGTAACATGTCAACATACCCTTTAATAATTCAAGATTTACCACAAAAACAAATACAAAGTGCATGAAAAATCTAACTCACCACAACGCTGAATCAGTGAGAGCCTTGGGCCTTTTCCCCTTTCCAAAGAAACGATTGAGAGACATTTGTTTTCTATCCATCTTGCTAGCTTATAGCAGTAACTATCACGTGACCAATACAAGCCTCTTGACGTGTCAAGACTTAGCTATGTAACAGATATATCCGGTCATTTTTCAAAATAAAACAGCGGTCACCCTCAGATAATAAATAAAACGGAAATACTGGAAGTTATTTATTCTTTATGTGTGGCCTGCGGCCCGGTACCACATGACCGGGGATTGGGGACCACTGCCGTATACGACATAATATATGTTTCCCTCCTACTCACACCAATAAAAGCATGCATACACAACTAGCAGCATTCTCTCACATATTCAAAATGAATAAAATCACACATATATGACATTTCACTCAAACATACCAAGAAGGATGAACACACAAGCTCTTAGGATTCATAGATGTACGGTATATGTGTGGGGTAATACTGTTTGAATGAGAGACTAATACTTGTTTGTGTGTGAGATTATACTACTGTGAATGAAAGGTTCATACTAGTGTGTGAGGTAAATTTGTCCAGAGGAGGCGGGGCTAAAAATTTAAGATTGTAATGCGCATGTGTGTATCCCACTGTCAGTTCATTGGTAAGATGTCAGACATTCAGTGCAGAATAGATCGCTAAAATGTTCTACAAACTTCTCAAGACACATGACATTAAACCCTTGTGTGATATACAGTTGTGGCCAAAAGTTTTGAGAATGACACAAATATTAGTTTTCACGAAGTTTGCTGCAAAACTACTTTTAGATCTTGGTTTCAGTTGTTTCTGTGATGTACTGAAATATAATTACAAGCACTTTATACGTTTCAAAGGCTTTTATTGACAATTGCATGACATTTATGCAAAGAGTCAGTATTTGCAGTGTTGGCCCTTCTTTTTCAGGACCTCTGCAATTTGACTGGGCATGCTCTCAATCAACTTCTGGGCCAAATCCTGACTGATAGCAACCCATTCTTTCATAATCACTTCTTGGAGTTTGTCAGAATTAGTGGGTTTTTTTTATCCACCCGCCTCTTGAGGACTGAGCACAAGTTCTCAATGGGATTAAGATCTGGGGAGTTTCCAGGCCATGGACCCAAAATTTCAACGCTTTGGTCCCCGAGCCACTTAGTTATCACTTTTACCTTATGGCACGGTGCTCCATTGTGCTGGAAAATGCATTGTTCTTCACCAAACTGTTGTTGGATTGTTTGAAGAAGTTGCTGTTGGAGGGTGTTTTGGTACCATTCTTTATTCATGGCTGTGTTTTTGGGCAAAATTGTAAGTGAGCCCACTCCCTTGGATGAGAAGCAACCCCACACATGAATGGTCTCAGGATGCTTTACTGTTGGCATGACGCAGGACTGATGGTAGCGCTCAGCTTTTCTTCTCCGGACAAGCCTTTTTCCAGATGCCCAAACAATCGGAAAGAGGCTTCATCAGAGAATATGACTTTGCCCCAGTCCTCAGCAGTCCATTCACCATACTTTCTGCAGAAGATCAATCTGTCCCTGATGTTTTTTTTGGAGAGAAGTGGCTTCTTTGGTGCCCTTCTTGACACCAGGCCATCTTACAAAGTCTTCGCCTCACTGTGCGTGCAGATGCGCTCACACCTGCCTGCTGCCATTCCTGAGCAAGCTCTGCACTGGTGGCACTCCGATCCCGCGGCTGAATCCTCTTTAGGAGATGATCCTGGCGCTTGCTGGACTTTCTTGGACGCCCTGAAGCCTTCTAAACAAGAGTTGAACCTCTTTCCTTGATGTTCTTAATAATCCTATAAATTGTTGATTTAGCTGCAATTTTAGTAGCCACAATATCCTTGCCTGTGAAGCCATTTTTATGCAACGCAATGATGGCTGCACGCGTTTCTTTGCAGGTCACCATGGTTAACAATGGAAGAACAATGATGTCAAGTCTGCCATTCTAACCCAATCAGCCTGACATAATGATCTCCAGCTTTGTGCTCGTCAACATTCTCACCTCAGTTAAAAAACTTAAGCAGCAACTTTATATTTATGTAATTCTCAAAACTTTTGGCCACGACTGTATATGTACTGTCTAGTTAATAGAATGGTGAGGCCTCTCAGATCATCATCAATAGGGTGAAATGAAGTGAGGTTGGCTTCCATCTGACTCGGGAAATGGCTAAAGGGCGATTCCACCTAACCCTAACCCTAACTTCATAAGCTTTAATCTGCTCTAGTTTAAAAACTAAAATACTCAGACTCTTCAAACCTGGATTAGATTATTTTACAGTAATAGCAAAATATTTAAATCCCAGTTTGGGATCTGTTAAACCTTTACTTGATTTGTGAAATGTTTATAATTAAGTCAGATAAATCACACTCTTTGTTTAAATCAGATCAAAATCCTCAGTTTTTATTTTCTTAGGTAACTTTTTATATTGTGGGTTTCAATTGTCAGATTATAAAGAGACTTTTTGCAGCACTTTGAGTTGATGTTTATAAACATTTATAAACATTAAGAGTAATGAGCAGTGTTGGGGAAGTTACTCAAAAAAAGTAATCCATTACAAATTACTCATTACTTCTCATAAAAGTAATCCCTTACATTACTTAGTTACTTTTTTTGGAACGTAACTTAGTTACATTACTAGTTACACTACTCTTGCATTGTTCTAAAACATCATGCCTGAAATTAATGCCAAGGTGACTAAATTAAAAAATGTATATAGCCTACCCAAACCTCTAAGAACACAAATAAGAAAGAAAACATCTATATAAAATGGCTGACAGAGCTATTAGCATTAGCTAGTTGGGACATACCTCTCTTCCTCCGGTAAAATTCGGTTTTCCTCTTCTGATGACGAGTCCTCAACACAAACCTCCGATGAACTATCATTCTAAATAATCGCCAGGGCTTCGTCAGTGATCATTCTCTTCTCTTGAAGCGCCATTTTTCGAACGCAAACAAAACGATCGAAGCTGAATCGTCACCTGCTCTTCTGCTCACCTGATCACCTGCGCGTAACTGCGTCACAGCGCTCGCCCGCGAGGTAAACAAAATATCTGTTTTTAGAATTACGCAGACCTGTTACTCCAGTTTCTATTGGCCGATTTGGATGATTGACATATGGTTAGAATCGTAAGATCCTATAGAATCACGCTGACATCAGAACTTTGAAGCAGATTGGACAAAGCAAATGTTTACATGGGGAAAGTTCACAGTGCGCATGTCAGACGAGGTCAAGCCTCCTCGAATCAAATGTAAAAAGTAATGGTATAGGATTACGTTTTTTTACTTTTTCTTTTCTAAATGCACACAGGATATTTTACTTATTCTGGAAATACAGTCATATCACAGTGGATTATTTTTTTCAGGAAGGAAAAAACAAAGGAAAGAAAGAATTTATGGTCTAGTTTTTCAAATGCTGTACGTATTTTTGGGATTATTTTGCTGCTCATTTGCTGAAATTTGCACGTAGCATGATGAAATTTGCAGCTTTAGAATCTGTGAGATGCTGGCTTTCAGGGAAGGCAAAGTTTGCTCGGTTCTGTTCGGCAGAGTGACCGACAGATTCGGTTGAATCTGTTCACGTAAAAACAGCAAAATAGCACAACTGTTCCTTCAATTGCTTTTTTTTTTTTCTGGTTTTGGGGGTCACAGAAAAGATTTATATGAGTCTTTAGCTGAGATTCTGAGGTTAATAATGATAGGACATATTTAGCAATCAGTGACCACAGGTCAACTAAATTTGGACATTTCCCCGCCCTTCCCCCATAGTGACCCAGCGGCGGGGCTGTGGGGTGGAACAGGTTATGTAACGAGTAACGAGATCATATTTTCGAAAGTAATTGTAATGTCATTAGAGTGTTTGCCGCGGTAATGCGTTACACTACTACGTTACAAAAATAGTAATGTCATTACAGTAACTAGTTACTTTGTAACGCGTTACAGCCAACACTGGTAATGAGTAATCACATATTACATGTCAACAATTTGAAAATGTTTTCTTTTTCTTTTTTTCCAGAGGCGTATAACATGTATATAATATAACTTATTATATATGATATAACTTAAACATAAATATAATGTACAACATAATGTGATAACCTTACCTAACCCTGTGTTCCTGAGCTGGACCAGTTCTAGTGCAATTCAGATGCAACAAAAAGTGCTGAAATCATCATGTATTGAATTTTCAGAAATCAAGCAAAAGTTTCACAAATCCCAAACTGGGTTTAAAATATTCTGTTATTAGTGTAGAATAATATAGTCTAGGTTTGAAAAGTATAAGTATTTCGGTTTTTAAACTAGAGCAGATTAAACCTGCTGTTAGTGAAAAATTTGGTGGAATCACTTTTTAGCCATTTCCTAAGTCGGTCTACAATCTGAAGCCAACATCAGCTTTGTATCACCCTATTTATGCTGTTTTGAGTGGCCTCACCATTCTATTAACTAGACAGTAAATACATATGTATCACAGATGGGTTTAATGTTATGTGTCTTAAGGAGTTTGTGGAATGTTTTAGCAATTTAACCTGCTCTGATTGGCCAATGTTTTATTTTATTGTTTTATTTATTATTAACCTGACAGTGAGATAAACGTTTGTGAGAACGCTGTTTGGTGTATGCATGCTTTTATTGGTGTGAGTGAGAGGGAAACATACATTATGTCCTATATAGCACCTCATACTCACTGAACAATTTCTTGTTGTGTATCTGTGTGTTGGTGTCAGTATGAACATTTGTGTGCAGTATTTTCTGTATTTTTGCTGCTGGTTAAATTAAACAGGGCCTCTAAGTTTAGACAATACCAACATTTATTTGTTTGTAAAACAGGTTTGACCTTGGCTCTAGTTCTGTATCACACATGGTGCTTGGTGTGACCAACCAGTACTCTACTAGGGAGATGCTTCAGGAGGTAAATATTTATTACAAGCAATTTAAAAAAAAGCACAGTTTGTTTTAATTTTGTCTTTACGTTATTTTTTTGTTAATGAGAATGGACTTAAAAAAATATATTTTTTAAAGTAGAAATGTGTATATGCTGTTAGTTTCTTACCTGTTCTTTTCCCCCTAGATACGCCTCTTCTTCGATTCACTGACAGAGGAAGCAGGATCAAAAATGAGGTGCATCCAGCAGACCTACGAGACCATTGAGGATAACATCCGCTGGACGGACAGCAACCTTCCTCTGCTAGAGGCTTGGCTGAACAAGCGGCAACACAGATCACCTCACGAAGACTTGTAGTACTAGGGGAGTTTTTTACCCCCTGTTCAAGCAGATGCTGGTTTTTCAGGCCCTTGGTTGGTTCTTCAAGCCTCCACCAACAGATCTCTGAGCCAAGCTTTTCCTTAATGTGGATTTGTAAACAATAGTCTAGATTAAAGAGAAGACTAAGAACCAATACTGTTGGTTCCAAACCAGTACTGAAATCACATTGGTGAAAGGGTAACTGTCATTACTCTGGCCCTGTACTTTCCTCCAATCTTACCCTGTTCAGAAAAGGAAGACCTAGATAGACTGTACACGAGCCCCATCTGATTTCAGTCATTGATTGATAAAAGACAATACTCTTTGAGGATACTTGGTACTATCTCCTGCCCAACTCTGGGGTCGAATCTGACTAAAAAGCCAAAAAGATTAATCAGCTTTTTATTAAATATATAACTGAACAAAAAAATTTAAACGATAAATAAACATGAAATGTTATTAATAAGGGCTGCACAGTAGAGCAGGTGGTAGCACTGTTCCCTTGCAGCAAGAAGGCCCGGTTTCCAATCCCGGCCAGGGGCCTTTCTGCATGGAGTTTGCATGTTCTCCCTGTGCATGCGTGGGTTCTCTCCGGGTACTCCGGCTTCCTCCCACAGTCCAAAAAACATGACTGTTAGGTGAATTGGTCTCTCTAAATTGCCCTTAGGAATGAGTGTGTGCGTGCGTGCGTGGTTATTTGTCCTGTATGTCTCTGTTGCCCTGCAATCGCCTGGTGACCTGTCCAGGGTGTAACCTGCCTGTCACCCCGTGACTGCTGGAGATAGGCATCCACCCCCCCCCCACAACCCTGCATAGGATGGACGGGTACAGATAATGGATGGATGGATGTTAGTAATGACTGCACAGTTCTCAATACAGCTATTGTGTATAGGTGGAGGGGAAAGCCTTGACCAGTGCTACTCATTCATGTACTCATTTATGAATTCCTCACATCAAGTAGATGCTCCCATCTTGTAATGATGGTTTAAAAAGCCTAGTGTGAAGAATAGATAAAGAAAGAGTGCTGTGGGCTCAATTTATGATTGAGATAATTTTATTGTGTGACAACCTCCTAACATTTTGCACTAAAAACAACCACGACTAAAAACAGTAGCTCCTGATTTTTGAAAAAGTGATTATTCTAGCCAGATATACAGAAATAGTTTTTCATCTTCTTCAAATCCTACAATAGTTTTGTTTTAGACTTCTCCAAAGCACAGCCAAACAATTTACAAATAGCTTTTCGAGATTTTCTGAATATAATTTTTCTTTCTTTAAGGAAAAGAATTATCCATAAAAAATTGCCGTACCTGAGAAGTAACAGTTAATAACTTAACTATTAGAGGTACATTTCTTGGATTACTTGGTAAAGAGTTTCTGTCAGAGAAGTATAAACTGTGCCAGAATATTTCTGCTCAGCATTGTTTGTATTTGTTTCTGAGTAAGTGTTTTGGTGTATAAATGTGTGCTTGTGATGTAAGGTTTTTGGTGGGACTCGTTTTAACTGATGTGAAGTTGTGCTTTTGTAAGGTAAATTTGGATTTAAGATGCATTATTACAGAGGAACGTGACAACAGGCTGTGAATAATGTAAAAAGAAATGCACTGTGCTACAAATGCTTTATAAGTGTAAAGTATTTTATTAGCAGATAGTTTCTAACTAGCAATACAACAGAAAGAGCAGTGAAAAGATGGTAGATGCTTTTAGGAGAATCAAAAATCTACTTTTACATATTTTTTTCAGCAAATACAATGAAAATATATAAAGGTTCAACCAAAATTGACTGGTATTCAGAAACTATACAATGCTGCTTTGATCATTTTTGACTATTTGGTTAATAAATTGTTAAAGTAAAAATATTTGATTTCACTATTTGGGATGTGAAAAAGGCTTTGGGATTTTTAAGTGATTGTTCTTTCTTTTTGGAAGTGGGAATAGGTGAAGTTCTACTTGGCAATCTACAAAAATGTAGTCTATTGCTAGCATACTCTTATTTTTAGGAAACGCTGGAGTTCAATTCACTGAAAGACTACGGTTAAATTCAATTTCATAATGGGATTTTGTATTATCATGCAGAATTTTTTTAAATTGAATTTGTGAAGAATAAATTTTTTGTTCTCAGTTATCCTTTGTACAGTCTGCTCTATTGTCTACTTTTCAGTTCAATTTAGTTTATATATATATATTTAATATAACTTAAAGGGGCTATATGCATTTTTCTTTAATTTAAACTCGCGACTGACACCTGTGACCAAAAAACAGAACTGCTCTTCCTTTCTGCTCGCTCTCGCAGCGCGCGCTCATACGCCGGTCGCTCTCAATCTTCGATCTTTTTCGGGCACTTGTCAGGGGTTTAACTTTTTTAGTCTTATGTGGAGTTACTGTTGGTGTCAAAGTTGTCCTTGGTCTCTTCTGTGTATTCACAAAATCCATTGAACTGCTTGCGAGTGTAGGCTAATTGCTGACTAGCGGTGGTGGCAGAGTGATCTGTACCATTTAACATGAACTCGCTTGACGTCACATCCACAGACAGCGCGGAAAAATCCGATCCGACAGAAAATAGAAGAAATTGGATACAGGCTTATAGGTGCACCCACTATGACCTGAAAAGGTGTCAGTATGCTCATCAGGAGATGTTTGAGTCATAAATGGTCAAATAAAAAGGCTAATGTTGCGTTTATTTTGGGGGAAAATTGCATATAGCCCCCTTAAAGAAATACATGTTGATGGGAACCTCGGCTCAATAAAATAGATGCAATGGCAACTGATGGACCTCACCCATTTTATTTATGTTTTGCACTCCCTAGTGTTGCTTAATGATAAATTTAACTGAATACAAGCATCCCATTCAATTCAATTACAATTCAAAAATACTTTATTGATCATAATATAAGCATGCTTGTATTAGAAGAGCCCAACAGCAGAAAAGCACCTCAAGCCATTTAGATTTAATCAGATTTCAGAAGAAAGAGCTTGGAGAGTCTGAAACCACTAAGAATCACATAATAGACACCATAATATCTTAGGTCTATAGTGTTTTATTTTATGGATTCATCTTATTGCCTAGAAACAAATTGATTCCACCTAGTCTCAACACTGAATAGTTTTTAAGAATTTTTCTTAGAAAATTTTTGAATGGAATACTTATTTGCCTGCTTGAGTTATTTTTGGCCTGCAGAACAGTGCAGAATATTACCAGGTCTACAAATTGGTGAAAGTGAGCCTGGGGATGTTTAAACACATGAGAATATTTTGGCAAAATCTATACCAGTTTTAGAAACATTTAATCGAGTGTTTTTAAAACTGTTTTATTATTCTAACAGTTTTACTATTTCTGAATCATGAATATAATTGATCATATTGCTAAAAAGCAATAATTTCATTTTAAAAAGCAAGATTTTAGTTTCTCAGTTTAAATCATTGTCAAAAGGTAAACATATATAAATTCTATGCATTTCCTAATCATATTTCCCTATTTAATAGTTTTTGTTTTTGTTAGTAGCAATCACATTTGAGCTTTAAAAAATGTGTGCAATGTGAAAGACAACTTTTAAAAACATATATACATATCAACACAAGATGTTCTCTTTCTTAATTAGTTTTAATACATGTATGACTAAATACTGTCTAAATAAGCTTAGTATTGCAATAATAGTGCAACAATGCAATTAAAACCAAGCCAAATATACTGTTGTTGTGTAAATATGTTTCTGATTACTCTGTCTCTACAACAAGCCGCATGTCAATTTTCAACTAAACTTTCAGGTTTTTATTTGCAAGACAAATTTAAGCTTCTGACTCTAATGTGCTTTATGCATATTTACCTGCTAGCCTGCAGAACTCCAGATATGGTAAAAAGTCTAAAGTCAGTGATGACGACTTTGCCGTTATCATAAAACACATTCTTGGACTTCATGTCTTTGTGTAGTATCCCCTTAGCATGGAGGTAGCCCATACCCTGAGGAAAAGGGGGAGATAGATACATGAATGTCCTGTAATATGATGTTCGCTGCTAAAGTGTTCCAGGAAATCCACGTTGATTTCTTTTACCTTGACCATCTCTTGTGCAATCTGTCGCGTCTTGTTAACGTCCAGGACAACCTTGGCACGGAGAAGTACAACTGTGTATCATCAATTTGCTGGGATTCCTTAAATAGGAAACTTTATAACTGATTGGAATGTTTGTATAAATGTATTGAAATGACTTCTTGTTGAGTGCCTTGAGATGACATCTGTTGTGAATTGGCGCTATATAAATAAACTGAATTGAATTGAATTGAATTGAATTGAATTGAATTGAATTGAATTGAATTGAATTGAATCAGCATAACTGTGAAAATTAACTCCATGTCTTCTGATGACACTGCCAAGGAACATATAAACGTTAAAAAGTACTGGGCCTAAAATTGAAATTGGAGGACAATCATATCCTCCATTTAGTTTTTCACATAAAAATCATAAGAAAATGTTGTATATTGAATGAAAGGCACTATAATTATGGAGCTGGTTCCAGAGAGACTGAACTACTTTACCTGTAAACTTTATCTAAGTGAAAGATCTGCCTTCTTGAGCCATGATTAATATGCAGTCTAGGAGCAAAGAGCTCTTGTAGTAATTGCATAAACTTTATATGTTCACTTCCAGACAGTATCATAGATGCAACCTTTGTATCCTTACATTCTTCTATACAGCAAGCAAGCCTTTTTTTCCCTACTGTGAGACAGTTTACTGGTCTGTGAGGTCAATCTTTAATTACGGCGTTCTTTTTATCCCAGTCACTTGTGCACATTTGCACTTGTCATTGCTGTTTTGATTTGCTTTTCTTTGGGACTGCTGCTCTGATCACAATTCAATGTAGACAAACAGACAGGGAAAAGATAAAGCCATTCTTATCACTGCTGGGTTAGATCCTCTTGCAAAACTATGTACCTTTTTGTAAGGAAAGAATTAATGAATTTGTTTTCTTACTTAGAAAATTTCTCAAAATCTGAACTTCAATCTGGGTATGACCTTAAATAGGCCATTCATGCCTAAATAATCTTCCAGTGGGGCTGAATGAAAACAATGCTGGAAAGATGAGAGGGACAAAATATTAAAGGGACATCAATATGAAACATTCATTGTCTGCTTTTGCGAAGGCATTGCAGCAGTTCAAGGGTGCGTTGTGCAACCAGCTATTGGATTGGTTTATCTTCATTTGATATTGTTTGATAAATAAGTAACGAAATAGTGTTTATATAAAAAAAAAAAAAAAGTTTGAATTTCACAGGCTCACTTTAAGCTACTTTTGTACTTCAGACCCATTTTAACTCAGGTTATCATCATTGTGATTTCCATAAATAACTTAAACTTTGTCCACTTTCTAATGGGAGTTGTTTGCTGTCCGAGATAGAGAATGAAACAGCTCTGTCTTTGCAGGTCAGATAATGACCTTTTGTGAACACAGCGGGTAAATCAGATGTTGGCACTCAGAACTCAGACTACATGGTGAGAGGCGAACTGTTTTTCCTGAATTATTTCCAAACTACTTTAGCTGTCAGCTTGTTGGAAAATGCATGGCTGTTCCTTTAAATCTCATAACACCATCATAAATTCAGCTGAGGAACCCTATAAAGCACCTTGAGTTACCTTGTTGTTGAAAGTGTGCTATACAAATAAAATTGCCTTGCCTTTATCACAAACTAATAAAACACAATGTTCATCTCACAAATAATCACACATACTGTGTGTATTGATGTGTATGATCATCTTGTTTAGTAATGCCTTTAGTAAGGCTTTTGATAGATTAACAAATATAACTAAGGAAGGTGATTTCTGAATACATTTTAGTGGTAGATGAACACTGCAGGCTTTGCCATTGCTCCTATGCATGAGCACAGACAGCACAGACAGCACATACACGCACACGCACCACCCCCTCGTCAGCACTCCCACAATAAAAACTGCACTCTGCTCCAGTAATTTTGTCCTTTTAGCCCCACAACTGGAAAATACATATCACACAAAGGTAAGAGCTTAAAACTCACATGTTTTGCTTGTTTTCTTAATCTGAATGTTTTTTCATCACAAGAAGCTGATTAAATTTACCGGTAATAAGAATTTATTTTCCCAATTGAAACGTAGCATAGAGCTCTGTTTGTTTAGTGAGTATTTACAGACTTTGCTGTGGTTTCTATGTCCTCACTGATCAGGTGCTGGGAATTTTTACCTCACCTATCCCTTATGTGATTTTTGTTCTGCTTTATATTCCAGCTTTTGTTAAATGGCTGTTCAGTTTATTAAAGGTATGCTTACCTCAAAACATGTATAATTTGTAGAAAATAATGATATTGGTGTCGGCCTCAATCTAAGAAGTTTCTCTTCATATTTTTTGTTCAAATCGTCAAGCTGTCAATTAAAAAAAAACTTTTATCAAAATGTGTGATGATCATAGAGGTAAGCCACAGAAGTAATAAAACTCAGTTTGAAAACATAGTCTTCTTATTGACCAAAAAAAGACTGCTGTTTTACCTTTAAGTTATGTATTTTAATGACAACTATAATTGAGATTTAACGGTTCGTAAAACTAGCAGTGCCTTATTTTTTAAGTTGGAAAAAAAAATCCCGAAAACTGTTGTGTGCATTTGTATTCAGTCACCTAGAGTAAAACTTCATTCAACAGCCTTCTTCTGCAACCACAGTACCAAGTCTTTTGAGGAATGTCTCTACGAGCTTTGCACATCTAGAGACTGATATCTTTGCCCATTTTGCATTGAAAAAGTTCAGTCAGCTTCGATGAAGAGTGTCTGTAGTTATACATTTTCAAGTGTTGTCAAAAATTCTCAATTAGATTTACATCTAATTTTTTGGAAGGTTAATCTCTGCCCAGTCTCGAGTCTTCTACAGCTTCTATCAGGTTTTCTTCCAGAATTGCACTGTATTTAATTCCAAACATCTTCCCATCAGTTATGTAACTTTCCTGCCCCTGCAAAAGAAAAGCAACCCAACAATGCAACATGATGCTGCCACCCCTATGTTTCACTAAGGGGATTGTCTATGCCTAAAATGTATTTTTATTTTCATTTGACCAGAGCACCTTTTTCAGTATGTTCACTATATGGTATGTTGGGAAATTGCTAGAAAGACTTTTCAAGGCTTTCTTTCAATACTGGCTTTTGTCTTGCCACTCTTCTATAAAGGCCAGACTTTTGGAGTACAGAACAAATAGTCATTTGTCAACAGATTGTCCTGCCTGAGCTTTACATCTCCTTCAGTTACTACAGTTCTCTTGGCTTCTTTCTCTCCTTGTCCAGCCTGTCAGTTTAGGTAGTTTGGACCTTTCAGTGCTCTTTGCTCAAAGCTTGGGAATATAGGTCTATAAACATCCCCTGCTGACTTGCTCTGTTCCTTGGTCTTAGTAATATTTGTTCACAAATTTTCTATAACAAACCACTGAAGCCTTCCAGGAACAGCTATATTTGCACTGAGATTAAATCCCACACAGCTGGACTCCATTTATTATTTAAGTGACTCTAGAGGCAATTATTTAAGAGTATCAGATTAAAGGGATATGAGTACAAATACAAGTAACATTTTGAAATGTTTTTGTTCTGCTATAGAAGTTGATAGAAATGATCTTGGTATTAGTAATGAGAGTATCATCTAACTGCATTTTAATTGCCTGACCATCTTTCAAGCCATTACGTCGATTTTCCTACTGCAGACATGGAAGACGTAGAAACACGGTTAAGTAACTGTTATCATTGTATTTTTATGTAATACCACCAAGTAGTGCAGCCAAACTGAATAACTGTTAACAGTTTACGGGCACCACAGGACAGGCCATTTCTGGTCTGTCATATCTTTGCGTACAGTATTGGCTGTCAATAAAACCCTCTTGCAGCAATGTGTCGAGTACAAAACATTTATAGGTTTGTGAGTGCAAAGTTTGTTTTTTATTGAGCTGGGTGGAGGATAAAAATCTGATTTGCGTAAGAGGCCAAGTAGTATGAGCGCGCTTTTCATAAGTGCACAAATCTGAGTGGTTATCAGCTCAAAGGAATCAGTGTTTTGAAATCTCTTCATCATGCCATTTGCAATGAAATGCATTAAACTATATTTACTTTTTAGGTTCATTCTGTTATTTGTGGCTCCATTTCCATTTTGATCCATTCCGTGTGATCCATCCAACCAGAGAATGGTATTAGACTCCTTTCCTTATCTAGAGTAAGAAACATCTCTATTCATCTCTACTTTGTATTGTTTGTGTTACAAACAGTCATTATGGGCATACATGTCAGAATACTTTTTCGCTCTTAATGATGTACTTGAACCATTTTTCTTTCAAGGACTGAAAACATTGTGCAATGAACAACTTCGATGAACAGGATGTAGAAATGTTATTTACTCAACACAGCATTCAAAATTATTAATTATTATTAATAGTTGGTTAAATTCACCAACCTTTGGCATCCATGGCCAAAGAAAATAATAATGCAGAAAAATTGATTTTCATTAACTTGTCTAAGAGTACTGAAAATAGCTGGTTTTCAAACTGTAACTGTTAGGACCCGGCTTGACCAGGGGGAAAGGGAAGTAACATAAAAAAAAACTGTTGTTAAGGGTTTCAAAGTAAAGTGGTTTATTGTTAGGTTTAATTTTACAATAAAAGGTGAGAATTAACAATAGTCAGGGGCCTAATCTCAAAGGTTCAGAAAACCAAGCCTATGAATAAATGAAATTAAAAAAACAACGGTTATTTATCAAAGATTTTGGTATTTACATACTTTTGCAACCTAGACCTCTTAAAATAAAATGCTCTAAGCCACAAATCTAAAACAAAAGCCGGCCATTTACAAAGTAGGTGCTAATAGAGAAGATAATACTAACAAAAGCTAACAAGAAACATATAATAACACAGGTCACGCTCCACAAACTGGTAGCTCCAAGAAAAGTTACTAACAAAAGCTAACAGCAACGTCTTGACAGTTAAATGTTGACAGTTAAAATTTTAACAGCCATAATCAACACCAAAACATCCAGCAAAGTGGCAAGCTGCTCAAGCAAAGACACAGCTGTGCCTTCCTATCAGGAAGTCAGTTTAAAATAATGAGGCCTCTTCAGTGATTGGATGAATACCTATGCCTTGTCCAATCACTTCTGCTGGAAGCTTGAAGTAGGAAGTGCCAATCAGGATGAGGTCTTCTCCTGATTGCACAGTGGAGTCATTAAGCAGGAAGCTACAATTTCACCAATCCCTGCAACTAAACAGAATACAAAAAACAAAACTCAACATACAAGGCCACTGGCTGTTACAAACACTGTTAAGTTGGGTTTTGTTGTAGTTTTTACTGGGAGTTCTGAACAGTTTTTATATTATGCTTGAAAAGTTTCCAGCGAAGCAAAAATACTGTGTGCTTGAACAACTAAGCCTCCATTTTTCTAACCACCAAAACAATCTCACATCATGATACGGCCATCACCATGCTTACCAAATGATATAGTGATCTTAGGTTAGTTCCAGGCAGGCATCTTGAATTGAACATTCAACATGCAGTCTCCAGCACATACCATCCTGAATCCCAAGGGGCTTTAGAAACGTTGGCATCAGACATTAAAGTCTATGCTACGTAAACACTGTACAGAAGCTAAAATGGACTGGGATGAAAGCATACCCTTTGTTTTGTTAGCTGCTCAAGAATCTCTAGGTTTTAGCCCTGCTGAGTTGGTGTTTGGCCATACACTTCGTAGTCCTTTTAAAATCCTCAAAGAGAAACTTCTAGAGGCCAATGCTTCACCACAGGAAAACATTTTGGACTACGTGTGCAAGTTCAGAGAAAGACTTCATCATTCACGTTTGCCACTCGAGAGTCTACTCAAGAATCTCTAATTTGTCTCAGCTGATCATGAGAATTCTCACCATTTTTGGCATTTCTGAGCAGAGGTATCTTTGTTAGTGGGAAGCAGTCTCAGTCTATTGCAGTTAATTCAATATTGTACATCCAATAATTTGATGTTTTTTAGGCTTTTGTGTAGTCAAACTATTGTACCCTGGCAAAAAAGTTTAAATAAAAGATTAAGAGTCCAAAATTAACATAACATTCTTGCTTGCAGTGAGTATATGTAAAAATCTGATAGGAACTGTACATTTTAGGAAAATTTTAAATAATTGTAAAAAAAAAAAAATGTTTGCCCTTTTTTATGGAGAGTCAAAACACATTTCATTCTGCCTAAAATTGAGTGTATTTATTACTGATATATGGTTGACAACAATATCGGTGTGATGAAATAACACAAAAGTATTTTATTTTACAAAAGTACTTCCCAGTCATAATCCTCTTTTCCTTTTGCAAACTTTCTTCTTTCTTGAAAGGGTCTTCCTGGGCTTCCTAGGCTTTGGTCTGGCCATCCTCTTCTGCACCAGCTTCTGCAGATCGTGCGCCCGTTTGAGAGAGGAGCAGATAGAGAGGGAAGCACAACTCCACAGGGATCAAGTCAGCCAGCTGCGCTCCATATACTTTATCCCCTTTCCTAGAAATATTTCACGGCAGGACAGTGAAGAGCTGCACGGGAGTGACTACCTCAATCCACCAAGATACAGTACAACTACCCGCTATGAACCCCCGCCATCTTATAATGAGGTGATTCTCATGTTGCTTTCATTTGTGGCATGTTTTGATTACAAATTTCTACTTTGTTCTATACTTTTCCAGGCTTACTTTGTTTTTATTTTATTTTTCTGTTTCAGTTGGAAATTAAACCAGATGATCTCCCACCTCCTTACACAGAACAAAGCATTCCAGACTTTTTAAGCACACCACCACCAACTCAGACTACTCTGGACCTATCACAAGTACAGTCTCACCCATAAGGCAGCAGTTTCACCCTGGTGATCATGGACAATATTGCACTGCCTTCCAACAGAATATAATGTTTCTTTTTTTTTTTTTTTCTATTAGATTTTTGTTTAACTGTTTAGCTTTTCTTCAATTGCATTTACATTTATCTTATTATTTTTAATTTATTTAATAAGTCACTTCCCAACACTGTGTGAGAAAACACTTGAATTATTGTTGATAATTCTTTCAAGACTGTAGTTTGTGCCTGACATTATGAGTTTTGGTAAATTATTTCTTCCTGCAGTCAAAAGCTTTTTTTCCTAAACCGACACACTTCTTGTCAGCATTGTGAAGTTTAAATGAAAGATCCTGAACAAAAATGTTTCTTAGTTTGTTTGTTTGTTTGTATGTTTGTAGCAAAAACTCTGTGATAAACTTAAGATGATGTAATTTGGTTTTCATGAGTCTATTTTTCTTAAGACTTGTTCAAATCACAAATATGTGTGCAGATAATTTACTATAAATATTAATCAGCATTGATTGACTTTCATCCTGGTAATAGATTGTTCAGTCAACAGTGAAGCATGAACAGGATTTTCAGTGCCTTGTATCCATACACCTTCAACTTCATCCTATTTCTTCACACAACAGCTACAACCTCCAAAATATTTTACTGGGAATATTTTGTGATTAATCAACGCAAAGTGGGGCTGTGCAGTGATGCAGTTGGTACCGCTTATGCTTTGAAGCCAGAAGGTCCTAGGTTCAAACCTGGGGTCTTCCTCCATGGAATTTGCATGTTCTCACCATACATGCGTGGCCTCTCTCTGGCTTAATTGGTCTCTCTAAAATGCGCTTAGGTGTGAATGTGTGTGTGCATGGTTGTTTATGCCGTGTTACCCTGTGATGAACTGGCCATCTGTCCACGGTGTACCCTGTCTTTCTCCCAAGAACCGATGGAGATAAGCATCATCCCCTTTGTGACTAAACATGGACAAGCTGGTATAAACATTGGATAGATGGATGGGTCAACACAAAGTAGTTCATAATAGTGATGTGAAAAGGGACAAATGCTTTTTTAAATATCTGACAAGATTTTGAAATGGTGGGGACATTTCTGTTCATCCAAGCTGAGACAACACTTTGCAGAACCACCTTCTGCTAAAATTGAATATATATATATATAAAAGGCTAAAATTTAGGGGTGTATTGATAGGGATGATTGGAGGGATGCATTCCAGTCTTACTTGTAAAAAAGGTTGTTTGCAGTTCCTACTTATGCACTACTTTGTCCTGGTCTGTCACATAAAACTCTGGTAAAGCATTATAGTTTGTGGTTCAAACTTGTGAAAAAGTCCATTACTTGAGTAGAAAAAAAGTGTTTCTGCTACAGTTCTGTGTACAGACAGTATTGCTTTAAAAATGAATAACAAAATTTTTTATATGGCAAGAAATGTATATGGGATAAAAATATGAATACTATTTATTGTAGCCGGTCTACTTAAATCCTCTAAAAAGCAGGATACTTTTTTTTGTCTTTCATAAAAAAATTGAGCCAGTTGCACTCCTCCTGTTTTTTTCTGCTGTCTTTTTTCTATGTAAGTAAATGTTCATCATAACGTCACCTTGTCAATGTTTACCAGCATCTAAAAATACAGTATGGTATATGCTTCCACATTTTTGGTTTTGTACTTTATGTTTTGTAAGTGCAACTTCTGTAGTTTAGAAGATAAGTAATTTTACCTGAAACTCCCCTATAACTAGAACACATTGATTCACTTGAGAATCTAATTTGAAACAACTCCATAATTTTCTACTCTGATCAGCATAAAAAGGTCAGCTGCTTTTCTTTGTTTCTTTTTGTAAAGCCCTACAATCTCAAAAGGTTTTGCACTAAAGTGTGGCATGTTTAAGCCCTTTTAAACACACTTGTTAGCTTGCTCTTTTAAACAAATAATTCAAATTTGACCTCCTATCTTTAAGTTATCATTCTAATGTTTGCAGGGCTGCCGAATCTACAATGGACCTAAAATGTTGAGACCAAAAATCTTGGGTGTGTGTTACCAAATTTCTCTTTTCACATTTAAAGCTTTCTACATACAAGACGTGGCTTGAAGTTATATGTTGCAAACCGAACACTAGATGGCAGTACATGCATGTACAAAAGCCTTTTTTGTTGGATCATATAATTTGCTGCAAAGAAAAAAGATTAGAATCCTTTCCTCTTTGTTAAATTCATCAGCACCAATAAACTGTGAAACTTTCTAAGAATTTTTTTTGGCAGCTCTATTTCATACCATTTACAAAAGCCGCCTTTCTCAAAGGTGACATGACATCATCAAAACCCATCTCATTTGAAATCTGTCACTATATAAAGAGACTTGATCTTATCTGTTGATATGTCTGCGCAGACCTCTGTATGATAAGGACAATTATAGCTTTTGCTTTTCAATTGTTTTTAACGGCTGCTGTGAGCCACTCTCCGCACAGTGAATATGATCCCAGCAGGCACACGTAATCAAGCCAAACCTGGCCTTGTATTGACATTTTATTGCTGAAATGTGTCAGAGGTTATCAGGGGGAAAACATGATTCACAAAGGAGGCAATATCAGGTAGTTGCAGCAGCTTGGTTGTGAAACTAGAGTTAAACTTCATCTGACCTGTAAATTGCATTTCATATTCTTAATTCTGTAATCTGCTTGAATGAGGTTTGAAAGCTCAAATAAAGCATTAGCCATATATTATAATCTGTAGTACATCAGTACATCAACAGAAACAAAGAAAGAAAGTGTACAACCCCATTTTGCCAATAGGACAACTGTTAGTTCTATATAACATTTCACAAGGCGGAAGAATACAAAGGAAGGGATCTTATATTGCAAATCTTTCTTGGTGGTCCAGATTCATGGTTCCTTTAATCTGCTCATTTCAACTTTTCTGACATGTTTACTAAAAGATATAGGTCTGGAGACTGTGATGGTCAAGGAAGAAGGATGATTTTTTTTACCTTTTTGTACAATTCTCTGTTGATTTGACCATATGATTTGGAGCATTTTCCTTGTGGAAGACCCACTGATGAGTAATATTAAGTGTAAAGGTAGAGAGCACCAGAGTTTTATTTAAAATGCCCGCTGCTAAGTATGGTGAGCATCTGTAATGCTGTGGGCCTTTTTCTGTTTTTAATGGCCTTGGGGTCCCGTAGAGCACATGGCAAAGAGTTCATGATGTCATGCACTCTAATAAGGTTCTGAGGGCCATTGGAAAGAAAGCAGGCCCCCAGCATCACAGATCCTCCACCATACTTTTTAGTGGTCATATTGTTAAATTCTACATGTTTACTATCTTAAAAATAGAAAGGAAAAGGCTCAGGCATTACTCTTAAACAAGCCATAGACATAACAATAGCATCTAATTGGTAGGGAAATTATGTGACCCCAATATCCCAATATTTGCTATAGTTCTTTAACAGCAAGCTTTGAAGTTTTTTATTATTTTGTTATTTTTATTTTACTTTTTTCTATTAAGAAAGGAAAGAAGATAAATATGAGTCCTGGTCTAAATGATGTCCAGTGTCTAAAAGAAATCGGCTTATGTGTAACAAAGTATTTATACTCCAAGGAAACAGAAAGTCTGTGTAATTAAAAGTATAAAAAAATGAAAAGCTTTAGTAACATTTATTTTAAAGGGGTCGTTAAGAGCTCCAATCATTTTGCTATCAGTAAAAAGAAATATTTAAGATCGGACGATATCCCCCTACGTAAAGAATTATGTTGGATTCTTCATAATTGTTTTGAATGAAATTATACTGCTGCAATGAAAGAAGAATTTTTTTAAAGGTTTTATGGCCACAGTACCTTTATTTGACAGTGGATAGGATACAGAAAGGGGAGAGAAGTGGGGGATAGACACTCGGCAAATGTCCTTGGGCCAGAGTTGAACCTGGGATGACTGCATCGAGGGCTAAGGCCTCTGAACATGGGGTGCCTGTCTTAGACCACTGCGCTACGTGACGCCCCAAAGAAGAATTTATTTTGAGGATCTTCTTTACCACCTTTATCATGGATACCAATAAATGTGGCCCTCTCTGCAAAGGTTACGTAAAAGGTTTGGTCTGGAAACAAGATCTATACCTTGTAAATATTGCCTTCCTGGTGAGAACATCACTATCAAATTTTTTGTTTGGGACCTTAAGTTACAGAACAGATTTATTTACTTCTAAAAATCCAAAACTTGTGCCCTTCCTCTACTTTGGTTTCTTTCTACCGCTCCTCCATTTGAAACTCTTACCTCTACTCCTTTCAGTTCCATTTCTCTCTTTCTAAATCAGCCTATAATCATTTAACCAGTTAAACCATGTAACAGTATTTGGACCAGCTGTCTTACATACTTACTGTAATGTTGGGTAACATTCTGGATCTGTGTGTCTGATAAACAATTGACAGTGACCGTGATAGACCAACACAAAGTAACATAACTGCAACGTGGAAGAAAATAGATGCATGGTAAAAAAAGAAAAATATTTTACAATTAAAAGAAAGTGTGCATTTGTATCGAGTTCTCTCAGAGGTTTGTTGCAGAATATTCAGTGATGGTTGTGGATAAGCTTTAAGCATCGTTAATGTATCAAACAGTACAATAAGCTTTGAAAATCAAAAAGAAGAGATGGTCAGTTACCTAAACTGAGCCTTACTCTGGGAAACAGTCAAGAGGCCCATGGGAACTCTGAGGGAGCTACAGAGATCCACAGCTCAGGTGGGAGAATATTGGCAGGAAAGCTATTAGCTGCCCACTCCAAATATTGTCTTTGAGGAAGGGTGACAAGATCTTTGAATTGTTGAAATATAAAACTATAAATTACGCATACAGTTTTACACATACCCTGTAGGGGGCGCTGCAAACAAATGGAAGAACGACTATCTTTTGAGATTTTATTTGTAAGACATTCAGAACACCATGCACTGTTTTCCCTCCACTTTACAATTCTGCACTACCTTGTGTTTATCTCTAGCATAAAATCCCAATAAATTTACTTAAGTTTGTGATCTTAATGTTCCAAAATGTTAAAACAATCAAGAGGTTTTTACACTTTTGCAAGGCAGTGTAAATAAACAAAATGACATTTTAGGAACATACAGACCAGTAAACCTCAAACGCAAGGCTTAAAACCCATTTTGGATCAATTTTAAGGTAGAGAAGCCTTGTTGAATCTGTTCAATTCTCACTCAGAGTCTGAACTACACGTGGAGGATCCTGGAACAGATTTAGAGGACGAAACATGCCCGAGGCTAAGTAGACAAACAGAAGACAGGATAATATAAAAAGGAATGAATGGGATTTGGCTTTCATCTGTGTACGTGGGTATGCAGTTAGAGAGAAGAAGTGGTCAAGTGAGCTTCTGAAAACATTCAGTGAGAATGAATCTCTGTTTAAGTGTGTTCATCTGTATTTTGACAATTGGTGGCACTGCACACTTTATCCATGGTTAGTGATATAAATACCTCCAGAAGTCTCTGGTTTTACTCTAGAAGGTGACGTGCTCAGTAATTCTTTCACTGCTCTGTGATATTTGTCTGACTCGTATTCCCAAAGACCTGTGACTCTTTACGCATGCATGCAACACTGTGTGTGGATCTCTAGTGTGGTACTAATTGAGAAAAATCATAAATATTTAAATTAATGACCTAAGGGAAGTGACTGGATTTATATTATTCTATTTTTAATAGTAGTTTTCAAAACTTTTTAGCGCTAAAACTAGGTTCTAACTAGGGATGTAAGAAAATATTGATAAGGCGATATATCGCGACATTTTATGTATGATGTTGTATCGATATTCAAAAGCAATGTATCGATTTTTATTTTATTTTTTAAAATTTGAATGGAACCATTAATGATGACATACATTTTTGTAGTAAAATTAAAAGTATGACCGCCAGTTGGTGGCTGTTTTCACCTTTTTCCTTCCAGTTGATCAACAAGATCTAGTAATAAAACTGGATGTGTTATGTATGAAACAGGTTGGAGTGTTTAGAATGCTGTAACAGTTTTTCTACAGTTAAATTAAGTTTAAAAAAACACAACATACAGTCTTACTTATAGTATTGCAATATCTTGCAATATATCGCATAGTCCCCACTGTATTGTGATACATATCGTATCACCGGACTCTTGCCGATACACATCCCTACTTCTAACGAACTTCCTTTAGACCCACTTCTTTGTTGATTTCCAAGAAGAAGCGTACAAAAACTACAAGTAGCCTAAAGGAAGACATTAACACAGAAAAACATGGTTGTTAAGTTATATAATACTCCTCATTAGTGTGGTGCAGTGCTAAACTGTGTTGTTGTTTTTTTATTGTGCCAAATAAAAAAGAGCTTCTTTAAAGGATGCACAACTTCATGCTACTCTGTGATGTAAAATATCAATGAAATACATTCAAATCTGTGGTTGTAACATGACAGAAGATGAAAAAATTCAAGGAGTATGATTGATTATGCAAGGAAGAGTAAGTTTAAACATCCCAAATGATAACTGTGGCTTTGTCCCAGGTTGCAAGTCTGATTGATTTGATAGAGGAGGAGACTATGGATTGGTGTTACTTGCCGGACCACATTCCTTCTATTTAAATGTATGACTTTTAGCCAAATGACAGCTTTAGTGCTTATTTTATCACAAGTAATTAGGGGAATTGTATTTTTTACCGTCTGCCAGAATCATCAAGTTATTTTAGAAACTAGCTTTTATTTTAAAACTCATCTAAATGCTGAAAAGTCTCTGATACTGACATGACTGCAGTCATCATTGCTACTGACAAAAAAAACTGAATCATATAGCATTGGCTCTGCCAGCACATATATTGAGATTTATAGTTTAAAAAAGCCAGAAAACAAACTGCATTTACCTGGTCTTCAAAGTTTGTGGATTTAAACATTTCTCATCCTACATATTCTCAGTGGACGTAATCTATTAAACACTGCTAGGTTCAAATACACTTTGTTTTTGATTGTTTTTAGCATCTATCTACCAATTAGGAAGACAAAACTCAAGCAAATTTCTCAACTATAGTTCTCACTCACAATTTTTTTAATGACCATCGCAAGTGATTTTAGGAACACTTTAGTTTTAAAAACACTTTAAACTTTTATTGTTATAGCACCTTGTATTTAACGGTTGTGAAAACCTTTGTTCTCCGTCTGTTCTGCTTTAGCAGTTTGATTTCATAGGATTAACCTTTTGGTCATGTAACCTGACAAACCTGCTAAACTGACTCGTTCTCTTTTCCTTTTCTCTATCCTTTATGTGGACTTGTGCTCACACAAGGCTGAGGTAGAGGAAACTAAGAATCGATTTAATATGCAGGCAGCTTTTGTAAACTTTGATTACTTAAAAAAAAAGGATAAAAACTCCAGATGATTGTAAAAGTTGACATTTCATCTGCTCAGTAAAATTCAGTCAAGAACGATGGTTAATTACATCCTAACAAAGAAAACAATCTGCATCAGCATTTTGAAGTAAACTTTATAATCTTTATAGCAGTGGTAAAGACAGTTGATGTTCAAATAGACAGGGTAAAAAAGGTCTTTGTTAACATATTATCTGGCGATCATCATGTTCAGCCTGAATAAGAGCTTAAGGTTTAATCACTGCACATAATTAACAGACATTCAATGACACCATAGGGGAAAATTAAGTTTCCAGCCCACAGGCAAGACTGCCACATGATATAAATGTCAAATTGCTCTGTGTCTAACCTCACCTGGGAAATAAAGAAATCAACAAATTCATTGTTTGTCTGTACTCTTGGTAAAGATACGTAAAAAGCTTTAAAATAAAGTACTCTTCTATTGCAGTTGCATTATCTCAGACTGGAAATTCTAGTTAAAATCAAACCTTGCATGGCTAGCTTAGATTTTTGGTTCTGGCACCATGAATCTGTATTGATTTGGCCATATATTTCAGACAATTTTCCTGCTGATGACCAATTTTTAGTTTACTGGTAGAAAGTTATCTATTTCTGTTATCTACAGAGAAATGGGATGTCATTTCACTTTTATATCTTAATGAAACAGGTCTGGTGTAGCAACAGTCATTGACTGGTCATTAGGTTTATTTGACACTATGATTAATTCACAAAAATAATGTTAAATAATAATAAAAAAGCTTTTATTGCATTGTATTAGGGATTTTCCTAGCAATTAAGCACCCTGCGATTTTGGTAAACTATTTTTCCCTACTATGTGATTATTTTGACTACTGAATGAATAGACTTGGATTAAAAGTTGGATTTTTCTACATTTTTAAGAGAGAGATTTTAAAATTGCAATAAAATATATATTTATTGTAGGCCTTTTAAATAAAAGCCAATACATCTGGCCAACACAAAGACATATTTATTTTATGTATTAAACATGCATTCCCTACTGCCCAAGAAGTTTTAGACAATGGGTCCTCACAGCTGCTGCAGTCCAGGGGGCGAGTTTTTTTTTCTCTTTGTGTTCTCAGCATGGAATTTAAACAATGGCATCCATTCATTTGCTTTATGATTTATATTCCTTCAAAACACTGTTCATAATTGCACATTCAATTTCCATGGAGGAATGCGTTTAGTTAATGTTATCATCTCATGATTTTAACTGAACGTTGCAGTTTTTATGACCTGGCTGACAAAACAGTAATCCAGAAGAAAACCTCAAATGTGAGCCAAAAATATACAAAAAAAGTCTCCCAAGCCAGTAGACCTCCATGTCTTTCTATCTGAGCTCTGATGTAGCTCTTACATAACACAACTTACCTTCCAAAATGTAGCTCATCAAGCCATGCAACACATTGTTGGAGCGCATGCGCGCGTCTTTTTGCTGTCGCCATCTGTCACTACACGCCCCCCATCTTCCATCCCAGTCCTCCTATAGGTTCAGGGCAAAGGTAAAAGGGGGTAAAAAATAGCACGCTTTATAAACATCTACATTGCGCTCTCTGCCTCGCTGCCCGTATCACTCCTTTCAGTCTTTTTGAGTTTTTCTAACAGAGCACCCAAAATGCCAAGCAAGAGGAAGAAGAACAAGCGTCGCATGAGGAGGGTGGTGAGTAGAGACAGGCGCACCTTGGTTTTGTTCTTGTTTTTCTGATCAACAAAACAGATTTATTTTGCAAGAATGGAAACACTATGGATACAAACATAAGTGCTGAGTGCATCATTGGTGATTTAAGGGGAAAATACTCTTCAGGTTGCATCGGTAAGCTTTAAATCAGAGAAAGAACGTGAAAAAAAGGGAAAAAACCAAGCGTTTGTGTTTACTGTTTGAATGCAACCGAATCAATAGATAAAAAAGAACAGAACGATTCATCTAAATATATGTTGTTTCTCAAAATCTAGTATAGCCACATTTAACTATTGTAGTTTAAGGTGGAGATGTAACTTCTTGACATTTTACCAACTGACTATGTGAGTCATCAAAGAGATTACCCTATTAAATTATGGCCTACATTTTATGTGTTTTATTTGCCAACTAGAAAGTACTTTTTAAAAATCGTGAATTTTTTTTTTTTTTTTTTTTTTTTGCATAACCAGAAACATCAGTATTAACTAAACACAGAACCCATAACTATGTCTTAATATAAGTAAATAATAATATAAGTAAGTAGATTTCAGCTCCTTTCCTATTTCTCTTGTGCATGTGGTTGAACTACTTTTGAACATCGAGTGCTCAGGGGAAAGGAGTGGGTGTGGCAGAGTGGAGATCTGTATGAGTGAGAAAGTAGCACAGAATCTTCATTTTCTTCAAGGGCAAAGGTTTACTTTGAAACTAGTACAATCTTCTTATATGCTAGTTACCTGTCATTTTATTTTGCTTTCACCATTGTTCAAAATTGGAAAATCATCAATTTTGAGGAGGTGGGATAACCTGATCAAATATGCAAATGTTTTTTGCTTGTAAAATAATAAAATAATTGTTTATCATGAAGCAAGAAGAGCAGTGGGAAGAGACTGTTATTCCTCTTATGAAAAGCCATTTTGCATGTTCTGTAAAGGCATGCACTTGGAACCTTGCAAATCAACTTTGCTGATTATTAGCAAACTGATAAAAAAAAAAATTAATTAAAGAAATATTTAAACCTCAACCAGCTTTGTTTGTTCTGATGGCTCATTTGGTATCATTGCAACCTTTCCACTCTATTCTTTTGGGTTTGTCTTATGTGTAAAGTAACTAAAACTATATTTCTTTTACTAATTACATTTGATACTACAATTACTAGAGATGCCACAGTCTGGCTTTTTTTGGCCAATATTGTTTTTGTTTTTTTCTTCCTGAGGACTATTACAGTTAGATGAGAAAATAATTTGTTCCTTAATAGAAGTAGTAATTTGGAATCCAACACAAAATAAATAAATTACAAGATTATTCCTATGTATATGTCAAAGCATGATACCCATACCTTTATCTCATTGTTAATAAGCTAAAACAAATTACATGCTGTTTGTTGATGTTTGGTCCACAGTTCTTTGCTTTCATGCATTTAATGATTAGGAGGAAATGTTTTGATTTTTTAATTATTTAACCTGCCGATCACAGATCAGAACTCTAACTTTAAGTGGTTGTTTGCGTTCTGTTTTTACATTAGGAGCACTCTGTCCTTGGACAACAGATAAAAATAACATTGTAGCTAACTCTAGGACATGTATTCCATTTTTTGATAATGTGAATTTTTTCTGTTAAGTAAAATAATAAAATAAATCAATCAAAGGATTACCAGGCTTGTCAGCAAGCAAGACATCCCAGTTTAGTTCTTTTGTGCTCCCCAAATCCTCCATCTTTAGGCTGGCGTTTGTAACTCTCAGCACCACAAGGTTGTTTTTGATTATGTGTTGACTATAGGAATGGCCTGCAAGGGTTTTGCCAGGTTGGAATGTGGACAATCTCGCTGGTTTTCAGAGTCCACTATTGACACTTAGATAAAAATGACTCCTTAAGTCATCTTCAGCTTTGTGTCATCGCCAATCGCCTCAGTGAAATCTGAACCCTGTCCGATGTGTGTCTGTTTCTGTTCTTTACATTTGGTTCCATATAAATTGTGTATCTCTTGTTCCCAATCCACCATGAGTTGCTTATTATCAAGCTTTGTATGGACATCGGTAACAGAGGGTGTGTTTTGACGGTGGTTGGTGGACAGGACATATACAACCACACAGAGGCACTTTTGGCTTGCACCACAGGTCTAGCAATGCCGAGCTGGCTGTCGGCCTAACAAAAGCATTTTTGGGGAGTGATTATAACCTGATTATGAAGTGATTAGACCCACTGTCTGGCCCGCGGGGCACCCATCAGTGCTGCTGACTCGCACGGTTTCTTTTCCCGCTTCACCAGACCTGTCAGGACCATTCTGATTCAACTAATTAGCTCCCATTATCTAACTAGCCTTGTTGGGTCCTATCCCAGTTGCCCCCTCCCTCCAGTGGTCTGGTCTCCTAAAATCTCCACTGAAGCCTGAGGGGGTTTTGTTCAAAGCTGAAAAATATGTTGAACCTGGCAAATATGGTATGTCTGCTATTGCTGTAGGAACTAGAATGAGCTACAGTTTGCTAATAACGTCTGTACCTGAGCTTTAAAAAGGCATTTACAAGTTAAAACCAATTAAAATCATATGAGGCTTGGTTTTAGGCTTTTTTGTTTTAAATAGACCACATTCCTGAAATGGAAACACAGCACCTTGCAAAAATAGTAATTTCACCTGGACACGTTTCACATCTTATTACATTACAACAATAAACCTTAACGAGCTTTATTGGGATATTGTGTGACATACTGATGGTTATGCTGTTGACAGATACTCCCACCTCTCTTGTGAATCTCTGCAGCTCCTCCATATTTACAGTGGAACTCTTGAATGCTACTTAAATGAATGCTTGCTTTACTATTGCTTGTCAGTCAGTTGAGGTGTCATGTCTTGGTATGTTTGCAGTTGCACTCTTCCCATGTTCACATGATTTATTGATAATGGCTCCAAATGATTGTTCATAGCATGGGAAATTGTTTTACAACCCAACTCTGTTTTAAACTTCCACACATTTTAATTCCTGACCTGTCTGTTCCTTGGTCTCCAGGGTCTTTTTTAATCACTAATGTTATCTAATTTATTGTGACATTAAATTACACACAGGTCGACTATATTTACTTAGTAGGTAACTTGTGGGGACAATTAGTTCCAGTATATTTTAACTAGGGGTGTGAGAGCAAAGGGAGTTAACTGCAAAGGCTCACTGCACTTTTCAGATGTTTTTATGCATTAACAAGTTTGATGACTATGAATCATTTTGCTTCCACATCACAATTGTGCTGTACTTCTTGTTGGCCCATTCCTTAAAATCCTATTGAATACATTTAATTTTGTGGCTGTAGCATTACAAAATATAAAAATGTTCAAGAGGTAGAAATAAAAAATAAAAATATAGACATAATTTTATAAATACATCAAAATTAATAAATGTATAAAAACAAACATTTCTGTGCCATTAAAGACCAAAGACAAGCTTAAATGGTACTGTTTAGTATTATTTCGTTGGTAGTTAATGTGGATGTTTTTTTCTGTTTTTCCTTGTTGTAGCAAGCCCAGAGGAGAGCACTTGAGGAGCAGCATGCAGTTAATTCACCAATCAAAGCCAGCTCAGGGATGGCCACTAGTGCACCCCCAAAAACGACTCCCAAGAAAGCGGCTAAAACTTTACCACCCACTCAACAAAAACTCCCACAGACCATTCCCATCTCTGTCCCTATAGAAGAGCCTCCAAAAGTGGAACCAGAGCCTGTTTTGAAAGAAGACGCTGCAGAGGCCTTCCAGGTTGAGGTAGCTGCAGCAGAGTCTGATGTTGTTCTGTTGACACAGGCTACTCCTGAGTTGGAGGTGGAATACAGAGTGGCAGATGAAGTTGAAGGCCCAGCTCATGTCACCAAAGAAGCACCAGTTGAAAGTAGTCCTCTAGTGGAGCCCTCTATAGTTGAAGCTGATCTGGCAAAGGAGGCTGAAGTTGCTGTTTCTGAAACAGAACCTTTCTCTGAGGTAATAAAATGGTTTCCTTTCACTCGCACATTCTGTTGGAATGGCATGATTTGCACATAACTTGGTACAAAGGGAGACCAGTAGCTGTTATCTGATTCAATTTGCGAGAAACTTACATTTAGAGGGGTCTCTGCAGGGATGTGTTAGAGGCATTTCCTGGAGCATCTAACAGTCATTCAAAATGGTGAATGAAGATCCCCAGACACAGACCATGCCTTGTAGATGCATTAGAAACCATTAACAGCACCTGGCAGAGCTTGACAGGAAATCCATTTTAAAGTAAGTTGTGTGCCTGGTGGTTGGCATATTGAGCGCAAAGATGTCACACTGACTGTCAGATGCTTTGTGTTAACACATAGACATGTAATTATTAAGTTCATTGTGCATTCTAGTCAGGCTACTGCTGTTCTGCATACATTCTCACAACTTTTTGACAGTTATTGCTTGCAAAGAAGCTAGACTTGTTATCTCTTAAAACTGTCTTGATTAACAGGTCTCAAGAGTTTGTGAAAGTTTTCGAAAGTTTTTCTTTGGACTCATTGTTATTACCTGTGTTGTTTTTTGTTAAGATTCTGAACTTCAACCGAAATGTTAAGACCCTATTCTGATTTGCATGCACTAACAATGCCGCAAATTATTCCACTTTTTTCAGCTGAATCAGTTAAACATACAAGGGAGTCTCATAAGATACATTTTCAATCTTGTGTCAGGTCTTTGTTGGATTTTCATCTATTAGGTGAAGACACGATTGTCACTTCTTAATTTATAAGCCAGAATTGCACGATATGCTGTCACCCTGAGACAGAGAAAATGGGTGGAAAACAACCAAATACCAAAGCGAAACTCTGATGGACTTTGAAGTTATGATAGATTTAACATGGCTCTGTATCTTTTGCATTTTGTGATTTTTATTGCACACAAGTCTTATCCCATTGATGCCTTGAATGTTGTTTTCATAGATTTTGGTGTATTTAGAATAAAAGAGATGAAATGTTCTGCAGCAGGGTCCTCAGTGGAGGAGGGAGGTAGATGATGGAGGCTGTGAAGCAGGGAGAACAACATGTTCCATTTAGGAAACAGGGGAGAAAAAAAGAGAGTTTTCCAGCCTGTAGCACTGAACGAGTGCCACTGCGTTTTCACCATTTAATATGCAGGAGCAGATACTGTAAAACAAAATTTCCAGTCATATGTCTGTTACTTTTTCAATAGGTCGAGTGAGTAAGAGACAGATGTAGATTTTGCTTTTTGAAATACAGGGAAGAAGGTCATCATGGAGTGTTTTTATTGTTTGCTCACTTGCAATAAGCATCTTTTAGATTTGAGTGCTAAATCATACATGCATCTTTCAAACATAATTATGAATTATTGAAGTTACTAGCTAAATTAAAATGATCCTCTGTCATCTTGTAAAAAGGGGTTTATATAACCTAGGCATTTGGAAAACTTTCTTTTTAGTAGTTAGAATAATCCTTTATTGTCCCACAGAGTGGAAATTCAGCAGTAACAGCTGCAAAGTGACAGGTAATGTAATAGTTGCTATTGATCTTTGTAGCAAAGAGTTAACTCAATAAATTCAAAGATTCTCTAATTTACACTATAACATGTAAACATTTATGTTCAAACTGAGAACACTTGAACAGCAGAGTCGTGCCACTTTGTTGAAGGATTAACTAAGCTAAAATGGTTGTTAGAGTGCATGTAAATTGTTGGCTTAGCCTTGTGCAGGATTTTAGTTCCTGCTCTACTCTTCATTTTATCAAAGATAATGTCCTCTAGTTAACTCAACATACCCTTTGATTTAAAGTTTTGGGCTAGAGGCCCAACATTCCCGTTTAAAAAAAAATAAAAAAAGTAGGTGATCCTCACAATAAATGCATATTAACATAAACACTTAGCATTCATTTTATTAGGCACAACTCTCTAGTAACAGGTTGGCCCCCCTTTTGCCTTCAGAACTGCTCTAATTCTTCACTCTTCATTGATTCAAAAAGTTATCAAAAAAATCTATTGTAGATTGTGGTCAATAATGGCATGATAACATCACACAGTTGCTGCTGATTTTTCAACTGATCATGATGACACCACATCCCAAAAGGACATCGTAGGGAGATCTGATGACTGTGGAGATCACTGGAGAACAGCCTACTCACTGTCATGTTCAAGAAAAAAGTTTAAGATAATGTTAACCTGGATGACATGGTGCATCATCCTTCTGGAAATAGTCAGCAGAAGATGAATACATTGTGGTCATAAAGGGATGGAAAGGTTCACCAACAATGCAGGCTGTGGTGTTTTAAAGACTCAACTTGTACTAAGGTACCTAAGTGCACCAAGAACATTTTTCCCTTACCATTGTACCACCAGCAGCAACAGCCTGAAACATTCATACAATGTAAGAAGAATCTATGCTATCATGTCTATGCCAAATTCTGAACCTACCATCTGACATTAAGTGTAATTGATTTAGGCAATGTTTTTCCCGATCTACTGTTGTCCAATTTTGGTGACCCTGTGCAAATTCTAGATTAGTTTTCTGTTTTAGCTGAAAAGAATGGCAGCCAGTGTGGTCTTCTGCTGCTGTACCCCATCGGCTTCAAGGCTCAATATGTTGTGTGTTCAAAGCTGGTATTAAGTGTACCCTGGTTGTAACTTTGCTTGAGCTTTTGTTGCTTTTCTATCTTGTTATATTGAAGCAGTCTGCACATCCTCTGATACTCTGTATCCTTAATGGGATGTTGATAAGGTGCACAAAGATGCATGACAAATTCAGACAATTTTTGCAGCCACAAATTATTTTCCACAGGTCCACTAAGTAAAAATACAAAAAAGAAATCTCTGCAATTGCAGAAATCTATGCAGTTTCTGAGATTTTCAAACTCAGTTTCAGAAAACGTTATTAATCCCAGATGGGAGAGAAGGATGCATGGAATGAGAGAATACATTTACAAGGGACAGAGGAGTGAGAGCCCAAATTGGGGAGGAGTGGAGGACAGAAGCATGTTAGGAAAAAGAGGTACACAATGTTCAGCTCAGGTAGAAGCTGCATCTACAGCTGCTTCAGGCAACAGTAAAAGGAAACACCAATTTACATCTGCTCTGATTCTGCATTAAAGCTTGTCCTCTGGGCAAGTTTTGATAAAGCTCTACACGCTTTTTATCCAAACATACAACAGTTTGAGTACAACTTAACAAAGTTGTTCTCAAACTTTGTGACACTACCCAACAAAATGAATCTAATTTGAACTACCAGCTTGCTCAGAGAACAAGCTTTGATGCAGAATCAGAGCAGACGTAAACTGGTGAGAGGCAAAATTGCTAGACTGTGCCACCGAGATTCAGATAAGTACAGACCTCTTCCTGATTCTGCACAGCTGCTAGATAGGGTGTTTCCTTACTGTAGCCTGAAGCAGCTGTAGATGCAGCTTCTACCTGAGCTGAACATTGTGTGCCTCTTTTTCCTACCATGCTTCTGTCCTCCACTCCTCCCCAATTTGGGCTCTCACTCCTCTGTCCCTTGTAAATGTATTCTCCTGTTCGATGCATCCTTCTCTCCCACCACTTTCTCTTAAAAACGATTTCTTAGCATGTTCAATTATTTATTGCTATTCTCTCTGTTTTTGAATATATATTAATTTACTTAATTTTGTCAAAACATGGCAACCCTGGATGGAAAGGTTTTTCCATTTCAAACACATATATGCATCCCCCTCCACAGCCAAGCTTTCTATGTATTTTGCTGAGACATTGAACCCTTGTATGTTAGATCATTATGAATAAAAAATCTCCCAAAATACCTCAATGAACTTTTCAACTCAGTTTCTTTGTAGAGCAGCAAATTACAACAAATACCATCTCAACGCACTTTAGAAGACAAGTTCAATATACCTTGTTATGTGAAATTCAAATCTGTTCACTTTCAATTCAAATCCAAATCATTCAAATACACATGGTCCCATTATCATCCAACAAATACTGTCTAATCTGCTTCTGATTAGAGTTCTGTACAACCAAAGTAAGTTGATCCTAAAATGCCAGTTAGTAAAAGGTTGTCTATCCATCCCAAATGATAGCATCGAGCTTATGGCTCTGCAGACAGCATGTGGCGACCTTCTTGCTTTTCCTAGAATGTGCCCAGCATGTTTGATAGCTTCATTTTCACATTAATCTTAAAGTTAAACAGACACTTCTCCTCCTTTTCTCCCTTTTCAAATTTAGTTTAAAGCTGCTCCTGACAGTTTCATTTCGAGCCAAATTTCACTGAGGCGTCATATGCATATACTGTAAATCGGCACATGGTGTTCATCTAAATGTTGCTAGAGGGAGTGTGTATACTGTATGCAGCTAGCTTTGCATGACTGAATGCTTAGAGCGTACATAAAACTGACTTAAAGTTCACCTTATCACTTTCTATCAAATCATCTATAACATGACTCCAAGATTCTAGCAGGAGTTCTCTTTATCTTAACTGGAAGTTTTGGTTTAGGCCTTTTTCAGTGGATGTCCTTTGTTTGCAGGTTAGAGATCGATTTAAATGATTTTACCATCACAAGCGGACCTATAGATGACAAGTTGGATAATAATGCATACAGTAGACTTGTCCTACATTTAAAAGGAACTGGCACAAGGTAAAGCTAAATTATTTATCATCAGACTCAGAAGGTTTCCAATATTCATGAGCTTTTCTCTGTGATTGCCAGTACGGCTCAACACACTCGACTGCACAGTGGATGCCGCCCCGATGGTCATCTTAGCAACTATGGGATCTCTTCTTATCTAAGAATGTGTAGTTATTATTCTCTATAAAATACCAGGGATCTCTTCTTATCTAACAATGTTTAGTTATTATTCTCTAAAAAATACCAGGTACTTCAGTGGGTTACATTCTTCCGATAAAAATCGTTGTAAATTCTTCTAATATAAAAATGCCTCATATTGTGGTAAAAATGAAAGGAATTTACTTGATTTTACCTTTATTTATTTTGTATTATAGAGGTCCAATGTGTTTCTGCAAGTTCAGAAAGTCTTTCTAATACCTTTTTAAGATAATTATGACTTTGATTTGTGGTGAATTAGTAAAAAACAAACAACTTACTTAAGTTTAACTTGCTTAATATTTTGAACTATTTAAATGTAAGTTTATCTACTTGTTTTCTTACTCTGAATCATGACTCCAGGGCCTTTCCACCTATGGGTTTCTTACCATTAGAGTTTTCAAGCACAGTGTATAACAACTGTTACTGTTGAAATCTTTGAGCAAACTTCTAATATACCTATTTTGAAGCTAAAGATGTAAATTTATAGTTATTTTTAATGACAACTGAGATTGAATTAGTTAACTAACACATATTTTGTTTCTAATCCTCAGAAGAAACTATAATAAACCAGGTTCAGAATGACAGTCTTTTTCAGGGATTGGATTTGGAGACTCAATTTCTGTCTTTAATTATTTCCTAACCTATATAGCAGTTTCCTAACCTGGATCAAGAACTTTGTAGTCTTGTTATAATGCACAATTCCTCAGCCAATGCTAAAACACAAAAAATGAAATTTACGAATATATGCCATAAAATAAAAGTAGCAAAGCGATGGAGGAAGAGCCCAGAGTAATGAATGAACATAAAATATCCTGTTAAGACGTTTTAGACATGTTACATGTTAGAATGAAGCTGACGGCAAAGACATATTTATATATAACTTGCAAAATACAAAAGAGGGAGTGACCACTTCTAATCATCCAGTTGGTGGCAAGATTTTCTGTAGGATGTAGACTGTTCCTCCCCTTTTTCCAAACTGCTGCGTTGATCACTCACAAAGCATCTGAAGAGAAAGTTCATTGGATGATTGTGTTGGTGCAGAACAGCAAGCCCAAATTTACGAGCTAATTCTGGCACACGTTTCCCTGGGTGGACACAGAAAACCTGTTAAGGCTGTCACTGGGATTTTTATTTTCTGTTAAATGCCTTCAGGCCATCTATCACAGCTACAGTTGGGCTTACAAAACGTTGTGTAGAAGCTTGTTTTGCTCTGGGCAAATTTTTTAATGTTCTGTATGTGTCCCTCCTAAAGCTTGACGTTTAAGGTTTTAGAAAGAAGGTAAACTGCAGCACATGAGGCAGTTTTTTTGAACACCCTCATTTGCTTGTTAACATATTGATAGTCTTTTTTTACACTCTTTATATTTAGGATTTCTTTGTTTTTTTGACTTGAGAATAACATTTTCACCCTTTCTCTCCTTCACAGGTTGCAGCCCCAGAGGAGGCTCCAGTAGTGGTTGTTGCTGACGCTGATGTAAATCTAATTTAGAGTTTTATTTTTTACATAAAACACTTTACTTTTCCCCATGATGGTAACATGATTCAACCATATAGCTTCTTGTAATATGCCAGAGGCAGATCAGGCAGGTGAGAGAGAGTCTGTCTGGAGCAGGTTTTGACACATTTACATCGGTGTCAGCCTGAGGCCTTTTACAAAGACAGCTCCAAAAAGATGGACACAATCTTAATGGTTTCACATTTTTTGTTTTACATTTTATAGTTTATTGTTTGGCCTGATTCTTTTCCTTTTGCTTTAAGTAAACTTTTCTGAAGCAACTCTTACAATAGACAACCCTTGTAACACATAAAGTCATGGGAAACCCTCCTTGTTACTTCCACAGGACATTAATGTCAAAGTAGCAACTAGGTGCTTCCTAACAAAGCCCTTTTTTAATTTATCAACAATAAGTGTGACCATCTTTTCAAGAGCGAGGCTGTGGCAGTTTACTGCTCTGAAGCATACAGATGTGTTAACTCAATGAAGGCAGAAATACATCAGCAATAACCTTAGGGAAGCAATTGTTACTGTCAGTTGTCACTCTAAACAGTTTTGTTTTTTTTGCCTCCAAGCAAATTCACCTTACATTTCTTAAAGAAAGCTAATCCAATACTCTAAATTGTTTAGTGTTGCATACATAGCACATTCCATTTGGAATTTTATGAAAGTACATTTAGAAATAGAGTGAACCAGTATATCGCATTTGGAATCAATATTATGAGTAAACCTTTTCTCTGTAAAAAGAATATGGCAGCAAAGTAAGTTGCAATAGATAGGCAACAAGACCTCTGGATGGGCATATGCCAACTGTCCAGCACAGTGCTGGAGAGGTTATGGCATCCGCTTGGTTACGAGCCAAAGAACTTATGCACCCTGCAGTCACGGAGATGATCATGAACTCCTCTGCTTAGCAAAGTGTATACTAAAGACGTGAGGTCATAAGTGCAGAAGCTAAAACCTGACTCAAACTGGGTCATCGAACTTGCATATCACAGCAGCAAATCTACAACACAATGGCTGAAAAAGAAAAGATGTTTAATTCATAATATCAAGTCAAAATTCAAACCTCCACCTGGTTGAAAGGCTGTAGTAGGACAGTAATGTAGAAATCTGGCTCTTTTTTTTACAGGACTACCAATAAATCAGCAAGTACAACTAAATAAGAGTCAGCCCAAAAGTGCAGTTAAAAACTATTAAGAACAGTGAAGGCGGTGTAAACTCAACATATAGTCAACATTTTTTAAGTAGGTCTGTTTAATTGAATCTTCCTTAGCACATACCCAAACTTTTAAAATAATTCTGTGTTGTTCATCTATGAATCCATTTATGGATTGGTTCATATATTTAATCATCTTATAAAAGGTTAACTAAAAATGTATCTTGTATTTGTATTTTATCTAGATTGGAGACAATGAAGTCATACAAACAGAGATGGATCAGGTAATTGCTTTGGTCTATGGCCTTAGAGGTTCTGATCTTGCAGTGTAATGTAATTACCTGTATTTCTATTAAGTCAAACATCACTCATTTTTCTGAAGAAAAGCCTCTGACAGTCAGTAGGCTACTCCTTGAGACCCTGCTCTCTAGATTAATGTTCCATGTTTTGTGTCACGATAACTTTTTTAGACACATGATGTCTGTGAAGCAGATTCTGAGAAAGCTGTAACCCTGGCAGAAGAAGACAGCGAGACTAAGGAGGAACTGGAGGTGACCATCACTGAGGAAGCCACCATGTCAGAGTCAATAACGGAAGCAACTGAGGAACCAGTGGTAGAAGACCTTACCAGTGACCAACATCCTACTGAAGTAGAACCTGCTGCAGAAAAAACTGAAACTGATACTGGATCAGAAGTGCAGGATGTCACAGAAACACTGGATCCTGCAAAAAAGGCCGAGAAGGTCAGTCCCAAAGAGCCACCAGAGGACGGAGAGGAAAAACTGGAAGACTTAGTTGAAGAAGACTCAGCTGGACTCAGTGTTGACTCTGTTACAGCTGCAAAGGTGCCATCAGAGAAAATTTTTTATGAATAATTTTCTTTAAATATCATACAATTTATCATTCATTCATTGTGTAGTATATGTTTATGTCACTTTAACTACATCCTCAAAGTCAACAGTTTTGTTTTTTGTCTGGCTACGAAAGGATGTTCCTGCCCCATCTGTGGAAATCCCAGCAGTAAGAACCTTCTAGTCTACCCTGTTTACAAAAAGAAAACATCATTATGTAGATATAAAAATTATATTCCACTTTTCTAAACTATAATTTAAAAGGAAAACATGCAAATTTAGGTTTTCCAGTTGCTCTGTTAGATTGTGACATGGCAGCCTTTTATCACAGCAGGTGCTGAATACTATCACTGAAACGCCACTGGATGAAGCTGACCCTCCTGTTGATGGAACTACAGAGGTATAACCAAGAGTTTGTTAACATACATCAATAAATGTTCCTTTGATTGTCATCAGATTGCTCTTATGTCAAAACCGCTAATTAATAGCATAGCTAAGTTTGGTTACTGACTTCCCAACTGAGAGACCACAGTCAATCGACATCTGAACTAACATCTCAATCACCCAGGGAACTGGGTCTCCTCAATCTTTTGTGCTAGGCCCATTGAGGCTTGCAATACAAACACAAAACTGCTACCATGCCTGAGGAAAAATATTAAAGTAAATGTGCGATTAATTTTAAATGAGTTAGACTGATTTATAGTGATGTTGAATCTGTGGACAGGGAGGAAGTCAAATATCTAGAGGTCCACTGTCGAGACATCAACTCGGTACTCAGCATTGACAAAAAAAAAGAAGATGATCATTGACACAGGATGTGTTGGTCTGACAGTTTGGCATTATCGACCATGCAGTAGAGACAAAAGATGGATTTTGATAGAGATTACCCTCCTGGACTTCAAACAGATGCTACTTGACCAATGTAAAATAAGATGAAAGACGAGGCCCTAAAGTATGCCTTCCTTTAGGTCTTCAGACTTTAATCGAGTAAATTTACAGTACATTTTGTTAACAATAAAGTTGTAAGTAAAGCTTTATTTGTATGATACCTTTCGAGATATTGTAAAGCACTTTGTGATTTCTATCTGTATTAAAACAAAAAGCAAAAGAAGATAAAAAAAATGCCTTTTGACAGCTCTGTCACAAAACAATACTAAAACTAAAATACTACAGATGATTACATCCTGACTAAAGCTAAATTAATTTTAAGTCAAAATACTATGACCAAAGTAAAAAAATATAACGTGCTGTTAAAATAAAAACAGCTGCTGCAGGAAGAGGGCTCTGAATGAAGTTACTCACATCCTGTCCATGAGCTATCTGTTGGCCTGAACTACCTGAAAAAACCTGAACTACCTCACTGTTACATAGCTTTCTGCCTCAAAGTGTTAAAACATTGAACTGCTGTTGGGCCTTATTTCATGTCTTATCTGTGTTTTTGTCTATTTGTGTCTTCTATTGTCTATTGAATTATTTTTCAACTAATAAGTCATAGATCATAGAATCACAGTCTCATTTTGTTCTATTTTATTTGGTAAGCAGTGAATTTAAAATAGAATGGACTGATTCGATTACTGTATAAACTTGAAGATGGTAAACAATCCCTTCTGATGTTCTCCTTCTGTCACTCAGGGAGCTGCTGACCTGCTGATCAATGAAACAGCTGTCACTGCTTCTGAGTCAACAGTGAAGGATGTTGTTTCAACGTCAACAATTGTCCAGCTGGTAAGATTTGTACAAACTACTTTTCATTTTATGCCTTTAGGTTAATGAATAACTAAAACACTTCTACAATCGTTATAGTCCTAGTGTGTTAGGTTTATACCTATATGTTGGCAAAACTGCAGTATAACATTTATACCGTAATTTTTGTACTATTGAACGCACCTGAATATAAGGCACACCAGCTAAATTATAAAAGAAAGTATATTTTGTACACTTATAGGCCACACCTGAATACAAGCCGCATGTTTTCATGTTGTAACATGAGATATTTACCCCCCAAGATGGTACATGGAAGATTTTTTTTTGTTATCTCTGTCAGGAGATGTTTTCGTGCCCCTCTGTCTGTCTGTTTGTTTGTCTGTCTGTTAGCAACATAATTCAAAAAGTTATGGATGGATTTCAATTGAATTTTCAGGAAATGTCCGCAATGGTAGCAGGAACAATTGATTACATTTTGGGGTTGATCCAACATGAAGCACGTATCCACCCAGCGACCAGCGGTGCTAACCTCCACTCCTCTCCCATATCATAGAGCTCACAAGCAGCTCCGCTCACACAGAAGCCCTGAATCTCCACTGAAAAAGCACAGCCATGGGTCTCATTAACAGTGATTTTATTGGAAAACTACCGAAAGTTAGAATTAGATAACAACATGGGGATGGGAGGGAATGAGTGACTCTGGAGGAGGTCTGAGTGCTGTTCTAGGTTTTAATTTAAGACGCTCTTCATTTCCAAACTCTTCCTGAAAATCAGCACCAACACGAAACAACAGTAATATGTCTGGTTAAAAAATAAAACACTGCACCAATACGACAGTAACATCCCTGCTTAGAAAATAAGAAATACTTTAGCCTACCAGAAAAGAAATTGGCCGCTATCTTCATCTTTCTCTTCACTAAAGCCACTGAAGTCGTCTTCATCAGTGTCTTTATGTCCTCTGAAAGCTTTTGTCGTCTTTTTACTCTGACTCAGAGTAAAAAGCCCCCCGGAGCCCGTTATCCAGTAAAAGAAAATCTATCTAAATTAGCCTCATCATTCTATAGGATGCAAGGTCCAAAGCGTGTGAAAAAGGTAGCAGCTTATAGTCCGAAAGTTACAGTAACCTTGTTTTTAATTTAGCTTTTTGTTATTTTTTTTTTTTATCTTAGCCATTCATGGTCTGATTTCTGGGGATTTTTCTGCTTTCATTTAAGGTTACAGTTGATAAAAATGGTAGCAAACAAACAGAGAGAGCAAAAATGTCTCTGGCAATGATCTAAATAAAATTTTAAAAGTCTAAATAAAAACTGACAAATGCGACAGATTGCTTTCTCAGTTGACCCCTGCTTTTATGTCAAGGAAAAATCGTCATCTGGATGTTTTGTGAGCTGTCTTTTTATTTTATTTTTTTCTACTCTAAGACACTTCCCTTTTTTTGACATTCAGGAAACTGAGGGAACAGGGGACATTTTTACCACCCAAGCAGAATCCATGGGTGCTACTACTTTTGCAGACCCTGAGGGTGATGCTGCTGCTCCTACAGGGGAGGTGGGCACTGTAAGTTTTGTATGCAATGCTTCTCTCAGAATTTGTGCTGTGAGGAAATGAAAAGATGCTAATGATACATTTATCCTTCCTACACCACTTCCTCTAATCATTTGTTTCACAGTCCCAGTGAAATTGTATTGGACCCTAACCGATTTTTTCCTGGGAAAGTCTGGACATAAATCCCTTTGGGACACCGTGACACGAGCTTAAGGAGGGCATAAAATCATCCAAAGTAAATTTAATAAAACAATTTTGAAAAGAAGAGCGGACCAAAATTTCTCCACAGCAATGTAAGGCAAGGCAAGGCAATTTTATTATTGCACACTTTCAACAACAAGGAAAGTTGTGGTGCTTTACATGATTGGGGGAAGTCTATTCTCTGAGCTGCAGGGAGCAGAATGAAACACTTAATAGGAGTTTTTGCCCCCAAAGTTGTCTCAACCAGTTACTAACTTTAGGAAACAATTAATTTTTTTTTACATTGGATCAGGTTGGTTTGGATAGCCTTCTTTCCTAAATAAACAAAATTATCATCCAAAAAATGCTTTTTGAATTTACTCTGGTTTGTCTTTTTCTAATATATTTTTTTAATATAAAAAAAAATATTATTGATGATCTCAAACATTTAAGTGTGACAAAAACAGAACAAAAACAGAACTTTGCATAGGGGTGAAATGGTTCAGTTCTCTCTTTGTCCTCTGACCTCATGCTTCCTTTCATTTCCAGAATCCTGCTGTCGACCACACGTTTCTGGATGTGATGTCAGAGGAAACAAAATCCGGAGGTTGTGATGTTACATGTCAAGTGCAGCTTCCTGTCGAGGCTGTGCAACTTGGTGCAGTGGTAAATTAATTTTGCTTAAGAAAAGAGAGTTCAAAATTGTTCTTAAAAAATATTTTTTCTCCATATGAATTTATCAAACCCCAGAGAGGGTAATTTGTGACCAAAGTAGAAGGAAAAAACTTAGAATAACATTGAACAACTTGAGACATAAGATCAAAACAGCAGTAGAAATAATTTACAGCTATAGTTGTAAACAGAGCCAACTAATGTTTCATTCAGTTGATAATAGTTGTGTTTTTCAGCATGCTCACCTGATCTAATTTCTTCTCTGTAATTTAGGAGCTTTCAGTGGAAATAACACAGAATGGAAACATTGCTCCTGAGGTCTCTATTGAGGGTTAGATCCAAGGCATACAGCTCAGAAGATCTTTTTCTATGTGTAAGACGCTCAAAGTATGAAATAAGTCTTTTAAAACATTTTTTGTATTTTTTTTGTAATAATTCACTAATTATGATGCTCCTGTAACATTTGTCTCTTTAAGATTCCCATTGGAGGACTCAAAGCTTTTCAGGGAGTCAACCAGACCTTTTCATTTTTTACGGCTTAAGGCAGAACAGGCAGGAAATCGAAGTGGGCATCCACACTTTGAAGTGCCTTTTCCTGCCTTGTCCTCTGCTGAAACATCAAAACAGATGTGAACATGCAGCAACGGCTCCTCTCACGGCAGCAGCTGAGACCTATGGAAACCAGCATTTTTGGCTCTTTTATATACTTTGCTATGCAACAAAATCACGATTAATGAGTTTGGCTATAGTAGTTCAGTAGAAGGTGCTAAAGGCATGACAAATCAGCAAGAACAATATTTTACATCTTCTGTCTTCTCAGAATATCTGTCTCCAAAGTGCATAGACCTTATGCATTTCAGTAGACTTGTAGCATTGATAATTGGGTCTGTACTTTGAACTTAGGTGTATGTTTATTAGACAGATATGTATGTTTTCTGCTGTTTCTTTTTTTTGAAAGTCACTTATTCAGCTCACCACACTCTCTTTTTAAAACACAAACCTCCCAATAACCTCAAAAGAATAGTTTGAATTTTTTTAAGTTTTATTAAATATAACCAGGTAATGCTATACCGGCATCCTTATTTATCATAAATATAGATAAGTTGGTCTTGGAGGCTGAAGCTAACGGCTAGTCCAAGACTAAAGCGGACTTTTACTGTCTTAAAACAACCCCATCTTGAAAATATCGTAGAAGTTTAGGCAAACAAGAACCTTTTAATTGTCATCATGTTAACTTCTTGTGTGAAACATGTACTGAGAATGGGATATAAAGCATTTCAAGCTGGAGTAACTGCCAAATAGAAAAATAAGGAACTTCTATAGTAGTTAGTTTTTGAGCCATTTAATTTTTAGACGAATTATTCCTTCCGGAAATATTTAGTCTCTTCAGTGTCCCAAATGAGAATCATGTCGATGGTTTGAACATTCATAAACTAATGTTGCCATAAACCACTGTAACGTTTTGAGATAGGGTTGTTTAAAGATGGTAAAAGTATATTTTGGTCATGGCTGCTATCGAACTAGCTGTTAGCTTCACCCTAACTAACTAATCTGGATTTATACTAAATGAAGACAGAAAGAGAATTATCTACTTTGGGCAATATATTTAGCTGCCTGTAGCCTTTGACAGAACCACACTTCAAAAATCCTCTTCCTTTTTCTGTCTACCAATGTTCACTGTCTTTACGAAGTGCCAATGTTAAGGTTGGTGTTATACTAAAGCTACAGTGTCAAGAGCAAGCTTTGATATTCAACAAAAGCCTTGAGAAAGCTATTTTTTCTGTTTTTCCCCACTTTCATAACACATTTTGTATACACAGAGTGATGCATACACAGTTGTGTTAAAAATGGTGTGTGGTGGATTATTGATGGGCTGTCTTGACCAGTGAAATAAAGTTACAACTCAGTGATGTGTTCTTGACCGAACATTGTTTCCTAAGGGAAATTAAGAGAGACCAATTAATCCAAGAATGTGGCTCTGGAGTTAGGGGTTCGTCTTGTAACTAGAAGGTTGCCAGTTCCAGCCCCCACTCCGTCCGTCTCAGTCGTTGTGTCCTTGGACAAGACACTTTACCTTTCTGCCTACTGGTGGTGGTCAGAGGGCCTGGTGATGCCAGTGTTCGGCAACCTCGCTTCTGTCAGTATGCCCCAGGGCAGCTGTGGCTACAATGTAGCTTGCCATCACCATTGTGTGAATGAATGGGTGAATGACTGAATGTAGTGTAAAGAGCTTTGGGGTCCTCAAGAAGTGCTATACAAGTATAGGCCAATTACCATTTAAAGCTACATTGTGTATTTTTTTGAGTTAATTCTTAGCAAAAACCCATTTGTTTTAAAAAAAAATATGTGCTCATTCATGAGTAATTACTTCCACCTACTAATGAAAGTATTCTCATAAGTGTAGAATCTGCTATTCAGAATACATACGCGCGAGTCGTGCTAATGGATGAATCCATGTTGAGCCTCCATCTTTGAAATACATTTGCCAACGAGGGACATTCCTGGAAATTCTAGCTCCGCCTTTTGTGCTTTGGCTACACTCAGTTGCACCGTGACGAATGCCAGAGGGAGATTGTCTACTCGGGACGCGGCAGACGTCTGACTATATGCAATGTAGTTTTCTAAAGTAACCTCATCACTGGAAGAAACACTGAACGAAGTCGTTGTACTGGAAGCCATGTTAATCTTGGCATGAAACGGCCACCATAGGAGTTAAAACCCGTTCGGAATGAGGGGGGAGCTAGAACGTAATATTCAGTTGGTTGTTTCACCACTAGATGGGAGAAGTTCTTACACAATGTAGCTTTAAGAAAGTGTTTTCTGCCGCCAGTTGGACTCTCACTGGGCGGTCGGGGTTAAACCCTAATGTTGCGTCACACTGGTATGAAAACGGCCCAGGACTGGTGCGTTACAGGTTCGCTGTATGAGCCGCTTTTAAAATGGAAACAGGCAAAATAGCACAATGAACTGCACTGACCTGTGTCATACCGCTCAGTGAAAACAAAGCATAACAGTATGTTATTGGACTGTAAGAGCAAGCCAGAGTACCTAGAGTAAAGTCTAAGCAACAAGACCACAGGTCAGTATTCAATTCCAGGACCTTCCTACTGCAAGGCTGTAAAATGCTAATGCAAGGCTGTAAAATGCTAATGCTAAAATGCTAAAATGCTAACAACTCCATTGAACTAATATAGGTCATTCTATAAATATTAACACCATATACCATTAAAAAAGTTTAGAATTGCAAAATATATTCATAGACCATTTATTTGGTAGATGCTGGTAGGATCAGGTTAAAAACTGCTCTCATTTTTCATGACATAAACTGAACAAGCTGCTTGAAATATTCCTTAAAGAGATTTTGTACCGTATTGGTATGATAGCATCATGCAGTTGATTCAGATTTGTTGGCTGCAGATCATAGACCGTATATCAAGATGGATGACGCCTCCGTGACGTCACCTGTAGGTTTCTGAAGAGCTGAATTGAAGCCAACTGGGGGGTCCCTACCACTGCTGTCTTGGCTGCGTCCTGCATCTCGTCACTCCCCAAAAATACAAAGAAATTGGCAAAGAGTTGGAGCTGAGAGTGGGGCTGTGGGGGTGGTGGCGGATGATTGACACTCCAAGCTGATGTAGCTACAAGCTAACTGAGCTAACCCATAGCTAACTGAAGCTAACAGAGGTTATTTTTACTTTTAGCCAGAAAACCGCGGTTGACTGACTCTGCTAACCCTCTGCCTTCTAGGCAGATTCAATAATTTTGTCAAATAAAAGCATGAAGCCTTGTTGGTCCATAACTTTCACTACAACTATGTAAATTGTAGTCAAAACAGCTTTAATAATGAATTTGTTAAGTAATGAAGAAATGTGACCATTTCAACCCATTTTAGACCAAGCAGCAGTATCTTAAATGCAAAGCAGAAATATAATTTTACTTACCAAAAAAATTGGAGCAGACACTTCTTGGATGGTCCATTAGTGCAATCAATCAAACTTTATTTATAAAGTGCTTTTCATACAAACATTGCAACTCAAAGTGCTTTACAGATTAAAATGACCCCACACAAACCACATAAACCATCCCTCCCCCACAGATTTAAAAGCATGATCACAATTAAACCCCCAACCCCCATGTGATCAAGAGCAACAATAAAAAGTTTAGCTGAGTACAGATGAGCTAAGTAAGATAAGGACGGCATCAAAGGAGCCATCTGCACCGGCAGCAGCACAGTAACAGCAGCAGCCAAGGCACCAACACAGGGCGCTCAGAGCAGACAAGGCAAGGACCCCCACATCCACCCAAGCGCTTCCTGGAGAGCACCCTGGCAGCCACAGCCGACCACCGCTCCCAAAGCAGACAGGTTAACAGGTTAAAATATAAAAATAAATAGTGAATAAATATGGTAAGACTAATTAGTAAAACACTGATCAAATATTAGCAAGTTAAACATGCAGAGCAATTAAACAAGACTATAATAAATAATAATCAGTTAAAAGCTAGGCTAAAAAGGTGAGTCTTAAGCCTGCTCTTAAAAACATGAACGTTCTCTGTAGCCCTGAGGTCCTCCGGCAGCCTGTTCCAAAGGTGAGGGCCATAGTACTTGAAAGATGCCTCACCATGAGTGTGTGTCCTGACTTTAGAGATGACAAGGAGATGGCTGCTAGGGGAGTGCAGAGACCGCAAAGGTTCATATGGTAAAATCAGTTCTGAAAGATAAGAAGGCCCAAGACCATTAAGAGTTAAAACCATTAAAAGGACCTTAGAATCGATCCCAAAACATACGGGAAGCCAATGCAATTAATCTGAGACAGGTGTAATGGGCTCCTGGTCCTTGTCAGGACACGTGCTGCTAAATTTTGTAAAGTTGTAAATGTGAGATACTCTTTTTGGGAAGACCAGAAAGCAGGGCATTGCAGTAATCAATTCTACTGGTGATAAATGGGAAGAGAAGTAGTCCACGTGCTGATTATATATTTAAACACCCCCGATAAAAGCAGCTGATTAAAAAAGTTCACAGAGCAAAGTTAAAAAGCAACGTGTAACGATGATTCCCAGTCTTTTCACAAAAATCTATTTAAAACCAGATAAAACCGTATTTGTTTGGAGCTGGTCTTGGCGGGTCTCACAGACGGTGACTAATGCTCAGCTCCAGTTCAAGCGAACAGAAGGATTCTGCCACCATCAGAGCCTTAAGCCTTTCAAGTCATTTCAATGGTTCAATTAGATTATTCATGGACAAGCCATCTTTGTCCATTAAGTGCACGATTAACATCCGAACATGAATAAACATTGCGGACGCAACTGATGTTCAAGTTCAGAGGGAAAAACATAGCCTAGAATCTTGACGTGACTCTGAGGGTGAAGGCCATCCCTGGAGCAAGCAGGGGGGAGCAAGCCTAGCCATAAAGGACACGCCCCTTATTATTCATAATTTCAAGCTTAAATTACATCTAAACGGATGAGTTGTAAAAAAATTCACCCCCCTCAGAGTTATCAGGACGGTACACCTGACCCATTAACCCTAAAAGGGTTTTTTAACCAGTCTGTAAACATGCTTATTTCTGCTGTTAAGTTGGCATTTTTAACATGGGAGTCAATGGGAACTTGCTCCTTTCTGCAGCGGATGAGGGAGGAACTGTAATTTTTGTCACTTCCGCATTGGTATCACATTTGACCAGAGGAGTTTGACCCTAGCTGCATATATATGTGAATAACCTGTTGCACCACATCCTAAAAGCTTTCTATTGGATTTAGGTCTGGGGACTGTGAAGACCATTGGAGTACAGTAAACTCACTCAAGAAACTAGTTGGAGAAGGTTTTAGGAATTGATGCCATTGTCCATTATCTTGTTGGAATTATACATCAGCAGACAGCTAATCAGTGGTTACAAAAAGGGATGGACATGGTCAACAATACTCTGGTAGGCTCTTTTGCTGCTGTAGGCCATCGGCTTTAAGGTTTAATGTGCTGTGCTTTCAGATGGTATTCTAAATACCTTAGTTTTAACCAGTTAGTTGCAATGCTGTTGCCTTTCTACAAACTCAAACTACTCTGCCCGTTCTCCTCTGAGACCAACAAGGGATTCATTGTATGTTCACACAGTAACATCTCACTGAATTATTTTCTTTTTCAGTCAAGTTTCTGTTCACGTGAGAGATGGGTGTGCATTAGGATCCCAGTTGATCAACAGTTAATGAAATACTCAGACAAAGCCATATGGCACAAACAACATTGTCACATTTAAAGTTACTTAAATCCCATTTCTTTCCCAGTGTGATGCTAAGTCTAATCTTCAGAAAAGTATCTTCATTGCACTCAGGAGCCTAAACTAAGCTAATGCAATCTGATTCGCTTTTTGGGTTTATAACTGCTAGTCATTTTGAAACTACAAATGTTTTGTGTGATTTAAAGAATAGGTCATTCACAGTCAGTATCTCATGTTTAGTATTTACATTTACACTAGTGGTTCAAACATCAAACAAATCATTGCAAAGAAATCCAGGTTTATTTACACAAATGACTTTGTTGGTCCCTGGTTTATTAGCAGCAAAGTTCAATATGAAACCCATTCTATTGCAAACAGAATGTGTCATGTGTATCCAGTCAAAATAAGTGATGGAAGTGTAAAAATAAGTAAAAAGAATTTTATTTTAACAGCTGCAAAAAAAAAAAAAAAAAAAAACTCAGACCAAATCTGCAAAAGTACATAATGGAGATTAGGAAAGATTACCAGCTGGGTATTAAGTATAAATAACAATTTAATGCAAAAGTAGTTGTGCTATAACAATTTCTAAAACAGCATTTGGCTCCACCCAGAGTAGCCGTTAGCTGTATATTCCAGTAATGACATCTGTTTTCAGAGGTCACCCACAAAACCGTACCAACACGTCACCAAAGATCAATATCTTACAACTCTGCATATACCCAATTAAAAAACAAAAACAAAACTAACCTTTTACGTATCGTTTTAACGAATCCATTAAAAAGATTACAATGATACTTCATTGTTACCTGTACAACTGGAGACCAAAAATCATTAGTTATAGACAGGACAAAATGTAGCATGTGCAACTGCAATTTACTGATTTCACTGAAATAAAACTTTGGGATGTGAATTTGAAGGCATCTTTTTTTTTTTTAATAAAGACAAAAAGCATAAGTTTCCCAGATCAAAAGATTTTAATTACTCTTTACATTTAAATTTACATTCATATTAGCATGATGTAATTTGGTACAGTGAACACTGCCAATGAGTGCTTTTGTTTTAGCCATTCTTCAGCTTCATGTCGTCAAATAAACAAAGGAAAAAAATAAACGAATTTCAAGCATCAGTTTGTCTTTTTAGGTTTGCTGGCCCCTTCTGTAGAGAATTTTCTTCTTTAATTTAATTTTTTTTTTTTTTTTACAAAATATAAGTTTAACAGAAGCAACATTTTCACCTCTGAATTTAAAGGGGAAAATGTAATTTGTGACATAAAATGACCGAATACCCAAAAGGATAAAGTTACAGATCCAGAGAAACAACAGACAGGTAATGCATGTATAAAAGCACATTCGTATTAACATGTGATGCTTTGGAATGAAAACAACCGCAGCTTACTTTGATCAACCAACAACTGTCCCATTTGTGTTCCAAACTCTCCACTTTTATATGTGGATTTTCCACTTGTGCCATTAATATATATGAATACATTTACCCCAAACGCTTTCATAAAACGCTATAATAAATAAGAAAAGAAGAGATTTGATTGGTCCATGAGGTAAAACGTGAATGGAAAAATAGTTGGAAAGATTTGAGACCAAAAGATTTTAAAGAAAAAAAGTGATAATCAGCAAAAGAGCATGATGCCCAGTAAAGCTGCATTATTTGTCAGCACGCACACAAAAACATTCACACATTCCAGTGTGAGGCTTAATAAGATAAAGCCCCGAGCTGGAATCTTTACAAAGCCACTTGATTGATGAGAATATTCTTATATATACATAGAAGGGATATTTTAACTGATAAACAGTGTAATACAAAGAGTGAGAAAACAAACACCCCACCCCATAAAAACAAGATGAAACCAGAACAGACCATCACATTTTTCCTTTTCAATCTTACACTTTTCTGAATTCTAGTTTTCTGTAAACTGTGTATTAGAGACGGGTGGAGCTTAAATGACAAAAAGCATGGTTCATAACATGGATGACGTTAATGAAGGAGATTAAAATCAAGGAATGAGAGACCTGTCACGAGGTACAATCACGCTGCTAGCATCTTTCCTGTTCTTGCTACTAGAAAAAAGCACTTCAATAAAAAGAACTGCTCATTCAGACGTCCCTGGTAAGGTTTCAAAGACACCCACCTCCTGTTGTTGTTTAGAGGTTTGATGTAGGATAGCATGCAGTTTGCTACACAGTGTACACTGAGAAGGTGGAAGTCAAAGAGCACTTCAAAAAAAAAAAAAAAAAAAAAGACTGCCTGACTGGATTTACTGTATGCAGGAACACAAAAACAAGTGTTAGGGCCGCACTTTTTTTAATTTTTTACTTTGATGTGCAGCAGCAATATCAGGTATAAAGCAGCACAAGTAGTGTTCAGCAGGTAAATTGTCTGACTTACTGACAAAGGAAAATATAACCCATAACAGAGCAGCATTTATTCATAAATACTTTTTTCAGGTAATCTCTATCCGTTTGGAAATGTTTACATTATCTGAAGAATAAAGTCTAAACATCACAAACGATATTTTGCTAACTTTCAAGTTGGCTGCCATGCTGAACAATTTACAGCCATCATCACTTTTATTTGCCAGGGAGCTACAAAGTTGGCTGCAAACGTCCCAAGCACAAATGAAAACTTCTATCAACAATAACCAAAAGGGGTCATAATTTCTCTGTGTCAATTACCCCAAATTAAATCTTTTTAGTTTTTAGCCTAATTGTCAGCTATTCCTACCTCCCAATGTTTGCAGCACCACTCAGGCAGTCACACAGATAGGCAATGAATTTAAAAACCATCTCAATGTTTATTAAGCCCTCTGTGTAAGAACAATAATTAGATTTGCTTTTATTACAGCGATACATGAGGCAAGAAGGTCTTTTCTTGTAATTGTAGAAACACAAGAAAGTAAAGAGGGAAGAAGGGAATTGTAGAGAGGACACCTCTCAGAGGCTCGGCACCCTTTATGGCCCAATGTGGGCTCAGCCCTGTCCAATCTGGCCCAGTCAAAACCTCGTCTGGTTGGGCCAAATCCAGCCCAGCGCAGTCTGGTCTGGTTTAGTAGTGGTCCAGGCTGGCGTTTTAGAAGAGAGCTTTGGATCCCTGGTTTTCAAACTCTGACCAGGCGTCGTTCAGTTCCATGAAGATCATTTTAGCATACTGTTCATAAGGCTGACCTGTAGCCTGCGTGGACAAAGACATCATAGACTGCATCAACACTAACTGAAGAGCTGAACACTAGATTATAACATATGCGGGATTGTTAAACTGTACCTTATCCGGGTGGACGACTAGAACTGCCTTCCTGTAGTATTTCTTGACCTGGTCAGGTGTCACAAGGTCCGCCATGCCCACAGGCTTCCAGCGAGTTTCCCCCTCCCACAATACTGTGTGCAGGGTGGAAATCAGTGCTCTGATGTTTCGCTCCTTCCCCTCTATCCACTCCAAAATCTACAAAGTGGAAAATAAAGGAAAACTTCAATAATTCAGAGGTTTGTTAGAGTACTTCAGAGAACAAACAGCATCATGAAGAAAACATCTGAAATCCTAACAACACATGGGTTCCACCTAAACTGACAGGCTGGGGGGAAAAAAAGCATTGATCTGAGAAGCAGCGAAAAGTCCAACGGCAACTCTGGAAGAGATGCAGAGCTTAGGTAGGAGAAGCTGTTGAATTTAAAACCAGTGAGTGAGTGAAAAACAACTCTGCTAATGACCGTGAACACACCATATCCACATTAACACGTGGTGGTAGCAACTACATGCTATGAAGACACTTTTCTTCAGCAGGGACAGGAAAACTTGTCAGTGCTGATGTAAAGATGGAGTGAGCTAAGTTTAGGGGGAAAAAAAAATCTAAATTCAGGGGGGAAAAACTGCTTGAGGCTGCAAAAGACTTGACTTCCAGCAGGACAATGAGCCTGAACATAGAGCCACTGCTGCGATGGGATGGTTTAGATAAAAGTTTATTTGTGTTGAATGGCTTAATAAAAGCACGCACTTAAATTGAAAAGAGGATCTGCAGCAAGGTTAAAAACTTTCTGTTCAGGCACTATCCATCTAATCCGACTGCGCTTCAGCTCCTTTCCGAAGAACAATGGGAAAAAATATATCTCAATCAATGTGTAAAGCTGGTAGAGATGTAGCACAAAAGACAGACACGAATAGATTCAGGAGGGCTAATTACAAATCACACCACACTTTACTGATTTTTATTCCTAAAAGATTGTTAAAAATATGCAGACCTTTTCCTTTCACTTTTAAGTTATGCACCACTTTTTGTTCGCTCATCATAAAACCCCAATTGAAATATATTTAAGTTTGTGGCTGTAATGCAACACATTCTGAATGAGTTCTTTTGCAAGGCATAGTAAGCTTCGCTTTGAGCTGTATGTTATTTGTCAAGAATATACAGGGTGTGTGTTTATGAGGGTCATGTCTGTCACATGCGTACCACATTTAACTAGTTACCTGTAACTTAAGTGGATCCATGTCTTTAGAAATCTCTTGTTTCCTCATTTCAGCAATGGTCCTTGGTCCCTTTTTATCAGGCCTGGAAGCAAAACCCTGAGTGGACAGGAGCTCCTCAAAATCATCCTCTTTCACCTTTGGTTTGGGGCCTATGGTAAAACAACACTGATTAAGGACTAGATTTGAAATAAAATATAACAGACTCAAACTCAAGAGCATTTCTGTAACATAAAACCCAAACTCAAATCCTTTCCCCACATGTTCTCCTACCAAATCCAGGCCCACGGACTCCTCTCTCCTCCCTCCCACCAATGACACTAGAGAAATTTAGGTTGTAGTTGGGTTTAGAGGGCTGTGTGCTTGCAGGTTGAGATGCTGAAGATCCTTTAGGTGTTGATCCAGGTCCAGAAATCCAAGGTTTGGTCTGAGCTGAGGTGGGTCTTCCAGACTGCCAGCCTTGGCCTTGAGGCGTCGCAGAGGAAGAAGTGGTGGAAGAAGGAGTCTTTGTGTTAAACGAAGCCCCTGAAAAGTTACTACTTGAAGAGCCTACAAGAAAAAATATATAAAGATTACACTTTAGAAATGTAAGATTCAAGTAGATTGTAGAGTCTCTGCTCATTTAATAAACATGGAACATTCCAATAAGCAAAGAATTACCTGGTAAATTGGAGCCCAGGCTTCCAAGGTCTGCAAAAGGATCGAAGGTCTGAGACTTGGCCTTTGACATAGACGACACACCAGAAGCTGGAATTACAGTCAGAATATTAGAGTTTAAAGGTTTCAGTCTCACAGTTGGCAAATCTGCAGACGAAGCTGATGTGCAAGCAAAACAAACAAGATAATCCCTCTAAAATCTCCAGAGTAATATTCCTTAACCCACCTGTGTTGGTATAACTGGCTTTGTTTGTGGTGGTACTGATGCCAGGTGTGGTACGAGCAGCCCAGCTGTCCCACCCACTGAGCAGGTCCGGTTGGCTGGCTGAGGATGTCATCTTGGGGCCATCTTTCGTTATCTTACCTGTTAAGACCAGCCGTCCCCAGTTTAGTATCTTACTGAGATGCAGTATGGAATTTTTTTTTGATTTTGTGATGGAATTGAACAATACTTTGCACAAGTACTGACAAGTCATGAACTCCTAACATTTTGACATGTTCCAACCACAAACATAAGTGTATTGAACAAGGATTTTATGTCAAACTGATTCTGTTGATTGTGGACTTACTAAGGTTGAGGCTGGTGTTAGATGCAGGGGTGGTGGTACTGTGAGCTGAACTGAATCCGCTGGTCGCTGAACTATCAGAGCCCAACAACTCTCCAAACAGGTCAGGCCCGGAGGCATGGCGAGAAGAGCCGACACTGGAACCAACACCAGAGCCGGACCCCATCCCGAATGGATCGAACAGGTCGCCCATGGCTACAACACATTCATGATCAGATAAAAATCACATCACAGTTAAAAAAAGAATTTTGGAATAATGCATTCAGGAGGTATAAAATCACATTTCTTACGTTTTGAGTCAGGTGTGGCTCCACTGGTAGGCTCACTAAAGAACAGATCTTCTTGCACTGCTCCTGTCTGACCAGCGGGTGGTGCAAATAAGTCATTGAGGAGATCACTGTTGCTGGAAGCAGCTTTCAGTACTCCCTGGCCTCCTTGATTAGAAGCACCAGAGGAGGCCGAAGACATGGCAGTTGGTTCAGGGTCCGAATTCAATCCCAGGAGGTCTGCCGTGTCGCCAAGAGCAGAATCCTGGGGTGCAGGAGGGGGTGTCTGGTGGAAAAGGGGAAATAAAATAGTCGACTCTTTCACAGGACTGTCAGACCACACATTAAAATAAGGCCTTAATAGTTATTTTTTGCATAGTAAGAAATCCACCTGAAAATCAGCATCGAACAGTTGTTCACTGTGGTCACGTGATAAAGCTTCCACACTGGGAGCAGAGTACGACTCTCCTTCTGATTGATCACTCAGATCCTCCTGATCATTCATGGATCCTCCTCCAATGCTGTCTGTAGCATCATGAGGAGATTGAACGTCTATGCATGCAAGGAAGAAATCAGTGCAAAAGTAATGACATTTAACTATTAAAATACACTGAGTTCATGGAAAAGTTTCGGTAATAAAGCTTTTGGGAAAAAAATTATGGTTTAAACAAAGATCGAAAATAAAATCAGAGGCTATTACCTCTTTTATAAAAAAGAAACGGATTCATATTAACACAACATTAGGGATACATTTTTTATTTTAAGTACCTTCCCAATCTAGTGTTTGGAAGAAGTTGCTGGGGTTGGCATCGCTGCTGACAGGAGATTCTGATTCAGTGGCATTGGCGCCCTCTGGTGTCTGAGCTGGTGGAGGCGACTCTGACTCATAAAAAGCAGAGGAACCAGGCTGACGAGGCAGCTCAGGTTTACCTGTGGTGATCAGAAATTTAGTTAATATAAATGGACAACAGATGGTAAAATAAGCAAGTCATATCCAGAACCTACCAAATTTGCTCAGGATTTCCTGCTGCTCTTCACGAGACGAGAAGAGAATTTTGGGGTTTAGACCCTTGGTTTGGAAGCCCTCCCATGGAGGGGTCTTGGTGCTGGGTCTGTCTCTGGGTTCCACCTCAATGTCCAAATTAACTTGGAACAAGTCTGGGTACTTCTCCTGGATGTCACAGGCGTCCAAATCATACCTGACAACAACAGAAAATTAAAAAATCTAGATACGTGTGGAAGAAAATTGTTATAAAGAGAGAAACCAACATCTTTAAGTGTTTGCTCATTTGTAAATAGTAACAAGTTAACACTTGAGCAGAAAAAAAATCCAGTTTGTTATAGTATTTATTGGCAGACATTGTACATACTTTGCAAACTTGACAGTAGTTGCATTTCTTGGGATAAAGCCTGTGTGAAACTGGATCTGAAACATTTTCATTGATGCCATCTGAAAAAAGATTTTTGACGTCAAAAACTTCGTCTTCAAGTACTGCAACAAAATTTCATGCAGAACCGTTTTTTTTTTTACCCTAGATATCAAAGTATTGATTAAATGAAAAGCACCGTAACCGTTACTCAAATGTCAAAAGGCTGGTAACACTTGTCTGTGCCTGTACCTTTGCCTGGAGACGCCCACCCAGTGTAGATCTAGCATGATAGATCACCACAAGTACATCTCCTTGAACCGTAACATTGAGGGGAATCTCTGCTCTGCCATCCTCCATCTTAAAGTCCCTTGGAACGAATGAAGAGAGAATAACTGAATAAAACTGATATGTTGTTTTACATTGGTTAAACTGGGGAACATACTTCATCCTGTCGTACTCTTGCGAGGTGGTGAGGACCCTCTCATCTCCGACATAGACTTCACAGAACGGCCTGCACCCATTGCGCTGTTTGTTAAACAGTGGCACTGGTGTCATGTTGATGGAATGAATAATTACAGGCTTGCTGTGTGGGATTATGGGCTCCTCTGCCATCATGTCGCACATATACTCTATGTACCTAAGATCAAAAAGCAACAATTAAAAGGCAGCATCACTTTGTGAAACAGATTTTAGAAAAAAGGGCCTTATATAAAAACTAAATCTGATTAGTTTTACAGTTTGAGAGTAAACCCACAAACTAACAACATTTTCTCCAAACTGGGTTTCGTACCTCTTGTGTGAGGGGGATATGCCAGGCGGGCAACGTTTCATAGAGAACATGTAGACAGCAGCCTCAGCTGTAGTGAAGAGACGACAGAAACATAGGAAAGAGCAAACTGCCACTGCTGATGCAGCTCGGCCATCCTAAAGAGGAAAAAAAAAAAGAATGATCAAAACAACTAAAAATACTACAGCAGCATTTTTGCTGTTAAAGCAGGTAAATCACACACTTGGCAGGTTTAGTCTTATAGATCGCTGGGGTTAATGATTTCTGGGAGGTAAAGCAGTATACACATGTAACTACCGTACATGTTATTGCATATTCGGGGTCCGTTTAGTAGTATTCAGGGCTGGAAATGGCTGAAGGTCACTAATCAGTCTTGACTGTGCAAATTGCATGCAGTTTAATGTTTCAACATCACCTTTGTCTATATTAGAGGTTCATTTAAATAAAAAATCAATTTAGGGTTTGCACAAATATGTACCCAAACTAACAAAAAACTGTAACTCCTAAACCTATAACAGACATTTTATAATTAACTGATAATTGTATGAGTACCAAGTTAACATGACTGCAGTTATGCAATAACATGATAACATGATTAACTAATCATGTGTGTAAAACTAATGTATTTTATTTTAACTCTTTAACACTCATAATGTTCAGCAGCCCTCAGCTAGGATTTATCAGATTTACTTTTGAGTAGTATAAATAAACTGTTTCCAAGTGTTGCAATGAGCCATGTTCTTATTTTTGTTCAGACTGCACTAAATGTGGGTAAAGATTTGATTAATTTTTTGATTGTGTATACCATCTCCTCAAGTTTCTTTCTGGATTGCCTTTAAATTCATGAAGAAACAAACAAATACTCATAATGTACCTGTATATTCAACAATACTTCAGGTCTGATTTAGCTTTAAAGAAGAATACTTTAATCTTCTCTCCCATTTCTGAGCGACTGGCTTACTTACCAGACAGTGTACTATACAGATGTTCCTCTGGTCCTGTTTAAGCCATACATGCATGTTCTTGCATACACTGTAGAGACTGCGGAGATTGGGGGCACGGCGCACCTGCCAGTTACACTCTGAAACCTGGACACGAAAAACAAATTAAGACAATGTGATCAAACATCTTAAATAAGCTATAATTATCATGACACTTTAAAATTTACCACTGCAACGATTATGCATGCAAATATGCTCATATACCTACAGACACGCATTTCTTACCCTGTTGTGGAATCGAGAAGGCCTGTAGGATCGTCTGGAGAGATTGTACACAGCGTAGTGGCCGGCATGACGTGAATCCAGGAACAGACGAACGTCCTCGATGTTGTTCTTTATTGCAGACTCCACCCCTTCTGCTGGAAAAGACATCACTACACACACACAAACAAGCTCATTGGTACTCCAAAAATAAAAGGTCTGTTTTAAAATTAGACACTATAATGTCAGTTCACTTTAATCACAGTCAGTTAAGGTTATATATGATAACAAAACAATCACTTTCATAAGAACAGCAAATTAATTTGAAAAGATGATTTTATGAACAAAACTTGATCTACCTGCTATTCTGGAGGTGATGTAAGAAATGTCCAAGTCTCCTTTGGCATAGCTGTAAAAGAAATTAAAGGCAGATTTACAAAAGAGACAGCTTAAGGGGCGACAAATCTACGTAAGAAAATACTTAAGTGATTAAAGGAAAAGTTGCTTATCATTTAGCTGCTAACCTATTAATTAACAAATAAAGAACCAAAATCAAGAAATAGAAACAATTCTCTTAAACCAGAGTGACAGTTGTATGTTGTAAGTGTTTTTTTTGTTTGTTTTTTACAAACTATAGCAGTTTGACTGGTACATTCCTCCATGTAATAACTGGATTTTCTAGGCACCACAAACATATTCACAAAGACTCAATATTGCAAAACAGAAAAAGTGTTTTGCTATAAGAAACACAATCATGTACTTTGCAACATATTAAAAGCAACACATCATGATTTGGAAAGCAAAAGTATCGGAGCCATCCACTCCAGCTAGAGTAAATATTACAGCACAGCATCAGGACACACAGGAGGATGCTGGTTAAAGAACACATGATGATGAAAAGGTTACTCAGTAAGCACTGGAGTCAGCGGTTTATTAATTTGCTCTTTCAAACATTTACACTCAAGTGACCAACCGTGAAATATGTATGGACATTTTGAGTTAAATCATATGGCTTAAAAAAAGAGAAAAGGTTTAAAGTATTTATTTTGTGGGAACATAACTGGGAAGATACGTAATTATATAATGCTAGCAGTTTCTCTATATTTTAGAATAATAGCAAAAACTGGTTTACAGCAACTGCTCTCTGACAGAGTTGTGTGACATCGCCTCAGCTATTAATGACTGTTTACAACAGGAAAGCTAGAAAATTTTTTCTTAAATGTTGTTTTAATATCTTATAAAATAAAGCTCCCTCATTTATGAAACCTACAAATGAGGGAGCTAGGTGAGCACTGACAACAATGAAACGTTTGATTTGAAAAATATTTGGAAGGCAAATGCCATTTCAATTATAGCACAGCATGTAAAACTAAACAAATTATTAGGCAACAATATCTTATCACGCACAATGCATATGGTTGAAACATATTTTTATTTTCCAATCTATTACCCAAAATATTAAATATCTATCAAGTCAGCATTCATTCCTCTGAATTATTGAATGTGTGATGTTAGGATGATGAAGCTGTGATGATGAACACAGTACAGGAGAAGCTTTAGTAAAGGTTTTATCCTCTAGATCAAACACATGCAACAGGACACAAACGTTAAATGCATGATATGACAAACTTCACCGACCCATATTTACCTCGGGTTGCTAGAAGATGTACACAAAGTGGAACCATGAGGGATTGGGATAGAGACAAGAAAGAACACAAAAATAAAACAACCACACGAATGGATCAAACAGATGAGAAAAACAACTTAAAGACAGATCAAAGCTGTATAACAAGAGGGAAATTGAGCTGTTAAAAGGAAAGCTTTTGCTTATTTTTACAGAGGCTATAATGTGCACAAACACTCCTGGGGTCATCTGCCACTATCCCCATTAATATTGGATGTGAAAACTAAAATTTAGACAACCAAGCAACAAAATGTTCCTTTAAAATACATGTGGGGAGGAGGGGTAATGTGAGTGATTATAAAGGGTTATAGAGCCATACAACAGATGTTTAACATTTGGCATCTGAGGTTAATGCAACAGCTATTAAGCATAGTGACTGATAACAGACTGAAAATGCAACAGAAGGTTATACCGTAACTAAATATGTATCCAGTGTAAGTGTTATCCCCCATGCTCAAGGTTCCTGCACATTTTTCCACATCAAAATTCCAAAGCTTTCCAAACCTCTTAGTCCTTTAATCTCATCTTAAATTAGTAATTTAAAAGTTCTCTACCAACTGATGGTATATATTTTTAATGTAGAGGAATCAAGCAAAGTTGAAACCGGATATTTACAGACAATACATTTTTAGTTTCATTTACAGACAATACATTTGTAGTTTTTGTTTAACAAAAAAACAAAAACAAAAACAAAAAAAATCAGCTTTCGTTCAGTTAGGATTACCAAGAAATTTGAAAAAAAAAAAAATTTGGCAAGATATCAGCAAGATAATTGTGGACCTGCAGAAGTCTGTCGCGCTTGGATACAAATTCCAAATGCCTGAAGGTGCCATATTAATTTGTTCCAACAGTTATATCCAGGCAGGAACACCATGGAAATTTTCAGACATCATACTGTACAAGGAGAAAGTTTATGAGCCCAGAGATGAACGTGTGTGAAATGTTCAAATCAACCCTAGAACAAAAGCAAAAAGAGACCTTGTGGAGATCTCGCCTGAAGCTGTTCAGGCAGCATCATTGTCCAGAGTGGCAGGAGTCCTGTACCACCACTGACTGTAAGATAACTGAGAGATGAAGAAACTGCTACTCCAAAAGCAAAATAAAAAAGCCAGAATATGGTACGCAAATGTAAACACAGACAAATGCCTGAATCATTGGAGATATGTCCGGTGGTCCGATGGAAATAAAATTGTTTAGCCATGGTGACCATTGTTACAATGGACTAACTGACTAAATGTGGAAATGTTTAGTCTTCAGACAGAAAAGAAAGAAAATATATAGGGTAGGCAAATATCTGTTTTCAATTGTATAAGTATATTTATAATGTATACAAGTATGGCTAAAACACAGATGAATGAGTGGGTAGATGGAGGAATGAATAGGTGGTGGGATGGATGAAAAGATGCTGGTAGATGGATGGACAAGTGGATGGATGCAATTTTAAATTGTGGGATGTAGAATAAGGCCAGGAATACCCCTCCATTCTCATCCAGACCCGAAAAAATGTGATTTATTTCCATATTTTTCCATTGTGTTTGCACAGTGTAGGAACCTTACATGTTTTACCAAGTATGTAGGTTCACATAAAGAAGGCTTTTCCTGATAAATAATAATAATAATAATAATAATAATAATAATAAACAAACATAAAACAACAAGAACCTCATTGCAACAAAGTTGGAGCTTCTTACCTGGCTACTGATTGGATGACTTTAGAGGACGTATCTTTAATGTTGGTCAGGAAGCGCTCTGTTCCTCCCCTCAAGATATCCAGGATGCCACTTCCTGCTTGATCAGGATCATAGACTCCTGGGGATCATGAGAGAGAAACAAAGTAATTGTGCTATTGTTAACAGGCTTACTTGTCCCTTTATTAGCACTTTGTGGCCAAACAAATCGGCAGAAAACAGATGGGACAAAATTGTTGGTTTTACACTGTGATAATTCAGATTACTGATGTTTTTTTTCAATCAGATACAGTTAGAGTCAATCATCAAAGGAAAGAACAAACAGATGGTTGACGGGCAGCGCAGAAATCCTCTTATTAGGCATCAAAGAGGTTGCCTGTGTGTGCGTATGGTGGATAAGCTCATTAAGGTAGTTTTGGCAAATGCACAAAAAGAAAAACAATAATAGGGTTTGTATCTTACACAAAGTTCATCCTGTAGAGAAATGGGGAATTTGTTTTTGCCATGGGGATTTTTACCTCGCTTATGCTAATGCAAAGATCAAAAATATATTCAAACTGTAAAACTGCCTTAATTGGAAAAATATATAGATTTTAGTATATAAAATCAGTACACATTTTAAATGTGAAAAAGCTATAACTGTTCCACATAGACATGGGTCAGTTAATCTCTCACAATGAAAAACCTTCAGTAAAAAAAACACTTTAAAATCATAACTGTGTTTACACATGAAAAAAAAAAAAACACAAGACCAGCTCAAATTAGTCATGGTTTTCAAGTTTTTATTAGAGTTGTATTCCTTTCTGTCTGTCTAAGAAACAATGGGAATATAATAAGCCAATATTAGTTGGGCTACCTGCTGAGGTAGCTGAACTGCTGTCAGCTGCTTAACAGAAATGCTACTTTCAGCTACCAAATGTAAATTTAAGTAAAACCACTGGTTGTCAGTTTTTGGACCATGGCTATCTGTGTTTTCGCAACCAGAAATATTTGTAAATGGCAGAAGCCCCCCCACCCTTCTAAGCAAGGCTAAAGTGTAACAGCCTCCTTTCAGCTAACTGACCAGCAGTGTGCAGCAACCAACTCCCATGTATGAAAATGAAACAAAAATGACACAAACGGTAGAGACAGTACGATAAACAAACTGCCCAATCCCATGTTCCACATTCAATAATGTTGTCTTATCGTTCAACATCGCTTTTAACTGATCCATTTTGATTTCTCATCTGAGATTTTGTTCAAGACCTATAAAAAAGTTTAACTAAACCTGACAGCTTCCATGACTCATAAAAGACACACTGAAATGTCTACATATTCAGTAGATTACCCAGGAATACTGGAAAGCAAAGCTAGAATCCATAATTTAAAGACTAATACATGATTATTTGGATCATGCTTCCTAAAATACTCCCTTCTTGCTCTGAATGCCAAAGACTTTTAGATTCCTCAAAACATCCAGCATAATTCTTTCAACTGCCATAAGCGAATTGGTGAACTTTCTAGGACCCCAAATAATATGGCTAATTGGAATTTGAGTGCGTTTACCAAAAACTCTTTTGTTTTGTCAGAACTGAAACAAAGATCTTAAATGTCTTTACTGATTAACATCCATAACATACAATCAGTCACTGTTTGCATGCAACACTGGAGAATTAAGGATTGTCTACCAGTCTGTGAAAGCATGCAAAACCTGCAATTTTCAGAGGTCCTCACGTCACTGTGTAGACTTACCTGCATTGTTATGGACACTCTGGATCTGCATAGGTGGCTGTGCTCCGTTGTTTCCGAATCCTCCATTCTGCTCCAGCAGCTGTAGACATTCATAACCATCATAAACTGGACGCCAACAGTAATAAGTACTCAACATTGTTGCAGGAATTTTGAGGAAATAATAAAGTGAATGAGAAAAAAAAAAAGTTGCAATCAGAACCGCCTAAAGAAAAGAACAATCTAAAGATGTTATGGGGAAAAAAAGACTTGAAAAGAACAATCCTTTAAAACTATCAACAAAAAAGATTTTAAGTAAATAAAAAATAAAAAACAGTTAGCATTCGAGCCTTTCTTCACTATGAGACTTCTATTGCATTTCCCAGTCAGTACTGCGCTTTAGTCTCTCCTCCATTCCTTAAGTTTTCTCCTCTCTGCTGCGTCTCGGTCTTGCCGCTCCATATGTCTCCACTGAACTGCAGCGGAGAGTGGAGGAGGAGATGCAGGAGGATCGTAATCTCCTTATGTCCAGCAGGGAAACCCTTTCTAAGCCCTAATCAGATCAGCGATCGCTAAATCTACCTACCACCCACCTCCCATCCACACACTTATCAGCCTTGTCGGGATTCAGATTTTAGCTTAAAATTCAAAAAGATTTAGGTGAACTTTTGTTGAACTACTTTCATGCTGGCCAAAAGCAAACAAGCAGGTTAGTAGTAGCAAGGATTTAGCAGAGGATACTGAACACTGATCCAGAGTACAAGGATTTGAGTTGAAAATCAGAAGCTTAAACTTAAATTTTAAACCCGATTGTGCGCTTAGTGTTAGAAATGTTTTCTGCCTATATAATAATGCCACTAAACATATTACTATCATTTCTTGTTTCTGATCTAATTTACCCCATGGAAACCTCTTCGTGTCTGCCTGTTTGGGGCTTTGAGCACTTTGTCAGCCAAAAGAAAAGGAGCCAGAAACGAAGAAAACTGACCCCTTTGTGCCACAACAGAGTGCATGTGTTGCATGAGAGACTTAGCAAAAGGAACCGCATCAGCAATTTGAGAGCACACAGCGGAAAGGGGCCGAGTGCCTCTCACAGGCTTGCAGACAGATGAGCAGTCTTAGCCAATCAAGACGATTTCCCCAAAATACACTAAAAGGTCGATTTCTACAAAAACAACTTCAAATATCGGCGACCCCCCCCCTCAATTGAACAGGATTGGACACTCACTTCTGTAACTGGAGACTTGGGGTTAACGTTGCGGGCTGCTGCAATCTCCTGCAGCTGGTTGACCAACTCTGTAATAGACAGCCTCTCATCAGGGTTCACCTTCAACATGGAACCTAAAAAGAAGGATTATAAGGAAAACATAAAAATAGAGTGGGGAAAACAGAACACTTCTAGTCAGAAGTTTACAAAAACAAATCACAGGCAGGAATTTAATGATTTGGGGATATTATGTACTTATTAAGTAATTCTTTCAACAGTCTAATATTCAGCCAGAATTACACCAGAAACTTGCTGATGGCAACAGAAAGCCTGATGGTGAGGTGCAACTTTCTTAAAGGACTCTGACCAAATATCAGTTAAGGGTGGCAAACATTTGACCCCGTACTTCTACGTTTAACTCTACACAAAAATAAAACATGAACACACAATTCTAGTTTTTAAAAATCAGTCAAGTTGTACGTTATATTGTCAGTCCACACAAGGCCTACAGGCTCTCTATAAATGATTTTCAATTATTTATTATTTCAATAGTATTTAATTTTAGCAAGTAGACATCAAATGCAGAGATAGGTATTAATTCATGTAAAGCACCTTCAATTGCCTTTTTGTTAACAGTATGCTATGAAAATAAACTTGCCTTGCCTAATATTTTAACAGTTTGTTAATGGGTAGTTTTATCAGTACATTCTGCCACAGCCGGCCCTTTTGAGGACATTCGTGATCTTGATGTGGCCACAAATGAAAATGGTTTAAAATCCCTGCTCTAAAGAGTTAGCGGAGTAGAGCAACAGCTAAACAATACGATACAAAATGAAAAAAGATTTTTATAACAATCTAATTCAGATGGTTTTGCACTTCTCAGTTAAAAAGCAACACTGTGTAACATTTCAGAGAACTCAATTCTAAAAATTTCTTTAGAAATGTAATGTTACTATAGTTTTCCTGTCAGTTACTGTTGTACTTTCTAAAACAGTTGTCTTTCAAAATGATGCATTTTTTTTCCTTTTGTACATGTGTGTTGACTAGAAAAAACAAGATTTTCCAGTTCATGATGATTCTCTTTTCCCAAAAAATGACAAGATGCATTTTGTATTACCACTACTGAAATCTATCTCGGATATCCCACATCATCTATTTGTTAAAACATGGAATAACAAAGCAGTGAAAAATAAACAGACTGTAAAGATGAACAAGCAAGTTAATGGTAAAATAATATGCGGTACATACGTATAAGATCGTGAAACACAGTGTACTTGACATCGTTCGGTGGGATGGAGTATTTTCCGTTGACTATCTGCAGTTTGGCTCCTTCTTCAAAAGGATGCTGCTTAAAACACAACAGATAGAGGATGCATCCGAGAGCCTGTATGGAAGAACCGATGGTCAAAGTTGAACTTCAGACAGTTTTTACTTTTAAATGAAAGGGGAAACAGAAAAGGATGGAATTTCTAGCTCCTAACCCAGATGTCTTGTTTATCGTTGATAGGAAAGTTAGAGTACAGATCGATCATCTCCGGTGTTCTGTATGCTGGAGTGGTGTTTCTTGTAATCTGGAGGGGAAAAAAACATTAAGTAAAACAAGAATTCAGAAAGAGCCAGAACTTTAAATCTTAATTATTTTCCACTAAATGAATAGAAACTACTTTGTTAATGAAACCAAGTTTTTTTGTGTGCGTTTGTGTATTCTTGCAAATAACAAAATTAATTAATTGGGCCGCATAGTGAAGCAGTTTTTAGCACTGTTGAAACGCAGAGAGAAGGTCATGGGTTTGATCCCCAGCCTGGGATCTTTCCGCATGGAGTTTGAATGTTCTCCCTGTGCATCCATGGGTTCTCTCAGGGTACTCCAGTTTTCTACCAGTCATAAAAACATGACTGTTAGGGTAAATGGTGTCTCTAAATTGTCTTTAGGTATGAGTGTAGGGTGCATGGTTGTTGGTCCTGGGAGTTTCTGTGTTTTCCTTGCAAAGATGAGCGGGTATAGACGATGCATGGATGACAAAATTAAATATTTTCATTTACAACCCTCTATCATACAAGCCGTTTGCTCAAGCATTTATTTAGCTCTGCTGGTCTGAAAACATTAGCAGACAATATTAGATTTAGAATTTCTTGTGTCCTGCACTGTATGGTCATTTGAGGTAAAGCTCCCAGTAATGTTCATGTCTCTGTGTGGTTATGGTATTAAAATGATTACTCTAATCAATCAGTGCTTCCTCTCGTTAATTCAATGAAAGATTTCTGGTTCCTACTCAACACCAACATGTCATTACTAGAGCTTTAGATCCAGTGAGATAAATGCAGATGTCACCTAATTCATGTTTTCTGCATACACAGGAAACGTGTATTAAAACTGTAACCTTATAAAATATAACCTTGGTAAATTTTTAACACAAAAAAATGGATCAATATACATTTTAACTCTACTGTTCTAGAGCTGCGAAATATATCACAAGTATATCATCATCAGTGAATACAATATCAATTTAATAAAGGACTGTTTGAAGTGCAAAAGTTGTTCAGGAAGAGGGATTGCTTCAATTGCTAATAATTGTGGCTAATATATTCCAAGTGTTATGAACCTGGATTTTTTTAAATGCTAATGTAATGTTTAGCCAGTTGGACAGCATCTCACAACAGAAGATGCTCCCATCGCCGTCGGACACTAATGACATTGCCCAAAATGCTAAAGGTCACACAGGGATGGAAGCACCGATGAGAACAACAGGAAAGGAGAAAATAGGAATATAATGCAACTGATATCCACAGTGCAATATTTACAAATATTATCACCAAGATTTTCTATTATCGTACAGCTCTAAACTGCTCCTTGTCTTGTTTCTTTAGGAATGAAAAATGTTATCGGCTTTTACATTGCTGTTTTCTATTTGTCAAATAATGCACCATCAAAGATGCCAAAATAAAGTAAAACATGATCCACATCCTAAACAAAGTCCACTGTGTAAATAAAATTTTGGCCATGATGTTACTTTATGTTAAAGTAAAGTAAAGTTCAAAGTTAAAGTTGAACAAAATAATCACATGTTTATTGTGGTGTTTTAAGAACTTTAACTAGTCCAGCGAGTAACATAATATTTGGTAAACATAAAATAATTAATGCGAACCAACAATTTTAGGAATTAAGCCCTCTAGTGGGCAGTTTTGCCATTACATGAGCAGAACCTTCTACAACTTAAAGTGACAAAGACAAAGGGAACAGGTTGTGGATATGAGGAGGCACAGAACAGCAACTCCTGTTTGCATTCATGGGGTCAGTGTGTGAAGACATTAAGCAATGCACTGCCCTGGTTTCTAATTTGAATTTAGAGACGTTTGGATGCAGGTGTGTGTGTGTACCTCATCCTCCACCATGGACCTCTTCTGTGCAGACCAGCTGTAGTCGGGATAATGTGACACTGTGGTGGCGCTGCCAAAGTCACACAGTTTGATGGTGCCCTGGTTACTAATCAAGAGGTTCTCAATCTGCAACACATCAGAGGCAGTCTTATTCAGCACAACTACATATTAACAGGCTCATCATTCAACCCCTTTTTAAAGCATCATTCACTCCTTCAGCTATTAGGGACTGACCAACCTTAAGGTCTCTGTGAATGACTGGAGGTTTCTGTTTGTGCATGTGCTGCACGGCACGGCACGCCTGGTAGAAGATTTTCAGCACAGTGTCACATGACATAGGAGCTCTTTGCTCTACACGCTTTATAAAGTCCACCAGCTGACCTGAGGCAGAACATATATAAGTATATACATGACTGATGATTTATAATTTTAAAACAGTACTCTCCATCATCAAAACCATTGTATATAAATGTTTAAATCAGATTTTGGGTAAGGACTTTGCACAACTTATACAGTTTATAGAAGGAAATAAATTTCATATTTTTATGAAATAATAAAGAATGACTAGAGGAGGGAGGAGCCTACTACAGTGCTTTGCATTTGATTAAAATCTAAACTAGGGATGTGGAATCAAGAAAATGTTAAATTCACATGTTTTTTTGTTTGTTTTTTACATACCTGCAATTAGGGCTGTGCAGTATACCGGTTCGTACCAAAACCCGGTGTTTATTTTGGTTGTGATATTAATTTTTCACATACCGCTATACCGGTGAATAGCCGAGACAACGTCCTGAAGGTTGGCAGTGAGAACGTATTTCTGCGGGGACCGATTTCAATGCTACACGCTAAGACCACACGTGAAAAATAAAGTTTTGAATGAAGAAGGGCTGCTGGCGGGGGCCGTAACAGCGATGCACAGATTACTGACCCAGAACAACTTATTCCAAAAAGAGGAGCCACGTCTGTAGTATGGAATTTCTTCGGCTTCAAAAGGTCGGATGTGTATCAAACAACTATCATTTGCAAATGCTGTCGAGCAAAAGCGGTAGCCGGAGCCGGTGATACTAGCAACTTGCTTCACCACCTTAGCCAAAAACACGTATTGGAGTATCAAGAATGTCTTAAACTTAGATCTGCACCCTCCACCTCCACAGCTAAATCTGGCACTAGCACTCAGACGTCCATTAAAGACGCGTTTGTTAAAAGGGACTGCTTATGAGAAAAAGAGCAAGCGGTGGGTCGAGATAACTAACGCAATAACATTCCAAAAAAACATAGTAGTGTGCATATTACAGTAAAATGGGCTATTTAAAGCCAATCTAATGCAGTGATTCTTTACTTATTAGAAGATAATCTGGGTAACAATGGTCATATAAAAAAATACCGTCAAATACTGTAAAACTGAAATAAATTAGAAAAAAAACGTGATGTGAATATTTGGCCATACTGCCCAGCCCTACCTGCAATTAGGGAAATATTAACCTTTTCATAAGTCTGCTCTTGATACATTACAGAAAATGCTTTTTATTCATTATAAATAATTATGCATAAATGAAATATAATATATAACAGTTTTTTTTGTTTTAGGGAAAAAAACTTTTTTATAAACAAGGGTTTGACTTTTTGCTCGTACAGAAGCAGTGGCTGGAAATTCTCCCTGGTTTTCCGCCGATGTAGAAGTTGATCTGGCTCCAAGGAGTCAAATGAGTCAATAGATTAACAAAAATAAAGTTGAAGAAATCTAGGTAGTTATACAATAACCAAACAGAAATTTGTCAATACTGACTTTTTTGTACATTTCTAACCTAATCATATTAAATGCTAAGGTTTTTTATCATATGAAAAAGAAAAAGAAAACACATTTTTGATTTTATGTATTCATGCATGCAATGCATTTTAAAGGGCGATCTATTTCCTCATAAAACTGTAAAAACTGCTGAATGAAAAGTAAACATTCTGTAACAGAACAAATGGAAGTAGAGCAGGAAATAGAAAGCCACAAAAAAGCAGACTTTCATAATCAATTCCTTCTGATTCCAGAGTTCCTGAAAAACGGCAACGTCACTTGAATTAGCGCAACTACTCTGACGACTGAGTAAGCTCATTCTGCCTGGTATGACTAGGCAGACAGAGGAAGAGGTACTAACACTATGAAAGTGTCTGTGTGCAGAAGTGAGAGTAAGTATTTACCTTTACACAACTCTGTGAGGATCAGAAACTCTGCCTGCCCGGTGTCTGACTCCTCCTTACTGATTGATGCCGCTGAGCAGAACTGAACCATGTTTGGATGACCAGATAACTTTTTCTAGAAGAAGCCAAAAGGAGAAGGAACATACAGAATAAACAGAGCAGTGAAGTCAGGCCTGGTCTCGGATTTGACATTTTGTCCAGTTGAAACAAAATCTTTATATGCACCGTATAAAAACATTTGTTTTCTTTCCTGGCAGACATTCAATCAGACTAAACTTCCTTTTTTTTTAGATCAATTAGGATTACAAAAATTACTATTTGGGTTAAATGTCAGATTAGTGAGAGTTTCACAGGTAACATTTTTAATGTTCTTCAAATTCAGAAGTTTGCAATAACTGGAGGACTTGGGTCAAACATTTTGGATATGTATCAATAAGAATATCACAATAGCTTGTTGCAGTTTTGGCCCATTCCTCCTGACAGGACTTGTGTAACTGAGTCAGGTTTGTAGGCCATGTTTCTCTCAGACTTTTCCAGTTCTGACAAATTTTCAATAGAACTGAAAGGAGGGCTTTGTTATGTCCACTCCAAGACAATTCGCACCTACTTTGGAAGAATACTTAAGGCCACTGTCTAAGCTTTAACTTCCTGACTGATATCTTAAGATGTTGCTTCAAATAACACCCCCACAAAGTGTGGCTGTTACCCCACAGACTTCCTAGTTGGGATACTGGTGCAAGGCTTGCAAGCTTCCCTCTTTTTTTCTCCAAATGTAACAGCAGTTCAGCATGGACAAACATTTTTGATTACATCACACCACAGGAGATGTCTCCATCTGATGATGCGTTACATTATTCTGGCATTCGACAAAATGAAATTGTTTAGGTATTCCTATGACATATACATAGAAAATATTTTAATCTGATTTAATGTCAGAAAGGTATAAATGTGTCTTTCATGCAGTGCATGTAAATATATGGTTTCAACTGCATATCAAAAACAGTCTAATGCAGTGTTTCTCAACCCTGGTTCTTAAGCCACACGACCCTGCATGTTTTAGATGTTTCCCTGCTTCAGCACAACCTGATTCAGATGAATGCACTTCAGGAAAAGCCTGTTAATCAGCCATAAATTGAAGTCAGGTAGGCTGAAGCACGGAAACATCTAAAATATGCAGGGCAGTGTGCCTTGAGGACCAGGGTTGGAAAAACTGGTCTAATGACTGCACTGAAAATATTGCAACACAATATAGTGCAAATAATGGAAATAATGCATAACTATATTAAAGCCATTCTGAACTTCGTATCCTGTTTAGCAGTTTTTCTCACATGAAGAAAACTATAGCCCGCACAATTAACACCAACTACTGCTAAGACTGTATTGACTCTTGTATTGCAAATGCAATGTCTGGCCTTGTCTCTGACATAAGCAAGTCATTCAGTATAAACAGCTCACTAAACCAAAGGTTTATTCCACAAACCTCAAACATGTGGGTTTGATTTTAACTAGGCTGTTGCTAACATCTGCTCTGTACTGAGGCAGAAACTTTTAATAATAATCTTAAAAGAAAGAAACGATGGTCAATCATACCATGAAGCAGACTTCCTGTATAATTTCCTTGTTCTTTTCCTCCTCATTGGACAGCAGCCTCTGAAACAAACACATTCAAAAAACTTTATTTGTAGCAATACTGATCAGAGAATACAGACAAAAAGCTGGCTTACTAACCGCATTCTGTTTCCACAAATAAAACATCTATATATTTATTCTGAATGTAAAGCCTAGTAAATAGCTGACTTTTAAATCTACATGAGGAGATGCGTTTTTAAAGAAACCAGAGTTAAGGAACATCTCCTGGTGATACAATTATCATAGTAGCTGCTAGGTAGGCAGCAAACCACTGTGTTGTAATTTCTGTTCCATAATCACAGAGTACGTGTAATGCTCTAAAGAACAAAACAAAAAATATATTTATTGCTTTCAAATTCAATCCAATACATTGAAATTGACAGGTTAAGATTCAGCCGAATACATTCCTCTTCATTCAGTTTAACTGTGGTTCAGTGGTAGAGTTGTCGGCCTGCAACCCTGAAGGGTTCGATTTCTGCCTGTTACATGCCGTTGTATCCTTGGGCAAGACACTTCACCTACCCTGTCTACTCGTGAGGGGCGGATAGTGCAAAATGGCTGCCTTGCTTCTGTCTGTCTGCCCCAGGGCAGCTGTGGCTACAATCCTAGCTTCCTTTCACCAGTGTGTGGATTTTAGAGTGAATGAATAATGGAGTTGGAAAGTGCTTTGAGGGGCTCGAAAAACACTATATAAATGCAAGCCATTATTATTATTATCATCTAGAAGCTCATCAAGTCACTGAGTTTGTAGCAACCCCTCTTCCTGAGCAAGTATGAGGCAACATTAGATTGTTCATTGCATTAAGTCATTGAATTTGCAGCAATCTCCCATCCTGAAAAGGAATGCACGGCAGAAAGGAACAATATTGTTCCTTACTGCCGCGCAGAAGGTAATTGTCAAAAGGTAATTTAACCTTTTGACAAGAAGAAACCTTAAACGGAATTCAAATCAAATTCAAATCAAAAATACTTTAATGATCCTAGAGGGAAATTAAGTGTTGTTGTAGCTCATACTAACTCTTTCTTTAAGGAGTTGTTTTAGATCATGATGGCTGTGGGCAGTAAAGGTTTACTGCAGCGGTCTGTGTTGCAGCAAAACTGAAGAAGCTTCCGACTGAAGACACTCTGTTGTTGTAAGACAGTCTCATGAAGAGGATGCTCAGATGTGTCGATACTTTTTTATTTCATGAAGAATCCTTCTTTGCATCATCATCTCCAGTGGTTCCACAGTAGTGTCAAGAAAAAACAACAACCTTCTTTATCAGGTTGTTTAGCCTTTTTAAGTCCCTAGCTCTGTTTTTGCTGCCCCAACAGATGATGGCAGAAGAGATTACACTCTCCACAACACTCTTGTGGAAGATGCATCTTGCTGCAAACCTTGAAGAACCTAAGCTTCCTCAAGTAGAAGAGTCTGCTCTGTCCCTTCTTGTAGACGGCTTCACTGTGAACACCAAGGTATTTATACTCCTCAACCATCTCCACTTCTTCTCCCATGATAGAAACGGTTTCTTCTTTTTTTCTTGTTTAGCAGTTCCTTCAGGTCACTGGGGATCCAGGGTTTGTTATCAGGGAAGCATATCAGTGTTCTGGTGGGGATGATGTTGTCCACACAGAAGACAGTCACACACTCAGTCATGCCACTAATGTCCTCTCCATGTGCTTGGCAAAGAGTCACCCAGTTTGTGGTCTCACAACAACCCTGCAGGGCTTCTTCAGCTTATGTTACCATTTTCTCACAGTTCTCTTTATCACAGGTTGCCTCTGAACGAGTGGTTTATACACTGAGCAGAGAAAAACAAGATTGTCCCAGAAGAGGTCTTGGTTTTGACATGTATGCATCCTTTACATTTGCATAAAACAAATCCAAGGTCTTGTTTTTTCTTGTGTAGCAGCTGACAAATTGTTGAAATGTTGGAAGTGTAGACAAGAGTGAGGCATGATTAAAATTACCCGATGTTGCCACAAATGCACTGGGGTGCTGGGTCTGTAGCTTATCGACAACGAAACTAATGACATGCCTTATCAGCAACAGCTGAAGGTGAAATGTAATTAACCGCCAAAATAACACTGGTGAACTCTCTTCGTAAATAATATGGACGAAAACTTACTGCCAAGAGTTCAATATCTGGGCTGCAGAGACAACACTTCATAGTAACATGTCCTGGATGACACCATCTGTTCTTGACAAGCACTGCTACTCCACCTCCTTTTATTTTCATGCTCCTCTTCAGATCTCTGTCTGCTCGTACAGTCAGAAAGCCTGGCAGAGAGACGTTGGAGTCTGGGATATGATACTGCAGCCACGTCTCAGTGAAACATGTAACACTCCATTCCCGATACTCTGGCCGAGTCCTTGTAAGGGCTTGGATTTCATCCATCTTGTTAGCCAGTGATCTCACGTTGCCCATTATGATTGATGGACGAGATGGTTTGAACTTCCTCCTTCTCTGTATCCTTTTTGTTCCTGCTCTGCATCCATGTCTTCTCTTTCTCAACTAATCAGGGATTTGTGGTTTCAGGTGAGGTATTATTTCAGCTTTTGCTATGTTAATTAGCTGGTCCCTGCTGTAAACCTCCTTGTTGCCATGGTTACGCACCATAACAAGTTATAAAAAAGTGAGGAATTAACAGCAAAAATCCTTCCAGCTTCACAGCACTTTTAAAGAGATGCCAGAAGGAAGGCTGAATGCATTAGGTTAAAGGTGTGGTATCTGATAATTTTTAAGAGTTCAAATCCGTCTGCTAAGGAACATGTTAGGAAATTGAGACAATCTTTACGAAATCCCAACATGTAAACAATGGATTTGGAATGTTTATTCGGAAAACACATTAAAAAATCCTGCTTGTTAGTAACGTTAACTGCACTAATGGTGCTAAACCGCAGTATAAAAGTTTATAAAGTCAACTGTGTCATTATTTTGTCTTTATTATGAAATAATGGTGAAAACCTGATAAACTACACATCTGTATGGCCTCATCTTCAGATATAAATATATGAAGATCATTTAAGTTGCCAGTCAGTTTCAGCCGGTGAGAGCTTTACAAAATCACTGATTTGAAATCAGAAACAAATCTCTGACTGGTGCATCACCCCTAGTCATTGTGGCATGTACTGAAATTACAGGTGTGTTGCTCAAATGCTCAATAAGGGAGTTAAAACTCTGAACTTGATATTTTCCTTTTTGTACCAGATCTACACTTCACCACTGGAAATTTTCTCAGAAATGAGGACGGGAGAAGGTCTACAGAGTGTCTATGACACAGATTTTGCAGAACACAATATAAAAAAGAACAGTACGAAAAGGTTTAAATCTCTGCTCTCTTTAGCACGTCTTGAATAGTAAATTAAGCTTATTTAAATATCTGAAGTATTTAAACGTGGACAAAAGTTCAAAACAAAAAGGAAAAAGACCAAAAGGGGAAACAGCTGATCTTTTTTCTACATGTATATTAGCAATATTTAAAAACAAACCAGTTTGAAATACTCAGTCCTGCAGTTAACTCATCTTACCTTAAGAGCATAGTCTTTTCCGCTGCTCATGTCTTGGGCTTCATACACAAAAGCAAATCCACCTAAAAGAAAAAAACAACAACCATTAAGCAACCTATTAAAAAAATACATTGGATATAATTTATATTAATGTAACTTACATCTGGAATGCTTAGTGTATTGCAACTAAAATGTATGATGCAGACCAGGATGTTTGTTATGCAATCCAACATAATTACCATCCAAAATCAACTTCACATGTTTAGAACTGACTTGCTCTGACTTGATTAGTCCCAGTGTAAAAAACGATGATGGAAAAATATTGTGTCATGGTTAACAAAGAAGAAGCCTTATCTATCTTGTTTCTACATGGCTGATTCCACGGAGGACCGAGTTTAATTTATGCAGCTCATGGCCAGAGAAAACATTCAGCTAAAGTACTTCTTGATAGGTCCAGGCACAAGCTCTCTAGTCTATAAGCAACGGTATAACCACAGTCTTATCAGCAGACTGCTGAGCCAGTTCACCAGAGTAGTTCGAGGTTTACCACCTTGCTGAAAAACAAACTGCAAACTTTCTGGCTCCAGCTTAATTCTTAAACATCAGAAAGCTCAGTTTCACTCAGGGAGTGGGTATCTCCCAAGATGGTGGCTGCATTCATTAGTACCTTTTGCTAACAGCAAGGATAATTATTTTTTACCGAGTATAATCTGTCCGTCACAGATAGATAAGACAGGATAGGATACTATTACTTGGAAATGTTACAATGTGATGCATGGGATAAGTCTATGTGACATACTTTAGAGTTAAGCTGCCAGAAATATCGAGTGTGATTTGGATTCGTTTATATGCATGTTTGAAGGCAGATAATAAGCTTGGACAAAGGCTGACAGAATACCAAAAACCTTAAGAATAACTTAATTATATTTACACATTTTTTTAATTTAGAAGACCAAAAAAATCTCAACAATCCATGGTCTAAACATGTGAAGAGGATGGTTACTATAGTGATGAGTAAATCAATTACCTGCCTTGCTTTGCTCGGCAAAAAAATAAAGCAACAAGTCTGTGTCTCTAATCTTTAGCGATTTATTTACCCAAGGATGGCTGCTCAGGTGTGTGTCAGACGGATTCATTATCCCAGTCCTGATTCAGTGACCTTGTTTGGGATTCAACCCAGTAACCTGATAGTCACACAGATTTCTTTCACATGTGGAGGCCACTACTGCCTCATTTGATTTCTGAGCTCAAGACTAACACTGCATTAAAATGTAGCCGATACTTGGCACAAAGGGCAATAATCAGCTATTGAACCTGTCTTTTTTTATTATTTAGTAGCAGGATAAAAGTATAAAACTTGCTGCAGGAATGTAGACCTGTACAGGAGAATAAACGCCTAAAACTGAAAAGTTTATTTCCCCCTTATTTCCAATGTAAGCTACAATACACCTCTGCTCACTGATCTATTGAAATTACTTGATTTAATTATATTAAGACTCTTTTAGATTTGTATAAAAAAAAAAGATAAACAAAAGCTTGAAAGTAAAACATAAAAAAACCCTCTTGTTAGAGCCAACCAAAGATTTGGGTGCAAAGCAACAAAGAAACCTTTCAGACAGGGGGATGCAAGTTTGAAAATGTGGGGGGTGATGTAAAAGGATCTCTACTCTCCTCTTCCACCAGTTTAGTTTGTTTCATTTAACCCTGCGATATGCTGTGCTGGACCAGTTTATTTAATGCAGGTGGACAAGCTGATAACATTATTACAAAAAGTTAAATGAAATGTCAGCAAGTTAACTGTCAGCCATGTTAACTGATCATAGCCTTTTATTTGCGTCTATTTTGTTGTAACAAATGTTAAAAGAACTTTGTGCTGTGGATTCTTAATACATTATTTTAAAGGGCAATGAGAGTACTTTTTTTTTTTTTTTTTAAACACCAGTAAAGTTAAATTTGCTTTCTACTATAATTCAGCTAAGTCTAATGAACAAGGCAGTAAACATCTTGGCTTTGAAAAGACAAATTATGTCTATGAAGAACTAACTCCTTACAATAAAAGGGTGGGGGGAAAAAAGCCTTAATGTAAAAAAAGAAATCCTTTTTTTTTTCCATGTCAGGTCTTTATATCTGTATTTTGTTTTTGTCAACAACTGTATTGACACTAATTATAGACGGGTAACTGGTATCAATCTATCCCAAGCTTTTAAAAAGTTATACATTATGTTAAATATTTTGCATCGTATCTTCAGTTCTTATTAATGACATGCCAGAGGAAGTGCTGTGGAGCCTGGAGTAACATAGTCCTGCCCCTCCCCAACTTGTTTTTGTGCCCTCTGGTTAACTGGCTGAAAAAACAAGCTGCTACACTTTCACCTCCCTCACAAAAATCGCCAAAAGGAAAACAACTTTTAACTAAACAAGAGACACCTTTCAATCTTATTTAAAATAAGACTGCCTTTAAACAACAAATTTACACGCTATACCTTGCAAGCTTGTTTAAACACTTGTGTAATTAGCAGCTAAAATCAGCTTGTTGTATTTCTATTACTCTGAAAAGATCAGACTGGTTAAAAAAGGGATAACATTATGCAGAAAAAAACACTAGTAGTGTTTTCATTCTGTTGATAGATAGATAGATAGATAGATAGATAGATAGATAGATAGATAGATAGATAGATAGATAGATAGATAGATAGATAGATAGATAGAAAAGCCGAATTTGTCATTATTACTGCACAATTGTGTATTTTCTGTTTTAAATATAAATCAAGTAGATCATGTTATACATTTTTATTTGAAATTTCTGGTAAAATTACCATAAAATCATTAAACCATGACATTTCTGCTTAAGGTTATTTTACCGTGCTCATTGCAAAGAAATAAATGAAAACTTAAAGCTTTATTTCAGTTTTCAGTACTTATCTTGACTGCAATACCCCTGTGTAGGCAGCGGAAAAACATTTGTTTACATCAAAACACACGGATCTCTGCGCTTAGACATGTGCTCTGTCCCAAGTCTAAATATAACATATATAAATATAAAATAACCTATGCTAAGGCAAGTACCTAAGAGAGAAATAAAAGGCTTACATTTTGTATTCTTTCGTATGGCGTTTAACCCCCGTTTCAAATGCAACAACAGTCGATGTTAGTATCTGAGGTCACACGAGACGATCCAGAAAAGATCAGCACTTGTTTTGGTTATTTGTGGAAAATATAACCATCAGGAAGTGTTGTTAAAGCCCGTGTCATCAGTGTGATTTTATTGCTGCCACATCTCCAGTAGTAAAGCCCAATTAGAATATTGCCAAAATATGTAAATAGCTGTCAAGGGTTCATGACGTGCCGTCAACCAGCGACACACAAGAGACGAAAAGGAATAAATCAAACTTCAAACCGTTTTCCTTCAATACTCACATTTTAACAACCAATTCAAAGCTGATCGAAACCAAATTATCTTCTGGCGTTTGCTAGGTGAGTCACGGTGCTGCACTTGCTAACCAGCTCAACTGACGTTGCTAGCGTGATAGCCAGCAGGGCTACCTAGCATGCCTGTTTGCAAGCCGTGACAGTCAAGTCTGGGGCTGTGAAGCGCTTTCTCACCTTCCGCGATCACCCGTTTTATCCTCAGTTTCATGTCACCGAGCTCAACGACTTGTCCCACGAAGTCATTCTGGTCCCGGGTGGCCCCTCCGGACGAGCCGGGCCCGGCGAGGAAATCCAGTGCCGACTGAAACAGGGACATTTTTTTTTTTATCCGGCGTCCGTTTTCAGGCCGCGTCTTGAACAGGAAATTAACGTCCGAAAACCCTGCTGGCTCAACAGAAACACTCTCCAGCGGCCTATTCAGTTAATAACAGGTCTTATATTCAGGTGATACTACTTCATTTAATGCAGACATCCTTTTCCTGCTGCTAAACTGACGAAATAGCCATCATATCGGCGCAGACTGCTTCCGTGAAGAGTGAAAATGACGTCAAACGCGACCCAATCATGTGACTCTGAAAAACGCGATGAAGCCAGCGTGGGCTCAGGCGCTTCGTCTACAATAAATACATACAGGCTACATACAAATAAATTATATATATTTAAATACATTACATATAAAAAGCAAATAAATACATAAATCAATTAATTAATTATATGTTTTCAATATACTTTAAGAACACAAAGGGGGGGAAATCATATGAAGGGTGGAAGTCATATATTTAACATATATAGAGTCCCACAAATGCCACAATTCAAGACCTAAATAAATCTGTAAATATGTAGCCTATTACTGACAGAGGTGGGTAGAGTACCCGAAAATTTTACTCAAGTAAGAGTAGCAGTACTTCAACATATTTTATTCAAGTAAAAAAGTATTTTATGAAAAGGCTGCTTGTGTTCTGAGTAACACATGATTTAATATTTTCAAAGTTATGTCATCAGACAGGAAAAAAAAAAAAGTTATGGGCAAGTTCTGGCATTTTAAAGAAAAATGAAAAGAAAAAGATAAAAATTAACAACATATTTACAAAATAACAAATTGTAAGCAGAACACTTTCAAAGTGTGTCAATAAAGAACCGATACTTACAGAAAGTAATATATCTATATATTATGTCTTAGAACATTGTAAAAAGTACTTTCAATGAAATACTTACTTCCAATTTATGGTGTTTATTGTATATTTACTTGACCTCCAAAGGCAACATGCTCAACAAATGGAAAATTAAATTATAAAAACAAAGCTTGCATGGAAACGAGTGGTGTCATTTAATAAACTGTTGAGATGTGTCTGTGTCTGGTTTATCTTTTGTTAAAACATGTTTGTTCTTAATTCAGTGAAGTGACTCACTGTGGGTAGAGTATCCAGACAATTTATTCTAGTAAGAGTACCGATACTTCATAATAACATTACTCAAGTAAAAGTAAAAAGTACGGTGTAGTAAAACTACTCTTAAAAGTAATTTGTTTTCCAATAAGTTACTCAAGTAAATGTAAATAAGTAAATATAACTATTACTACCCACCTCTTTCTATTGATTACAAATAAAAATAATAAACCTACTAACAAAAAATACAGGACTAACAAACAAAAGACTCAGTATTGCAAAATACAAAAGTACAGGTCTGAAATAATAAATGAATGTTCAACAATCTTGTTATTCAACTCATTAAACTTTAATGGTTGTTTAGACTTCACCAGACTTTCATGAAACTTTTTTTTTACAAAGTTTCGTTGTCCCCTTTTAGTTTTCTACTTCTAATATCAGTTCTGTGCTGGGTGTACACTCTGATATTAGTGACTGTTTAGTTTCTGCTGTCTGTTCAGCCATCCTCTCTTTTAAGAATCTTTCAGTTTTCTCTTCAATAGCAGTGGGCCAATTGAAGCTTTATGAGGTGTTTCAAAGAAGGCTTCGTTCTTGATCTGTCTCGTGATCTGAATTAAACCAATCAAGTTCCAGCTCCCTCTTCCAAACATTTTGGTTCACTTTGGTGAATCCAGCTCATCTGGCCCATCATTCAGTTCACAGCTCTCCCCCGGTCATTATCCATTCAGGAATTAGTCTCACTGTTCTTTACCAATGTCCATGCCTGTCCTCACATTAGCAAGTCCCACTCATGCCCCCCAGTTCTCATGCTTGTTCCTTGATTTTCAATGTACCTGTCTTTTTTGATAAGTAGAAGTTTGCACTTTATTGTGTTATTATAAGAGTTCTCCATTTCTCTGTACCTACCTGCTATCCGATGCTTGTTTCTCACTTTGTGTCGTCCACAACACTAAAATATGACAGAAACAAGTCTCCTAGGCTTTTCCACAGAAAAAAACTTATTCCAGCAATCTTTGCAGGCAGGTGATTTTAATATAATATCTCTGCATTTCTCTGTGCCTGTCTGCCCTTTGATGCTTGTTTCTCACTTAGGGTCCCTCACAACACTAAAATATGACAGAAACAAGTCTCCTAGGCTTTTCCACAGAAAAAAACTTATTCCAGCAATCTTTGCAGGCAGGTGATTTTAATATAATATCTCTGCATTTCTCTGTGCCTGTCTGCCCTTTGATGCTTGTTTCTCACTTTGGGTCCCTCACAACACTAAAATATGACAGAAACAAGTCTCCTAGGCTTGTGCACAGAAAAAGTGTAATCTCAGCAATGTTTGCAGGCAGGCGAACAGGTGATTTAGACAAGAACTAAACAAAGGATTTCTAAAATAATCTCACTGGTCTCAGATAATCGGACTGGATCCTCAGACCTCGTTTGGCACGGTAAAGGGGGTAAAGCTTTACACACATTTCTAGCAGACTTTTCTTTCTTCCATGACACTCTGGAAAGAAGTAGCCAGGTTGAAATGTGTCTCACCTTGCTGCAACCTTAAAGATGTCAAACTAATCAGTAGAAGACAAAACCCATGACATGGAGCAATGGCAACATCATCTTGTTACCCTGGAGTGAAAATCCTCTTTTCCCTAAAAAAATAACTAACCTAAAAACTTAAATAAATACATAAAATAAAATGTAGGTATGCTTTCAAAGAAATCCCACAGGTTTTATGATGCTATTTTCACACTTATTCAATTATGTATTTACTTACTATCTAAACAAAAAAGGTATTAATTAATGTGTTAGCTGTATGTCTCATTCAGTTTTATTTAACTATCACATTATTGTATTCATTTACTGACCAACTTATTTATGTCACGATTTGTGGTACTTTTTGCCCTCCATACTGGCAGACACACAGAAAGAGACTGAAAATATCTAAATTCTAAATCTTACTTCAAGGTTAAAATAAATCTAAAAAAAATCTTGGTTGGACCACCTAGTTGGAAAGTGTTAAATAAAAAAATTAAATAAGGAATGAAAATTGAAATTTTAAATAGGTGGTATAAATACTGCAAAGTTAATCTGGGACATTTTTAGGGCATGTACTGTACATATGTATCTAGGATGCAATTGGATTTCATTGTATCAGTGTGCTGCACAGTGGCACAGTTGGTAGCACGGTTGCCTTACAGCAAGAGGGCCAGGGTTTGAATCTGGGGTCTTTCTGCATGGAGTTTGCATGTTCTCCCTGTGCCCATGTGGATTCTCTCCAGGTACTCCAGCTTCCTCCCACAGTCCAAAAACATGACTGTTAGGTCCCTAAATTGCCCTTAGGCATGAGTCTGTGTATGCATGGTTGTTTGTCCTGTATGTTTCTGTGGTGCCCTAAGATGGACTAGCGACCTGTCCAGGGTTACCCCGCCTCTCGCCCCGTGCCTGTCGGAGATAGGCACCTTCCGCCATCCCCATTATCTAGGTACAGATAATGGATGGATGTATCAGAGCGCATGCCACACGTTATGATGAATTATACTGCCATCTAAAGGATGGATAACGGTATAGCCTCAACCTCCTACTTGTTGGAGTACAAAGCTGCTTTAGTTGTGGCTCTCTGTGGGGGAAGCAGCATCCGTGCAACACATGGAAACATGACCAATCAGAACTGTCATCGCAAGTGCTTGGGTCAATAAGGACATGTAGGTCAGAGAAACAAAACACTCCATTTTACATACAGCACCTCATCAATCCCAGAGAATAAAAGGGTGCTAGATAAGGTGAACATATATAATGGATTGTGTAAAATCCAAATTAAATGGTTGTGGCTTAGTTGAATAGTAGTGTGAAAAAACAGCTATCAAGGAACTTCTTTAAAACTGCCAGGAAAAATTTCAAGAATCTTCAAAGCTGTCATTAAATCCTGATTAAAACAAGATTGCATATCCATCCATCATCTGTACCCATCCATCCTATGCAGGGTTGCAGGGGAGCTGGTGCCTATCTCCAGCAGTCACGGGGAAAGAGGCAGGGTACACCCTGGACAGGTCGGCAGTCCATCGCAGAGCATTGCATATGTGTATATATAAATTTGTATGCTGAACAATGAAAAACATCCAGTTGAAGATGGTAAAAATAAAGACAATTGCTGAATGCATGTCAAAAGGTGTGTAAAACAGGAATTTGGCCAGACCACAGGATAATTGAGCTACTGTTATGATGGAGCTTTACTAACCGGACAAAAAAAAAAAAAAAAAAAAAAAAAAAAAAATATGGTGAAGTGTCACTATAGGCTGAGTACACTAAGAGCTATAACCTGAAGTGCAACAGCAGAGGCAGCGTTTTAGTCATTTCAACACATGTAAGAAAATCCTTGGGTTGTTTTAAAACTGAATCAATTTATTCATATTGTTGCTTTTCTAAACATAGTTTTCCTAACAGTAACTTATGTTTGTGAAGAACTCTGGTTTAGTTATGATGTTTACTCTCATATTTAAAAAGGACAGATTTCAAATTGTAAATTATGTTGTACCACTGACATGGAAATTTGCTGCCTGCTACAACTACCTTAAAAAATCATAGAATAGAGACTTAATCTATTAAATTAATATTTCCAAGGATAAATAAGATGTTTTTGTTACTGCTTGGTGAACTTCCCTAAATGAAATGTTTTAATTTAACGTTTCAATTATTTTCTTTTTACATATTGTGTTTTTTGTTTTAACAACAGAGAGTTCGAAAGAGTTTGTCGTTGTGAAACAACAGTTTTATTAGGCTCAGTCAACAAGTTATTCTAGTCCCATCTGGTCCCTCAGGTTGAGCCAGTTTGAGACTAGAACATAGAAATTGTATTCAGATAGCCTTCGGAGAAAAAAAACAAAATAGTTGGAATGCCTGAGTCACTTTAGAGTCAGCAGAAAAAACAGGATGCAATTTCCTTTTTTAGTTCTTGAGATAATATTTCTAAACTAGAAAACCACTTGGAGAATGCAGATCTTCGCCAAGGCAGCTCAGTTCCCAACACTCAGACGGTGATCCGGATCACCCCCAAAATCTTGATCCTGGTCCCAGTGGGGACATTTTCTGAAAGTTTCATCCAATGATTTATGTTGCTAACAGACAAACAAAAAAACAAAACATAACCTTCTTGGTAAAACTCCTATAACATACATGCATGCAAAGAAATGTAAACCACATTTTTCTGTGATATTTCTATTTCTATCCATCTTCCCATCAACTGAACAGCTTTTCTGTCCATGAGGAAGAATAATACCTCCACATCAAGAATTTAACCAAAAAGAAAAATCAAAATGAAAAATAATGTGTGTGTGTCTCTATGTTCCCTTGCGATGGTGACCTGTCCAGGATGTACCCTGCCTCATGCCCAATGACTGCTGGAGAATTTGCCAGCTTTTTTACTGAAAAGATTTTGAAAATAGAGAATCGATCTGTACATCTGTACCAAACACACTACCAATATCATCCCCACTCAGCATCAATGTAGAGAAAATGTCTGAATTCCAAAAACTTAACCAAACAAACCTTGAAGAAATCATTAACCAATTAAGCTCCTCCTCTTGTTGTCTCGATGTCCCCCACACAGTTTTTCTAAAGTCATTAAGTCTGAATTGATTCAAATAGGCTAGTTAACTCATCCCTCCTGTCAGGGGTCTTCCCCCAGGCTTTAAAAACAGCAGTTATTAAACCCTACTAAAGAAGAACAACCTGGACAACATGTTAATGCAGAACTGCAGGCCAATCTCTAATCTTCCATTCATTAGTAAGATTATTGAAAAAGATGCATTTCAACAGTTAAGTAGCTTCCGAACAATGACCAACCATTTTGATATGTTTTAGTCTAGTTTCCGTGTTCACCAAAGCACAGAGACTGCCCTCGTGAAAGTTTTCAATGACATTCGCATGAATACAGGCTGTGGTAGAACCATAGTGCTGGTACTTTTGGATCTCAGTGCAGCATTTGACACTGTTGATCATGATATATTATTGGAACGACTGGAGAGCTGGGTCAGACTCTCTGGTTCAGTACTTGACTGGTTTGAGTCTTACCTTAAGAAGAGGAACTTCTTTGTGTCAATAGGCAATTTTTCATCAGAACAAACAGAAATCACATGTGGGGGGCCCCAGGGCTCCATCCTGGGGCCCCTCTTATTTAATACCTACATGCTCCCACTGGGCCAGACAAGATTTGCTATCATAAATGTGCAGATCCTGCGATGGACTGGCAACCTGTCCAGTCCAGGGTGTACCCTGCCTCTCGCCCCTTAACTTCTAGAGATAGGCACCAGCCCCTCTTTTTTGTAAGCCCCCCCCCCCCCCCCGCAACCTTGCATAGGATGGATGGGTACAGATAATGGATGGATGGATGGAATTGTGCAGATGATACTCAGCTTTACATAACAATGTCACCAAGTGACTCTGAACCCATCCAAACCCTAAATAAATGCATAGAGGAAATCAATAGATGGATGTGCCATAATTTTCTCAAGTTGAACAGAAACAAAACTGAAGTAAATATTTTTGGAGCTAAAATGGAACGATTAGGAGTCAGCAAACAGCTTCAATTAATCCAGCTAGAAACTACTGATCAGGCCCAAAATCTAGGTGTAGTAATGGACTCAGACCTGAACCTCCAGGGCCACATAAAGGCAAATAACAAGGTCAGCCTTCTATCACCTGAAGAACATTTCTAGGATAAAGGACTGATGTCGCAACAGGACCTTGAAAAACTCATCCATGCGTTTATCTTTAGTTGGATTGATTACTGCAACAGTGTCTTCACAGGTCTGCATTGAATGGCTTAGCACCAAAATATGTTGAAGACCAGTTGTCACTATACCAACCACCAAGACCACTCAGGTCCTCCAACTCTAGCCTACTAAACATCCCTAGACTCAAAACCAAACATGGAGAAGCAGCTTTCAGTTTATATCCTCCCCTTATCTGGAACAGACTTCCTGGCAACTAAAAACTCATCTGTTTACAGTTGCTTTTAAGTAAACGATTAATGTCAATTCAATTCAGTCAATTTATATAGCACCGATTCACAACAGATGTCATCTCCAGACACTTCACAAGAAAGTCATTTCAGTACAAACATTCCAATCAGTTTAAAAGTTTAGCTAGTTTTCTATATAAGGAATCCTAGCAGATTGCATGGAGTCACTGACTGGCAGTTGCCTCCCGTTGATGCAGACTCCAACCACAGCAATCCCACGGCAATCCCTTATACTAAGCAAGCATGTAGCGACAGTGGAGACAGTGCGAGTGGCCATCTGCCACAACCGTGTGGGGGATTGTGAAGACAGAGCAGAAACACAGAAAGAACAAAAGAATTGATGTAGGAGCACATTCTATATAAAAAAAAAAAAAAGTTGATAACAAGACACGGAGGATGCTCAGTGACTGGGATGACCCCGTCCAACAGGGAACTGCAGCTAAGCAGAACGCCAGACCAGGTGTAGCTTTTATGGAAAGAAAAACACTGAGAAAAAACAAAGTTAACAGTCGAAATAACAGCAAACAGTGCAAGTGGAGAGGAGTAGAAGAGAAAAGTAGTGAAGAAAGGTGATCAGTCTGGCCTCCAGCAGTCTAAGCCTATAACAGCATAACTACAGAGATAGCTCAGGATGACCTAAGCCACTCTTAACTATAAGCTTTATCAACTTTGTCATGTACATGTGTTCATGCGTTATTGCTGTTTTTCATGCTTTATTGTGTATCATGTGTTGTGTGTGTTTCATGCTAAATTGCTGGTTTTAATTTCCAATGTTATATGCTATGTTTTCTTTATCAAGAAATCATGTAAACCACCTTGAATTACCCTTTTGTTTAAAGTGTGCTATACTAACAAAATTGCCTTGTCTTGCTTTGCCTTACGGTGTTGCAGTCCTAGTAAAGTAAACACTGACCTTATCAATATGATTTCCTGTCCCCTCTCTATCACCAGCAGCAAAAAATGGATCTGGAGAACCACAGATACCGTATACTTTTGAATAAAGCTCTCACATTAAGCCAGATTTGTCATGTTTGCCTTCTGGGTTGACTGCGCATGCTCAGTGTTGTTTTCTGTTTCTCTGGCAGTGTCACAGCGCCACCAGTACTCCTGGCATATGTAGTCCAACATTTTAAGCCACTTAGTGAGAATTCATGTGGACAAAGGTTTTAATTATTGTGGTGCAGTTTGTTTTACAGACTCTGTTATTGAAACTATACCAGTTTTGTCTCAGTGTAGAGCAGGCCTCAGTTTCCTGTTCTTTTACAGTTGTTTTCCATCTGCTCATTCACTCACCTGTGTAGCATCCAGTAATCAAAGTCCCCAGTATAAATACACCTCAGTTCATTTACTTTATGTGAGATGATATGTTGTCGTCACCCTTTTTCCACAGTCTATTCTGTTCAATAAATCCAGATTTTTACAATGTTTCTGCTGTCCTTGTGCATTTGGATCGACAACACAAAAACATGACAATGACATTTCAAAAAGTTTAAAAGAATAGGGTAAGTTCTTCACAAAGAAAAAGGCTTCGCAAGATGACTTTGTTATGAGTGTATTATTTGCATTTGGTATTTAAATAATGTTGCCTTATACCACAATAACATAGATTTGGACCCAGGGTTTAATAAACCTTGATTTCCTCGACTGAACAGTACCCTAACCCAAATCCATCCATCTATCTAATCTATCTATCTGTTGCAAAAGTGTTGAGGATAACTATGCAATGGTTTAGATCCAAACATGTTCAGATGAACATTTCTAGAATATTACAACAATATTTCATTCATTTCTTTTCACCCACAAGGGGGACTTCACAATAAAGGCCTGTACCAAAGATAGATGGACTGAATAAGGAGTAGCCTATCAATAGGTAAGGTCATTAATTTTGCAGAAGTTCCAGTGAATCTATGAGCAAAACGACAAGCTGGGAGAGACGTTATTTATGAGTGAAATTTGATTAAAAAGGGGTGCTCAAGTCCAGCTACCATCATGACACTTTTAGATGTATCCCTTCTCCAGCACACCTGAATTAAATGAACTGCTCATTATCACACCTCTGTAGTACTGAATGACTGCTGATGAGGGAATACAGCTATTTGATTCAGGGGTGTTGAAGCAGGGATGCGTCTAAAAGTTGCAGAATAGTAGCTCTTGAGGACTGGACTTGGGCACCATTGGGTTAAAGTATCCATTATGCAACTATTAAAAAAGCCTGACTATAGCAGCAGGGTAAAATGATTCAAATCAATGAATACCAGGCACTGAGGACGTATTTTTCTGCTCTCTGATTGGGCACACCCCTAAGCTCATCCCTCGTCCCAGGTCTCTTATTAACAAGCTGCAGTTCAAACACCACCTCCATGTTTTCTTTGAGCACAGAGAGTCACTAGTTCAACGCTGGAGGTACGCCTCTTGCATAGAGCGAGTGTCGGCTGATGTGGAACCAGTTCGCTAAGGACCAATCAATGTACCGGGGAAGTTTTCCGCGCGCACACCACCCTCTACAGTTCTGCGCGTTCACATGTGGGTGACATTCAAGATTGCTGTCGCAGCCTTTTGTGTATTAGTTAAAGGGATGTTTATACAAAAACTTCAATGTGTTTTGAAGAGTTGGCTACTGCATTATTTTATTTTGTTAGTTGTATGTTTTCATTATTTTTATTTTATTATTTATTTTGTCTCTGAAATAAAATATAGAATAATGATTTATTTTCACATTGGCATAATAGGCCCATAGGGTAGAGTTGCAATATTTTAAAATTCTGTAATATTTAGATTTTACACAAGCAATGTGAAGTTGTGAATGTTGCTTAAGTGATAAAAATATAATTCAGCGATATCATTGAGAGACACACTCCAAGAACAAAATTTCAATAGGGTAAAAAAGCAAAGAAATTGAGAAATTGATTTAAAAGCATCAACTGTTACTTAAAAGTGTACTATTATGACTAATTTATTAACATGGACTTTTGTTTGTCTAAAGAGCCTCAATGTCAAATATAATTTGAAATATGATTTTTGAAAGCAGATGGAAACTACACTGCTTTCTTTATAGTGTAAAATGGTTAAGGAGATTTGGGGAGTTATAGATAACAGCCCAATTACTCTTTTATATAGTTACTATAACTCCTACTATATTTCTGTTTATATTTTTTTAAATGCTATAATTAAATGTTTAAATTTTAGGCTTTTGATTCTTGGAAAAATGTTTTTACACAATGCTTTATCATTTTAAGAACAGTGTTTCCTTAAATATGAATGTGACTGCATAACTGAATGATGCCTGCTTGAAAATAGAAGTCCTTTTTGTTGCCCTAAGCATTTAGGATTATAATGTCCCAGTTAACTGATAATCCTAACCAGCAAATAAGATTGGGCTGTGTTGAAATTAATTTTAATTGACAGCAGTTGTCCACCCAGCAGTGCCAACTGCTTGATATATATATATATATATATATATATATATATATATATATATATATATATATATATATATACACACACACATTTGAAAATCATGGAAAAGTTTATATCCATAATTCCATTCAAAACATTAAACTTCCATAAATTATAGATTCAGGTCCCTCAACTCAAACAATTTCAAGTTTAGCTGTTTATTTGTACATAATTTGGGCTTCCAGCTCATAAAACCCACAAAAACAGGAATTAAAAAAATTTGAATACTGTGAAGAAATCACCATTTACTTCTCAGTTTTTGCAGAAAAAAGGAAATAAATTAAAATTACATCCAATCAATCAAAGTATGGTACTTTCAAAACAATAATGTCAATCTTCAAAACTTGGTAGGGAATCTCTTTGCCTTAATCACTGCCTCGATGCGCCGTGGCATTGAGGCCATCAGCCTGTGGCATTGCTTGGGAGTTATAGAAGCCCAGATTTCCTTGATGCTTGCTGTCAGCTCTACTTTGTTTTTGGGTCTGGTGCCCCTCATTTTCCTTTTGATAATACCCCATAGATTCTCAACGGGGTTTAGGTCCGGCGAGTTGGCTGGCCAGTCAAGGACTGTGATGGCATGGGCATCAAACAAAGTTTTGGCGCTTCTGGCGGTACGTGCAGGGGCCAGGTCCTGCTGGAAGATGAAATCGGCATCTCTATACAGATCCTCAGCAGAAGGAATCATTCTGGTAGAGTGATGCGGTCACAACAGAAGTGGTTTGACCGGAAGAACCCTACAGTTGTAGCCCATCTTCTGGATGCGTCTGAATGGTGAATATTCTGTTTGATAATCTGCTGAAGTCCACGGTCAGCTCTTCTGCTGGTGCATCTTCTCCTGCCACATTTTGCCCTTCCAATAGACTTTCCATTGATATGCTTGGACACAACACTCTGTGAACATCCAGCCTCCCTTAGCTACGAACTTTTGTGGCTTACCCATCCTATGGAGGGTATCAGTAATGGTATTCTGGTCAGTTGTCAAGTCTGCTGTCTTCTCCATATTGAACCTAACTGAAACAACTGAACCAAAGTGAAGCAATTTAATGACACCTGGGAAAACCTGTGCAGCTGCTTTGAGTTTAGTAGATGAGTATGGGCTGATTTCTTTACAGTATTAAAATTTTTTTTGAATTCCTGTTTTTGAGGGTTTTATGAGCTGGAAGCCCAAATTATGTTCAAATAAAAAACTAAATACTTGAAATCGTTTAAGTCGTGGGCCTTGAATCTAAGATCTATGAAAGTTTAACCTTTCAAATGGAATTATGGTAACAAATAAACCGTTCCATTTTTTTGGGAAAGGATATGTATGTATATATATATATATATATATATATATATATATATATATATATATATATATATATGTGTGTGTGTGTGTGTGTGTGTGTATAAATCGTACTCAAGTAGGAGTAGCACTATTTCAAAACACTTTTAATCAAGGAAAAGTAACAAATAGTTACTAATTTACTCGAGTATGAGTAAAAGTATTTGGTGGAACATGTAGCCTACTTAAGGACTGAGAACTTCAGTAGTACTGTTTTATGTGATTCAATTTGTGAAAATTATATATATATATATATATATATATATATATATATATATATATATATATATATATATATATATATATATATATATATATATATATATATATATATATATATATATAAAAAAAAAAATATATATATATATATATATATATATATATATATATATATATATATATATATATATATATATATATATATAGTTATACGGACAAAATATAATCCGATGTGAATGTTTTGGTACTTCAAATAATAATAATACAATTTTTTAATTAATCACAGTATTAAAAAGTAACAAATTAGAGCAATAAAACAAGTATGTTTTGTATACAGACTTAAGAATGCAATTGTTGTAATTTAAAGCTATACAAATAAAATCCAACTAAACTGAAGTCTCTGAAAACTTTTTGTTGTTATTCTATGAAAGTTTACTCCTTCATCTGTCCCTCTAGCGGTGATGTATGCGAACGTTTACAATTTAGGTTCACGACCTAAGCGAGATGTTTTTTATTTGGCCAGACTCGAACCTCCCCATAGCAACTGTATATATTTAAACTTTTTTTGTTTGTGGAAAATAAGAAATAACTATTTCTGAAGGTCACTCTGAAATCACACGCAACCGTTTAAAACACTTTTGATCTTGAACCATTGACTGTCTTGAACACCCAACACGCCAGGCTACGTCATGACGCCGGGGCGTGGCCTTGCAGCTTTCATTGACACCCCCTACGCTTTGCCTTTGACGGTACCTTATCTAGCTTACTGCCCCAGTCTGGAGTCATTCAAACGAAGCAGCTAGCAGGTGAGCGCATTTAATTCCTCTGCTCACTTCCTGGAACTGTCAGCTGTTTGTGAGGTGCTCAGGACTACGCGGTGTTTAGACTGCTGCTAGGAAGGACGCAACAAAGATGTCCAAAGACACGGAAGGAAAGAGCGAGAAAATCATGGATACGGAGAGCAAGGTGCTTTGGTACCCGGACTCCAAGAGGAACACGCAGATGGACAAGTTTAGGATACAGGTCAACTCGGACTACGGACTTAATCTGGGTGAGTGGGGAGGAGGGAGACCAGGATCCAGGCTCATAGTAGGTGTGTCGGAGACCGTATAAGTCGGATTTCATTGAGCCTACGAAGCTGCAGAAATTAGAAATAGTTACTGGCTCTGTGTGCTACTTGTTAGCATTGTTTCATCCAACATCCAAAACCTGCTTGTCTGTGCAACGTTGCAAAATCTAGATGTGAGGTGAGAGAATTGGCATCAGAGGACTGTTGCTAAGCATGGCTTCCAATCTCTTCGCCGCTCCCCTTTTTAGTTGTAATGAGCAGTTTACAACACAGTAGCTTGGCCTGATTGTCACGGCTAAAGATGCGCACTCTCTTACGGAGTGGCCTGTTTCAATTGTTTGTGTGAAAACTGACGCTGCCCCGTGGAATGCAGAAAAACTAGGCGAAAACAATGAATGGAAAGCTGTTTTAGTGCAGAGGTGTTGACGGAGGTTTAAACACCTATGTATGACACAAATGTTGGTTAAAAATGAGAAACATTTAACAAGAAGAAGCTATTTAAGGTTCATTAGTTTAATAAAAAATAAATTTGGTGTTTCCAGTTAGTGTACTTTTCATAAAGATGTTTGATGTTTGTTTGGTACAAAATAAGCGGAATTCCATGTCTCTAGGAAAGCGGTTTCATATAAAATAACCCTTCTAAGTGGCACCTTACTAAATAGAAAAGAAAATTGTCCAATTAACAGTTATATGCTGCATTGTTGTTTCAAATGTGCAATCATGCAACTTTTCCTGAAGTTGCAACTCTGGGGGAATTCAAAGGTTTCCTACCAACTTTGACATCAAAATTCAATATGGTTGCCTTGCCTAAAAAACAACCCTGCTTATCCTTGCAAGATTGCAGGGTGGATGGGAGCGCCCACTTCCAGCAGTCATTGGGTGGGAGGCGGGGTACACCCTGGATAAGTCGACAGTCCGTCACAGGACAAACTGCCATGCCAAACATGCTTATGTCATGCAAAAGGGAAATGTAGGGTAACCAATTAACCTAGCAGTTACATTGTGGCTACCCAGAGAGAACCCATGCATGCTCATGGAGAAAATGGGACCTCAATGCAGAAAGGCCACAGACTGGATTTCGAACCCAGGACCTTCTTACTGCAAGGCAACAGTCCCAACAACTGCATCAATGAGCAACTAGCTCCACACTTTAAAGCTGGCAACAGTTAAAACTGTTTCGTTGTACTGCTAAATATTAGTTTTTTTGTCAAGTCTTTGGCACCCACAGTTTGTAAGGTGAGTTCTAAAATGTTTCCACTGTACTCTTCTCTAATGTAGTGTTTGGTCATTTTAATTGTATAGCACACTTTTAAAAACAAGGTAATTCAAGGTGCTTTACATGATTAAGGGGGAAAATAAAAATGGCAGTAAAACACAGGCAAAGCATATAAAGTAAGAACAGCAATAAAGCAAGAAGAAAAACATGATACATCAAAGCATTACTCAAACGCAGCTCTAAACGTTTTTAGTTGTGATTTAATTAACTCGAGGTTTCAGCAGCTTTGCACTTTTCTGGAAGTTTGTTCCAGATTAGAGGAGTATAGAAACTGAAAGCTGCTTCTCTGTGTTTCGTTCTAATTCTAGGGATGTTGAGTAGACTGGAATTGGAGGACCTGAGTGGTCTGGTGGGTTGAAATAGTAACGGTAGCTCTTCAATATAGTTTGGCGCTAAGCCATTCAATTATTTATAAACTAGTAAAGGTATTTGAATGTCTATTATCTGAAGTAATGGGGGCCAGTGTAAGGACTTTAGAACTGGGGTGATGTGCTCTACTTTCCTGGTTCTAGTGAGGACGCGAGCAGCAGCGTTCTGGATCAGCTGCAGCTGTCTAATTGACTTTTTAGGCAAACCTGTGAGGACGCTGTTGCAGTAATCAATCCGACTAAAGATAAATGCATGGATGAGTTTTTCGAGGTTCTGTTTTTACATCAGTCCTTTAATCCAAGAAATGTTCTTCAGGTGATAGAAGGCTGACCTTGTTATTGCCTTTATGTGACCCTGGAGGTTCAAGTCTGAGTCCATTACTACACCTAGATGTCGGGCCTGATCAGTGGTTCTAGCTGTATTAACTGAAGCTGTGTGCTGACTGTTGATCGTTCCTCTTTAGGTCCAAAAATAATTACTTCTGCTTTGTTTCTGTTCAGCTGGAGAAAGTTATGGCACATCCATCCGTTGATTTGCTCGATGCATTTACTTAGGGTTTGGATTGGTTCAAAGTCACCTGGTGACATTGTAATGTAAAGCTGAGTATCATCTGCATAGTTATGGTTGCGAATCTTATTGGTTGTTGTAATCTGGGCTAGTGGGAGGATGTAGATATTAAATAAGAGGGGCCCCAGGATGGAGCACTGGGGCATCCCACATGTGATTTCTGTTTGTTCTGATGAAAAGTTTCCTATTGAAATATAGAAGTCCCTGTTCTTTAGGTAAAACTCGAACCAACCAAGTACTGTACCAGAGTCAGACCCAACTCTCCAGCCGTTCCAATAGTATATCATGATCAACAGTGTCAAATGCTGCACACGTATAACACAGTGTCTCATATTTTAGAGATTATATATATTAGCTTTCTTTAGAAAGCATAAAGAAATACAGTTTTTGTTGCTAGTTTAAGCTCATTAGCTAATTTAAACCTTCTTTTAATGTAATCTCCCCTGTGAAAGAGTAAGACTATTAATTTGAAGAGTATCTGTTAACTTTACACAGAAAGTCCAGGTTTTTACCTTTTTTTGTTAGTGGTAGGGGCAGAACATGCTGCTTTTTGTGGTGATTCCCTCCGTTTTTGTTTTTTATTGCTTTGTATTCTTTACTGTCAGTGGCTGGCATCAATGTTTCTTGCAGTCCAATTTGTTTTTGAGGGAAAGCTTTATTTTCCATAAAACATAATAAGAATAAGAATAATAAAAAAAAGCCATAATGACTGGTAGATTATGTTGCTCAGGTGACTGTACGCTATGCATTTCCTTACAGTCGTGGCCAAAAGTTTTGAGAATTACATAAATATTGGACATTGGAAAAGTTGCTCCCTAAGTTTTTATAATAGCAATTTGCATATACTCTAGAATGTTATGAACAGTGATCAGATGAATTGCATAGTCCTTCTTTGCCATGAAAATTCCACTGCATTTCATTGCAGTCATTAAAGGACCTGCTGAGATCATTTCAGTAATTGTCTTGTTAACTCAGGTGAGAATGTTGATGAGCACAAGGCTGGAGATCATTATGTCAGGCTGATTGGGTTAGAATGGCAGACTTGACATGTTAAAAGGACGGTAATGCTTAAAATCATTGTTCTTCCATTGTTAACCATGGTGACCTGCAAAGAAACGTGTGCAGCTATCATTGCGTTGCATAAAAATGGCTTCACAGGCAAGGATATTGTGGCTACTAATATTGCACCTAAATCAACAATTTATAGGATTATCAAGAACTTCAAGGAAAGAGGTTCAACTCTTGTTTAGAATGCTTCAGGGCGTCCAAGAAGCGCCAGGATCGTCTCCTAAAGAGGATTCAGCTGCGGGATTGGAGTGCCACCAGTGCAGAGCTTGCTCAGGAATGGCAGCACACAGGTGTGAGCGCATCTGCACGCACAGTGAGGCGAAGACTTTTGGAAGATGGCCTGGTGTCAAGAAGGGCAGCAAAGAAGCCACTTCTCTCCAAAAAAACCATCAGGGACAGATTGATCTTCTGCAGAAATTATGGCGAATGGACTGCTGAGGACTGGGGCAAAGTCATATTCTCCGATGAAGCCTCTTTCCGATTGTCTGGGGCATCTGGAAAAAGGCTTGTCCGGAGAAGAAAAGGTGAGCTCAACCATCAGTCCTGTCATGCCAACAATAAAGCATCCTGAGACCATTCATGTGTGGGGTTGCTTCTCATCCAAGGGAGTGGGCTCACTTACAATTTTGCCCAAAAACACAGCCATGAATAAAGAATGGTACCAAAACACCCTCCAACAGCAACTTCTTCCAACAATCCAACAACAGTTTGGTGAAGAACAATGCATTTTCCAGCACAATGGAGCACCGTGCCATGAGGCAAAAGTGATAACTTAGTGGCTCGGGGACCAAAACGTTGAAATTTTGGGTCCATGGCCTGGAAACTCCCCAGATCTTAATCCCATTGAGAACTTGTGGTCAGTCCTCAAGAGGCGGGTAGACAAACAAAAACCCACTAATTCTGACAAACTCCAAGAAGTGATTATGAAAGAATGGGTTGCTATCAGTCAGGATTTGGCCCAGAAATTGATTGAGAGCATGCCCAGTCGAATTGCAGAGGTTCGGAAAAAGAAGGGCCAACACTGCAAATACTGACTCTTTGCAAAAATGTCATGTAATTGTCAATAAAAGCCTTTGAAACGTATAAAGTGCTTGTAATATATATATCATATATTTCAGTACATCACAGAAACAACTGAAACAAAGATCTAAAAGTAGTTTTGCAGCAAACTTTGTGAAAACTAATATTTGTGTCATTCTCAAAACTTTTGGCCACAACTGTACTGCTTGCTATCAGATGTTCCCTGAAGTTGGAAGCACTTGGTAGATTTGTTAAATAGCTGAAATATTTTTATTTTAGGGCTAAAATCTTAATCGTCAATGCAATGTAAGTCTGTCCAATATCGCAAATGCAAATAACTGTTTTAATGCAATATTAACTTGGATGTTATCTAGTATGCGGTCACTCTCTGCATATGTATAACGCATTATGGCCTGTTGAATAAAAAGCAGAGGGGGATGGGGACATTATGTTGTTCTAATCATATGTTACATTTTTGTGTATTCTAGCAAACTACAGTGATCTTTACCAGTGGTCTGTGGACTCTTATCCAGAGTTCTGGGCCGAGGTGTGGCGCTTCTGTGGAGTTGTCAGCTCCAAATCATATGAGGAGGTAAGTGCAACTGAGAAATAAGGTCAAATGTAAAGTAAAGTTATTTCAGATTGTGCCTCGTTTTGAAAATTATGGCTGAAATCAATTCCCAGTTTTGCAAGCTTTCTCCTAAATTCTTATTCAATAAAATAACATTTTGAACTACATTAATGTGAAGTCTCTGTGCATCACTCAGTGAAATGCATACACCTCAGTGACGTGCGGTCAGAGGAGGCAGGTGAGGCACTGGCTCACCTGTCATAATGAAAAGTAAAATTGGCATTAAAAATTATAATAGAAAATCATTGTTTCAATTTAATGGTTCTATAAATTTTTTTCTATAATATTTCAAAATGTTATGGTCAAATCACTAAATTTATATTATATAATAATGAATTTACGAATTGCCTGCTAGGGGTGTGCCAATTCACCATAAATTGATTAATTACGATGTGAAATGTGCAAAATTGATAGTGATTCAAAAGCGCTCAAAAATCGATTATTTTTCATAATAATTAAATAAGAAAAAAAAAAGGAAGTCCGTTGTACCCCATGGGCATTTTTAGGGGACGGAACTGTCCTACACATCATGGTTGCAGCTAGTGTTTCAGCCAAGCAGTGCGAAATTGACTGAATACAGCAAATATTTTGCACTTTAGGTGTGAAAGGAGTGTCTTTGTTGTTGTGTATCATGTTAGCAGTAACATCTTCTTTTCCCTGGACATGTCCACTTTTTTCTGTGGTCACTGGGGGGCCCTCCCCAAGCGCAGCGCCTATCTTTAAGAATTAAACACAAAGGAAATTTCCTTCATTCCATCCAGGTCCCGCCTAATGTGTGGTGGAGAGCCCCTTATTCATAGCTGGCAGATTTGTTTCTGTGTATGACAGATGGCAAACATCCCATTGGTCAAACTGATTCAAAAACTATTAAAACTCTGTGCAAAGTTAATGTTCTGTATTAAATTGGCAGCAAAAAAAACAAAGACTGGAGTATATGTGTCTTTGGGAGAATGCTGCTTTTTATTTTCTATTACTTTGAATAGAAAATCAAACTTATTTTCTCAGAATATAATTTCAGATTTCTGTGTAATTTTTGTCTTGTATAAAAAGGGAGCTATTATTGTTAGAGGTACTCAGGACTACTACGAGATTTTCACGGGAAGTGACGAGACCGCAGAAGCGGGAATAGCAACACTGGTACACAACAACACAGCAGAACGAGTGTAACACAATCAAATAGTACAGTACTTACTAAATGTTCTGTGCATTGATGTGCATGTACACGTACTGACTGTAAAAGATGTGGCAGTATTTTAAAACGGAACTTAATTGTGAGAGTGGTTATTAGTTTCTGCCTGCTATTACCCACTATTGCTGTCAATTATCTTGATGTTCCTTAGTTCCAGGATGCTGGTACTTCCTTAAACCAATAAACTAACACATGATTGACACACCTTTTGTACACGTGTTTTATATCACCCTGCACTTGGTGACCACATATGCATATCCTGGAAGATGGAGCTGGGACACAATGAATAAATCATTTTAGAGCAGTGGTTCACTGTGGGCGGGGCTATTCCCTCACTGGGAGCTTGCTTAGTAATTTCAAACTAAATTAGCTTTTTTATAGAAAAGTATTTAATGTGCAAAATTGGAAATATTATTGGTAAGGGACTTTATTGAGTCAGAGAAGTATGACAGAACAGAATGAAATGATTCGGTTTTTTGTCTTTGTTCTCTTGTGTTTTTTTTCCTGCTGGGGCGTAACAGGTGGTGGACGTATCCAAGCGGATCTCAGATGTTCCACAGTGGTTTAAAGGAGCTCGACTCAACTATGCCGAGAACCTGCTTAAGCATGCCGACCAGGACAAAGTGGCTCTCTATGCTGCAAGTAGGTAGATGTATAAAGGAGTTCTGATTAACCCTGCATCATGTTAAATGGTATTTAGTGAAATGCTATGTACAAAAAGAAGGCTGGATTAAGGGAAGCGAGTTAGGGGGAATCGGAACACTCCAGTCAATGCGGCGATGTGCTTCTGACGTCACTTCGTTATTAAATTATCTGCTGCTCCCTTCCCTCCCTCTCAATATCACTTACTAATGGATTGGTCCTTTCTTTATTGATGTGTGTGTGTTCTCTGGAGAGTGTCTTGTACATGGCCAGCCTCCCTGAGGAGCTGTAATGTAATTGTAGAAATACCCGTTGGGCAGGATGCTTTGGAGCCGTAAATGTCAGTAAGGTATTACACAGAGAGATGGGGTCTGTATTCTTGTCTGCTGTGATGGTCTTACCAGATAATCACTCACCTGCTGTTATTCTGTCATGCTATTTTCCGATGCCGGTGTTTTTCTTGTCTGTCTTGACATTTAGATTTGACTTTCAGGATAACAATATTTAGCCGTCCTTTATTCATAAAGAGTTATAAAACCCATTTAATTGGAATCAAATATGTCATTTGTTTTTAAAATGTCTGTAATGTATACAGTTTTCTGTCCTCTGGTTCATGTATTAACCCTGTGTGTTTCTCTGTGTACTAGGAGAGGGGAATGAGGAGATTGTGAAGGTAACATTTGGAGATCTGAGGCGTGATGTGGCATTGTTTGCTGCAGCTATGAGGAAGATGGGCATTCAGACTGGAGACAGGGTTGTAGGTAAATCTCCTTAAAAATCTGTCTCTTAGGTAGAAAGAAAAAAAGAGAATATGGAATTGGTTTGTTTTAGTCCCTAGGAAAAACATTTATTACTGCTAAATTTCTCAACTTTCTTCACTTTATTTAGATTTTATTTGTGTGACACACAGTAGTGCATCATTGTGAAACGTAAGCAAGTGCTACCTGGTTTTCATATTTTTATTTTACAAATATATAATATCTGAAAAGTGATTTGCAGTAGTCACCCCCTTTTATTCTGTGACCAATTGGCTTCAGAAGTCCCCAAATTAGTGGAGGGCAGATATGTGAAAGCCTTGGAGGTTTGTTATAGAAGATTAGTGAACAAATATTTTAATTTACCAAGAGGCCTATGGAATGTCTGGAGGAGCTACAGCTCAGGTGGGTGAATATGTTGGCATGACAACTAGTAGTCAGAAAGAAAGCCATTGTTGTAACAAGGCCTTAAAATGTTATGTTTGAAATTTTCCGGAAACCATATAGGTGACATAACAAACAAGTGGAAGATTGCCAATCAGATGAAACTGAAACTGACCTTTTGGTTGATGAGCAGAATGCTGTGTGTGGCAAAAAACAACCCCCTGCACATCAACCAGAAAATGCACAGTTCCCATGCTGTTGGGGGCAGGTTCACCCCGTTGTGGTGACTGATCCGAGCTGATGGGAAGATGGATTGAACTAAGTGCAGGGCAATCCTGGAATAAAACCCTCTAGTGATTGCAAAAAAATGGAGAATAGGGTGGAGGCTTACCTTACATTAGAACAGGAGCCATAGACCTATAACCAGAGCTACAATGGGAGTATTTCAATCAAAGTATATTTATGTCTTGGATGTATTGTCTAGACCAATTGAGAATCTGTATCAAGACTTGCAAATTGATGTTTGCAGATCCCCTCCATCGCATCTGATGGAGCTATTTTGCAAAAAAGAATCAGCAAAATTTCAATGCCGAGATGTGGAAAGCTGGTGATGACATACCCCTCAAAGATTTGCAGCTGTAATTGCAGCCAAAGGGGGTTCTAAAAAGTATTTACTCAAGTACAGTTACAGGTACACTTTTCAGATTTTTTTCCCCTAATAAATTTTAAAATGTGAATCATTTTACTTCCGGCACTCTAACATTACTTTAGGTTGATCTATCACATAAAATCACAATCAAACCTTTTGAGGTTTGTGGTTGTTCAAAGGATATGAATTTATGGACATTGTATGCAACATTTTTACATTGTGGGTCACATTATCTAATCTATTCACACAAATCCTTACTTTTCTCCTCACATGCCCACACTTTTTAACACATTGCTGCAAGAGTTGGGTATTTTTTCTGAGACACTCAATATGTTTGCGTGTACTCCCTGGTAATGAGAAGAGGTTTTTGGCACTGGTTGCAGGTCTCTATGAATGTAACTATTTATTTATTCAAAGTTCATATTTGTGCAAGGAGGGATGGCTGAGGCTGCATTTTTTTTTTCTCAGCACATCCTGTTGAAGTATTCATTCATACAGATCTACACATTACTGATAGGTAACAGTTTCAATGTGATCCAATATTAAAATTGATGTCAAAACATCAAATTGCACAATGTTGGGACTGTTCAAACTAATTAAAACAAATAGATCCATTCCTGCATTTTAGGCGTTTTCAGTACCAGTAGGGATGATTGGGTCTTTATATGTGTCTAATATATAATATTTCATACATGGGATATCCACTATCTGGATGGAGTTGTTGTTTTGGTTGGGAAGCAGTTTCTACCAAAAGCTTAGTTTATTGGGGTGCTATGATGAAATCAAAATTTATGTTTGGTGCTATAAGATTAAAACACCCCTTGGAGACAGTCGCTTACAAAACAAAACAAACCACCCACTATGTTTGAATCCATATTATCTGTGTCAGCCTTTCCCAGTGTGGTATAATTCAAATTTTCTGCTCTCAATATGGTACAACATTTTACATTAAGCTGAGGTTCAGCCTGATTACTCACATGTGGTTCTCTAGCCAGCTGACATTCTTTTCACAATTATGAAGTTTTCATGGATTTAAAAGGAGTTCAGCTAAATTTTGACTCTGGAAAGGGTTGAACTTTCTAACATATCTTCACTAACAATAGGCTTAATACAACTTGTCATTCAGCGAACATCAGCAGAAATCTTGGATATGGATGAATGGCTATTAACCTGTTTAACTTGTGCCATACACAACACAACTTTTAGTTTGTCTCAAATATTAACTCTTCTGACACAGTCCAGCCACATGTGGTCTAGCATTGTCTTGCATTAGGAGGAACCCAGGGCCAACCGCACCAGCATATGGTCTCACAAGGGTTCTGAGGATCTCATCTCGGAACCTAATTGACTACCTCTGGCGAGCGTGTGGAGGGCTGTGTGGCCCCCCAAAGAAATGCCACCCCACACCATTACTGACCCACTGCCAAACTGGCTGTGGATTTTGGAGGATGCTCAGGCAGCAGAACGTTCTCCACGGCGCCTCCAGACTCTGTCACGTCTATCACATGTGCTCAGTGTGAACCTGCTTTCATCTGTGAAGAGCACAGGGCGCCAGTGGTGGATTTGCCAAACCTGGTGTTCTCTGGCAAATGCCAAACATCCTGCATGGTGTTGGGCTGTAAGCACAACCCCCACCTGTGAACGACAGACCCATGCAGAAACATGCACATTTGTTGCCTGCTGGAGGTCATTTTGCAGGGCTCTGGTGGTGGTCCTCATGTTCCTCCTTTCACAAAGGTAGAGGTAGTGGTCCTACTGCTGGGTTGTTGCCCTCCTACCGCCTCCTATACGTCTTCTGATGTACTGGCCTGTCTCCTGGTAGCGCCTCCATGCTCTGGACACTGCTGACGGACACAGAAAACCTTATTCACATTGATGTGCCATCCTGAATGAGCTGCACTACCTGAGCCACTTGTGTGGGTTGTAGACTCCATCTCATGCTACTACTAGAGTGAAAGCACCACCAGCAATCAAAAGTGACCAAAACATCAGCCAGAAAGCATAGGAACTGAGAAGTGGTCTGTGGTCACCACCTGCAGAACCACTCCTTCATTGGGGGTGTCTTGCTAATTGCCTATAATTTCCACCTGTTGTGTATTCCATTTGCACAACAGCATGTGAAATCAATTGTCAATCAGTGTTGCTTCCTAAGTGGACAGTTTGATTTCAAAGCAGTGTGATTGACTTGGAGTTACATTGTGTTGTTTAAGTGTTCCCTTTATTTTTTTTCAGCAGTGTAATTTCAAATCTGTTAACCACTATTAATAATTTCCTGTTATCTATTATAGAAGAAAATCAGTTGCTGGTTTCTGACTTTTGCTTAGCGCATGTCCTTTGATGTCCATAAAGTTTCCAGCACTCTGTAGATCCCTTTCAATAGTTGCAATATTTAATAGTATTGATCACTAAAACTGCCTCTCTGTGTAGAGAGATGGACTTTCAGTAGAGCTTTAAAAGGCTGCTTTGACTTCAAGGTTCAAGTTGTCAGTAGCTGCTGTCGCAAGCACTGGCATTCATCCATTAGCTTGATTTGTTTAGCACGTGTCACAGATGCCTAATTCGATTGAGAAAATCACCACTTAGTAACATAGATGTCAAGTAAAGGCCCAAAGGTTAATGTTTTTAAAACGATTTGTTTCTTTGTGTATCTATTAGGACTGTGTAACCTTTTTATATTTATAAGTAACAGAATAGCTTTCCAGACATCAAGAAAAAAACATTTAGGGATGCTGCATCAAGTCTCTCTTACCAATCTGAATCATTTAGCAGTAGGTATTTGCTGATATCAAGTTTCAGTCTGAGAGATCATTCATCAATGCCTTGCAAAACATATACTTTAAAACACAATAGGATTCAAGCAGAGTAAATAATGTTTTTGTATCATCAGAAATATATAGTTTACCTTACTATTGTTGTTGCATTCACTAATGACCTTCTGAACACTGCAGTTGCCTTATTTGGATAGGGACAGATATTTTATTCCAACAGGAGTTTCTGTAGGACAGTCTTTTCTTTCTGATGTATGACTTGATGAATGCAGCTGCTTTCTAAAAATCCCCACATGCTCTTCTTTTGCTGACAATGTTTTTATGCTAAGTATTTTAAGTGCTAAACGAGAATAATTTTAATAATTTCTCTGTTGATAATTTGGTTGTAATATATTTGAGATCGGCTCCAGTTAATCGTGTGTGGACAAAGCGTACGGTACAAGTTGTGCTTCATAAAATTTGCGTTTTGCATAGCTTAGTAAAATTTATGACTAATAAATGAAAGTGTGCTAAAGTGTTTGAGCTGCTCTCTATTGAGTCCTCTGCTACTTGTACAGTTGTCTGGGCACATTGCCCAGAGGAGGTGACATCACACAGGCAGACATGAACTGCAACAGCCAATACCGTCTCTCTTTCCTTGTAAATGCCTTTGTGAAGAGTGGAAATAGGTAGATTGTTTAATAAAACCCAGATTCATTTGATCAACAAAATGATGTATGCACTCCTGAATACAGTTTTGCAAGCTTGTACAGAAAAATAAAACACAACTCTTACAAAATTATTGCGCAGAACTTTGTCCCATGGCCTGTTGGGCAACACTATGGGTAGTAAGGGCTGGGCGGTATGGCAGAACTTTTCTATCACGGTTCTTTAAAAAATCATATTGGTTTTACAGTATTTTACGATACTTTTTTTTTCCCACACACACAAGACTGTTCTCACCCACATTATCTTATAAGAAGTATTACTTATAATACTCTAGATTGGCTTTAAATAGCCCATGTTACTGTCATATGGACTGTATCTTGTTGTTTTTTTCATGTCCAGACACGGGTATTAGTACAGAATTAGAATTATTATGATTGCAGTTAAAATAGAACATTTTTATTGAACATAGTTTGCATAATCAGTGCAGTTAACCATCTTTGTCATTGAACATCCTATGAGGTATTTCAACTGGTAATACTTTGTTTTCAAAGCTTTGGAACTAACTATTTAAAAATATATTTCTCCTAAAGTTAGCTGTGTGACACGTGCCTTCTGAAATGTTACAAAGCTATGAAGCTGCTGGAAAAAGATTCCCATTATCAAGGTTCTTGGTCAGCTGTGTGTATGAATGTTTGGTTGTCAGTATGCGTAGTTTAAAGATATAAAAGTTATTGCAAGACATTTGTTTGCTAAAGTACTAAAACTCTTTCTTGTTTTATTAGATAAATGGGAAGGGTGGTTTGAGAAGGGGAGGGACTATAGAAACAAAGAGGGAGATGAATAGAGAAACCCTAGCTTATGCTTTCTTTTTCCTCCATCTCCATACTTTCCTGCACTCTGGTGCATGTGTGTTGGAAACATAAATGTCCATGTCCCCAGATGGCATCTAAATCGTTAGGGATGCACCGCTATGAAAATTTGGGCTGATACCGATGTCCGATATTAATCCCGCTGTTATGGCCGATAACCGATACGCACGGATATGGTATACGGTATATTTCCCTACACTTTTGACACCGTGGAAAATCAACCACACCATCTACATCGCTTCTCTGCTTGAGTTAAACCACCCCGCATTCCTGCGCCTCATCACTATCGCTGTCACATGACCAAACAAACACCACATGGATAACCCCCCCCCCCCGGAACACAGACAGAAACGTCAAAAAGATGGAAATAAATAAACATCGGTTGTTAATATCAGCCCTCTGTTACTTATTGGACCGATATGTTAAAAAATGCCTAACATCGACCGATACCGATGTTGATGCCGATATATCGTGCATCCCTATAAATCGTCCTGCCAATGTCTGGAGTCCGGAAGATATATAGCCTAAGCACTTAGCTGATGAAATCAACGTTACTTTATGAGAGAAGATAGCTAAAGACATGCTCTCACTCTAAATTTTTCCATTGATGCAGTGTTTCGTTTCATTTTCCATTGCTTCTTCTCTGGAATTTACAATAGATACTGTTTTAATTAGTGTTAATGAAATGCCCTAAAACCTCAGTCATATTCTCACAACCAATGTAACAGTGGAAAACCTGTTGAATCGAGCAACATTTGCAGGGTTATCTAAAATAATCTCAAGTGATGATCTGTGCATACAGTATAAGAATAAGCATCACACTACAGAATGCTTATGACCTAAACCCTAACTCTGACTTAAACAACAAACATGCAAAGCAGTTCCCCCATTACATATCACTTTGTTCAATCAGATCCTAAAAGGGGCTCTGATAAGACCACGGGCCTGGTGCGCTTTCAAAGCATGGAGCTGGAGTTGCCGAACCAAGAGGGATTGGCTGACACTTGCATACTGAGAACAATGGGGAAGAATTCAGTATTCTACTGTCATGACTTAGTGCCCTTTTTTTTACATGTTCAACTATCTCAGAATGTTATTTTGATTCTCTAAAAGTTTCCCAAAGTGGTTAGATAATTATTAGCAGAATTAATCACACACTAAGAAATGCATTCATTTTCACTTTCACTTTAAATCCTCTGGCCTCCTAATGTCCATTTATCATCTGCATAGCATTGCATTAAAATATGTATGGGAAATGTTTGGTCATTGCTAGGATGTTTAAGTTGCAGTTCTGTTTTGATCCTGTAGCAGTGCTGCACAAAGCATAATACAAGTTATATGGGCGTTTTGGTGGAATTTTTAACATGTTTTAAACATTTATATGTGGCATGCTGATTTTTCTGCTGATCATATTGTCTATGCTATGGGTTAAAATGCAAAGGAAGGTGACGTAAGGAATATATTTTTCTATGGCATCATGTCTTCCAACATAATTCAAATAAAAGGCTGGTACATAATAGTGTGACAGGGGTATTACAATCCATAGTGCTTACTAGCCTGTGACTACTTCCTGAGGTGAATCAGGGGTGTTGTATTTGTGGTTCAACTTCATCCTCAAGCTGTTTTGGGAATTTTCAGTGGATGGTGAGGCATAAGTAACCTGTAGATCAGAGGACAAAATAATGATCTGTTAGTGGCTGAAGTCTGTCTTCCAATGTCTTTGTTTAGGTTAAATTTAAACAAAACCTAAGGGCTAAACAATTTCAATTTTCAACTACTCTTTGTATTGGTGAAATTAAACCAAAGACTTGCCAACCTTGTACTAATAAGATGTTCTTGAATGTTCAGTGTATAAAGGGTACATTCCCTATGGTGAAAGTTCTTCTGTGCTGTTAGGATCTGATTGTATCCCTAAGTTTAAAAATTTTTTTTTTGCCAACAAAAATCTTTTTACATCTATTATTAAAATACAATACTATAACGCTATAGTTATCAAAGGATTTTAGATTTGAGAGAATGTAAATAATTAAACCAGGCTTTCCCATCAACGTGTCTTACAGCATTGCAACAGTGATTCATCACAATAGCCACAAAGGCATGTTCTTGTAGTGAGATCATGATTCATGATGCAGTTCTTCCTGGTTTACTGTAAGAGTGTAAGTTATGAGATGACCCAGTGTAGCAGGGTGGTGATCTGTCAGCTGAATTTGTCATCCTGCCTCAATGAGCGTCCTGGTTATGGCGGGTGTCGGCACAGCACCCAGACGGGGCTGATACAGTGGGGCAAAAAAGTATTTGGCAGCAACCGATTGTGCAAGTTGTCTTACCTAAAAAGATGCAATAGGTCTGTAACTTTCATCATAGGTACACTTCAACTGAGGCAGAATGTAAAAAAATACAGGAAATCACATTGTATGATTATTCAAGAATTTATTTGTATAATGGTGCAGATAAGTATTGTGCAGACCTGTTACTACTTCTTTTAGAAGCTCTTCTATCCTCCACTTGTTACCTGTGTTTTTGGCACTTGTTTGAACTCGTTATCTGTAAAAAAGACACCTGTCAACACCTTCAAACAGTCAGACTCTAATCTCCACCATGGCCAAGACCAGAGAGCTGTCTAAGGACACCAGGGGCAAGATTGTACTCTTACACAAGACTGGGATGAGTTAATCTACAAAAAGCAAACAGCTTGGTGAGAAGAGGTCAACTGTTGGAGCAATTATTAGATCACTGAATAAATACAAGATCACTGACAATCTACCTCGACCTGAGGCTTCATGCAAGATCCCATCTCATGGGATCTTGAACGGTGAGGAAACAGCCCAGAACTACACGAGGGGTAGTGGTCAATAACTTGAAGAGAGCTGGGATCACAGTAACAAAGGTTACTGTTAATAACGCACTACATTGTCATGGATTAAAATCTTGATGGTCCCCCTGTTTAAGCCAGTACATGTCCATGCCCGTCTGAAGTTTGCCAGAGACCATCTGGATGATTCAGAGGAGGATTGGGAGAATGTCATGTAGTCAGATGAGACCAAAGTAGAACTCTTTGGTATAAACACCACTTGCCATGTTTTGAAGGGGAAGAATGCTGAGTTGCATCCCAAGAACACCATACCCACTGTGAAGCATGGGGTCAGATTCACATACACCTTTAGCGTCGTTATTTAAGAAACTGAAGATTTTTTTCCATTTTTGACCTTAACACCTTCCATATGTGTTTTCATTTATAAATTATTTTCGTCGGAAGGAAACCTTCCTGGGCAGTTTGTTATATTTTGAAGCTAACTCAGCTGTTCATGGCCATAATACTAGACAGGTAATGGATCTCCATCTTCCAAACTTTACCACATGTAGAGGCCAATTTTAAATAAGATTTAAAGGTACACAGATATGGAATAGATTTTATCATGTGGCGAGACAATGCACCTCAATGAAGAGCTTTAAAAGAGTTTTAAGAGGCCTGCTGATGAACTAGCTTGTGCAATTAGCTGATTCTATTTCCCCCCTGTGTATTTTCGTTTTACTGAGAAATACTTGTTATATCACCAGTACTTACCATGACATTTTTTTTCTCACTAATGTTTTCATGAGTTGTATTATATCGTGTTGGCATTCTTTGGCTATTTTTTATTTTTCTTTGGTGGAGGCTTTAGATAAGCCATACTGGCTTTTGCCTTCTCCGGCACTGAATATGCACCAGTATGGCCTTTGGTGTTGTATTTTTTTTACGTGATAATAAAAAAGAAACAAAAGAACACCATACCCACTTTGAAGCATGGGGATGGAAACATTTTGCTTTGGGGCTGCTTTTATGCAAAAGCAACCGGACGACTGATCCTTATTAAGGAAGGGAGGAACGAGGCCATGTATTGTGGGATTTTGGACAAAAACCTCCTTCCATCAGTGAGAGCATTGAAGATGAAACGTGGTTGGATCTTCCAGCACGACAATGATCCCAAACACACCGCCTGGTGGACAACGAAGGAAGGGCTACGTAAAAAGCATTTCAAGGTTTTGGAATCGCTTAGCCAGTGTCCAGACCTTAATCAAATAGAGAATTTGTGGAGGGAGTTAAAAGTCCTTGTTGCCCAGCAACAGCCCAAAAACATCACAACTCTAGAGAAGATCTGCATGGAAGAATGGGACAAAATACCAGCTACAGTGTGTGCAAACCTGGTGAATACCTACAGGAAACATTTGATCTGTCCTTGCCAACAAGGTTACATTACAAAGTGTTGAGGTGAACTTTTGTTATTGACTCATACTTATTTTCTGCACCATTATACAGATCAATTCTTTATAAACCATACAATGGGATTTCCTGTATTATTTATTTTACATTCTGTCTCACAGTTGATGTGTACCTATGATGAACACTGTAGGTCATGATTCATTAGACGTTGCAGCAGAGTTGCTGTTTGCCTTTGATCATTTGGATTGGAACTACTGGCTGTGTTTTAGTAAATCAGATTAGATATAGATATGTTATCAATGAGACAGCCCTCTGTTTAAAGGTAGCTGGAGAGATTCCACGTTGAGCATGAGCAGTCTAAATTATTTTATGACATAGTAAAGTTTGGACTCTTTTCCGCTAAAATAAAACTTCAAATCAAACCTGAATGCAACTGCCTGAATGCACTGACGTCACTAATCTAATGTGAGTATTTTGGAAAGATGTGATACAACTGCAGTGGGATGGAAAAGTTTGGTGTTATGTGCCCAAATGAGTTCATTAGGCAGCTGTCAGTCATCTCATTGTTTATGTGAATAGAGGTAAGAATACAAATATTGCCCCTGGTCAGGATTTTACTTTATTATTATTTTTAAACTGTAAGCTATTTGCTTTTATTTACAATTATGTTTGAAATAGGATGAACTAACCAAAACCTTTGATTCACTAATTAAGGAGTCATGATCCCAACTTTATTCATTAAAATATAAAAAAAGTTTACATCTCTTACTTTCTTTCTTTCTCATCTCTGAAGCCGCATGTTATCTTTTTTCTCTACTTTCCTCTGATGTTTTCGAGTTTTTCTAAAAATCTTAAAGTTGGTAGTGTAGAGTACCAGACACATTTAATGGGTCCTATGTAAAATCTTATCTTGTCACTACGCACACATGAGAAACTTCCCAGTATCATTCTGATAGCTGAGCCTCTGTGCTGCATTTCTTTAAATGTTTCTTTAAAGCAACACAATGTAGTTTTTCAACTTTCATATATTTCCAAGACCCTTGTGATGGTACATCGACTTACAATAGGTTGAATGACACGCATGCCATAGCCTGACGGGGTCTGTATTGCTTTTACTGGCACTACGTAACTTCGGGTTGTGGGTAGTAACCTGTGCACAAAAAGAACTACAAAATTCGAGTGCTGCTTTACGGCATGCCACACTTCCACCCCCCACGTGAGACAAACAAGCATTTGTTTGCTGGCTGCTACCGTGTAGGGGCTACATTCTTGCAAGAAAATATGTGATAGACAGACAGTCATATTTTAGGCTACCTAGCAGGCTGATAGTCTTATTTATTTTTCTGGTGAAGGAATCTTGCCTCAGGCTATAATGCAAATCCATTTTTCAACTTTACAGATTCGTCTATGGTAGCTTGATATTACAATATTGACGATTATGGCTATTAGGCTACCTACCACAATAAACTGAATCGAATTAGCTTATCCATTATGTAAAACGGTAGCCAATAGGGTGCTATAATGACGCTGGCTTGTAAACGTGAGCTACACGATCTTTTGGCGTTTGAAGAAAAAAACATGAAATTATATTCACATGTATGGCGGCGTCGAGCTGTCAGTCTTATAAAAAAGAAATTAGACCGTATCAAGTTATAACATGATAGTTTATTGTAAAAACGTGAAACTATCATGTTATAATGTGATATGGTCTAATTTCCTTATTATATGACTGACAGCTCGACGCCGCCATACATATGACATGCTGAAATATAGAAAATGTACCTGGGATGAAGACATTTGATACGCAATGAAGGCTGCCCAAGACGTGAAAATCTGTAACGTTAGAGGGTATCGCTTGTCAATGCATGTGAATCCCCTGGTGTAACCATAAGAAATTTTACGACAGTAGTAGAAAACTATACCTTTTTCCCAACTGTAGGGGGACCTCGAGAGCAAAACTTACATAGTATTGCTTTAATTGACAAACACTTAGGTGTTTTTGTGTTGTCATGATAGATTTAGCAGATTTTCTATATACTTGTACTAATAATATTGATTAGTCACACCTGTTAGTTTTCAGAAAGTAAATTTATCCCAGTAAATATGGGGACTGAAGGGATTGGAGAAAATGTTGGATTTGTACCTGCCTAACTCAGACAACATGCTGTCATTTGAAGGATTTAGGCTTAAAGATCTCATGACACGAAGCTGACTTCATGTAAATGTATTATGATATAATGCACCTTGTCAAAGTATGTGGTTGTGTAAATGTATGAGCTGAACAGACTTGATTTTACGTGATAATTAGAGTTTCAAAAATATTAGCTTAACCGCGACTTCGAAGCTACGTCTCCATGTGACGTCAGCGACAGAACCGCTCAGGCTGGACAATCCGAAAACTACCGCTGTCAGGCATGATGGAGGCGCTCATATTTGAAGGCTCGGAAGATTCTTCCTCCAGTTTTAGCCTTGAGATGGTTTTAGAGGTGGAACATGCAGCAGGTTCTGGTGCTTCTAGAGGCATCAAACTGTACAGGTACGAGCCGTACACAACGACTGAGATGGATAGAAGAAAGCGGGTCAGAGAAGCTGACAGCGGGAGAAGTGACATCAGGGAAACACAGGTTGGTAAGGATTAGAAATAACTTAATCGTGGCTTCTTTTAAAAAAAATAATTAACAAAATTATATAAATGAGCATAATAATATTAACGTGTGATTTTAGTAGTGACCTGAAAAATAAACATTAGCCTACATAATGTAAATATGGTAAATCAGTTTTAAAACTAAAAATAATAAACTTATCCAGACGTACTTATTTATAAGGTCTGAGACTGATATCGGAAAAATAAAATTATATTGTAGGCAAACATTCAAGGCAAACAACAAGCTAGTAGCCTAAGACTTCATTACAATTCTTCTTTATGATTATCTTACCAATTTATTAGTTTCAGGTGAAACACGTTCATTTAATTTCTTTGTCAAACGCACTAAATAGAGTTTGAATTATTCAAAATTATAGTAAAACTGCTTTAAATATGTACCTGTCTCTTCTGGACAAGGGCGTCAGTTTGGTTTTAAAACTGTTGGGGACAGTTATTGATTTTTCATATAGCCTATAATTATTCAGCAGTTGGCTACATAGGCTAAATGCGCAGTAATAAAACGCGTTCACTTTACAACCCTTGCTGTTCTGTGCGGGGAAACTTTAACAGTTCAGAGTCCTGCAATGGGGCGGCTACCCGCGGGTGGATTATTCCAAAACAAAAAAAGAGAAATTATGAATTCTACTATAATTTACATTTAATCAGGGATCCCGTTATTTTCCGTCTTTGACAGTTTTTTAACTTTTGAAAAAATCTGAAACATTCAATATTATTTAATTCTTCATTCATTTTAGTTAATATTCAGCCCGAACAATCTGAACAAAGAATCTCCATCGTGCCATCACACATGGAGCAGATGAAAACATGTACTAAATATGAACATTTTACCTGCAGTCTCACAACTTTCTCATGGTCTATAGACGCGAATTACGCACCTGCTTGTGCATAAGGGACGCTGAATCCGCTCCGGTTGCACACTGGAGACTAGAATAACAAAGCGCCACTTCTTTCTCAACTTTCTTATTGCCTCAGCTGGATGAAATAGTGTTTCATTGAGTACGGTGTCCAGGTCTGATATGATGCTCAGATGCTCTCATAAGAATCGTTTTTGATTGATTCAGTTTCCTAAATTCTGTGCATAAAGTTGAAAATCACCTGGTCAGTGGCATGAATTGTAAACTTTCACAATGAAGGACAGCTGTTAGTTCGGGTCCACAGGTGTTTCTGATTATTGTAATGACTGATGAATAGAGGTTGCGTCATAATAAACTGAGGGCAAAAGCTCATCAAACAAACACTCTTCAGATGGTAGGCCTATTCTAACTCTGGGTCTTTGGGAAACTTAAATAAACTGACAGTCCTTGTGTGTATTTGAGCAAAATCCCGCAACACAACGCGAAGGCATTGGGATCACTTTTCTTTGTCAAAAATAGAAAATAGCGGTCCCAGTCACAGCTGAAAAGCCGCTGTCAAATGTGCCAACAGACGTAATGCGTTCTCTCGCTAACGTCACTCCAGCTTTCTGCTCGTTTAGTGCGCAGTGATACTGAAAATGCTAGTCACCGCAGCGTTCTTTTGCTCTCAGTAGGGTTATGCAAGGCGTGTTTATGACTTTGACATAGTCCATTGGGTTCAGATTTCTTTATTTTATGTTATGTTTAAAAATGTCGACTTCGTGTCATGAGGTCTTTAACTATTTATCATCTAATGCCACTGAGAGTGCAGACCATAGAAGAGAAGCATGGAAGGAAGACTTGGGTACAGATACAGTGGCTTGCAAAATTATTTGCCCCCCTTGAATTCTTCCGCATTTTGTCACATTACAGCCACAAACATTAATCAGTTTTATTGGAATTCCACGTGAAAGACCGATGCAAAGTGGTGTACACGTGAGAAGTGGAACGAAAATCATACATGATTCCGAACATTTTTTACAAATCAATAACTGAAAAGTGGGGTGTGCGTAATTATTCAGCCCCCTGAGTCAATACTTTGTAGAACCACCTTTTGCTGCAATTCCAGCGTCCAGTCTTTTAGGGTATGTCTCTACCAGCTTTGCACATCTAGAGACTGAAATTCTTGCCCATTCTTCTTTGCAAAACAGCTCCAGCTCAGTCAGATTAGATGGACAGCGTTTGTGAACAGCAGTTTTCAGATCTTGCCACAGATTCTCGATTGGATTTAGATCTGGACTTTGACTGGGCCATTCTAACACATGGATATGTTTTGTTTTAAACCATTCCATTGTTGCCCTGGCTTTATGTTTAGGGTCGTTGTCCTGCTGGAAGGTGAACCTCCGCCCCAGTCTCAAGTCTTTTGCAGACTCCAAGAGGTTTTCTTCCAAGATTGCCCTGTATTTGACTCCATCCATCTTCCCATCAACTCTGACCAGCTTCCCTGTCCCTGCTGAAGAGAAGCACCCCCAGAGCATGATGCTGCCACCATCATGTTTGACAGTGGGGATGGTGTGTTCAGAGTGATGTGCAGTGTTAGTTTTCCGCCACACATAGCTTTTTGCATTTTGGTCTCATCTGACCAGAGCACCTTCTTCCACATGTTTGCTGTGTCCCCCACATGGCTTGTGACAAACTGCAAACGGGACTTCTTATGGTTTTCTTTTAACAATGGCTTTCTTCTTGCCACTCTTCCTTAAAGGCCAACTTTGTGCAGTGAACAACTAATAGTTGTCCTATGGACAGATTCCCCCACCTGAGCTGTAGATCTCTGCAGCTCGTCCAGAGTCACCATGGGCCTCTTGGCTGCATTTCTGATCAGCGCTCTCCTTGTTTGGTCTGTGAGTTTAGGTGGACGGCCTTGTCTTGGTAGGTTTACAGTTGTGCCATACTCCTTCCATTTCTAAATGATTGCTTTAACAGTGCTCCGTGGGATGTTCAAGGCTTGGGAAATCTTTTTGTAGCCTAAGCCTGCTTTAAATTTCTCAATAACTTTATCCCTGACCTGTCTGGTGTGTTCTTTGGACTTCATGGTGTTGTTCCTCCCAACATTCTCTTAGACAACCTCTGAGGCCGTCACAGGGCAGCTGTATTTGTACTGACATTAGATTACACACAGGTGCACTCTATTTAGTCATTAGCACTCATCAGACAATGTCTATGGGCAACTGACTGCACTCAGACCAAAGGGGGCTGAATAATTACACACACCCCACTTTTCAGTTATTTATTTGTAAAAAAAAATTGGAATCATGTATGATTTTCGTTCCACTTCTCACGTGTACACCACTTTGTATTGGTCTTTCACTTGGAATTCCAATAAAATTGATTCATGTTTTTGGCTGTAATGTGACAAAATGTGGAAAAGTTCAAGGGGGCCGAATACTTTTGCAAGTTGTGAGACTTAGTGTATGCAAAATACCAATCCTCCAATTTCATTGGAGGATTGGTATTTTGCATGCACTAAGTCTCACACCCATACAGTCAATACCCGATTTAGATTATTGCAGTATAAATGGCTAAACAGATCTTATGTCATCCCAGTTAAGCTAAACAAATATAATAGAAACATTCTGGATGTATGGATAAAATGCACTGAGGGGAAGCGGACAGTAATCCATTGTATGTGGCAATGTAACAAGATAAAATCTTTTTGGAGGGATATTAGAACAGCAATAGAGAAAAGGGTTTTGAAAAACATCCCAATGGATCCTACACTTTTAGTTTTAGGACTTCATCCCAAAGGTCATAAATACAACAAAAGTGAACAAATATTAACAGACATGGTTCTGTTACGTGCTAAAAAAGCCATAGCAATGTTGGAAGAAGAATAGTAGACCAAGCGTGGCATACTGGGTGAGGCAAATGTTAATAACTTTCTCTCTAGAAAGAGTGACATGCAAAAAGGAAGGGAGGACATTTTTGAAAACGTATGGAAACCTTTTGACGTGTTAAGAGTATTAATTTTCGAAATGACAATGTGGAGGAATAATCATTTGGCTATGGAGAGTGTAATCTCTTCAGCCGTCATCTGTTGGGGTAGCAGCATCAGAGCCAGGGATTTAAATAGGCTAAACAACCTGATAAAGAAGGCTGGTTCTGTTCTTGGGATAACTGTGGAACATCTGGACATGATGATGCAAAGAAGGATTCTTCATAAAATCAAAAAGATTATGGACAACCCTGAGCATCCTCTTCATGAGACAGTCATACAACAACAGAGCGTCTTCAGTCGGAGGCTTCTTCAGTTTTGCTGCAATACAGACCGCTACAGGAAATCCTTCCTGCCCACAGCTATCATCATCTACAACAACTCCTTAAAGAATTAATTATATGAGCTATACCAATACTTAATTTACCTCTGGGATCAATAAAGTATTTTTGAATTGAACTGAATTGAATTAGAGCAGACCTAACAAGTTCAAATATCCGTAACTACATTAAAGGTATAAAAACATGTACAATTGTTTATGGCTGAGAATCTGTCTTGTCTGCTTGTAACCTTTTTTGTTTTCTTTTGTTTGTGTGTTTTGTTCATAAGACGTATCACAACAAGCCCTTGTAAATGAGACAGTGTTCTGCTATAATTGTGCTTATACCTGTAAGTGCATGAGTGTGTACAAGACAATTGTCAATAACTAGACTGTATTGTTAAAAAGATTAAATAAAATTATCACAGTAATTGAATGTTTTTGACTAAGAAATGTCAGATGCAAGAACTGCTTCAATTATTGCACTAACTTATTTTTTTCTCTTCTTTCTCCACACCTTCCCTTCATCAGGCTACCTGCCCAATGGTATCCATGCAGTGGAGGCCATGTTAGCAGCCGCGAGCATCGGCGCCATTTGGAGCTCCACATCAGTCGATTTTGGAGTTAATGTGAGGATTGGCCTGATTTATTTATGTTTAATTTATATTGCTGATAGGTTTATAAACCCATAACACTATCTCAGGGGCTTTTTCTAAACAATGACTCTTGATTTAAAAGATATTGTATTCAAAGACGTGCTAAATTAAGCAAAAACAATCTGTTGGTTATACCGTCCTATAATCAGAGCTGGGAGAAATCAGTAATTATTGTGTGTTTTAGTTATGTCACAGTGATATATTACTTTTTTCCCCCCACAATAATATTTCTAGGTATTTATGAGATATCAGGTTTTTTTTTTACTTTACCTTGAAGCTTCTTATTTCCAAAGGTTTTCCTGCCATAAAAAGTCTCTTCTTTCTGTATTTGATCTGTTACCGCTCCCTCTGGCTGATCTGATAATTATGTTTTACTATTTTGATGAAAGCTATTGCTTTCATGCATCTAGCTGTAAATTACTATTTACCATGTTGCTTATTGATATGTTATTGAACATTGCTTTAAAACCTAGGTCAAACATGTGTTGTGTTTTACTTCCAGCATATTTTCTGTCTTGCCTTGAGTCTTTCTGTAGAATTGTAAGTTATTTTAGTGTAATATTTGTCCTTATTCACTGATTGGTTTTAATTCTTAACTTTTTTTTCTTCCATCCAGGGTGTCCTTGACAGATTTTCTCAAATTCAGCCCAAGCTGATCTTCTCAGTTGCTGCTGTGGTGTACAACGGCAAAACACACGACCACATGGAAAAGCTGACAAGCGTTGTGAAAGGTTGTTGACTATGTTTGCATGCAATCTAATGTTTTTTTCTTTTTCTCCATACTTTTCTTATGATTAAATAAAACCTAAAAGGATTTTTGGTTTCTCTTGGCATTTAGAATACTACTTACGGTAAAGCCAAGAAATCTGAATACATTTTCATAGCAGAGTTTTATCAATGGTCAGAATTTAACAATACGAACAGTTAATGTTTAGTATGTTTAGCATCCAAAGAATCACTAATGAGGATATGACGATAACACATGCTTGGCTCTGGGAAATCCTTTGAGCTTTTAGACAAATTCTTTGTATGTAGAGAACACAAAAGCATCAACGTATTTCCCACTTTCTTCCTGTCTCAGGTTTACCTGACCTGAATAAAGTGGTTGTAATTCCCTATGTTTTGTCCAAGGAAGAGACCAACCTCTCTAAAATTCCCAACAGGTGGGTTTTAAGAAAAATTCCGGAAGTTTTAAATTGTAATTACTTTATCTTCTTAGAAAAAGGGTGTTTTGAATATTTTCTCTCTGGCATAATGTCAGAATTCTTATGTAGTATTTTCCCCCCCAATATGTGTAGTGAATTCCTTGATGACTTTTTGGCATCTGGTCGTGGCGAAGGGGACCAGTTCCCCCAACTGGAGTTTGAGCAGCTTCCTTTCAACCAGCCTCTGTTTATTATGTACTCTTCTGGAACCACAGGAGCTCCTAAATGTATGGTCCACTCAGCTGGGGTAAGAAACAAAGTCATCCGTTAAGCCTGCTTTCCACCTCACGCGTAAGAGAGGCGGTAACGTCTGTGAAGCGTAATATGCAGCTGATAGCCACCATTATAGTCGATGGGTCCGTTTCCACCAGCAGAGTAAAGCATCTGGAAAATTTCCAAAATGAAAGATTCATGCAAATTTGTGGTTGCTTAGCTATGAAAAAAAACAAAAAAAAAACGTAATTAGCTGTGACACCAAAGTTGAAGTCAGTCGGTCTGGGTCAAATTTGTTCATTTTCGTCATGGACGGCGAGAAGTTAATATGATACCAGTGATCATTTTTACAAGGACAATGTGAAAAATGAGAAGGCATGGACAGAAATGTCTGCAGTTTTGGGAGTGGTTGGGGAGTTTATGATACTTATTAACATAGAATTTTATTTTTTTTTGCATACTACCCATTCAGTTATGCAACTGCAATTATCTTGTGATTTCGTGATCTCTCGGGACCAGCTGGGTGAAACACAGTCGCAAGTGATACTCGTCTAAAATCCTCCCGGTGGGAAGGGATGTGCTGCTGAGCTCGTGAGTAAAATGCGTCTATTACGTGATGCACCGCTTACGTGCCCGGTGGAAAGCAGGGGTTATTGTAACAAAGAAAAAAACTATTCATCGTACAATCACTGACTGGTCAATGTCTCAGGCTGTGTTCTTATCACTCTTATTGGCTGTATAACTGTTTTGCTTTTGGATTTGGGTTTGGGTTTTTGACTGCTTTACAAAAGTTAGACAGCTGTTTCCCTTACTGTTAAAAGCACCTAGTAGTCACATCTGCCACTGAGCTTTCCTTTATGTGCTGTCTCAATTTCAGTTTAAACCACTAAGGCTTTTGTATTTGTTTTTTTTTGTTTCAGTTGTTGGAACATCATTTCCTGTCTGTATTGATTTGTGTTAATAACCACAACAGTCTGGTCTATTACAGAAATAATAATATCCAGCTTTCAATCACAAGACCGCAGCAATGTTTTTCTACATCAGCAAAATAGCTTCTTTATTTTCCAGGTGATATGTTAGTTGATTTAGACACTGGAAAAGCCCCTTCACTAACTTTGTTATGGATCTCCGTCTCCTTGCGCTGATTTATTAACCAGCATATTCTTCTGCACCTGCCTTTTTGTTTTGAAAAACAGTGTCAGCAGCACTATTCTTCAGGTCTCAAAATTCCTTAACCCATCTCCTACTAACCTTCATTTGGCTAACTATAGCCGACCACTGACCTGAAGTGATTCACTGTTGTCATGATGGTGCACTGGCTAATCCACTATCGCATGTAATTGTTGTTCTTTCAAAGGTCAGACTTAATCTTGCAAACAAACCAGCATGCAAAGATGGGGAAAAAAACAATGTGCCAGTGGTAATGCAGATGACAAGTGACCTCCTGTATGGCACCAGCACTGGGTCAAGGGGGCATCCTAGGGCAGAGTTGACTTTCTTGATGAGCTTATCTAATCGCTTCCTCTCAGCTGTAGAGAAGTTGCTGCTCCTACAAACAACACCATACAAGGTAGCTGATGCCATCACGGAGTCAAAAAAGGTCTTCAGGAGTGCCCCCTGCACTGTAAAAGAACTTAAGCCTCATCAGCAGGTAGTGTCTGCTCTGAACCTTCCTGTAAAGAGCATCAGTATTGTGACTCTAGTCCAGTTAATTGTTCAGGTGAACACCCAGGTACTTATCAGATTATTAGGTTTAGGAGATGGTTACCCAATAAAGAATGTTATTGAAAATCTTCATTTTGTATTCACTCAAGGTTTTTTTTTGTTTTTGCGTGTCTGATTAAACAATTAGTTTTATCATGAACATGTCTGCAAGGATAGGCGGGTTTAGATAATTGCGGGATGGATCAAACATGTCTGAATCAAAACACAAAAACAGATTAAAAATCTATAAGGGGGCACATACTTGTTCACAGCACTGTATATTTTTACTTTCACTGTGTACATACTGTGAAAAAGTGGCATTTTGCACTCATGGTTCTAATACTGTGTGGGTCCCATTAAAATAAATGTTGAAGGCTTTGGTTTTGGATGCGTAAGGCAAAATGTGTTGAAGGGTGGAGAGTGTTAAATGCTTCAAAGTCCCTTAAAGCAAGTGGGTGACATCTGGCTTTATGCTTTAGAAGTTAGACTTCTTAACTGACTTCACGCCACAGAACTGACACATTAGGGTCGTGTTATTTGATCCTAAAAAAGACTTACGTGGATTAGTATTTACTACAGTAGAATCTGTCTCTGTTATTATCCAAGGTGCTTTCTGATTCTATCTACAGTTTTCAAAGCAACTGATAGAAGTTAACCTCTTAAACTTCTTGTGATTTGCTTACTGGTTTTATTTGGATCCACACAACAGCTGCAGCTAAAAAAGGAACAATTTGCTGTCACACTTTCTACCACCACAAGATGGCAGCAGACCTCTACTGAATTTCAATTTCCCTTGTTAGGTCGAGTTTTGGATAAATTAGATTTTAAAAGGACATTAATGCTTGGAGAAATAACTGTTCACATTTAATTAAAGTACTCAACTCCAGCATTTTTAAAAATAATCTCTTTTTTTGTTTTCTTTTTTCCAACTTTGCCAATGTTTTTTTATCTAAACCTCTGCACTTTTTTTATATTTTTTCTCTCACTCCCCATCTAGACATTTTACCTTTCCTCTCCCCCTAGTATTTTTCCCTCTCTTTGTTCCCATATCCCATCTCTTTCCTTTGTGCTTCCTCCCTCTTTGCATTCCGCCGATAATTGGGCCGTAATGCACTGCCGGAAACATGTCGCATTGTGACAATGGCAGTCCTCACTGCCTCAGCCAATTAGCCGTGGTACTGTTCTGCTTTCTGCTTTGTTACGGCTCTGTTAACATCCTGTCAGTGGCAAAATGGCACAGACCAAACGGCGGATATGGCAGCTGAGCCTCACCAAAGTTTCTGTGCAAAATTGTACACACACGCGCACACACACACACACACACACACACACACACACACACACACACACACACACACACACACACACACACATACATGCAGGTGAAGCACATATTTTAAAAAGTGGGAAGCTTAGACCTAAAATGCAGAATTGCTCACTGCAGTTTACACCCTCCTCCAGCGAAAATGACCTAACCAACTGTGAAGAGCTAGAGACCCTGATCTTTCCACAAATAGTTTGGTTTGTTAAACAAAGCATGGACTGTTGACTGAGGTTACAAGCACTGATTTTGTGATTTGTAAAGTGTGTGCTATTTGGACAAAGGTATACACAGGGGAAAAAATATTCATTACAGTTTTGCCAGAAACATTTGAGATTTTTGTTTTCAACAGACTTGGTTAAAAAACTAAGTGCTGAAAAAAATAAAAGCAGCACTCACAATAAACACTGACACCCCTCGTAAAGATGTGTAAAGGACAATGATGAATAAAAATTTTCAAAGTTTGAAACTGCTGGACGTCTAAAAACACCAAAATTCCAACTATTCATCCATTCATTGTCTATAGCTGCTCATCTTTTTCCTCCTGCAGTCAATGGGTGAGAGGCAGGGTACACCCTGGGCAGGTCACTAGCCCATCAAGGTCAACAAAGAGACACACAGGGCAAACTATCATGCATATAAACCTACGGATAATTTAGAGAGACCAATTAACTTAAAAGTCATGGTTTTGGACTGGGAGAAAGCCGTAGTATCTGACGAGAACCCACAAATGCACAGGGAGGACATGCAACTCCATGCAGAAAGATCCCAGACGGGATTCGAAACCAGGACCTTACCTCACCACTGTGCAGCCTCGACCCCAAACTTTGTCTTTTCGTTTAACCACTATGCAGAAGGATGGTTAATGAGATTTAAAAAACAACATTGAAAGCTTACTATTAAAGTACTGCAGCAGAGCGCTGCATCTACTTATCTTTACCAGGGGTTCCAATAATAGCAAAGGGTTCTGCATTATCAGTATTTGCATTAAAGTCTCTTGCCTTTAGCAAAGAGAGAGCAGTTTTATTTAATCCGACTTTGTTTGTTCTTTACTTGTTTTAATCTTAGAATTCTGTTTCTAAAGCCATTAAATCTCTGATCTGTGTTTTTGCATCTTTTACTCTTAGCTTACAGTAAAGCTAACCTTGTTGATTTTAAAAGTGCCTTTATAAATAAACTGGTAATAGTAAGTGATAATCAAAGAGAACATGATGCACTCTAACAACCTCACTCACTTCCTCGTCTCCTTAGGGCACTCTCATCCAGCATTTGAAAGAGCACATTCTGCATGGCAATATGACCTCCAGTGATGTCATCATTTACTACACCACTGTAAGTTGCTGTTTTTTTTACCATCAGTATTAAAACAGTTAAAAACCCCAACATCTTAAAGCCAACTTGAAGACATTTAGATTCAAGGTTTCTGCACTGTAAAAGTACAACTAAAGTGGATTTATAAAGTTTTTGTTTCTGAAGGCTTAAAAGTTTGTGACACCTCATCAGCTGATGTTGTTATAGCATTTCTATGTTTTTCACTCCCTTTTCATTGCAACAGATCTGTAAGTAGGATTCCTGCTGGTAGCCCAGACAATTTCCAAGCTTTTCTTTGAATTGATGTGCACATGAAAGTATAACAACAACTAGAAATTCTCTTCCCAGATTTATTGGTAATTGTAGCCTTGTCGTCTCTTTTGATCAAATTTAGTTGTTGAGCAAAGCTTCATATATTGATCTCATGGTATGCACATTTCTTTTCTTTGTGGTTCAGATGCAACAACCTGAGTTCCTGCAAATTGCTTTAGAGAGCTACCAACCTCCCACCTGAGGAACTTCTCATTCTCCTATTTTGACTAAATATGTCCAGCTAGGTCTAGAAAAATCATTTGACATCTAAAACTAACTTGGTGCTAAAGCTTTGTTTAAATCTCCTCCTATACGAACACTTTATTAAACTATGTTCAGCAGAAATTTTTTGCCACTATGTAAATACAAGCATTACCTTATCACCTTAATACTTGGTTCATAATTACTATTGCATAACTTTTTCTGCTTTAAATTTGATCATCTAAAGTAATCAGCACACGGATAATGTAAAAAAAAAGCCAGAATGAAAAAAAAGATTCACATGAATTGGTATGAGTATGAATAACTGGATGTCGACTGATAGTGATTTCTTCTGGTTTATGAACCTATTTCATGTTGTACACCCTTCCTAATTCTGATGTGTTCCACCAACTGTTAAGAAAGTTAATGTAAAGTAAGTCATCTCTTCCTCTTTTTATACAGAGGGAACTTCACGTTAAGTTTTCAGCAGACAGGGCAAGAGAAAACACACTTTTAAGAAATCATCAAATTCTTCTGGAAAAATAATAAAATCAAGCTAGACTTTAGGCCTGGCACATACTTGTATGATTTAAAAAAAAATCATACAGGGCTCTGTGCAGTTTTGATATAAAATCTTGATTTTAACCCGTCACACTGTATGACAGTAGATGCAAGACTGTACTGTTAAGTCTTCTCTATTATGGAAACCCTGAGATACTTAATTTGCCATGAGTCCCAGAAGGCGTTTAAGTATTTAATTCAAACATGTCTGGCCAGACCATGGAGGGGACAGAGTTACTCGTGCATCACCCTAACCAACCTTTCTAACTAACCGCTTAAGTAGTATTCCGCAATCATTGTTTATCTCTGTAGATCTCTTCTCCAACGTTCACGCCCTGCCTCCAGAGTAACCGCTTCATGCGAGTCATAGCAACGCATAAAGATTTGTTTCCACAGCAGAATCATGTCAGAGAAATCTGACAGATATCTGTTCAACAATAAATGGAACCTAAGAGGAGGTTTTTGCTTCCAATATTAAAGTTGGACTCTGAGAAGAAAGTGAAGAAGATGAGGAGAAGGAGACAGGTGTGGGACTGCTTATGGGCCAAAGAAGACAATAATTATACAACAGTTGCACCAGCAGTCACACTGCACAGTTTTCTCAGTTAAAACAATTACGTATATTTGTAGTTGGTGTTTGGCCGTGAGAGTCCCTGCTAAATAGACGACATGTACATCTGTTGACCAAAAATGGTCTCTTTCAGTTAGTAACCGTTTTTCTCACAACAGCCAGTAACTGCTGCCTACTGAGAGTTTTTTATAGAGTTCTTAAACAGTATGATAAAGTCAGGAAAAATATGACATTTGCTTATTATTTTCCAGGTCTGGATAAGTAGATATATAAAATATGGGAGAATGTTTTCCTTCCCCCCCATTTTCTGTTGGATAACAATCTATTAATGCTTGATAATATTTGCATTTATATGGGTTTACATTTAAATTATTTACATGAAATTACACCCTTTATGTATCAAGCTTTCGGCTTACTGACTAAACTTACTGACACTGATTCAAAATAAAGAAATGATTTAAACTCCTTGAATTCTAAAAAGTTTTCAATTCAGGTTGAACTAGACTTGTGATAGTTAAACTGCATTGCCAAAGAAGTTCTAAAAAGCTATTTTTAGGAATTTATACAAACAGAATAAAAGTACTTCAAGGTTCAAGAATTCATTTAACTGTGTTTTAATGAATTCACATTTTTTAAAGATAATTTAGTCCTTATTTGATTTGATTTAACTCTATGAAATAGATTAATAAAAGCTGAACAGCTGAGTGATGCTAGAAACCAAGAAAGCAAGAAAATGTCAAACTGAATGTCAAAAACCAATTTTACTAATTTGTTGTTTCATGATTTATGAAGCTTACAGTGATATACTAACTTCTATTTGAGAAGGTTAAACAAATGTAGAAAAACAAGTTTAGAATAGAATGTAATCTGAAATGGAAAAATGTGTGGGAACCCAGCTTTTATGTCAAGGAAAATAATTGAGAGGTATTTGTGCAGTTTTCAGTGGATTTTTCACAGTTTTTGATATTTCCTCAGTGTAGATAAGATATTATCTTGTGACATCAGCTTCATAATAAGACAATTTTTTTTTTTATTAAAAGCCTAATATTTGGGTTTAATACATGCATTTTGCTTTTATTTTATGTACATGTAGTTAAACCGAGTATTAAAAGTGATGAAAATCTATTATTCAGTCTCCATACTTTGGCTGGGAATAAAATGTTTACTCTAACTACCAGTCCCAAATCATGTCCAAACTTAGATTTCTGCTTGAAGTTGTCTAATTTATCTTCTTTCAACAGAGTAATCAACTGTCTGACCAAAACTATCGCCACCACTCGGTGTTGTTAAAGCCGCTGTTTTAGCTATGCAGATGCTTTTTTACAGAGTGGAATCAATATTCGCATTAATAGTACCAACGGTGAATGGCGCCAAAGCTGTACCGCAGCATGCTGCCAAATGAGAAATGCAATCATGCGAATCGCTGACTGCGGGAGTCGTCCATTTATCCAAGCTGATGACAAAAGGAGTGTTTATTTCAGATAACTTATCACTGTGTATGGATTTGTGTCTGTGTGTTTTCTTAGACCGGCTGGATGATGTGGAACTGGTTGGTGTCCGCTCTGGCAGTGGGGGCATCAGTGGTTTTATATGATGGTTCACCGCTAATGCCAACAGCCGATGTGCTCTGGAACCTGACGGACAAACTGGGGTGAGCTTGCAATGCATACATGCACAAAAACATACAAGGTGACAGGAATGGTGTGTTGTGTGTTGATTGTCGAGTAAAATCCTCCTAGGAGACATAAGTGTGGGTTTTTACAGATTTTCTAGAAATGTGCTACTTTCTTTCAAGGGGAGAGTGGAGTATCACACTGAAAGGAAAGTTTCCTTTTGAAATTGTCATTTAAATGTTTTCAACCCCTGTGGGGCTTGCAGAGTTTTTTTTTTGGGGGGGGGGGGTAAAAATATTAAGCAAATGAGGACAATAATATTTTATAATATACATTTTTCATGTCTGTTATAGAACACGCGCCACAGTAATTGGCATCTCTGGTAAAGATAAATGAACAGATTTAAAATAATCACACAGCATAATCTTACAGATAAATTGTTTAAAAAAAGATCCAACCTTTTAATTTAAGTACATTATTTCAGAGGGGGGAAAACTCTGTTTAAAAATGAAATTGTGCCAAAGTTAGAAGTAACACTAACAACTCCTTTTTTTTTTAAACAAAATGAAAGTTTGAAACTGAAGTTATTCTTTACCATCTGAAACATGAGTGTTAAAAAAATATTTTATTTTTCATACTTCATACTCCTGTTTCCTTGTTGCATGCACAAGGTGTGTTTTTCTTCTTCTTCAACTAGAGTTGGCAGGATATGATCGGCATACCTGTTAAGCAGCAGACGGCAGGCGAGCTTTCCAAATAGATAGATTTCCTCGTTAACCAGCTAATATTTGCTTGTTTTCACAAACTATATTTTTTTTTCTTCTACCTGCTTCTTTCTTTTTCTTCTTTCACACCCTTTTAACACACTCGGATCCATTTCTCCCCGTTAGCCACTCTTCAAAATGACAAGGATAAGAGACCATGTCATTTAAGACAGACAGATGCATGTTGAGGCACTGTGACAAAAAATATACACAATTCTCTGCTCTATATAATTAAGAGAGATTGTTTGGGGAAACTGTTTTAAAGGTGATCAAATACCCATGTACTGATATTTTTAAAAGCTAGATTTCCCTTTTACCATAAAAAAATTAGGAAAATTGTAGCCTAAACAAAATGCTTTATAAATGTTATTAACTTGTTTCCTGCATTTTAAAGAGTAATGTACTAAAATTTCAAAGTGAAGATAGAATGTATTTGAAACAATTTAATGTTTTAGCCTTCTGTTGTGTCCACTCAGCTGAATAGAACTTATAACTGCTGTAGATTTGGTTGACCTAAAAAAATAATAAAAAATAAAATAAAAAATAACATGTTAAACTACCTGACAGCCAGAGTGGGTGTAACTTGTTGCTCATTTGATTAAAAGGGGACAAATAGACTTTTGTGTTAGACACTTAATGTTTGAATGACATCAGAAATACATCTAAATGTATTCTATATGTATTATGGATTTCATCCACTTTTAAAAGGAATTTGGTTGTGAGCTTGGTTGTAAATACTACTGTTGATCAATATAAAAAACTTTTAGTAACTGTAGCTTATTTATTAACCCTTTTCTTTCTATTTCTAAAGAAATATTCTCACACACCAATTTCCCTGATATAAAACGTACAGTGTTTGCAAAAGATTTTGTACTTTCCTAAATGTCCCAGTTGCTATTTTCATCCCTACTTTCAATACCATAAACACTATATATTATAAACCCTGTTGATAAGAGTGCAGGAGCAATGGTAGAAGTGTGGGAATGAGAGCTGGATGAAATGTCCTGTGATGGTTGTAAGTTGTATAAGGCAGATGGTATGGACATATTTTTTTCCCTCACCATGGGGCTTTTAAAATTGTGTGCTTTGTCTAAGTAAATTCTAAGCATTTCCAATTAAATCTTTAGAAAGGTTTATGCAAGTCATAAAAGAAGTGGATGAATGGTACTAAAATACAATGTGCCAGTACTTTGAGCAGCAATATTCCTAATTGTCCTTGTGAAATTAAGCCCCTGAGCAGTTTTCAAGAGAACTTCTAAGTTGTTTTTTTATTTAGTGAAATTGCCTGCTTGATTGTGTTGTATCCTGTTCCTTCAAGCTGCTTAGGGACACAGTTATCTAACTGCCTAAATATAGTGCCCTGCAGAATGATTAATTCCCAACTTTTTCCACATTTGATCACATTACAACCACAAACTTTAATGTACACTACCGTTCAAAAGTTTGGGGTCACCCAAACAATTTTGTGTTTTCCATGAAAAGTCACACTTATTCACCACCATACGTTGTGAAATGAATACAAAATAGAGTCAAGACATTGACAAGGTTAGAAATAATGATTTGTATTTGAAATAAGATTTTTTTTACATCAAACTTTGCTTTCGTCAAAGAATCCTCCATTTGCAGCAATTACAGCATTGCAGACCTTTGGCATTCTAGCTGTTAATTTGTTGATGGGCACTTCTTGCGTACCATACGGTCAAGCTGCTCCCACAACAGCTCAATGGGGTTCAAATCTGGTGACTGCGCTGGCCACTCCATTACCGATAGAATACCAGCTGCCTGCTTCTTCTCTAAATAGTTCTTGCACAATTTGGAGGTGTGTTTTGGGTCATTGTCCTGTTGTAGGATGAAATTGGCTCCAATCAAGCGCTGTCCACTGGGTATGGCATGGCGTTGCAAAATGGAGTGATAGCCTTCCTTATTCAGAATCCCTTTTACCCTGTACAAATCTCCCACCTTACCAGCACCAAAGCAACCCCAGACCATCACATTACCTCCACCATGCTTAACAGATGGCGTCAGGCATTCTTCCAGCATCTTTTCAGTTGTTCTGCGTCTCACAAACGTTCTTCTTTGTGATCCAAACACCTCAAACTTGGATTCATCCGTCCACAACACTTTTTTCCAGTCTTCCTCTGTCCAATGTCTGTGTTCTTTTGCCCATCTTAATCTTTTTCTTTTATTGGCCAGTCTCAGATATGGCTTTTTCTTTGCCACTCTGCCCTGAAGCCCAGAATCCCGCAGCCGCCTCTTCACTGTAGATGTTGACACTGGTGTTTTGCGGGTACTATTTAATGAAGATGCCAGTTGGGGACCTGTGAGGCGTCTGTTTCTCAAACTAGAGACTCTAATGTACTTATCTTCTTGCTCAGTTGTGCAACGCGGCCTCCCACTTCTTTTTCTACTCTGGTTAGAGCCTGTTTGTGCTGTCCTCTGAAGGGAGTAGTACACACCGTTGTAGGAAATCTTCAATTTCTTAGCAATTTCTCGCATGGAATAGCCTTCATTTCTAAGAACAAGAATAGACTGTCGAGTTTCAGATGAAAGTTCTCTTTTTCTGGCCATTTTGAGCGTTTAATTGACCCCACAAATGTGATGCTCCAGAAACTCAATCTGCTCAAAGGAAGGTCAGTTTTGTAGCTTCTGTACCATACTAAACTGTTTTCAGATGTGTGAACATGATTGCACAAGGGTTTTCTAATCATCAATTAGCCTTCTGAGCCAATGAGCAAACACATTGTACCATTAGAACACTGGAGTGATAGTTGCTGGAAATGGGCCTCTATACACCTATGTAGATATTGCACCAAAAACAGACATTTGCAGCTAGAATAGTCATTTACCACATTGGCAATGTATAGAGTGTGTTTCTTTAAAGTTAAGACTAGTTTAAAGTTATCTTCATTGAAAAGTACAGTGCTTTTCCTTCAAAAATAAGGACATTTCAATGTGACCCCAAACTTTTGAACGGTAGTGTATGTTGTGACAATTTTGTGACAGTCCAACGCAAATCAGTACATAATTGAAAAGTGAAATGAAAATTAAGCATGTTTTTCATATTTAGAAATATAAATCTGATAGGAGCCACATTTTTCTGCTAATATGACTGCAGGTCTGTGGGGCTGTGTATCTATTAGCTTTGGACATGCAGAGACTGAAATTATTAGCCCATTCTTTTCTGCAAAATGGGTCAAGCTCAGTCAGATTGGATTGTTATCATCTGTGAACACATATGTTCAAGTCCTGCCAGATTCTCAATTTAACTTTGGTTTACACTTTGACTAGTCCATTCTAAAACATGAATATTCTTTGATTTAAATCCTTCTTTTTTAGCTCTGGCTGTATATTCATGGTCATTGTTCTCTTTGAACACAAACCTCTGCCTCAGTCTTAAGTCTTCTGCAGGTTTTAGCTTCATTCAGCTTCCAATCTTCCCATTCCCTGAGCCTCCCTGGCACTCGTGGAAAAAAATAAACAAACCCACAGCTTTACTCTGTCAATATCAGTGTGTACAATACTGCACTTGCAAATGAGAGCTTGGATGCAACATTGGGTAGGTCATATATTTCAAGTGTTGTGCATTTTGATGATAAATATGCCCAGTTTGAAGGACTTGAACTGCCTTTTATGCTGACACCTGATGAGTGGCTGAGATACCAAAACTCAGAGTGAAATGGGACATAGTGTAATAGTGAAGCTAGAAAAGAGTCAGAAAATCATAACTAATATCAACATTGAATCTTTCAGCAAAAGCACAATTGCATGTTTTCCCAAATTTCTGCAACAACCACCCACACCATGATTCCACCACCACTATATTTAACTATGAGGGTGATGTGTTCAGAGTGATGTGAGGGTTGGTTTACCGTACACTAGTGTTTTCTAAAAGGACATCTGAGGTCCTAACAGAAAAGCTGTATATTTGAGTTTGAACCACACACAGGGTGACTCTTTAGTAAGTTGGTTACTGTTTTTAAGATTTTATTTAGGGGGTAAAAAGGGGTTCTATATTTTCACTTCCACTTCACAATTGTGCACTACTTTGTGTGGACCTGAAGAAGTGAACCTGCACAAAATAGTTTGCCTTATTTAAGGAGGGTAGAGCTTCTGGTTGTTCTTTTTCATTCTCTTGAGTTTAAGCACCTGAAATTAACTTTATAGCTCCTGAGATTTTAAAGATGGAATCGAAAATAAAAGTTTAACACTTTCTTAATATTGACTTTTTAGCCTAGTTGTTACTGGTTTTAATTGACCATTTGATAACGTTTTTTGAGTCATTCCACAGTAAAAAAGCAGCTGCCTCAACTAAGTGAAATACCTCACATTGATATATTAAGAACAAAGTTGTAATAGGAATTTGCGCAACTGGACATCTAATGGAATAAATCAATATTATATTGATAATAATAGGGAAATACAATTTTTAAGAAGTCCATAAGGAGCCTTGTCAGACCTTACTCCTCACTGTATTTGGCTTGTCCTTCAGCAAATATATCGGTTTAGATTTTTGTCATTTAAGTCCATGACTGTGACTGTATATTACTGTCCACACTCTGTCAGGCAGATGTTACAAAAAAGTTCCACGGTCAGCAAAAGTGAGACTTAAACGTAGGGATACCTGTGCGAAACATCTTTACAGATGACACATTGCCTTCAGCAAGGAAGGAAATAATAGGAAGGACATTTTGACACTCTGGAAGTTGCAAAACTGCAAAGAAAGACTGCTCCTGCAAAAATCTCTGACAGGGACTATTAGTGGATCCCAAAGTTACTGAGGTCTGTTAAAACGTTCTTAGTGAGTTGAACATTTATTTTGTGATGTCATTCAAATTTTTTGTAATGGAAAACTTGAATGAATAGGATTTGGATATAGTAAGGAAAATGCCCACACAGAAGTGTTTAATAAAAACCAACTTTCATGACAGAAAGATGGATAATACCTTAAATTGCGAGAAACCTGAACCAATTAGGTGCTGGTATTACCACCTTAGACATATTCTTTGGAACTGAAAGGTACCTGGAGAAAAATAAAACCCTCTGGGAAGACTGCCATAAATTGTACAGTTTTTCCTTCTGAACTGACATTCGACTTTTTAATTGGCGCTGAAACTGGAAAATGCTAAATCTATCGCTTGGCTTTGCCACTCACCTTGAATTTTTCTTTTTTGTGTGTGATGCTAATAATTTGTTTCCATGCCTCAATTTTTAACTATTAACTATTAACCCTTTACAGTACTTTTTATTTATTTTTTTTTAAGTAAAAACTGAAAGTGATTCATGCATTATTACTTGTTACAATTTTAAAAGATGTGTTAACTGACTTAAAATGAACATAGTAATGAATATAAGGTGAAAATTCCAGTTGTTTAAAACTGTAATTATGGGTAGATGTGGATATAGGTTTAGATTAGCATGCAAGTTTGTCTTACCAAGTCCTTTATACATGAAAATCAAAAGCTTTACTTAAATGGCATGTTTTCTTGTCTTCCAAACTTTTGGGAATGATACAATAAAGTTGTTGTTTTTTATGCTGTGTGCATGCCTCATCCAGGAATGCGAACAATTTTGAAAGGTGCTGCATACTCTTGACAGAGACCGCAATGTTATGATACAGTGTGAAGCATATAACATCTGAATGCACTGAAAATTTCCCATGAGCAAGTTGTACATAGAAAAGATTTTAGTGAAACTATCCCGCCGGACCAAAGTGGAAACGGAATTGTATGTATTCCTGCATGTCGCAAGGAAAAGGCTGCAACATTTAATTTGTGACGGGTTCTATGTGTGAATGTGACTTCTGAAGCTCCTGTGTTCTCAGAGGATCTTCTTGTCTCTTCAATCCTTTGTCCATTATTGTTCTGTCCTGATGTGGCAGTGGATTACTTTTAACAAGACTGAACCTACAGTTTCTTCATTGTTCACTTATTGACAGTATACAGTGTTAATTATCCTTCTTTTAAACTACTACAGTTTAATTTGTTGCATCATAGAGCTCAGTATACCCACATTGGTAAACAAAAAATGTGAAAATAAAACTTAAAAAATGAATGCAGTATCTAAATGAAACTGCAAATTTCTTAAAACAAAAATAGGACATTATAATTGCAAGCCTCTAATTGGGGATATTTGCAAGTAAGCTGGAATTTTATGTAGCAATTTTAGATGTCGGTTACACTCCAGGTAGAAAAATAGATAATCCGAATTTCCATCCATCCATTGTCTGTACGCACTTTTCCTTGCAAGGTCATGGGTGGGCGGGGACTATAAAGAGTTGTGTAAAGCTTTCAAATTTTAGCAATGTTTTCTTTATCATACATGGTGGATGAAGTCCTTTGGGTACGATATGCGTTAGAAAAAGATGCACTTTTTCTCGCTTTAAGAACCGCTTAAATATTTGCAAATCTTAAATATGTATTCTTCATGCATCAGTTTTATGTGGTTCCTTTTTATCTGGGACACCTGACAAGAGAACAGAGGCTTTTTTTTATTTTATTTTATTTTTTTTACACCCCAGCGATTTGCTTGCGAGAGAACAAATAGAAGGGTAGTGTGGGTTAGATGCAATGAAAAGTGGAGCTTCAGCTGCTACATCACGACATGGAGCGGAGACTCGTAATGCAATAATTGCTCTGAGGTGTTTTTGTGTCTGATGGCTTTTGAGCATCTCTTATTGATTTAGCAGCTTCCAGTTACACGTCCCCCTTGAAACGCACTCTTTGGGTCATGCTGTCACACAACTCTCAAAGGCAAAGACTCACAGCTTCTCCTCCTCCCTCCATCTTAAACGCCCAATTAGCAGCCGCACCTGGCCACCTGCCTCCAATCAGAGCAGAGGGGCTGTTTCCATGGTAGCAAGCAATGAACAAATCCAGATGCAGATGGGGGGTCAGGGAATGATGGATAAAATGGAGAGTGACTTTGTGGGCCGATGACAAATGGATTTGAAGGAGGGGTGTCATCTGTGGAATTAGTTGGCTGTAACTAAATGTGAGGATCAGGTATTAACTGTTCTAAAGCGACACATGAAACTTTACCATATTGCTTGGATTATTTTTGTAAAGTTTAATACAAAAATATGTATTTATATATTTCCAAACTTAAAACTGACATTAGGGGTGGGTGAGATGGCAAAAGTATCACATCATGAGTTGTTGTTTTTTAAACAGTAAGATCACAATTTCATCATAATTTAACTATTTGAAAACATATTTCTAAGATACTTCAGTTTTTGCAATTTTGCAAATGTGTTGACATAATTGAGCGCTCTCAATTTCAGACTTTTATTTGCATACTCAAAAGTTTTTATTAGTTTTAAAGGTAAACAATAATACAACTTAGACCAATGCAATGCAAATTTAAATTAAGTGCATTACTACCACATGAAAGTCAATTTATTAAGGCAGCACCATTGTTAGTTTGTACCTCATTTCGTAGTATTTCTATGTGTTATGGAGATAAATGACGATACAGCTCTGTTATAATTGTTAAAAATGTTTTTATATACTTTAATTACTACATTGGTATAGATTCTCAGTCATCCAGAACATGATATTATTGAGAGTTTAAATGAAGCCAACTGGACTTGAATAAGTGTCGTCTCTCATCCAAGAGGCTTCTTCAGTTCTGAAAACTGGATTGGGAGTATCAGATTTATAAGGTTATTGCTCACTAATGGGGATATCATTATATCTAACAAGGCTATCAGGGTTGCGTCAGCTTCTAAGCACTAAACAATCTTGGTGATGTGTCATTGACGGTGAAACGACCCCGAAACGTATTCAAGACAACAAGAAAAGTCCAGTTGCCTTCATTTAAACTCTCAAGAATACTTTATTTACTAAATATTTTTATTGCTCCCTACTTCTTTTGAATGGGATTCTAATCCCATTTCGTACCAGTTGACTCTAAAGAAATTTGGTAGATCATGACCCCTGATTCAACCAAAATAACTATAAGCAACCTGAAAATGGATGAAGCCTTAAGCTAACATTAACCCCAACTGTTTTGAAAACTCCTGGAGTATGCTTCATAGCCGGGTCTGTCTAAGGAAATCAACCAGTTTAAATGAGCACCACAATTTCTGATAACAGCGGTCAAATACTAGCGAGACCTATGACACAAGCATGGCAATGGCTACAAAAAGTTTGTGTTTGAGATGTGAATGGCTGAAGAACAAATACCTAAATGCCAGTAGGGTTGTATGGATATCCTTTGACCTGTATATATAATTCTGACTTGTGTTGACTTGAGAAAATACTAAGTAAATAAAAATTTGTGCACCCAGTTGTTTTAAAATAAAGGTATGTTGTATAATCATTCGATCATGAAAACTGTTCAAAATCTTCAGTAAAGGTTAAAAAAAAAGTTTTACATTAATGGCCTTTGTGTTTTGAGTTTGTGAAATTTCCAATCAGAACTGTACATTATTACGTTTTATTTAACTTAGAATGTCAGTAAATAGCAAACATATTATAACATACGTGAGGTGGAATCACTGGAAAACAAACATCAAAAGGGTTAATATAATGGAAATGTACCAACATTTATGTACACAACATTGTAGATTGTTGGCAAAGATTTGTCCCACTTTTCAATTTTTAAAGGACCTAATTGTAGGTTTACTGTGCCTCATCATTAAAATGACATTCTGTGGCAGTAGTCAATAGGTGAGTTACAAAGAATCAACATGGGCAAGGGAGTAAATACATCAGGCATGTGGACGCATCACTGGCTTCATTCCATCCAACACGCTTCTTCTTTGGACCTTTACCACCTCACCCCCACCCTGGTCGTCACCCCATCAGCCACATCTATTACCCCAAATGGAATAAATAACAGCTTTCATCACAAACTGATTCTTGGCCATTTGATCAATAAAGCACCAAAGGATTGTCTCTTCCACATACAGACCGATTTTGTTGTTGTTGATAGAAGTGGTTACTGCAATGATATATAGCGAGTTGATTGATTTTTGATGTCAACAAAAATAACTTGAAAGAAGAGGAATGCAGATATTTCCATTCACAGAGAGAGAGAGAGACTTTAAAAGGCCGTTTTGTTTTTGTCTTAAAATTAAACCTGCCTGCAATGAAAAGTGACGTTTTGTCACTTCATGCCTTCCACATGTTGGGCAACTGTTGTCAGCTGTCAGGGTGACTTCCATTCACCGAGAAAGAAACTTCTGAAATCATTCAATTTCACGATTGTTAAGTGCAAACATTTTGTCAATACTTTTCCTAGCGGAGGATCTAAAATTGAGACATTTTGTCCTCCTTGTCTGGCCAATACTCTGTAAGTCTTTTTGTGTTTGTTCAGGTGAAAGTCAATTCCCAGTCACCCTTTTCCTCATTTTTTATCAATCCGTGAAGGCTTAACTGAGCACATGGGCTGTGTTCCTACATCACCTTCCTTTACATTTACACAGTGACTCATTCTTCTCCATCGGGAGCTTCCAAGTACAACAGGCAACTGAGCAGCTCCATTGGAGCAGATGGGATTAAGGGCAAAGGCTGCTCAGTAACCTGTGCCCCTTTTAGGCTTTTATTTACATTCAGCTCAGATTCACTGAAGCAATAAATGGAGCAATACCACAGTTCTGGCTAAGCAGCAATGTCAAAGTCACTTCGGCAGTCTGGCATCTGCTCCTTTCTTTTTTTTTATGGTACATTTATTAATTTATTAATTTGTTACCCGAATGATGCAGAAGAATGACTTTTATTCTAATGTTCTTAGATCAATATTTCTTTAACTCATGTAATTTCCAAGTGTTCATTGGTGTTAATTAATAATAAGGGTGGTGATAAATATTTTGGGCATATTACATGGTTAGTAGCAGGAGAGTGTCTACTACAATATAGAGTACAATACATGTATGTAGGAGGATGTAGATGCTGACTAACATTGTTGAAACCACTGACGCAAATGTATTCTTTTTCTCAGAAAACTAATATTTTTTTTCCTTTCAATGACTCATTGAGGAATTCATCACTGTTCTTTATTTTGTTCCAAAGAATTCATGTCTGTGTCCACTTTTCTCATTTCTAGCATCACTATATTTGGCACTGGGGCTAAGTGGCTGTCTGTGTTGCAGGAGAAGAACCTCAAACCTTGTAAGTTGTAGTTGCATCCACAGCGTATACACATGCATTATCTTTCAAGGGCAAACATGAACACACACATATAAGGAGCTTTTTAGAAAAACACACTCATGTACTTTTAGAGTATGAAATCTGAAACGACTTAGAAAAAAATGACAATATTTTGATAACAGCATTTGGTGCCTAATGTTCTTTATCCAAACACATCTTGAGAATCCAAATCTTAATGTTTTTTTCATCTACCAAAGTGGTTCCAGTGTTGGTTGGGAATCTGGAGTTGCCTAGGTAAAATATGATTTCCTATAACTTTTGCACATTTTCTGAGTCATTAAAACCACACGTCCAGTGTATTTTGTCTGAATTTTATGTGATCAGTGTGGCGTGCATTTCAACCCTGTCTACTCTGGCACCTTTAAATAAAATCCAGAACAACAAATTAGGAAGTCACCTACTTAGTAAATGGAGTCCCAACCTTTGAATATATCACACAGCACTTTTATACCATTATCCAAAATTTTAAAAAGAACAACAAAAATGGAAACCTATGTAGACATGACCCTTCATCTTAGTTTATTTGCTGGGCAAATGGAGCATAGATCGGTAAAGCAGCCAAGTTGAACTTGATCCACAGCTCAGATGGAAGAATCCTTCTGGACAACTAAACTCAGCAAAAAAAGAAAAATCCCTTTTTCAGGACTGTGTATTTCAACAATAATGTTGTAAAAATCCAAATAACTTTACAGATCTTCATTGTAAAGGGTTTAAACAATTTATTCCATGCATGTTCAATTAACCATAATCAATTAATTAACATGCACCTGTGGAATGGTCGTTAAGACCTTATCAGCTTACAGAAAGTAGGCATTTAAGGTCACAGTTCTAAAAATGCAGGACACTAAAGAGACTTGCTCATCTGCATGAACGTGCATTAGGCATGCTGCAGGGAGGCATGAGGACTGCTGATGTGGCTAGGGCAATAAATTGCCATGTCCGGACTGTGAGACGCCTAAGACAGCGCTACAGGGAGACAGGAAGGACAGCTGATCATCCTCGCAGTGGAAGACCACGTGTAACAACACCTGCACAGGATCGGTACATCCAAATTTCACACCTGCGTGACGGGTACAACAGAAAGCTCTGTGTGTCATGAAAAATTAAACACTGCACAGGATGGCCACAACAACGGCCCGAGTCACACCAGGAACACACAATCCCTCCATCAGTGCTCAGACTGTCTGAAATAGGCTGAGAGAGGCTGGACTGAGAGCTTGTAGGCCTGTTGTAAGGCAGGTCCTTACCAGACATCACCAGCAACAACCCCGCCTATGGGCACAAACCCACCTTCGCTGGACCAGACAGGAGTGGCAAAAAGTGCTCTTCACTGAGGAGTCAAGGTTTTGCCTCACCAGGGGTGATAGACGGATTTGTGTTTATCGTTGAAGGAATGAGCGTTACACCGAGGCCTGTACCCTGGAGCAGGATCAATTTGGAGGTGGGGGGTCCGTCATGGTCTGGATGCGGTGTATCACATCACCATTGGACTGAGCTTGTTGTCATTGAGGCAATCTCAATGCCTTGCGGTACAGGGAAGACATCCTCCTCCCTCATGTGGTACCCTTTATGCATGCTCATCCGGACATGATCCTCCAGCAGGACAATGCCACCAGCCATTCTGCTCGTTCTGTGCGTGAGTTTCTGCATGACAGCAATGTCAGTGTTCTGCCATGGCCAGCGAAGAGCCCAGATCTCAATCCCATTGAGCACGTCTGGGACCTGTTGGATCGCAGGGTGAGGGCTAGGGCCATTCCCCCCAGAAATGTCCAGGAACTTGCAAGTGCCTTGGTGGAAGAGTGGGGTAACATCTCACAGCAAGAACTGACAAATCTGGTCCAGTCCATGAGGAGGAGAGGCACTGCAGTACTTCAAGCAGCTGGTGGCCACACCAGATACTGACCGGTACTTTTAATTTTGAGCCTCCCTTCATTCAAGGACACATTGTTCTATTTCTGTTAGTCACATGTCAGTGAAACATTTTTAGTTTATGTCTTATGGTGTTGACTCTTTTAGTGTTCATACAAATATTTACACACATTAAGTTTACTGAAAGTAAAAACTGTTGAAAGTCAGATGACGTTTCTTTTTTTGCTGAGTTTATTAGTTAGGGAATCCACAAATCTGGGTTTCTTGGAGAAGTAGCTAGAAGAAAGAGAATTTTAAAAAAAGCCATAAGAACAACTGCTTGTAGTTTGCGACAAGACTTGTAGAGGATATGGTGTTGAAAAAGCTGCTGTGGTCAGATCAGACTGTAATTAACCTTTTAGTCAACAGAAAGCTCTGTGTGTCATGAAAAAATAAACACTGCACATCATCCTAATGTGTATACGCTACAAAAGCATACAGAATAGGTACATTTCCGGGAATAATTCGGATTTAGGTGCCACAAAAAACCTGTGAGACATAGCCCAAAGTCTAGTCCTAAATCCAGTTTGTTAAATGTAATACTTAAAATTACTGTTTGGAGATTCTTTCAATCCAATCTTACTAAAGTTGAGCTATTTTGTATGAAGGAAAAACTAAGGGCTTTCTGACTCACAAGTTCACAAGTATATACTACGCTGCGTTGGTCTTGATACATGAAACCCTAGTAGAACACACTAGAGTTTGATGTGTTGCAATAAATATGAAAACTTTTGCATCAACTACAGCAAGGTCCGCTTCTTTGGATTGCCAAAGCACAGACTTGAACCCTGAAAAATCTGTGCTATGGTTGTACCAACAAAGACCAGACTTTTGTCCAGACCTGATTAAAAAAATCTTCAAGGGTAGTATTTATTCTGCTCAAAACACAAAGATTTAACAGCAAATACGAACATTAGACTATCAACTAATTTAATTAAATGTTCCTTCTTGTTTTAATATCAGCTGTCTCTTAGTTGATCCCTAGTTGTACAGTGTCAAGCTTCAGAATCAGAAAGGTTTTTTTGCCATATGTGTGAACAAGTTCACATTAGGAAATTGCTTAGAGTAGCTTAGAGATGCATTCTCACATGTTGTTTTAACTGAATGGAAAACCACAAATTGAAATTTCATTTCTAAACATTAGCAGGGATTTTAATATCAGCAGTTAATTTTTTTTAAATCCTCATTAGAAAAAGGCCTGCATAACTCCTTTCATTTAAATACTGATCAGAGTTCAGAAATGTGACTCATCTTTGTGGCTCTTTTTTTCCAGTCAGGAGTATTAAAAAATAGCAGCTGTTAAAAATAGCATTTATAAATTATACTCATTAGATTCTGACTTTTCTTTGTTTTTCTTTGATTCTAGAAATCAAAGAAAAACAAAGATTTTTGTGATTTGTGTAGATAAACTGTCTCCTCCTGCTTCAGACCAATAACGAAAATTGAGATAAAACACGGAGCATCAGTACGTTTCTCATGGAACCATTTTAAAGTGGCATGAGCTCCAGAACTGGTCTTGCGCTTTAGTGTTAAAGTCCCAAAATACATCATCCCTGCTTTTTTACTCTCCCCTCCCCAAGCCACTTGATCCAGCTGTGTGCGTGTGCGTGTGTGGATTCTTACTAGTAAGAGACCGAGACAAAGGGAGAGCTGTGTGTGTTTAAGAATGCGCGTGTGTCATGCAAGCATGGCTCGATTTTGGTTAGAGGAAGCTTTTTCACAGACTGCCCCAATGGAGAAGCCCTTTTCCCTGAGCTGACATTTGGACTGGACACCTGGAGGCATGGTGGGGGGTTGCAGAAGTTCCCACTGTGTGTGTGTGTATGTGTGCTTATGGGGTGAGGGTCTGTTGCTGGAAGCCTCTTGGTTCACAGGGTGTTATTGGCATGTGGTTTGGGCATCTGTGGGTGACATAGAGCATGTGCATAGATCCTGGGGTTGACACCTAAGGAGTGTGTGTGTGTTTCAGTAAATAGGGGCTTGTAGGCTCTATCACAGCAGGGTGGCAAACCGCAATAACACAACATGTTAGGGTGCCAGGAGCCACAGCTGTTCACAGGTGCTTGCCCACTTTTTTGTGTGCCGATTTCTAATTTGGTTGAAATTATTGCTGCCTGCAACTGTATCCGTTTTTTGATACAGCTGCTACTGTGATAAGTGAATTACAGCAGTGATCACAGAACAAAGCATAGAATTATTTCAGAAAATGTTAGAAGCAAAACTGATTAATTAGGAGTAGTTCTGTCATCACAATAGTATTTATGCTTTCAATTTTTGTGTTTTATTTAATACACAAAATGGTTTCAAACTATAAGAATCCACATTTTCAGTTGGTAAAATTACATTTGTTTCAAATGAAACAAAATGCAGTTCAGTGCAAAAATATTCTATTTCCATGTAGGCTATACACCTTATTCCTCAACCCAGTAATAGCTCACATGACTCTTGTTGGCAATTTTCTTCTGGTTTTTACATGCCAAGAAGCTTTCTCTTGCAGAGCATTTACTGGCAAAGAAACATGTGGGAGCATCAACTTTTACATCTTAAACGGGATATTATCGTAGTGCTTGTCCCTTCATCTTTCAACAAGTGCAAATAAGCTTTTTCAGAAGCCAACGTTTCTTCTTTGGGCGTTGGTCATAGCCCAAGCAATAGGATAAGGATTTTCTTCTCCATGGGCTTTAGTTTACAATTGTTAAAAGCACACATGAAGTACTTTTTGTAGTTGCTTTATATCTAGATTATTTAGCCAAGTTCTATGTGATTTCTCTTCAATTGATAAATAATCCACTGGTTGCAGAAAAAAAATCCCCAAAAATCGAACATTTTTGATTGCAGATTGAAGATGTACCAGCTGAAGCCACAGGTCAAGCTTCATCTGATTAAAGGTGCAGCCGCAAACGGTGCAACAAATTCGTATGTCAGAGCTTTAAAAGGACATGTCCTTAGATAGGGAATTAATGTAACAAGTAAAAAAGAAGAAATGTTGCAAACCTTTGAACTGATTAATTCAAAAATATGCTCACTACCTAGCAAAACATAACTCTTTACTACGCCTGCCACGATCATAAGATGGAAGTTGCTATCATAATCAGTTGCACAGCAGCACTATCAAGAATCAGATGGAATACCTATTTGTGATCTTTTAGTGTCCAACTGATAAAGGTTTTTACGTGGTTGGTGGTGATATTTAAAATTCAGGGCAGTTAACGGCAGAAATTCCAGACAAATGATAGTTGAAAGGATGGCTATAAAAAAAAAAACCTGCTAAAATTTGCCTCATTTGTTGGCTCGCCTTTGCACTCACTAGACACTGGCTCAGAGGTACACCTGTTCTGTTGCTTGTTAATACACAGATAAGATGATTGAAGGGCAACAGTATTTACAACCAGTGTATGTGGAATACCATCTCTAAAGTCACAACATATTAAACCTTGAAGCAGCTGACCACACCAAGATTTGTCTCTTGTCAAGTTCAAGTGGGAATCTTAATGCTTTATTCACACAGGGTCAACAAAATCGCAGATTGGGAAAACTATGCTAGTCCACCAAGTCTTTCTTCTATCTGTGACATTCAGAATTTTGTGTAATTTATGCCACAATAAAATATGGAAGTTTCAAAGGCAAGAGGGTAGAACCAGCTACTAGAAAGTTCCTCCAATACTGAGCAATGTATTTTAGGGGTTTCTGAAGATTTTCTAAACGTTTTCTTGGACTTAAGTTAACTTTTGGTGTTTGTCCTTTAATCAGTAACCCAACCTTACAATTTTTATATAAATATATGTATTTGTTAAACCTATTGCAGCCCTATTAATCACTATGGTATAAAACGGACTTTTACTCAAGGGATAAGCCACAGATGTGTGAACACATTACATAAGACTTTGCAAAAAGTAGGATTGTCAAGCAACAATTTGTTCACATTACTTTAACTAAATTCATATAAACACCACAGATGACAAACTTGGACAGACAGAAATTTGTATTAGCATTTCATTTGAATAATTGAATGCCATCATGGAGATTACCAAATAACTGACATTCAGTGGACAGCCTACTGAATGGTGATGCATTTCTCTGGTCTTTTGTCAGCCCTTTAGGCATATTAACCAATTTCAGATACTGTTCATCTGATGTATGTACTTTTTAGGTCTTTCTTTCACTGTCTTCCAATTTCCTACTTACTATTGAATAAAATAGAATAGAATAGTGCTTAAATTATCAGTGGGGAAATTTGAGCATATAAGCAGCAAAGTGAGAGGCAACGTATACACTGTAAAATACAGGTACAAAGATTGAGTAGAAGGGTTATTCAAAAAGTTTTAGAAGACCTTCAGAAACTATGGACATCTATTGATTAACACCACTTTTAAAGGTTACACAAAAGTTTGGGTTTTTGGAAGGAAAGTACAAAGAAATGAGGTGTTTTAAAACTTTTGCACATTACTAAACATGCTTTAAAAGAGACAATTCAGGAAATTCAGAAACTATTTGGGAATCTTTGTTCATTCTAATCGAATGTTTTAATGGAACGTTTATTTTAAAAAATGCAATTATTTAAGAGACATGTCATAATGTTTCCTTGTTTTTATTTGACCTCTTTCTCTCTCAGCGGAATCGCACAACCTTAAGTCTCTTCACACCATACTGTCCACTGGATCTCCACTGAAACCTCAGAGCTACGACTATGTCTATCGCTGCATCAAGAGCACTGTGCTGCTTGGTTCCATCTCAGGTAAAGAAATTGTGTTAAGTTTAGATAGATGAAGGTTTGAGTCTCCCACAGAAGGGAAAAGAAGCAGTAGTTTGTTGTTTTAATCATCTCTTCTTTACTTTTTCTCATCACTACATCTTGATTTCTGTCTTACTATGGGGTCAGATTGTCTTTTTATGCTCATTTAAATTCTTGTTTTTGGTCAGGGCATCTTATAAATGAGCTACAGAGAAACAAAAAGACACAGAGGTGCTGATACTGAACCTGTGAAATAGCTAAAATGTTCTGTACAGTTTATAAAGCTGTATTTTACTATAATGATGTGTGTATCTTTCAATAAAGAGTTGAAGCTGAACTTGTGGAGAAAAAGATTCATGAAATCTACTGTTTTAGAATATCTAGTTAGCCATTTATATCACAAACACGCATTGAAATACAATTTCACAAGAGTAATAGGCATTAATTTGTAAGACTCTGAAAGAAAATTAGAAATGAGCATTTTTGAGGGGGGGGTTGGGGGGTCTACGCAAGAAATGGTTATCGACTGCTAATAAATGCAGCCAAATATGCAAAGGTTTAGGTATAGTGCAGGTGAAAATGTCACAAAAGACTGCCTTCTAGAGCAGAAAATAAGAAGTTAGACTTTGGGTAAGAAGTCTCAGTAAGTGTTGCAGAAGCATTGGACGAGAACCAACATTAAGCAGAAATAGAAAATCTAGACAATTTCAGATAAAAACGTTCTCTAATTGTAACCTTCCACTTGAAAGATTTCTAATGTTCAGTAATTTAGGTGTATGTGAAACCTCCAGTATCAGAATTTATTAAGCTAATATGCCAGTTTTGAAAATAGCTTATTTACCTCTTCCTCCTCTTCTGAAGTGAGTTGTAAATGCTCACTAAAGGCTAGTAGTCAGAATAAAATGTGTGGCACTTCTGCCATGCTTTTGTGGCAATCTGAAAGCCCAATGTCGTTTCAAAAGATAAATTGTTAAATGGAAAGAATGGTAAGATTGAATGTGGCATAGTTTTGCCTTCTTTAGAACTTACAAAAGCTCATTGATCTCAACTTATAAACTCAGTTTCAAAACTAAAAACTGGTGTGTAGCACTGCTCTGCATTCTTTTATGATGCAAAATTAGCAACAAAGCATATGTGACACCAACACAAAGGGCTGACACAAACAAACAAAAATTCTAGCTAGATAATAAATATCTATATATATATAAAACTGTGTTTTCATTACAGCACAGTCATGCACAGAAAACACACACACAGGCTCTCTCAGCCTCTTTTGTGATTTTGACAGGTCAATAGAATGCTATCTGTCTATTTCTGTGAGTCCTGAAACGTTTAACATTTAGCAGAGGCTGGGTGACTGACGCTTAATGCACACCATGCATATACACCCACACTTATGCAGGCGCATATTCACATACACACAGATGAAGACACAATCTCCCGTTGACATGCAAGACGAGAGAGTGGACATGGGCGTCGACCTGAATGTCAATCATTTACCAGAAATGTTGAAAGACGAAGAGCAGCACTGTATACAAGAAGGTCTGGGGTTATTTTTCCACAACTTTTTTCATGCTTCTTTATATACCGTTCACATTCTCAGTTATTCTAAACAATACAATACTGAAACTGGTTAAACTTGAGGAGCGTCACTAGTAAGCACAGCACCTTTTTTAAAAAGCAGGGTTTGCACACTATTGCTATTAAAGAAAAAAATAATAAACAAAACTTGACCCTTTATTAATTCTATCTTTTTCTTTTTTGTGACAAAATTAAAATGTAATATTAGAATCTTTCTGAAGTCAGGACCTGACCACCTTCAAATTACTTTGAAATGAAAATAATGCTTTTCTAAATTGTTTAAAAAAAGTTAGTGTGCATATGTATTTACCCCACCTTACTTAAAACGCTATCCTGCTTAAAGAAAAGCATCCCCACAGCAGGTGTGCCTCTGCAGCACATAGCGTTTTGCATGGAAGCCAAAAAGTTTGTTCTCCACTAACCAGAGCACCTTGTTTGGTGTCCGATAAATGGCTTGTGCCAATCTAAAAATGGGATTTATTATAGCTTTCTAGCAATCTTACCAGTTTTGCATAAAGTCCACATTTGTGGAGTGCACAACTAATGTTTGTCTTATAACCTGAGGTGTGGATCAGCGTCTCTAAAGTTTAAGTGGGCTTTTTGCCAGCTTTTCTCTGAATATTCCTCCTGTTGCTGTCATTCTAGGTGGATAACCATGTCTTGGTATGTTTGCAGTTATCCCAAACTCTTTCCATTTTATCTTGATTATTTAAGTCAGGGGTTCTCAACCTTTTGCAAGCTGGGCCCCCCCAAAGCTGGTTCATTGCTGTTGGGGCCCCAGCCCCCAATCCCCCATAACGCCACCCCCCCACTCCACATCACCTTGCATAGATAGATAGATAGATAGATAGATAGATAGATAGATAGATAGTCTGCCCTAGGCTATTATTTTTAGGCTAACATTATTATTATTATTAGTAGTAGTAGTAGTAGTAGTATCTTCATCAGTAAGCCTATCATCATTACTAGGCTATTGCTAAATAATTATGAGGTTACATGCTTTGTTGTTATTATTATTATTTACAGTAGGCCTATTATCATTGCTAGGCTATTGCTATAATTGGGAATTGGCACCAGACCTCTGATTTTAATTTATGCTTGATTATTGTTATTATTACTAGGCCTAATAGTAGGCATCATCTGCATTTTTTACAGAAGCTTGCAGGTAGGTGATGTTGATGTGAGACCTGAGCCTGTTTTGCCTGGCAAAGATCCTCAATTTTTGGCTCAATGTTTGATAAACATAGCCTCAAATCATCCTCGATTTATGCACGATTGCGGTATTTTGTTTTGAGTGCAGTCATTTTTGAAAATCCTGCCTCACACAAATATGTCGACGCGAAAGGAAGGAGAATCTTCAAGGCGACATCACAGAGTTGAGGATATTCCTGGATCAATGCTGCCCAGAATGACGAAAGAGGGCAGGAGCTAAAGAGTTCCTTCAGTCTACTGTCACTCAAGTGTGCATTCTCAATGTGGTTAGAAAAGATTAGTTAACTAACAAACTTCAAAAAGGCTTTCACAAGTAGAAAAATGATTTTATAATCTCTGTAAATAAATTATAATAGAAATAATTACTCTTCTGAATTAAAAAAGTTACCAGCAACAATATTAGTTTACTTTTTAAATTGCACTGGACAAAAACTGAAGAAAAATCTGAAATAATCTTCTGAGAAAACAAGTATTATTTTCTTTTCACTGTAATAACAGTGTAATAACTCAAAAACATAATAAAAAAAGTGCTTACTCTGTTTAGTTTGCATCTTCATCCTCCACATTCTCTAACTTTGCTCACGCTTTTAATAGTTTTTGTATCCATGTGATCTTTGGGATATTTGCCACTTTTGTCACACATAGAAACACACATGCCAGATATGTGAACTGTGTATTCCGCCACCAATTTGTTGCGACTTGACGGTATATCTTTAGTGGTTTGTGCATGAGGCTTGTGCTTTGACTTCTTGTAAACAGCAGTCACTCAGCGCTGCCCAATGCAGGATAACGTGGTGCGGTGAGGTGCAACTCGGCGCAGAGCTGCGCTGCGCAATGCATGCGGTTCGGCACAGCTCGGCGCACAGCCTGCTGTCTGTGCCGTCAATTAACGGATCAGAACCAGCTAGGGAGGACATTACATGAGAGAGAGGCTGTCATACTGCATGCATCACACCAGTCAGTTTAAGCATGGTCCTATAAAAAACAATAAAAACCCGGACATTTTCATCCGCCTATAAACCCTCCCGGATACCCCAGACAGCACACGAAAAGGGGGGATAAGTCTGGGGAAAAGAGGACGGTTGGTGGTCACCCTAAATTGACAGCTCGTTTGCTGTGCACACAAACGGATCTCGAACCCATGCAAAAGAGCGATAATCATCTTTACATCGCAAATAGACGCTGATTGAAATAGAGAGGAGAAATCGTCTGCATCAGTGATAAAGTCTACAAGGCTAGGGTTCCCTCGACTGATGCGTCCATAGAGGTCTAGTCTAGTTTTAGTGTGAAGGCGTGCACTTTGTCTGCAAGGAGCAAAATATGAGTTTCGCGGCATTGCAAAGACAGGTTAAGGCCATTCAAGCGGTCAAATATATCGACCAAATAAGACGGAGACGCTCGCCACATAGTTTCATCCAGATGCTTCACCAGATCTGATTTGATTTCTGTCAAAAACCACTTCACCTCCTTTCGCAGGTCATACAACCGCTGTAACACCCGCCTCCTGGAGAGCCAGCGAACTTCAGTGTGACTCGCTTGCGCTCAATATCGACAATCAAATTTGTTCAAAACTTTTGTTTTTTTAATCAGTCCAAACACATTTCAATTTCTATTCAGGAGTTATGTATATACAAAACTTTGACTTTTTATGGCAGTAGTTTAATGATTTGAATAAATTGCAAATTTTTCTTTTTCAGTTATTTTCCTCCCATCCTGTAGCCTACTCGCGCCCCCCCGGGAGAGTGTGGGGGCGCGCCCCACCAGTTGAGAATCACAGATTTAAGTAGTGCTCCATGAGATGTTTAAAGCTTGTGATATGGTTTTGTCATTTTAAAATCTAACACACTTCATCACCTTGTCCTGACTAGTCTGACTTGTCCCTTGGTCTTCATTATGTTTGTTCACGAATGCTCTCTAACAAGCCTTATATTACTAATTAAGTAGCTTCTACAGGCAGTTTGTTGCAAAGGTGGTTATTTAGGGTTAGGGGAGTAGAAAAGCGTTATCATTTTCTTTCCACTTTTATGCATGACTTTCCATTGATGTACCACATAAAATCCAAAACAGATATATTGTAGCTTGTCAATGTAACATAAAAAATTGTGAAAACATTCTTGAGATTGTCTTTTTGCAACGCACTGTGTATTGTGTTTTACCAAACAGGTCCAGTTAGACATAATCATTTGCTTTTTTATTTTTTGACCTTAAGCTACCTTAGAAAAATGAGCTGCTTGACTAAACCTTCGCTCTTATCAGCGTAGACACTGTTTTAATACCTTTTTTGAACCTTGGTTATTCTGTTTGTGATTAATAGAGTGGTTTCATCATTTTGGAGTGATATTTGTTGTATATGTGTGTGTGTGTGTGAAAGTGTGTTGGTTAATCAGAAAAGCTGGTCCCCTTGCCACGAAGGGCATCAGCAGGCTGCAGCCCTGTTGGCTGCCAACCGCCCTAACCTTGACCCCCAAGGTCAACAACCCTGTTGGTGTGTGTGTGTGTGTGCGTGCGCATGTGTGATAGGATTTATCACAGCATATGTGCCACTGTGACCACCGCCTAGTGGCATATGTGAAGGGCCGTTGTGTAGATTTCACCCTGTACCACTATGTCTATATATATATATATATATATATATATATATATATATATATATATATATATATATATATATATATATATATATATATATATATATATATATATATATATATAGGAACCATTTTCCCAAAGATGCTGTGTATTTTAGGATGTGTTTGTGTGTGTCCCTGCCAGCATGGATGTGGCATTCTCCTCACCAGGCAGTTTTAACCCCGTCACTGCTGGATACCCTGGATTCTAATATACCTCCGTCTGACTGCCCATATGTCGCCTCTCTGCTCCTCTTTTTACTCCATCTCCTTTGGGGACTCTGTGTTTCTGCAACTTGTGTTTGAATGTGTGAGTTTCACTATATGGTTCCTTTGTACAATCCACTTTTTAACAGAAAAACAAAAAAAAACATGAGTGCAGCCGAAGATTAAATGTGGTGGTTGATACGTTGGTTTGTGGCATTTGGCGGCTTTGTCTGGCCCTGAAATGTCCCGGAGGATGTTCAAAGCCTTTACACCTCCACATACACACACACTCATAGGGGAAAAACACAAACCGAAGAGTGCTGCTTGGAGCATAAGATCAATGTGACAAGTTAGCTTCTTGTTTATACACAATTCTTGCACACAGAATGGCAGGGAAAGCATCCCAAGAAAGCCACAGCGACTTTTGCTTCTAAATATACTTCTCTATTTGTTTGAATGTGTATGCTCACCTATGCAGATGAGAGTAACAATAAGATAATTGCCTATCTTCTTACTATAAGTGTGTTTGTGTGTAATCAGAAGACAATGCTACCTCTTTCTCCAGGGAGCCAATTAAAGCTCAATAAAGAACCTGGCAGACAGACAGAGACTGAGTGTAAAGAACAGATAGAAAAGGAAGAGAAAGAGAGGGAGGAGCAGTAGAAGGGCAGAGAGCGAGCGTACAAGATGGATGGATGTAGCCTGTGATACAGAGAGGAGCGACGCAGGGCGGTAGAGAGTGAACAATGGGAGGGGAGATGAATAGAGTGTGTCAGGAATAGTTGATGATTGGAGGGTAGAAAGAGATAAATAGGCATGTGTGTGTGTATATATGTATATATAATATGCGTGTGTGTGTGTGTCTCATCATGACAGTTTTAGGAAGGTATTGCAAAGGAGAACTCCTAAATAGGTCAGCGGAGGTGGAGCAGTGCAGGTAACACCGCCAGTTTGCGATAGCAGTTCCAGACGGGCGCTACGACAAATTGAAGTAATGTCCCTGGCTCAGTGGTCTCTGGAGATACAGGGATACTGCTGTAAGCTGCGACACTGTACATTTCAGGTACAGTGGCTTATGTGAAACAGAGCAGCAAACAAGAACAACATTTTAAAACGAGAAATTACCTATCCAACTTGATATTTGCCGTGGGCCGGTGACTGGTGTCAAATTATACCAAGATCTTGAAAATAGTTTCAAAACTGTTTAAAAGAAATGTCACACTGTTCCTGTTGTGAGGAGATGTCAGAGAAAGGTGCAGAATGCAGTATGTTGACTTATCGCAGTAGGACTAGGGAGCGCTGTTGCTTCTGTTTTAAATTAAAGCAATTTTATCATGTTACCTCCTAGTTTAAAATTGTAATTGTAAATACTCCAATCCTGCGAAGCATATTTGCTTTACAGCTCAATGGAATAGGTAGAGACTCTGCTTAAAATAAATAATGCTGTAACATTGGCTTTCTATGCATCTAATACTATAGCATACACAATGTAATCTCCAAAGTCAACTTTGAGATGTGAAAAAGAACATGCTGCAAGAAGATTGCAACTCTAACATGAGATGTATACTGGACTATACATGCCACTCCTCCAAAATGAATGCATGCTACTCATATGTAACTGCAATAACCCAGTGATGTTAGAGCATCTGCATACTGCGGGATGAGATTATATGTTAACTCCTACGAAATTCACTCACATCAACAAGAGGAATTATTGAAACTGCACCAAGTGATGGCTGTCCAACCTATTTTCTCATTAAGTTAAAACCTTTTCAAAACCTGGGGAAAACCATAGTATGTAAATAGCTCTTTACTTTTAAATGGAAATACATTTAAATGTAAAGAAATGGAATGCATTGAGATGACGTCACAGCAAGAGTAACATACCCTGTCCTAGTGCATTATACCAGTGGTTCTGACAGAGGCTTCTATCTCAAGAATTTAACTTTCCTAAATCAGAGGGACAAAAAAAAAACAGGTGTTCAATCAGAAAACGCATAAGAAAAATATTCTGTGTAAACTGAAAAGAGGAATAGTGAAATTAAACCAAGACAAAACAACCCATTTGAAACTGTAACTGTGACACCTTTCACAGCTGTTTGTCTTTATATCTCTCCCCAGGTGGCACTGATATAGTTTCATGTTTCATGGGCCAAAACCCAACAGTTCCAGTGTATCGGGGAGAGATCCAGTCAAGAAACCTTGGCATGGCTATTGAAGCTTGGAGTACTGAGGGTAAGACAATGTGGGTGTGTTTTGTGTGGGAGAATTTCCTAGGAATTAAATGGCTTTCTTCAGTCTTTAATCTAAACTTGAGAGCTGTTAAATTGTAGGAAAGCTACAATATTGTTAAAAATTAATTTTAAGCAAATTTATTACCCATGCTGTGATGCCCTTGAATTTCTGAATTTACTTTTGGAGCCCAACAACAAACTGAGTAGTACAAGGTTGCTGGTTTAATGTGGGGAGAACATATGTGCATTATAGATTAATAGTTTATGGAAAAATGTGTCAACTACTTAAAGATAAAGACAGTGTGAAATCAACTTTCCCTCGAGAAATGCCATTGCAAACAACTGGGAAACAGTATTTCTAATAGCAATGCAACAAAAGTTTTTTTTCCCCCTTTATAATATTAGTTGAGAGTTTTGAAAGTCCTTTATATTTCTTCATTGATTTTAGCCCATCATTCCCCAGCTCCCTTCTGCAGGCTGTTTCTGCCACCTCAAAGGAAAGTGGACTGAGGGATCATTTGAAGGCGTTCAGTCTGGGATTATTTCAGTCAGTATTTAAGGCTTTAACCCTTCCTGGGGTAGGTTGGGGCTGTGTAGAATCACACAGTGTTCTCTGAGACTGTTGGACATATTTTGTCACTGTTCTTGACTTTTCATCACTGCTCAGTTAAAATGTACCTTTACCATATTCTGCAGTACAACCTCTAACATGTTATTCCTAAAAAATTGGATTGTTTGTGTTTGGTTATCACCAGGTGAGGCAGTTTGGGGGGAGAGCGGAGAGCTCGTCTGCCTGAAGCCAATCCCCTGCCAACCAACTCACTTCTGGAATGATGAGAATGGGAGCAAATATCACAAAGCTTATTTTTCCACATTCCCTGGTAAACACACAATAAACTTAAATGTGTTAAATGTGAAAAATTAGGATAATTAATAATAAAAGTAATAGTTATAATGTGTTTCTGTTATACTGTAGGTTTTTGGGCCCATGGAGATTATTGTAAAATCAACCCAAAGACGGGAGGCATTGTCATGCTTGGGAGAAGGTCAGTCATTTAACCATTTTGCTTACAGAACATTAGTGCTATTGAAACAAAGTATTTCTTATTACTGCAGTTGTAACAAATTTATTTTTAGCAATGTAGTTGGACAGATTTGTATTAAATTATTTTGTAGCACTTATAACGGAGAGAAAGGTCATAGCTTTTGCTGCTTTATCCAAACACAGTTAATATTCAATTAAAGTTATTTACATAGAACCAATTCACAACAAATGTCACCTCAAAGCACTTTACAAGACAAACATTTCTAAGCCATTTAAATCATATTATTAGTTTCAGATCCAGTTAAATACAACTCATGTAATAAGGACCAATTTAGTTATCAACAAATGACATTTTATTCTTACCAATTCTAATTTATTTTACAAGGTTTCAAAAAAGAATCTCCAAGTAAACTCAGCCAACTGCTTCAAGCTGTTGACTTTGCAGCAATCCCTCATTCTGAGCAACCACGTGGGGACTGTTGACTGCATTCTATGTGAAAGGAAAAATTAAAAGAAATAAAGTGCGAAAGGTTACTGTCTCTGTTTGGGAAACAGGCTGCTATATGTAGAAGTACTAGTTAAGCCATATTTGTATGAGTGAGATTGAAAAACAATATTAAAGACACCAATAGCTCCATCAATGGCTCAGTCCAGGAAAGACGGCTAAATACAGAAGCATGGGGCTCAGGGAAAGAAAGTCGAGGAGTGTATATATTCTCTCTATACCTTCTATGGAAATAGAAAGTATAGTGGAAACATAAAGTCATGTTAAAAAGAAAGTCTACTCTCTGACAACTCCCTGGGTTTGATGTATGAATGAGCAGGTCTTTTACCAGACTCGACAACTTTATCATATTCTAAACTAGAGCATGCAAACCCACACAGCACAGATTCTGCACTGTTTTCATTTTAACAAAAATGAAACAAAAAAGAAAATGAGTTATTCCTAAAATTCCTATACAGGTTTTAAATACATTAAAACCTAGGGTGTAAAGTGGGTTTCACTTTATTTATTTAACCTTTTTTATAGGCATTTGTTTGGGTAAAATAGGTACTCATTTTTACGCACTACTATGTTTTTAGGCTTATGAAAAGTTCAGAAATCAAACTTAACATGATCTCCAGTGATATTTAGATAATTATTGGGTTCAGGGATCAATCTGTATCTCATTCAGAAGAATGAAATGTGCCCATGTTAGAATTCAACAGACTTTCGGATGGAATAAAATGGCTAGTATACATGTGGAGGTGGTAATTTCAGAACTAAATGTTCTTGTCTTTGAATATTCTCTAGAGCTGTACCTGGTGTAGTTCAGTTCTTTAAATAAGAAGGAAAATAAACTGGAGAAATGTGCAACATGGGCCTAAAATGTTATGACTTTTTGTGGTAACTATTCAATAATGATAAAATTCACTATAAAAAGTACTTAAATATACATCATATGAAGTTGGAACTATACAAACACAATTACTATTTTATAAATAAAAATTCTCCAACTTATAATAAAACTTGCCTATTATCCAATATGCTACTTCAGTACACCAGTTACATTTAGTTCAGTTACATCCCTAAACAACACACAAAAACAGTGGAGCACCCCATATTCATAGGGGTTTGGAACCACAGCTGCACATGAATAGCTACAATACTTGAGACCTGAACTTTTGGTGACATTCCACCTGAAAATCTATGAATACCTAAATCTGAACCACGACTAAGCAGGGGTCTGCTATAATCACATTTACCCTTTCTTCAAATACATTGTTTATTGATGCTTCCATGGAACCAGCAGTGGAAAATATGTTTTGTGTAAATTTTCAATTGCTATCACGATAAATAATAATTCCTTTCATGAACTGTTTTTCCCTGATAACAATAAACAGTACTGTAACACTGTAATCACCTATGAATAGAAATAATTTGAAAAATGCTATATTTTTGATTGAATAAGAAAGAAGCTGGGAGGAAAAACTTTTTTTAGCTTTACATATTTCACTTTCTTTGCTCTTTCTCAAAGTGGTATGTGTTCTGCATGTGATGTGTTGCAAAAAAGCTTACTTGTGACAGTCACTGATGTTTTGCGTATTGAACTTGTGATTGCACTGCAGTGATGGCACACTAAACCCCAATGGAGTTCGCTTTGGGAGCTCAGAGATCTACAACATTGGTGAGTCTTAAAGATGAAATAAGGTAAAAAGGAGCGCAAAATCATTGTTACAATAATTTAGTTCAGATCCTCTTTTTGTTATTAGTAACAAAAGCAGACAATTGTTTGAAAAGAAGATTCTTTTTTTTACTGCTTAAATTTCAAACGTCTCACCTACTGTTCTCTAAAGTCTCATATGCTCCTTTCATTTTTGTTTTTCCATCCTCTTCTTTGCTTTCCGTTTTGCAGTGGAGGCTTTCGAGGAAGTGTCAGACAGTCTTTGTGTGCCCCAGTACAACGCAGATGGAGAGGAAAGAGTTATTTTGTTCCTAAAGATGGCTTCTGGAAAGCTCTTCCGTCCAGAGCTGGTGACAAAGATTAAAGGAGCCATCAGGAAAGCTTTGTCTGCCCGACACGTCCCAGCCATGCTACTGGAGACAAAAGACATTCCCGTAAGAGAAGCCTGAATATCAGTCAGATATGTATAAACCTGTCAGATTCTCTTGAAGACAGCAGGAGTCAGCTGCCGCTTAAATGACAGCCTTTGTTTAATCTCTCCGTAGTACACTATCAGCGGTAAGAAGGTGGAGGTGGCAGTGAAACAGATCATTGCTGGTCGGGAGGTTGCACAACGAGGAGCGTTCTCCAACCCTGATTCGCTGGACCTCTACAAGAACATTCCTGAGCTGCAAAACTATTAAAGATGAAACTTGACATGGCTGAGGAGAGACTCTATAAGCATTAATTTTATTAAAGCCATGTGAGGGAGAGGGAGTGATGGTGGAAAATGGAGGCACTCTGGGATTTATGTTTAGCAGAAAATGAAACAAATGTTTTTAAGATAATAGGAAAATACATTAATGTCCAATAAGCTGATGGTATTATGCAGGGAGGAAACTTTACACCATGAGGTACACTGGTCCATAGGCAAGCTTATAATACTGTCTTTAGGCTGCTGCTCGTAGTCTGTCATGCTGTTTAAATAAATGTTAAACTGAACTAAACTCCATGTGTAAGGCGATGTGCACAGCAGTGCTTGTGAAAACGCTTATGCTGTAAAGCTTGCTATGAAACCTTTAAGCGCAGCATTAAGTGTTTGGGTTCACAGTTTGGTTTTGATCATCCTCTTTAGAACTACATCTCTCTGCAGTACCCATCTCTAACCCTGATGCTGCGCCAGAGAAGATTTGGGAATAAAACCTGTTAGGGTCTGCAGAAAAATACACAAAACTTCACTTCAGCTTTGGCTCATGTCAGCATATCATTGTTAAATGTGATCATTGCTTTATTGATGTGTGTGTGTGTGTGTGTATATATATATATTCCTATTAATATAAAGACTAATGTATATTTTTGGACAATAAACTTGTTTAATTATGCATTTAAATATAATCATCAAAACGTAACCAAAGGTTGGGATTCTGTTTGGATCTTGCATGAAATGTCAAAGTTTACTTGAGATAATTAGGAATCCTAGATGCAATTGCAGCACTGCCTGTTTTTCATCTTTTTTTTTATTTGGTTAAATTGGAGTATTTTCTAACCATGGTTAGTTCCTTGGTTGTTTTTTTCCTTCTAGGATACTGTTCTGTTAATCAGTGTCGAAATAGAGGTTTCTCTTAAGGGAAATGTGTATCTGTCCATTTGATCTTCATCTGTCATGCCATTGTACGGTTTACAGTGCCCTGCAAAACAATCCGTAACCCTTGAAATCTTTTCCCCAATTGTCCCATTGCGACCACAAACTTAAATGTGTTTAATTGGGATTTTGTTTAAAGTCCAATGCTAAGTAGAACATGATTTTGAAGTGGAATGAAAATGATACATGATTTTCATTCCACAAAAAGACAAAGCTTTGTAACACTAGTTTTTGCTTAAATCAAAGCGTTTTGCTGTTTGTCTCGTACGAGCTTTCCACACCTAAAGACTAACACTTTTGTGTGTTCTGGCTAGGTCAGAGTAGATGGAAAGCAACAATGGGCATCAGTTTTCAAGCTTTGTCACAATGTCCAGTAGGTCTGGACTTTAACTGGGTCATTTTAAAACAGGAATTCATTTCATTGTAGGTATGGCAGTATGTTGAACTTCATGCAGACTGACCCCAGGCCAGGGTTTAAACCCAGGACCTTATGTGCTAAAAGGACCGGGCTACCACTGTAAAGCCCACAACTATTACTTATCCTCTCAAATATTCCCACATAAACTGTGGATCTCTGTAGCTCTTCCAAAGTTACCATGGGTCACTTGGCTGCTTTTCAGATCAATTAGTTTAGGTTGACTGCCATGTCTTGGTATTTTTGCATTCGTGCCATATTGTTATCCATTTTTGATGTTGGATTTAACAGTTCTCTGAGATGTTCAAGGCTTGGAATAGTCTCTTATAATCTTACCCTTCTGTATTCTCTTGAACTTCAGAATTACCAGGTACTTTGTCTGGATCAATCACATTCATATTGATCAGGTAGTTTAATGTTTTTGGTCATAATGTGACCAAATGGTAAACTTTAAGGGGTATAACTACTTTTGCAAGGAACTATTATATACATGCAAATTTCATCACATTTCTTTGGTATTGATGATCTACATCATGCATGTCATATACTGTAGCTTTTTTAATTTTTTCTCTTTAACAAAATTTTTTTCATAGGATTATTCAAACCCGTTTAGTGTGTCAAAGACGCAATGGATGAACTGAAATAGGATTGGTTATTTGCAGCATTGATTGTCAGTATAAAGAAAAACTGTCACTGGAAATGTGCCTGACTATAATAGACCTTTTCAATAATTCATACATCTGTTGGACAGTGAGCAGTTTATTACATTCACATGTTTTCTGATTGTGAACGTGCTATAGTAGATGGCTTGAATGCAAATAGCCTATTTGGTCTGTAATTCTCTGCTGTTCATCTCTAACATGTTCTCAACGTTAATCCATTTTTCACAGGAATCCTTTAAAAGGAAACTTTATCCCCACAGCAATGTTTTATTGACAATATGTATGATGTTATTTTGCTTTGTTTAAATAAAGAAATATTGGTTCTTTCATGAACACAAGGATAAGAGGCTCTGCGACTTTCCACTTTACTAAATCCATCTATGTGTATGACAAGCTTTATAAAACGGTTGAAACCGGGGCTGTCAAAATTTACGCGTTAACGCAGGTCAATTAATTTGTAGAATTAAATTGATTTTTTGAAAGTATTTATATAACAAAAGCATGCACAGGATGACCTGCCCTGTTTATGCTACAATTCAGCCCGCGCTGCGTTCAGTGCTCCACACGTAAACAGCATGGCAGACCCAAACTGCATCCACAGTTTCCTGTGAACATCTATTCTTAGTCACAGGCCAGATAGGATTATCGGTTTACGTCACTCCCTGCTCTACTGCGGAAAGAGACACGATCAGAAGAAGTGATTGGAACTAGCAGATGATTAAAAATGCCACAATCTGCAGCGATAACTTCACATCGAGTACGTTTGGCTAACAAACAAGCTAACATGGCTAACCAGAGCAGCTACGAGATAACCGCAAGTACCAGTGGGAACTGGAGTTATGTAAAGGTTTGGTTAATGTTGATAAGCAAATAATTCCTCTATTGTTCAGAAGAATATAATAATTTAAAATGCTTTGTTGATCCCAGAGGGGGAAAAAGTGTTGTAGCTCATACTATTTAATTCTTCAAGGGGTTGTAGATCCTGATGGCTGTGGGCTCTGGGCAGAAAGGATCTCCTGTAGCAGTCTGTGTTGCAGCAAAACTGTTGAATCATTTGACTAAAACGTTGTAGGATAGTCCCATGACGAGGATGCTCATCGTTGTCCAATATTAATAAAAAATGGTCAGCTTTACATTCAGAAAATGTTAACCAGTTACTTTGTCTTAGCAACTGACTAAAAGATAAATAGGTTAAAAGGGCCATGTGTAAAAGTGTGGAGTTCAAAACAAAAGTTCCATGGATCTCTCTTGTATTTCCTTTAAAAAAAGAGAGAGAGAAGCAGGATCCAGGTTTGTTCTTTATTCACATAATTAGGAATGTTAATCAGGATTAATCGTGATTAATTCACAGCTACCCAGTGATTAGATAAAAAGTTATATTTTAAATTCTGTTTGTCATATTTTTGTGTGTGAATCTAAATAGTTTAATTACCTGTCACATTGCTGCTGTTACAGCTTAAGTTTTCCTGTCTGGGACCATAAAGGAGCCAATGTAGAGAAAAGGCTTGTTTTACCACAGATTTGACATGTGTCAAATCTGAAGTCACTGTCTATATTGACCTCCAGAATCGTGGCAGTGTATTTTGAATATGAAGTCGAAGAGCCAAGATCCACATGCTGTATTACACAAGGGCTACTTGGGCAGAATAATATGTCCTACTTGACAAAATAACGATAATGAACCAAAACAAACCATCCATCCATCCATTATCTATACCTGCCCATTCTCTGCAGGGTTGCGGGGGGCTGGTGCATTTCTCCTGCAGTCACGGACTAAGAGGCGGGCTACACCCTGGACAGGTCGGCAGTCCATCACAGGGCAACACAGAGACATACAAGACAAACAACCATGCATGCACACATTCGTACCTAAAGACAATTTAGGGAGACCAGTTAACTTAACAGTCATGTTTTTACACTGAGGGAGGAAGCCAGAGTACCCAGAGAGAACCCACGCATGCACAGTGAGAACATGCAAACTCCATGCCGAAAGACCCCAGGCTGGGATTCTAACCCAGGCCTTCTTGCTACAAAGCAACAGTACTAACACTGTGCAGTCCACAAAACAAAACCATGTAGGCCTATGACTTTTTTTCTTGAACTTCATAATTAAGTGCAACTTTGTGTGACATATCACTTAAAATCCCAATACTGTATATCGATGTTGTTGGCTATAAAGGAATAACGTTTGAGGGTTCAGGGGGAATCAGTCATACAGCAAGGTACAATTCCTCAGATTTTTTACTCAAAAAGACTGAATTCGATTCATTCGGGAAGAATGCTGTGGAGTCACAATTATGTCTGGGATTTTTCTTCAGGACCTGTTACTTCTAGGACCCAATATTAGATAAGCAGAAGGCAATGTATTAGTCATCAATGTTTTCCCCTTGCTGCTGACATTTCAGAGTAAGGCATAAGAACTTTAGTAACTTTATGCAAAGCCAAAATGTTATGAAATCTCCACAATGTTAGCATTTCAGAAGCATCCCTGGTCTGCTGTGGTCAAACAACACTGAAGGAAAACCAATGCCACAAATGGCTTATACCTGCACGATGCAAAAGCTAGACCTGTACGCTCTGATCCTATAGAAATCTGTCAGCACAGTGCACTAAAAAGATGGATCCTTGCTCTTTTAGATGGGTATGAGATCACACAGAGTACCACAGACTGTTGAGCATTAGGTTGTGTGGAGGTACTAAACATGCTGATCTGTGTTCATGATAAAAAGCTACTGTGATAGACTCTAGAACAGTATTTCCCAAGCCTGGTCTTCGAGGCACACTGCCCTGCATGTTTTAGAGGTTTCTCTGCTTTAGCATACCAGATTTAGATAAATACAGTTCAGAAAAAGCCTGTTAATAAGCCATCAATTGATGGCTGAATAACATTGATTATGATTATACAAACAATGGCTGGTTGGTGTTCAAGTCTGCAGTTTATGATGAAACTTTGGAATGAAGACGACAGACCGATTGATCCAGGAAAAGTTTTTGTGTGTGCGAGTGTTTGAAAACTTGTATGTGGAAGCCAATCATTTTGATAGATGGCTCTTTAAAAAGTAAACTAGGCAGTTTTGAAGATCCCTGTAACCTTTACAGGGTAAGTGTGAACACACAGACCTGTCAGTCAGCCTGATTTGGAAAGAAAAAGACAAAAATAGAAAGGATTTGGAAGTGTTGCTATCATTTTGTTGAAAAAAAAAGGAGTGCAAGGAGAATGGCAGGGGGTCTGGATACAGAATTGAGCACTTAGAGAAAACGACTGGTGACGAGCTAAAGTATTTGCCAAATTCACAAATAACCATGTGATGAACATCAGTGTGTCATAGCAGAAAATATCTTCTCCCTTCAATAAGGATGAGGCTGTTTCTTCTATTTTATTACGGCCAGTCTTGTACATGAGACCGTCTGGGCCAACACTCGAACTCTCGCACACCCAGATCATGTCTGCCCTCTGTTAGCAGCTTCTGCCTTCAGTCTCCCAATGTTATGTCTTCATTGCATGGTTAACCAAACACTCCTCACAGTTGAGGATTCAAGGAGTTCAGACTAGGTGAAAGGCCTCTTCACGGACTAATCATCTCTTATTACGCCATATTCTCTAGATACCTTAATAATATGTAATTAATCAATTAATTGACATAACCTTGAAATATTGCTGTGACACAGTGGTAAGTACATTTTAAGTTGGGGTTTTTTTCCAGTCACATTGATTAGTAAAACCAGAGGACAACAAAGCAGAAAATTACAATAATAGCTTAATTTTGTACTTGAATGAGGTTACCTATTTATTCAGTTTAGATGCTGCTAATCTCGAATATAAATTGAAATCACTGAGATTATTTAACACACTACTGATTCCGTGTTAATGAGATAGTATTTGGGTTTTGCTTGTGTTTGGTGATGTACTAGACTGTCTCCGTCACCTGCATCCAGTACCTTTACTCCCTGCTCCCCAGTTCCCAGCTTCATTACCTTTTGTCTCTTCACTGCAGCCTTCGTGTTTGCTCCTGAGGCCTTTCTTAAAACCCTGTTTTGTGCCTCCTCATCTTCTCTTTTCTCTTTTTCATTCTACCCTCCTTGACCCTGAAATCGATCGCAGAGCAATATCTTGAAGGATTTCAAAAAATCCATTTTGCAAAGAGGAGGCCTGGGCAAAATGGACAGATGTTTCCTATACAACTTTTTTTGTGAGTGTTTTATTGTATAAAATTATTTGGGTAAACATAGCAAAAGAAATAATGATTCTAATATCTGAGTCAACCAGAAGTATAAATTCATTGCAAAATAGCTCAAGCTCAGTAAGATTGGATAAAGATTGTCTGCCAGCAGTGTTTAAAGGCTTGCAACAGACTTTCAATTAGATTTAGGAGTGGCCTTTGACTTTGCCAACCTAACATGTGAATATCTTAAATGAGAATCGTTCCATTGCAGTTCTGGGTGTATTGTATGTTCAGAGGCCTTGTCATGCTGGAAGGTGAACTCCTGCGCGATTCTCAAGGTTCTTGAAGCTTCCAACAGATTATCTTCAAGGACTGTCCTGAATTTAATTCCATCCATCTTTTTATAAACTCTGACCAGCTTTCCTGTCCTTGCTGAAGAATAACACCCCCCCCAGTATGATGCTGCCACCAAAATCTTTTGAAATTTAGAAACCATGTATCCTTCGCTACGATCTGCTTCTTGGTCTATTATATTAAATCCCAATAACATACATTAAAGTTTGTAGTTTTAACTTGACAAGATTTTACAGATTTCGAAAGTTATACACACCTTTACAATATCCCATACAATTATGCCTGCTTTCCTGCATTATAACATTCATGAGAAGTGGGAAAAAATGAGTGATTGAGGCAAATATTTATTTGGACATATAACTTTAGAAAATTCATAGTTGTCTTTCAGGCCTTTATAAAGATATTGCTTTAATTTTTATGTGTCATGTAGAAGCCAATGTTGAAACCCCAAATAGCTATACAATATAATTCTTTTGGATGTCGCTGCTTGCAGTCGGAAACAGAAGGAATGGAGTTTTAACAGCTAAAAATAAACAAGCACATGCAAACACCTTTATGGCTGTCTCCCTTTATCAAACTGTCACAGAGGGAAAACAGACGGCAACAGAAAACTTCGAAGTGGGAAAGAGAAAGAAAATTAGAAGCAATTGAGGAAGAAGCAACTAGAGAGAGGAAGAAAGCAAACCTAATAATCAGCTAGAGACAGGTAAAGCAAGGAGCTTAGAAACTAGAAGTCTAACCAAACAGAAGGCAAAGAGGAGAGAGAAAGACTGAAACTGACAGAGATAAAGCTTTTTTTCTGAAATCACACATACACAGGCTGAATACCATGAACATTTTTATAGTCCTCCAATTTCACCCGTCAATCAGTCTTGCTCTCCTTGCTCTGGTGTTTTTTGTTGGATTGCTTGAATGTAGGTGGCTTCCTTCTTTGTCCATACGACTAATCCCTTAGCAAAAAGTGGTATACTTAAAGTTCATTTTATCAAGTATACTACTTTGTACTAAATTGGAACATTTTCCAGTTTATTGAAGTATACCTTAGAAATACTTTAAGTATACTTTGATAAACTACAATGGGAACAAGTACATTTTAAGTACTATACTGCTAGTGTACTAGGTATGCACTTGTAGTTCACATTTTAGTTTATTAAAGTATCCCTAAAGAATACTTCAATAAACGTGAAAATGTTCCAATTTAGTACGAAGAAGTATAGTTGATAAAATGAACTTCAAGTATACTACCTTTTGCTAAGGGATACTCTCTCCCTTCATTTTCTTAACTTGATTTTTATAACCTTTGTAGAATATGTTTGTCTTTGCACAAAGGCCTTGATTCAGCTCCAGGAGACATTATTGACTTCCTAATGTTTCCAATTAAATTGCTTGAGGCATTTGGTCGTGCCAAGAAGAAAACCAGGAGACGCATTAGTTGAAAGGTGTTGGAGAAGCTGTCGTGCAGTTTCATCACGTGTTGGGAGTAGCTCAGTGAAAGTAAAATGTCTGTCTGGAAGAAGGGATGCAAAATTAGTGCTTGAAGAATTGCACAGGAACATGTTAGCCACAAATTTGTAATTTCCTCCTCTCTCACAGATGTGTCATCAGTTTTTAAAAGTTCACGTTGGAACCACTGTCAAGCAAAGCTAAAAAATTATTCAAGAGATAATTTAAAGTGAAAATATATTGGGGGGGGGGGGGGGGGGGGTTATACATGGCTCACACAAACATTCTCTAAAACCAGAACTTCTCAAACCTTTAACAACATCTTAGTAAGTGGTTCTACTTCCATTATCTGAGCAATTTTAAAACATCAATGGGAGTTAGATTTTTTTTTTAGCTTGTTGTGTTAGTGTCATGATTGCTGCTCATTTCCTTCCTTTGCTGTTTCCTACCTTTGGTGTTTTGATTTATTCATGCCCTTTTCAGACAGGAAAGGCTTTTGTGCATTTGTGGTCATCAAATAGATGCTTCCTACCTGCTTCCCATAATCTGCTCATAGTATATCACAAAACAGTTTTGATTCTATGACTCCAATAATATCTGCCAGCAGGAGGATGTTCAGAACTAATGTAGTCAGATCAGGGAGTCATAATCTGACATTTTTTATAGGAGTCAACTGTACAAGTGGTATCAGCATCAGCATCAGAATCAGCATCAGCTTTAATGGCCAAGTATGACACATACAAGGAATTTGACTCCGGCAACTTTTCTCTCCAGTACAGAACTTAAATAAGTGAAATAAAGAAATAAATACAAATAAATAATAAAGGATAATATATACACCAAACCGGGGTTATTTTACAGTGAGTATGTACAGCAGTGCAGAGTTATAGTTTATTGTTATGTGAATGGACTCGCACTCTGTAACGCCGGCCTGACGGGAGGAGGCTAAACAGATTGTGGCCAGGGTGTGAGGGGTCTGTGGTGATTTTTCTGGCCCGCTTCTTGACCCTGGACTGGTACAGGTCCTGAATGGAGGGAAGATCAGTACCTATGATCCTCTCTGAGGACCTGACTGTTCTCTGCAGTCTGTCCTTATCTTTTCTGGTGGCGGATCCGAACCAGACAGAGATGGATGAGGTCAGGACAGACTGGACTATTGCTGTGTAGAAGATGGTCAGCAGTTCCTGAGGCAGGTTTAACTTTCTGAGCTGACGCAGAAAGTACAGCCTTTGCTGGGCCTTCTTTCTTATACAGTTAATGTGGGAGGTCCACTTCAGGTCCCGTGTGATGGTGGATCCTAGGAACCTGAAAGACTCCACTGTGGGGACTGGCCTGTTGATGATTATGAGAGGAGATGTTGATGGGGGTCTCTTCCTGAAGTTCACTATCATCTCCACAGTTTTGAGCGGGTTTAGCTCCAGGTGGTTCTGACTGCACCAGAGGACCAGCTGTTCCACTTCCCCTCTGTATGCAGACTCGTCACCGTCACGGATGAGTCCAATGATGGTGGTGTCATCTGCAAACTTCAGGAGTTTCACAGAAGGATCCCTTGACGTGCAGTCAGTGGTGTAAAGGGAGAAGAGCAGTGGGGAGAGAACACATCCCTGGGGGGCGCCGATGCTGAGGGACCGGGAGCTGGATGTGAAGTTACCCAGTTTCACCTGCTGCCTCCTGTCAGTCAGGAAACTGGTAATTCACTGACAGGTGGAGGGAGGCAGGGTGAGCTGGGACATCTTTTGATGGAGGAGCTCTGGGACGATGGTGTTGAATGCAGAGCTGAAGTCCACAAACAGGACCCGAGCGTAGGTACCTGCAGAGTCTAGGTGGTGCAGGATGTAGTGGAGAGCCATGTGGACTGCGTCATCCACTGACCTGTTTGCTCTATAGGCGAACTGCAGGGGGTCTAGCAGGTGATCCGTGATGTCCTTCAGGTGGGTCAGCACCAGTCGCTCAAAGGATTTCATGACAACAGATGTCAGGGCGACTGGTCTGGGGTCATTTAATCCTGTGACGGGGGACTTCTTGGGAACCGGAATGATGGTGGAGCGTTTGAGGCAGGAGGGGACCACACACAGCTCCAGGGAGTTGTTGAAGATCTGAGTGAAGATGGGAGCCAGCTGTCCAGCACAGACTTTCAGACAGGACGGAGACACTCCATCAGGACCTGTTGCCTTCTTAATCCTCTGTCTCTGAAATAGTTGACGTCAAAAGGGGTACTTGTATCAAATTGTTAAAACAATGGTAGAATGAAATGTTTCCAACCAAAAAGCATACCTTTCGGAAGAAAATGCAAATATCATGCCAAAAGTAGCTTTTAGACGCATATACAAGATCAGAGCGTTATCATCTACAAGCAAAAATTGGTTAACTGATACATTTTTCCCTGATTATACATTTTTTTTATTTCTTTGTGTTATATTTTGGGGAAAACATCAACCATCACAAAAGGCACCTCATAGCATAACTTACTTTCAGAAGTTTTTAATCCTTGTGGTTTAGATAATCTAACAAAGCCTTTTATCTCAACAGCTGCTTTCAGAATGTACACTTGAAATTTCAGCACAAAAATATGGTGCAGTTTGAGTTTTGTCAGAATCGGTTCACTGGCTTCTGAGATTTACTGTTTGATTGTGAGACAGATACAGCTGGATGCGTTTGACGCAGACAGATGGAAACACGGATGGATCGATGATTGAGAGGAACATGAGATGGAAAAAACCGGCAGGGTGAGGAGGGAGAGAAGGCAGTGTTGCAGAAACTCAAATGGCTGTCTGAGATAACTGTTACAGAAAGGTGGAAAAATGGAGTTCTGTTGACATCGAAGTCATCACGTAAGAAATTTGTTCCTTGTAAACCACTGGGATGAAACTAAATGTAAAAAGAAACATTAAATACAATTTGTAACCTTGCAAAAGGTTGCAGTGCTTTTTCAAGTTGTGTCAACTACTGATATGCAATAATGTGAACCAGCCTTTGTGTTACTCGACTCTAAATTTTATTGCAACCTTGTTATGCAGCTGAACTATTCAGCTACACAAAATATATATTATTTTATTTTGTATCCAACCAATAGAAAATATTGCCTAATTTAATATCTAGTCGATGCATTTAACATGAAAAAATTGCAATATGGAACAAAGAAAAAAGATTTTCACAGGCCACAGGCCTAATTTCTTGTGAACATAAATAACAAATCAGCCTATCAGCTGGCTGAATTTCAATGCATTTTGACAATTGAACATGGTTAGGTTTTAAACTGAACATTGGAATGAGGAAAAACAACATGGCATAGTGCCAGATAAGCTAGTCTGAGTATTTCACAAACTGCTGATCTCCTGGGATTGTCATGACCAAACATCTCTTGGGTTTCAAGAAAATGATCTGAAAAAAATTAAATACCCAGTGAACAACAGCTATGTGAAGAAAAATAACACCTCTGAACACAAAACATGTTAAATCTTGAAGCAGATGGAGTATAGCAGTAGAATGCCACACTGGGTGCCCTTTCTGTCAGCTAAGAACTGGAAACATGCTATAATTTGCACAGGTTGAGTAAAATTGGATAGTAACAGATTTTTAAATAATGGCAATAGTCCGATGAGTCTTGATTTTAACTGCAACATTCGGATGGTAGAATCAGAGTTTGGCATTAGTAACATGAGAATATGGATAATCCTTCCTTTTAACAACAGATCAGGATGATGGTGGTGATATTCAATTCAATTCAAATTCAAAAGTACTGTATTGATCCCAGAGGGAAATTAAGTGTTGATGTTGCTCATATAATTAATTAATTCTTTAAGAAGTTGTAGATAGTGATGGCTGTGGGCAGGAAGGATTTCCTGTAGTGGCCTGTATTGCAACGAAACTGAAGAAGCCTCCGACTGAAGACGCTCTATTGTTGTATGACTGTCTCATGAAGAGGAAGCTCAGGGTTGTCCATAATTTTTTTGATTTTATGAAGAATGCTACTTTGCATAATCATCTCCAGCTGTTCCACAGCTGTCCCAAGAACAGAACCAGCCTTCTTTATCAGGTTGTTTAGCCTTTTTAAGTCCCTGGCTCTGATGCTGCTACCCCAACAGATGACGGCTGAAGAGATTACACTCTCCACAACAGACTTGTAGAAGATCTGCAGCATCTTGCTGCAAACCTTGAAGGACCTAAGCTTCCTCAAGAAGTACAGTCTGCTCTGTCCCTTCTTGTAGACGGCTTCACTGTTCAGTCTCCAGTCCAGTCTGTTTTCAAGGTGAACTCTGAGGTATTTATACTCCTCAACCACCTCCACTTTTTCTCCCATGATGGAAACAGTTTTTGACTTATCCCTGTGTCTTCTGAAATCTACAATCATCTCCTTTGTTTTGTTCACATTCAAGGTGAGACGATTGTTTCCACACCATGTCACAAAGCGGTCCACCAGCTCTCTGTATTCAGCTTCTTGTCCATCTCTGATACACCCGACAATTGCAGAGTCATCTGAGTATTTCTGCAGATGACAGGTCTCTGATTTGTACTGTTAGTACATATAATGTGGAGGATATTATCTTGGCAAAGTTTGGACTTCATGGTACCTTTAAGCATCTTTTAAAATCCACAGCCAGCCTTTAATCACCCCAGCATACCCATGTTTTTATGGCTATTTCCAGCAGGACAACACACCATGAGTGTAAGATGATAAAGTAATAGAGTAACAGGCAAAATGTCCATGAGCCATTTAGATAAAAAAAGAATGTAAAAAAAGAGCACACTGATGTTTATAAAAATGAAAGAGAAGACAGTAGAATAATATGGTATGGGAAGTTTAAAGGGGCAACTTTTGATTGTTCTGCTGTGAATGCAGAAGGTATTAAACTGAATTTTAAAGCGGAGTAAATGAAGCAAGCAGAGAATTAGAGTTTAATCTGCTCTGCTGAGCTCAATATCCCACTTACCAGAATAAACAAAAAAGATTAAACCCAAAGAGAGAGATTCATCCTGCTTAAGTTTCCTAGAAAAAAAAAACAAATAAGTCAATCAAGATACCTTCCACTTCTTACAAATAATCCAGTACGTCTGTGATTTCTGTTCATTAAATGTATCACAATGATTTTTCCCACGGTTAAGTCCTTTATCTGCATCGATCTGTGTCCTTGACTACAAAAACACATTCAGAGAGATATAACTGGTGAAAATAAACTGGAAAATGAATGTTTTATGCACCCAAACTCACTTGAAGTTTCCCTTTCTATTCTTGTTTATCAGGGTCAGTGGATTACATGGGGATAAACAGTGTGTGTTCTTCACATTTTCATACATGCACACAGAAAAAAACGTTATCAGGAGAACTGGATTACACAGGGATAAGGAATGACACTTGATATTGACCTACAGACTAAACACACACACATACACTTTATATTCACCCACCTGCACAAACACAAACCCACCAGACAGTTTACTCATTTGGTATGGGGACAGGTATGTCGCTGGTCTTATCTGCCCTTTTTAAATAGTGGCTGCTCAGTCCTTTTTTCCAAGTTGAACACCCCATAGGTCTGTTACTAGTTGAGTTGTCATCTGCTTGCAGAATAATGTTACTTTGTGACATGAGTAACAGTTGAAACTGTCAAAGGATATTAGGAAATATGCATTCTGGTCTTTCTCTGTTAGAAATATTTCTCATTTTTGTCTAAATGGCAAACCTAAATCTCAAGGTATAGCTGGCTGCAAGTTTAAACTACATAGTCAGAGACAGTTCTTGCATTAATGACACCCTGGTCTATTATCTCCTTCTGGGCTCCGATCCACATTATTTCCGGGGCTGCTACATTAAAAGTTGATCTTCATGTTTTCTACCCATATTGACCGTTGCTTTAAGTGAAAATGCCAAAGCTGCCAACACAATTATATCTATCACATGATCTAGGAATAAGGTGGATATTATTTGCATTTTTTTTGACGTTACAGCTATAAAATTCAAGGTATGTTTGGGGAAATCCTATGACAGACCAGCATATAGTACATGGGTGTGATGTGAAAGGAAAACAATACATGGTTTTCAACATTTGTGTAGCTGGAAATCAACCATCACCCATCACCATTTCTTTTGGAGTGGGATATAGGTGCTTTTTACCAGTTTAAGTGCCAAGTAATTGGTTTTTGTCATTGCCAAGACGTTTGTTAACTCCGGAGTCTACATCTTGCTCACAACTGGTTTGTGCATTTCTTTATGTACAGTTAACACAATGGGAGTCTATAACAATTTTTTCTGGGCCACTGATGTATTCAATATATTCATTATATGGATGCACTTTACTTTTTTACTACAGGTGGGGTTTTTTTTAGAACAGCTTTTTTCCTTTTATTGATCTTACTAATACCATAATATGATTCACATCACGGCAGAAAATCCCATCCATTTATTGCTTTGAGACTTTTTGCAATAGGCAAAGAAACTACAGTATGATTAGAGGTCTGAATATGGCAGACACAGGCTTTACTGTGGGAAGTGTCTCACCTTGAATTGTGGATCAATTTCAACCTCCATATGAGTGATTAAAGCGGGCTTTGAAACTATTTTCCTATCAATATAAGACAAGATATAATTAAACCTATTTATTAACTAAGAAAATTTTACTGCGAAAAGAGAATTATTTAAGTCTTTGTAAAACAAAAATGTTCCATAACCCTAAAGTTTCTATCTACAACTGTTCCCCTAACCACACTCTGATGTCATGGTTCTCATTTGGAAAAATAAAGAATTTTTCCTAATGCAGCCTTGGACAAGTCTGTAAGTACATACATTTTTTATTTATTAATTACCTTTCAAGGTATACAAATCACAAACCACTTCAAAATTGAAATTAAAACAAGAATTATAAATCTAAAGTTGATTTTTTATTTTTTTCTTTGTATTACCAGAAGAGTTTAGTTTGATAATGATCTGTGACTGGTTTGTCAGGGTTGGTTAGACGAGCATAAAGAAATACTTGACCTAAGGCAGAGGTCTCCAACTCAAGACCTCTAGGGCCGGTGTCCTGGCAGTTTTAGATAAGTCTCTGCTCCAACACAGCTGATTCAAATTGTCCAGCTACCTCTTCAGCATAGCAAAGTTCTGGAGAGGCCTGCTAATAAGCCATCATTTGATTCAGGTTTGTTGAACCAGGAATATTGGCCCTTGAGGCCTGACTTTGGTCACCACTGTCCTAGACATTTGAATTTAACAATAGCCTTTAGTCAGGGGTGTCCAAAGTCCAACCTCAAGGGTCAGCATCCTACATGTTTTAGATGTCACCCTGGGACATCACACCTGAATCAAATGATTGGTTCATTACCAGGCCTCTTGTTGTTGGAGGGATGTCTTTCTTAAACAGGAAAAGGTAGTTTATGGGAAGATGGACAAAGTCAAATACAAGACGATCCTGGATAAAAATAGCTAAAAGCTGCAAAAGAAATTAGACTAGAGCAGACAATACTCCTAAACATTCAGGATGGTATAAATCACAGCATTTTCATACTTTAGAACTGCTCAGAACTGCCCAACAAAAAATATTTGGAAACGCTTAGAAATTGCTGTACACAAAGTTTCTTCAGCCAATCTGACTTAGCTTGAGTTACTTTGCAAATGGATAGTGGTTAGAATGAAACTTAATTTATACTGTTTCTAATGCCATTTTTGCTTATTGTACTCATACTATGTTAATTTTTGAATAAAGGGTTAGTTTGTTTGGTTGATTCAACAACTTAATTAGAGATGCAACAGAAATCTAGGGCCATTCGTTTTTTAATTGACTTTCCATGTAAAAACACCCAATACTACCAGATTGGATTTAGAAATTACAAATAACTACCGTTGAATCTATGATCAGCTGCTATTTTGTCTCAGTGTGTAAACAAACTTTTCAGCACATCCAGTTTTTACAAAAGAACTAAAGTTAGTGAAATCAAAAGGGAAAAAAAGGAAACAAGGTTTTGTTACTAGTTACCTCACTTAAGCCATCTACCTCACACATCTTGAGTTTGGATCTTCGATGACCTAGCGTGAATTTATCTTCACCCTCTCCTGGCTGGGATTTCACTCAAGGCCACTCACTCCACACATCCTTCCAAAATCTGGGCACAGAAATGGGCCTAATTGGCCCAAAAATAGCCAAGGGGACTAGGTTGGCAATAGAAGGGCAAAAAAAAAGAGAACGACAGAGACGTGCTACCAAGAGCCTTAAGAGAAGGTTTAAGGCTTTTACAGGATTTTAATGTTTAACTCCAGTGTTTCCATGCCTGAGGGAAAGGGTGTTATGTCTGTCCTCCTTTGCTCAGTGTCATAGATTGTGTATTCTTAGTATTGAACTGTAGATATACATAAATAAAGTAAATAAGTAAAGACAAATGTGTAGCTGTTATTATTCAAAAATGTAAAAAGGACTCATCTTTTAAACTGAACTTCAGAGCCCACAGAAAACCAATTAATGTAATTAAACTGATCTTTTTTAGACATTTTTCAGGTCTAATTCTTGTAGCTATAAAGAGCTCTTTCATTTGATTGGAAATATTCAGACAAGAATGTGGTTACTTTTAAACTGCAATATGCACTTTGATATCATGACCTTTTAGCTACCACTACAGGGGGATTTACCTCATTTTAGTCTACTTCAAACTTACCTTGTCATTTCTTTATTGTTTTTTTATTCATTTATTTTTTATAGAAATGGCTCAGTGATACAACATAATGCTTGTAGACAATAGCTAAGTGTTCAAAAATATATACAATGACAACAGAAAACTAGGGTCTTTTAATGTTTTCTTTGCCTTCCACAAAACCCTGGCAGTGACTATAGGTTTGGTTTGATTTTGTGTTTTTTGATAATAAATTTAAACGGCAATACATCATATAGTGTTGTGGATTTCTCTAAATTCCTGATGCTCCTGAGCACAACTGTTACAGTGGCTGTTCAGCAGCAGTTATTGCAGTTTGATGGACAACCAAATGATTTACAAAATGTTCCTCCTGTCCCCTTTCCAACATTTGAGAATCCAGGTGGAAGATGGTATTATAACTGTAGCTATAAGATGAAGCTGTCAACATGTCATGTCATCTCATTTTGAGACAACAACCACGGTGTTTTGAAGCAGTATTACAGAATAATTTCCTCTTTATTTCTTGTTAACAGGTGCAATTAAAGGAAAGCATCTGCAAAGCATCTGCAGACATATCCATCACACCATCTATTTTATCATATTTATCCATCTATCAATCCATTTCATATTTTAGATTGTATGTTCTGGTTAGCTATAGTTCCTGTCTTATTTTGTAAAAACCCTTACCTCAGTTTGCTTCCTTTGGTTCTTCTTTTGCTCTGGTCAGTCCTTGCTAAGCGACTCTCACCTGTTTATCTGCTATGACCTCCTCTCCTTTTTTTTCCAGCAGTTTGTTGCCTCTTGTGTATTTATTGTTTGGATATACTAATCTACTGGATCCTCAGCTTGGATTTTGGACTCAATATCACTTCATTATTTTGTGTTGCTAAGTAATCTTAAATTATAAAAAAGAAAATCTATTGCTTGGTGTTTAATCAAACATTTTCTTTCTTACTGAGTGTTGAAAGTAACAATCCAATAAATGATCCACTATCTGTTAGTTTTATATACAAATTATTTAATTACTATCGTGTTTCATCAGCAGATCATAACATCCATTCTTCACAGCAAGATGGCCTCAGATAATGAATCCTGGGTGAGTCTGCAACGGTAGGTGGAAGGGCTCCTTAAACACCTATTTAAGCAGTTCTTTAAACACATTTATGCAAATGAAGCCTCAACACCTACTTGCCGTCTGCTTTTAGGTCTAGTCTTGCCACTCAGGAAAACTGTCTCCATTACAAGATGATAGTTATAGTTCTAAGCTTCCTAACTAGGCTTTTTGTCCCTGCTGGGGTCTTCTGTACTGTGTTTTTATTAGATTTACCCATATAGAAATGTGTCACTTCTACTGAAATCTAAAGTTATGGTCCTAAACTGTTTTCACTTGGAATTGAAGCACAGTATTATGTTTCATTTTAAGTTGGAAAACTTTCAGGATGAAATTATGTATCATATGATGTAACCTATACAAATTGTTTGATACAATTCTGCCAACTGTCTGCTTGGTGATTAATTTACTGATTCCTGGCTCTGACTGAGTTACAGACTGAACTAAGAGACTGGAAGAACTAGATGATGAAATGATCCTGCTGTCAATTTATCCAATCACATCTCATCAGCTCATTAATCAACTAAATTGTTTTCTGCTACAAACAAGCTCTGAAACTACATGCATCTAATTAGAGATGCAAATGCTTACTGAAGTCTCCTAATAAAGATTGATGTTCATGTATTCAGCCCCATGCATCCATGAAGCCGATTTGTATATCAGAATTATTTTCTCGTTTGTTTGTGGGTAGGTGTGTTGGAACATTTTTATATAAATTATTGTAAGTTTAGTTTTGTTGACTTTTGTTGAGGGGAAAAATCTCTCTAGGAAAATGGAAAAGTTGCAAATGAAATATTTTACTTGATGTAAAACAGGCCATGTTTTATATTTGAAATTGCAGAACCATATTTTGAAATAAAGTTTACAAATTTTCCGTTAGATGTTAGCTTTCACAAATCTTATTTTATTTAATTTTTAAACAAAGTATTTTATTGGTATTTTTGGGTTAGACCAAAACAAAATAGAGCATCATTATGAAGATAGAGGAAACTGACTACACTTTTGTCGTTTCAATTTTTTTAAAAAGAAATCATCTTGAGTCAGTACAAGTACATTTTAACTTTTTAGGACTTCCAATGGCTTTACACTTCTCCTTAATAAAGAACAGACTTGTGGCATAAATGGCAAATTGCTCTGTGGACAGACTATTACATGAGCTGTAGATCAGCTACTCCAGAGTTCCCCTTGGCCTCTTGACTGCTTCTCGGATTAATTCTCTTTTTATCTACATTTTCAGTTTAGCTGAACAGCCAGGTTTGGAAGGTTTTCAGTTGCGCCATACTTTTTAGATTTTTAGTTGATGGATCGAGGCATGCTATGTAAGAAGTACAAAACTTGGGATATTGTTTAATTTCTTAACCCTGCTTTGTCTATCAGCAAAACCTTCTCCCTGACCTGTCTATGTTTCTTGGTATTCATTATACAATTTATGTACTAATGCTTTCTACCAGAATTCTCAGGCCTCACCAGAACAGCTGTATTTACACTCACTGGCCACTTTATTAGGCACACCTGTCCAACAGCTCGTTAACGGACATTTCTAGTCAGCCAATCACATGGCGCCAACTCAATGTATTTATGCATGTAGACATGGTCAAGACGATCTGCTGCAGTTCAAACCAAGCATCAGAATAGGAAAGAAAGGTGATTTAAGTGACTTTGAATGTGGCAAGGTCGTTGGTGCCAGACGGGCTGGTCTGAGTATTTCAGAAACTGCTGGTCTACTGGGATTTTCACGCACAACCATCTCTAGGGTTTACAGAGAATCGTCCGAAAAAGGGAAAATATCCAGTGAGCGGCAGTTCTGTGGGTGAAAATGCCTTGTTGATGCCAGAGGTCAGAAGAGAATGGCCAGACTGGTTTGAGCTGATAGAAAGGCAACAGTAACTCAAATAACCACTCGTTACAACCAAGGTATGCAGAAGAGCATCTCTGAATGCACAACACGTTGAACCTTGAGGCAGATGGGCTACAGCAGCAGAAGACCACACCGGGTGCCACTCCTGTCAGCTAAGAATAGAAACTGAGGCTACAATTCACACAAGCTCACCAAAACTGGCCCCTTAGTACCAATTGAGCATTGTTGCAATGCCACAGCCTGAGTATTGTTTCTGACCATGTCCATCCCTTTATGACCACAGTGTACCCATCTTCCGATGGCTACTTCCAGGAGGATAATGCGCCTTGTCATAAAGCTCGAATCATCTCAGACTGGTTTCTTGAACATGACAATGAGTTCACTGTACTCAAATGGCCTCCACAGCCACCAGATCGCAATCAAATAGAGCACCTTTGGGATGTGGTGGAATGGGAGATTCGGATCATGGATGTGCAGCCGACAAATCTGCAGCAACTACGTGATGCCATCATGTCAATTTTGACCGAAATCTCTGAGGAATGTTTTCAGTACCTTGTTGAATCTATGCCATAAAGGATAATGGCAGTTCTGAAGGCAAAAGGGAGTCGAACCCAATACTAGCAAGGTGTACCTAATAAAGTGGACAGTGAGTGTATACTGTGATTAAATTACATGCAACTGAACTCTATTTTACTAATTAAGCAGAATTGTAAAAGCACATACTTGTATGCACTCTATTTAAACAGAATATAAATTTAGGATGTCATCGTAAGAGGGGACTGAGTACGTCTGCATGAGTTAGAAATGAAAGCCACCTAAGGCCAATGGTTTATACGATGTATTCTGTTGAGCTTAACCTTTAGTAGTTTTTCTTTTACTGTAGTGATTTCCTGCTATACTCTGAAACACAAGTACCCTCTGTTTCCCTTAGGTACTTCACAAGGAGTACACACACCCACTCTAGACAAAATGTCTTGTCCCAAGAGTGTGTATTTCCTGTGGAGTGGGTTTACACAAGGCAGCAACCACACTTCTATACAAATGTTTCCCCCTTACACACATTAATGTTCACTGAATATTCATTTCAGGCTGTTGCACTCCTGGTCCGGGTCCAACTCTTAGCAAGCTTGTGTGTACATCAGGGTGTGTATGTGTTTAGAATATAATATTAGAGTATAAATAAACCAGTAAACCTATAAGTCCTAAAGTCTCACTCTTGTACCTCATTGCTTTCCATTATTCCAGGTCAAATGAACAAACTCCAACGTTTTTATGATAAATATAAATTTTATTTTATTCCAATTATGTTTTACCTACAGTAAAATAGCACAAAACAATCAAAATTCAATTCAATTCAATTCAATTCAAAAATACTTTATTGATCCCAGAGGGAAATTAAGTGTTGGTATAGCTCATATAATTAATTCTTTAAGGAGTTGTTGTAGAGCACCAATTCTCTCACAGTATTCTGTATCTGCATTTTTCATCAATGTGTCCATCATGCAACTGACCGCGTCTACATATAGATGCATCTCTGAAGAAATGAAAGACAAACCACAGTTTGTGTTTGACATTTTATGTGATGGATATTAGTGTGTGTGCGTGTATGCGTGTGTGCGTGCGTGTGTGTAAGAGAGAGTGAGAGAGAGCATTCATGTGTGTCATGATAAGACCATCCAGTTGGCTTCAGTTGGAAGCTTGCCTGCCTCTGCTGTAGTGGTTTACCAAGTCTTACCAAAGGATTAGCAGCTCTATCTAAGCCAGGCTAGAAGCCTTGTCGGTGCAAACTTGTTGGGACTACACACCAGTTGGAGCAGTCAAGGGTTAGTTTTACTTCAACAAATGCTTAGTGGAAAAACAATGACTAATATTAATACATGGATCACTTGAACTTGTTTCTTTGACTTCATGTTAAAAATTATTAAAAAGCAATGAAGAGGTGACTGTATTAAAACCAATAGTTGATTGCTAGTGCTCGACAGTTTAGCAAAATAAAATAAAGAATAAGTAAATGCAATGAAAAGTAAAAACAAACAAAAAATATTCAAAACAATTCAGGGTCTCATACTGTACTCATTCAAAAAGATTCATTAATCTGTGGTCTGAGCTATCTACAGTTGCAGGGCAACAGCAGCAAATAAAGCGGCAACATTTGCATGATGCCTGAAATATTTGTAATGTGTAATGTCAAATTTATCACAATTTTGTCATGCCTTGCGAACAAGTTTTGCCAGTATTCTTTATCTGCATTTGACACAATCTTCCCAAAACAGTTCTTTTAATTGAAATCGGAAAAGGTTCTCTAACTCATGTTTGGATGGCCTGTCAGATAGAATATGGATGGTATGGGTCTCCAGTGGTGCTGTCATGCATATTTGCTGCCCCCCACATGCAAGCATGTACTTGTCCAATGAAGCTCATTTTAAAAAAGCAACAACAACCTTTTAGGAAACAAAACTATAAAGTGGGTATTATCGCATCTGTAGTCACTGTATAATAATTTTGTCCAATTCAACTATTCTTTTTACTAGGGATGCACGATATATCGGCATCAACATCGGTATCAGCTGATGTTAGGCGTTTTTTAACATATCGGCATCGGTCCGATAAGTAACAGAGGGCCGATATTAACAACTGATGTTTATTTATTTCCATTTTTTTAACGTTTCTGTCTGTGTTTCGAGGGGGGGGGGGGGGTGTCATCCATGTGGTGTTTGTTTGGTCATGTGACAGCGATAGTGATGCGGCGCAGGAATGTGGGAGTGTTTAACTCAAGCAGAGAAGGGCTGTAGATGGTGGAGTTGATTTTCCACGGTGTCGAAAGTTTAGGGAAATATACCATATACCGTATACCATATCGGTGCGTATCGGTTATCGGCCATAACAGCGGGATTAATATCGGACATCGTATCGGCCCAAATTTTCATATCGGTGCATCCCTACTGTTTACACACCTCTCTATCCCAGGTAGTCCTTAGATGAAAAGAAAGCATTAAAATATTTTTCAAAGAAAAAACGTTTCATAAATGTGAACTTTGGAGTATCTGTTTGTTGTAGAGAAATTGGTTGAGCACTGACCAGATTAAATGATTTTGAAGTAGAAATGGTACTGGATCAAAAGCTTCTAAATCAGTTGTGCCATCAATACCATCAGTTCTGCTTTCAGAACACAAGAGTGGTGCATATTTGAACATCCATAACTCCAGCGAGATACTGACGCAATTCTATGGTACATCAAACAATGCACAGGCACTGTCACAGTGCCAGCAATACAGCCTTTTGAACAGGGGACGGGGTTCTGTACATTGAAGCTAGATCTGACCTTAGGAGAGGCATCAAAGCAGCTAAGATGGAGTTTAAAGACAAAGTTGAGGCACACTTTGAGTATAACCCCAGGCAGGTGTGGAAAGGAATCCAACATCTGACCAACTACAAAGGCATCTCATCAGCTGCAACTACCCACTTTGACACCTCATTAGCAGAAAAACTGAATTTTTTTGTTGCTCCCTTCAAGGTAGCTAGCACTACTATACCCTCCATGTCCTGCCAACGCATCATCAGTTCACACACACTGTCCTTCCAGCAACATCAGGTAAGGCGAGCTCTCTTGGCGATCAACCAAAGGAAAAGCAGCTGGCTCTGACTGGGATCTAGGCAAGGTTCTCCCTAGGAGTGTGCTGATCAACTGAAGGGAGTTCTGACTGGGCTCTTCAACACCTCTTTGGCTCATGCTGTTGTCCCATCCTGTTTAAAGGCAACTACAATTCTCCCAGTGCCAAAAAGGTCCACCACAACAGATATGGGGGACTAAAGACCGGTGGCACTGATGTCTGTGGTGATGAAGTGTACTGAGACGCATTCTTCAACACCTCAAGTCATGCCTCTCCAAGAACCCTGATCCAGATCAGTTTTGCCTATAGGGCAAACCGCTGCACTAAGGATGCCACCACCACAGTTTTCCACAGAGCCTTAGACCAGCTAGAGCGCCTGAACATCTACATCAGGCTGCTGTTTTTGAACTACAGCTCAGCTTTTAACATCATCCTCCGTGACATTTTGATGAAGAAGATGACTGTTCCTTCCATATTTGCTCCTTAAAGATTTTCTCACAAACCGCCCGCAGGCAGTCAAGATGGGCCAGTGCTGCTCATCCGCTTTGACACTCAGCACGGGCTCCCCCCAGAGCTTCATGCTAAGTCCTTTCCTGTACATCCTATACCAGGGATCCCTAACCTTTGGACTTCGGTCCAAATCCGGACCCTGAGAGGGTTTTGTCCGGACCGCTAAATATTTATTTATTATATAGATAAATGCTTTTTTTTTTTATAGCGGCTGCCGTGGCTGACTTTTAAACGGGCGCAATGGACAACTATGCAGGTCAACAACATTCTGTTCCGCACGTCCGGCAGTGGGTGGCGGTAATGTGCCACTAAAAAGACGACAGTTGCACCTATAAAAAGTGGAAATCTGAAGAGACATTATGAAACCAAACACAAGAACTTCCACCAAAGCTGTCCGCCTGGGTCAGACGGTAGAGCAAGAAGACTAAATGAACTGAGGGGACAATATGAGAGAGCTACAAGACTGATATCTCAGTCTCTTATGGCTCAACAGCGAGTATATGAGTGTTCACTGCGAGTACAGTTGATTTTAGGAAAACATAAAAAGCCTTTCACCGATTCGGAAATGATCAAAGTGTATGGAAGCTGTGTCAGACACATGTGGATGGTAAAGAAGGACAAGTTAAGGAAAAGGTTAAGCAAATTCCCATGTCAGCCACAAGCACAACAAGGAGAGCAAAACAGTTATCCCAAGATGTACAGACCCAGCTTGACTAGTGCTATTCAAAGTGCTCCATGCATAGCATTAGCAGCTGATGAATCAACAGATTTGAATGACAATGCCCAGCTTCTGGTCAGATTATATTAAGAGAAGAGTAAAGTTTTTCTGGAGGATGTTTTAGACATCAAATCACTAAAAACACACACCAGAGGAGAGGACATTTCTTTAGCAATTAAAGAAATGTTAACTGAAAGAGGGATCAATCTGAAAAATGTTGTCTCTATTACTACTGATGGGGCACCTTCAAAGATAGGACGAGAAAAAGGAGCAGTTACTCGACTAAAAGAGGACAACTTGGACCTATTATCATACCAGTATGTTATCCACATGTCTGTTCTATGTTCCTCACTCTAAGAGGAATATGGAGAGGTAATGAACACAGTCACTAAACTTGTTAACTTCCTCCATGCTTCTTCATCTCATCAGCATCGACTGCTTCGTGATTTTTTTATCAGAGGTGAATGCAGAGCCCGATGACTTGCTCTTGCACTGCAATGTTAGGTGGCTAAGAAAAGGGAGAGGGCTGGCACGTTTCTCGGGGCTACGACAAGAAATAAAACATTTTTTGTCACAACAACAAAGCCACAATGCAAGTGTGTTATTGCAGTTTCTGGAGTATAAGAAAAACATGGATAAAATAGCATTTCTTGTTGACATCACAGGACACCTCAATGACCTCAATTTGAGATTACAAGGAAAGAACAATTCTGTGTGTGACTTGATAACAACTGTCCAGTCATTTCAGAGAAAACTTGACATTCTAAAACAAGATCTCCAGCAGGACTGTACACATTTTCCATCAGTAAAAGAAATCCAGGATGCTAACATTACCTCACATGCTGCATTTGTACAAAAACTGATTAAAAACTTTAAAGATTGCTTTGATGGCTTTGCTTTGGAAGATCAGCTCCAACTTTTCATAAAAAATGTAGTTGCTTTCTCATAGGAGGCTGCACATGTCTACAAATGGGTGGATATAGGTTCTCTGCAAATGGAACTTGTGGATTTACAAACTGACGTACTGTTAAAGGAGCAGTGTGAAGAATCTGATCATACTGCCTTCTGACAGTTTCCAGGACTTTATAAAGTGGCACTGTATACCTTAACCATGTTTGGATCCACATGCAGTTGAGAATCAGCTTTCTCAACTGTTAACATGATTAAAACCAAACTTCGCTCACAACTGACAAATGAACATTTTCATGCATGCTTAAGAATTGCATTGACCCCATTCCACCCAAAGTTTAAATTGTTAGTTGCAAATCTCTACGCAAATCTCTCCCACTGAAAAGCCAGCATTGTTTTGCAAAATATTGAAGGTAAAATTTTAGTTTTTAGGTGAAATGTTTGCACCTTAAGTTTATGTGTAAACAATGTCATAATTTTATTGCCAAATAGTTTACTTTTATGCTCAGCAGATGATTTATTGGGCATATAAATGATTGCTCAGTTACATTGTGTAACATTGTGCATGTTACAAATATTTTTTGCACAATTTAAAGCATTTAATTTTCCTGAATATACTTTAGTTTTTCAGTGAATTGTTTGCACTGTTAATGTTGGTTTGTGTAATGGATGTCAATTATTTTCTTTGATATCAGAACTTCAACTGGATTGCACTTTCTGCACAGCAGATGATTTAATGGGCATATGAAAAATGTATCAACTACATTGTGTTGCTTTGTCAAATATTTTCTGCGCAGTTTATAGCACTAGATTTTCCTGAATGTTCTTTCATTTCTTGGTGAACTGGTTGCACCTTAACTTTGGTTTATGTACAATGGATGTCAGTATAATTTCATTGTCAATTTTTTTTAACTTTTATAAGTAATTCCAAAGGATGGAACTTTTGAGTTTAGCAGATGATTTAAATGACATATAAATAATTGATCAGTGGTTAAAACACAAAAAATCCATATGGTTAATTACATGTTAAATAAAAACGAGTTAAATGAGTAAAGAAAAAAACAATTGTCGGTTGATTTAAAATGTTCGGACCCCAGATTAATTGGGTGATAGAGGTCGTGGACCTTCTTTTAGTTGGGGACCCCTGCCCTATACACTTCGGACTGTACTCCCATCCACCACTCTGACTCCATCATCAAATTCACCGATGATACCATGGTGGGGGGTTTGATTAAGGGGGGAGATTAGTCATCTTATAGGGGGGAAATACAGGGCTTTTTGGCTTGGTGTACCTTAAATAACCTGACACTAAACACCACAAAGACCAAAGATTTTAACATTGATTTCAGGAAGGGAACGAAGGTTTGGTCATCAAGGGGGCATGTGTGGAGCAAGTGGCCTCAATTAAGTTTCTGGGGACGCAGCTACAAGCCAACCTTAAGTGGACAGCAAACACCTCAGCACTGTCCAAAGAGTGTTGTGGAGGCACCACCTTCAGGAAAGATTGTTGGTGTCTTTTTATAGGGCCACCATTGAGTCGGTTTTGTTTGATTACATTTGTATGATGACAATAAAAGCAATAAAAGCATTCATTCATTCAAATGTTGAGGCAGGGAATGTCTGTGCTTCAAATATCCTCCTGGACTCTGTTCTGTCTGTTAAACATTCTCTACAGCATCTTTCTTTCTTCCATATAACTATTGTCCTTTTTCTTTTCTTAGTTATATTGCATCATATGGCAGTCATGTTAACAGTTCCATTACCTAAATTTGAACATAGCAACGTTTTATTTATCAGATACTTCAAACTTGCAACAAAACCTTCATTTTGTTTCCAGTATGTTATCACATAAACAATTTTGAATGTTCTTGTAATTTTCTGCACAAACCTGTGCTGTTACAAATACAGCAAATGTGGCAATTCAGGTTAAATTCAAGTAACATGTTTGCAAAAAAATTCCCAAGCTTATTTTTAGGCTTATGGCACCCCCTAGGCTGTGCTGCCTAATTTAAAAAGTATTTAAAACCGCCACTGGTCGGCAGTAGTATGCAACGCTCTGTCAAACTGACCACAGGAGCCCCTCAAGGCTGTGTGTTCAGCCTTTTCTCGCATTTCTAAATTAGTCAAATGACAGGAAATTATGTCAGGAGGTGCTGCAACTGTGATTGGATTGAGAAGTAAAGATAATTAAAAGTAAAACAGTCCAGAGTGACCTTAGTTGGTGAGCTGTTGTGGTGACAATCTTTCTAATACTGTCAAAAAGAAGACCCTTTCTTGAATTCATTTTCAAGGAAGGATGCAAGAATTTAGCTCTGAGAATAGAAAAAAATCCCTCTCAGCTCTCCCATGGATTTTTTAAATCTCCCACCATCTGGAATAATATATCGCTCCATCAGACCAAGAAGGACCAGAATGAGCCAAAACTTTGTTTTACTGGCAGTCAGGCTGTTAAACATGCAAAATATTTATTAGTCTCTTGTTCTATTTTTTCATCTTCATCAAAGAATCATTGTTTTGTTTCAACACACATCTTTTAAAATATGCAGAAAGTAACTTGTTTGAGCTTGAACTGCATGTAAAGATTTTCCCCATGCTGAAAGTGCAGAGGGTAGCATTTTAATAGGTGGTTAGAGCTTCTTTACCACCAAAAAGGCACCAAACTAGAAAGGTACACTTTCTCCCTCAACTAGATAGACTAAATTAAAGGTAAAGAGCACACACAAATTCAGTAATTTAATAGAATACTACTACTAAAGTCAATTTATTGACTTTTTTTGTTTACTTTTTTAAATTTGTCTTAACATTTACAGAATCAATTTTATTGTGGTTTGTTTTACAGTCTTAAAAACACGTCTTCTTGCCCAAGTGTTTTTAAGAAAGAGCAGGATTTTTTCCTAAAGGTTTGGATGTAAAATGTAATATTATCTTGGAAGACCTGGACAAACTTGGCCAAAGCCTTTGTTTGTCTGTTTATACAAATTACAAATATTATTTAAATATAGGTTTGTTTTTAGGGAATTTTCTGTGATACTACTTTGCAGCTGCATGATAATGTGTAAAATATGTTGGATGTTTAACATGCAAAAATGAAAGCCCTTTTCAAAATAATTTTTACATTTCAATCAACGTTTTCTCTAATACAAAACGGTATATGTGATGAAATACACACAAGCAAAATGAATACTGAAAGTAAGGAAACATCTGGTGGATTGTACCTTGTTTTCTGTAGCTGACTGATGAGTTGCGTCCAGATGCCACAGTAACGACAGTAACGACAGACACCAGCACCTCGTTAGGTCCTCGTTAAACTCGTCAAGTCCCTGCTCATTATGGTTCTCAATAATGAGGCTGCTTGGAGGTGACTATGTGAGGTGATGAGGCACGCATGTATCATATGCTTACACATGGCCCCTTAAAAATAGGGGACGAGGACTAAGGAGGGCCTCCATGGAAAAATGAATCTCTGGTCCTCTCTGTCAAGGTTTAAGAGAGGTTAAAGAAGTTTGTTGATAAGGAGAAAGTGGAATGTTTTCTGTACTGTGGAAAATACTATCCACACTTATCTTTTTGTGGGATCCCAAACCCTTATTACAGTTTTTCACAAGTAGTCAATGCTATTCTTGAAATTTTCTTTGTATTCACTTTACCCTTTTGTAGAGGTTTGACCATGATTTAACTCACCGAAGCCTACAAAAAAGCAAGAGCGGTCTTAAACCAGTATCAATCACTCTACTTCACCTAATGGCCAACCGTTTGCTTAAAGCTGGGTTCCCCATTTTAACATTTTTTGAGTAACTTTAAAAATGCTTAAATTTTACTATCTGTCCCTGTTCTATGATCTAAAGTTGGTAATCTTTCAGAAACTATATTTCCCCTAAGTCCCTCCCCTCATGAGCCTACAGCTCTGACCAATAGATTTGCATTTCCACAGGTGGGAGCTGTCAATCAACAAAAATGTGCCCCAGTCCCTACCCCACCGCACGCCAAAGTCAGCTTTGGGTTTTTGGTTAAAAAACATCCTTATCTCGGAAAACTCCATTGTAAAAAGTAGGTCAATGCAGTGATGCTTTCTCTCTACTGACTCTGCTTTCCCTGGGCGTGTGCGGTATGAGGAGTGGCTTTCAGCTTTTTCCAGAAGGGGAGGGGGAGCAGGGGCAGGAACTATGGGGAGCCCAAATCTCCTCCCCTTCTGGTCCCATGGGTCCCCTGACCAATTTTTTTTTAAATGAATGAATAAAAGTCAATAAATAAAAGTTTTTTTTTTCCCGCTTTGCCTTACACCCTGAATCACAAATATGCTGTACCTTAATTTAAATGATAACTAATGATTTACGTTTCGGCTGTGTTTGTCATGTGTTGTGACTCAGATAGGTAGGTTTTTGCTATGGATAATTATGAATAATTGCTTAGGGCAATTATTAAGATGAATAATTTTATGTAATTTTATGGGCCTATTTTATGTGAAAAACTTCCAAGTTTGGGGCACCACCTGGGATGCAGAAAATATAATAGCCAAATCGTTCAGTCTCAGTTAATGTTTATGATTACCTGCTTGATAGGGCTGAGATAATTAAACAGTAGATGAAGGAAAAAGTTATTGGCTTCTTTGATCAGCAAGTTACTACATATGTATGTGGAACAATAACAAAGAATGACTTCCAAAAAACAAGAGTTTATAACAAAAATACTTCAACTTTTAGTTAAAATGCTTTAATCAAACAAACTCACTAAGCTATTAACACAACTAAACTAGTAAGTAAAAGTAGAATGAATAATAAATATATTTTGACATACTTAGAAGGCGGTTTCAAAAGTGACTTATATGATTAGTTTTTGGTATTTTAAAATATCTGTTTTAAAGCTGAACTGTATTTTGAATACCGCAGGTAGCAACCTTTATTGTTTATGAAGCTCTAGTGTTCTGCAAAAGCAGGCCACACTAATCAGATCAAGCGTGCAGAGCTAATTTATGTAGTACAGCTTAGAGCCACTCTATTTTAACTTTAGTACCAACGAACAAAGTAAAAACTTTGGTCGGACGGAGTAACTCCTGACAAAGACCAGGAGGCGGGAACAGATTACACCTGTCTTAAACTTATTGCATTGCCGCCTAATATATTTTAGGATTGATTTTAAGGTTCTTTTACTGGCTTTTAAGTGTCTTAATGGTCTTGGGCCATCTTATCTTTCAGAACTGCTTTTATCATATGAACCTTCACGGTTTCTGCGTTCCTCTGGCAGCAGTCTCCTTGTCACCCCAAAAGTTAGGACACACACTCATGGTGAGGCGTCTTTCCGCCAAAAATTAGGGCTTTGTCTGCATCAAAATGTGTCTTTAAAATTCAAGAACATCATATATTAAATCCATTGCACATCTCAAATGGGATCAGAAAATAATTTTTATTGCTCAATTGACTCTCTTTCATATTTTTTGATAGTAGGGGACTCATGGACCGGAAGTAGATGGACTTGGCTTAGGTTCCCTATAGCTGTTTACATTTCAAAATCTCCTCCTTGTCTCCTTGATGACGTCACGCCACAGACTTCAGCTTTCGCATTATTGCTATATAACTTTGCAGGGTTCTTTGCAGGCAGTTGAAGTCTTCCAGGAATGCATTACGTCTATGTTTTCTTTGCATTGTTGATTTGAGAGAACTGTGAGCTTGATTCAATGGTTGCGTGTTGTGTCTACCAGACAGACCCTGTTTGTGTTATTTCTGTTTATGCACATATACAAAGGACAAAAGTAAACAAATTCCCAACAAGCAATTTTTTCCCCCCAGCTTTAGTAGTCACCATTGAGGTTGCACAAAACCAACAGGCATTGTCTTTATAATTTCAATTGTTTTCTCTTCATTGGCCCCAAATGGGATTAAAATTAAAAGACTTTACTTTACTTTACATAGTTTTGACTATTTACCAAATTGGTAAAAATCAGACATGTTTAATGTAGGAATTCTATATTAGGGAAAACTTAAAAGAACTGTTTAACTGTTAAAATATTTTTATCACAGAAGAAAAACATGACATTCCTAAGCCATGAATCAAATACATATTCTCATACCAACTGAGTATTATAGAGCTAGAACTGTCATGGTTTAGGGATGCTTTGCTGCAGCAGGACTTTGCCAGCTCACCATCAAGGCAAGGCAAGGCAAGGCAATTTTATTTGTATAGCACACTTTCAACAGCAGGGCAATTCAAGGTGCTTTACATGATTTGGTGATTTAAAAGAAACACATAAAAGAAACACACATTATACATGATACACAATAAAGCAAGAGAAAAATAAAAAAAGCAAGAGAGCATGAACACATTTCATACATATAACATCAAGCATTTACTCAAACGCAATTCTAAACAGATGGGTTTTTAGTCTCGATTTAAAGCAGTTCAGAGTTTCAGCAGCTCTACACTCGTCAGGAAGTCCGTTCCAGATAAGGGGAGCATAGAAACTGAAAGCTGCTTCTCCATGTTTAGTTCTGAGTCTAGGGATGTTTAGTAGGCTAGAGTTGGAGGACCTGAGTGGTCTTGGTGGTTGGTACCATGACAACAGGTCTTCAACATATTTTGGTGCTAAGCCATGTAATGATTTATAAACTAGTAACAGTATTTTAAAGTCTATTCTCTGAGCTACAGGGAGCCAGTGTAAGGACTTTAGAACTGGGGTGATGTGCTCTACTTTCCTGGTTCTAGTGAGGACGCGAGCGGCAGCGTTCTGGATCAGCTACAGCTGTCTGATTGACTTTTTAGGCAGACCTGTCAAGATGCTGTTGCAGTAATCAATCCGACTAAAGATAAACGCATGGATGAGTTTTTCTAGGTCGTGTTGCAAAATCAGTCCTTTAATCCTAGAGATGTTCTTCAGGTGATAGAACGCTGACCTTGTTATTGCCTTTATGTGACCCTGGAGGTTCAGGTCTGAGTCCATTACTACACCTAGGTTACGAACCTGATCAGTAGTTTCTAGCTGTATTAATTGAAGCTGTGTGCTGACTCTTGATCGTTCCTCCTTGGGTCCAAAAATAATAACTTCAGTTTTGTTTCTATTCAGCTGGAGAAAGTTATGGCACATCCATCCATTTATTTGGTCAATGCATTGATTTAGGGTTTGAATGGGTTCAGAGTCACCTGGTGACATTGTAATGTAGAGCTGAGTGTCATCCGCGTAGTTATGGTAGCTAATGTTATTGGTCGCTATAATCTTGCCTAGTGGGAGCATGTAGATATTAAATAAGAGGGGCCCCAGGATGGAGCCCTGGGGCACCCCACATGTGATTTCTGTTCGTTCTGATGAAAAGTTTCCTATTGAAACATAGAAGTCCCTGTTCTTTAGGTAAGACTCGAACCAGCCAAGTACTGTACCAGAGAGTCCGGCCCAGCTCTCCAGTCGTTCCAATAAAATATCATGATCAACAGTGTCAAATGCTGCACTGAGGTCTAACAGAACCAGCACTGTGGTTCTTCCACAGTCTGTATTTTTGCGGATGTCATTAAATACTTTGACGAGGACAGTCTCGGTGCTGTGGTGAGCGCGGAAACCAGACTGAAAAGCATCAAAACGGTTTGTCGTTGTTATGAAGCCATTTAACTGCTGAAACACAGCTTTTTCAATAATCTTACTGATGAATGGGAGATTAGAGATTGGCCTGTAGTTCTGCATTAACGTGTTGTCCAGATTTTTCTTCTTTAGCAGTGGTTTAATAACTGCTGTTTTTAAAGCCTGAGGGAAGACACCTGATAGCAGTGATGAGTTCACTATTTGAACAAGATCAGAACCAATAACAGGAAGAACTTTCTTTAGAAAAGCTGTGGGTAGGATATCAAGACAACAGGAGGAGGAGCTTAATTGGATAATGATTTTTTCAAGGCTGTTCTGGTTTAATTCGTGGAATTCAGACATTTTCTCTACATTGTTGTTGATTGGGGATGGCACTGGTTGTGGGTTCGATATTGAGGTACAGATTGACCGTCTAATTGTTAGAATCTTTTCAGTGAAAAAGCTGGCAAATTCATTGCAGGCCCTGGTAGAGTTTAGTTCTGGGGCTACTGTCACTAAAGGATTAGTTAGTCTTTCCACTGTTGCAAATAGAGTCCGTGCCTTATTAATGTTTCTGTTGATGATTTCAGAAAAGAACGATTCCCTAGCATCTTTTATAGTTAGCTGATATCTATTCAGTCTCTCTTTGTAGATCTCACAGTGAACCTGGAGTCGAAAATCTACCATGAATTCCACTGCGTATCAGAGTCAAATCACAGTGCACCTAATTTACTGCACAATGAATTGAAACTCTTCAGCAACTTCTTCAAGAAAACACACAAGACAGTACTTACATTGGAGGCCTGATTAAAGGAGAGTAAAATACTTAAACGTTTGAAATAGTTTAAATATTCTTTGAAGGCTATTTGACTTTGGCTTGATTAAACACTAGGCCACAGAACCCTTTCATAAAAGTCCTATTAATGAGAACATATTCCCTGTCTCACCTGAAAGAAGGAAACTGTAAAGGAGGACTTTAGATTTATTCGTATTCTTTTTTGCAGCTTTTGGTTTCTAAACCATAAACAGTTCTGTATAAATCAATGAAATTATGGTAGGCTCACAATATTAAACACTCATATTTGACATAATCTCACAAAGAAACAAAATTCTTTATGACAACATTTATTTCCTTAAATGTAAACTTTCTTGAGAATCTGACAAACCAACTTGGATTAGAACAAAAACATATTTGATCTCTTGAACAATAAACCCCCCCTAAAAACCTGACATACAAAATTAAAGAAAATAATTAGGATCCAGGTCTTCAGTATTGCTAAATGGTTGCACCATGTTGGGAATGTATATCCAGTAGACCCCTATGTAAAGCAATAAATGTATCATCACCTCCAGAGGATAGTGGGATTTTTTTTCTGTCTAAATCCATAGACATGCAATTCAAGCACTCATAATTTCTTCCCAAACTTCAAATAGTAACAAACAGAAAGCTAAAGAGGAGGTCAGATATTAGGATGCTTCTTTAAAAGATTGAAAACTGAGATTAACAGGGTAGCTTAAGGACCAAGTAAAGCTATCTATGTGGCCTGTTCATCCTGAATTTTCAGCATTTCAGATTATGCTGTCTGTGCCTCATTGTGTGTGTGTGTTTCTGTCTATTGGGTTGTCCACCTCTTTTGCATCACCGCACAGTTTTTTTGTTGGTGTTTAATGTGTATCTAAATGTATTTTTCTGTGTGCATGCCTACGTGTGGGTGAAGCTGAACAAATAAAGCTAGTTTCCACTTTGATTGTGTTCACAGTGTCAAGCACTCAGTCTGTAATTAGCACACATGCAACCATCTGTCCAAACAGCCAGCTCTAAACAATCCCTGTCCTGCTTACTTTTGCTGCTATCACAGCAGCCATCCATCGCTAACTCTCTTATTTGCTCACTTCTCGCTCCATCTGTCTGTCTGCCTCTATATTGTCATTTCGCTGTCTCCTTGTCCCACTGCTTTGTTTTTGTTTGCTTTCTTTCTAACTCCATCTGTGTTTCTTAAGCTTTTATATCATTTTGCAATTTTCTTTGAGGAGTTACAAAAAAATCTGACAAAAAATCTGTTTTAAACACAGAACTAAAACTCACCAGCTTAATCATCCCTGTGATTTTGGTCAGCATGCTCTAAATACGAAATTTTTGTCTTAGTTGAATATGATACGCCCCAAGAGCTGTGGGTTTTTGTCTTGTTTTTTTTTTAGATTAGTTTATGAACAGTGTGTAGGGAGCTTTATTAAGTGTAGTTTAATGGCCCAACAGCTGCATCTACAGGTCCTTCTCAAAAAATTAGCATATTGTGATAAAGTTCCTTCTTTTCCATAATGTAATGATAAAAATTAAACTTTCATATATTTTAGATTCATTGCACACCAACTGAAATAGTTCAGGTCTTTTATTGTTTTAAAACTGGTGATTTTGGTATACTGCTCATGAAATCCCAAAATTCATATCTCAAATAATTAGCATATTTCATCCGACCAATAAAAGAAAAGTGTTTTTAATATAAAAAATGTCAACCTTCAAATAATTATGTTCAGTTATGCACTCAATACTTGGTCGGGAATCCTTTTGCAGAAATGACTGCTTCATTGCGGCGTGGCATGGAGGCAATCAGCCTGTAGCACTGCTGAGGTGTTATGGAGGCCCAGGATGCTTCGATAGCGGCCTTAAGCTCATCCAGAGTGTTGGGTCTTGCGTCTCTCAACTTCCTCTTCACAATATCCCACAGATTCTCTATGGGGTTCAGGTCAGGAGAGTTGGCAGGCCAATTGAGCACAGTAATACCATGGTCAGTAAGCCATTTACCAGTGGTTTTGGCACTGTGAGCAGGTGCCAGGTCGTGCTGAAAAATGAAATCTTAATCTCCATAAAGCTTTTCAGCAGATGGAAGCATGAAGTGCTCCAAAATCTCCTGATAGCTAGCCGAAAAAAGTACTTTGGACCACTGAGCAACAGTCCAGTGCTGCATCTCTGTAGCCCAGGTCAGACGCTTCTGCCGCTGTTTCTGGTTCAAAAGTGGCTTGTAGCCCATTTCCTGCACACGCCTGTGCACGGTGGCTCTGGATGTTTCTACTCCAGACTCAGTCCACTGCTTCCGCAGGTCCCCCAAGGTCTGGAATCGGTCCTTCTCCACAATCTTCCTCAGGGTCCGGTCACCTCTTCTCGTTGTGCAGCGTATTCTGCCACACTTTTTCCTTCCCACAGACTTCCCACTGAGGTGCCTTGATACAGCACTCTGGGAACAGCCTATTCGTTCAGAAATTTCTTTCTGTGTCTTACCCTCTTGCTTGAGGGTGTCAATGATGGCCTTCTGGGCAGCAGTCAGGTCGGCAGTCTTACCCATGATTGCGGTTTTGAGTAATGAACCAGGCTGGGAGTTTTTAAAAGCCTCAGGAATCTTTTGCAGGTGTTTAGAGTTAATTAGTTGATTCAGATGATTAGGTTAATAGCTCGTTTAGAGAACCTTTTCATGATATGCTAATTTTTTGAGATAGGAATTTTGGGTTTTCATGAGCTGTATGCCAAAATCATCAGTTTTAAAACAATAAAAGACCTGAAATATTTCAGTTGGCGTGCGATGAATCTAAAATATATGAAAGTTAAATTTTTATCATTACATTATGGAAAAGAATGAACTTTATCACAATATGCTAATTTTTTGAGAAGGACCTGTAAGTCTTCAACAGGTGCAGTGCAAAGCATCAGATGCAGCTGCATAAAGCACATGGCCACCGGACTCTACAGCAGTGGAGATGTGTTCTGTAGAGTGACAAATCATGTTTTTGTCTGACAATCTAGTGGACTAAGGTTTGGCAGTTGTGAGGATAATAGTACTTTACTGCATTGTGGACAGCAGAACGTTTGGTGTTGAAGAAATTATGGTGTGGTGTTGTTTTCCAGGAGTTGTGCTTGATCTCTTAGTTCAAGCAAAACAAACTCTGTGTTTCAGCACACCAAGACCTGTGAGCAGTTTCATGCATCAAACATTGTGGGAACAGCTGGGAGACACTTTCTTATTTTAATATGACTGCACACCGTTATTTAAAAAGAAGATTCATAAATCCCTGAATGAGTTAGTCTGGTGTTAGATTTTGACCGGCCTAAATCCTGGAGACGGTAAGCAACCTCTTCTTGTCCAACATCAGCATCTGACCTAGCAAACGTGCAAATGGAAGACTAGTCAAACAATCCCTTATGCTCCTCAACTTCATGAAAAACATTACAGTTAAAAGCTGTGATAACTGCCAGGGAATGACCGACCCCATATGAAACCCCTAAAGATTAAAAATGGGAGATCACTAAAGTTTCTTTGTATGAAGGCAAGCAAGTGTATAGCTTTAGCAAAACGGTGCACATCATTCAGGTTGCTTTTTCACAAAACTAAATAACAACAATATATGTATCTTAAATAAAAAACAAACTAAAATAAAAAGAATTAAGATATTTGAGAAAATTTTGTCAGCAGTTCTGCTTTTCACGGTGAATGGTATTCACCAGTTTCATTTTGCCTTATTACTGCACTTGAGCCTTTTTTTTTGCTTATTTGAAGCCTCCTGTGGCTTGGTTTAGTCAAAACTATCATCTTTACAGCCCACTGGACTACTCGTTTGTGCCATCAGCTCCCCAGTGCTTGCATGATGCAGTGCTATTTTGGTCAAGACCTAGCCAAGTGTCCAAGGAATAGCATTTATGAAGGTACTCCTGTCCAGTTATGCTCAGATAATGGATGTACAGTGGTAGGGCAGAAGGTAAGTGTATGGACATTTCAATACTAACACCTTCAAGGTCCTTACCCTTAAGAGAAAATTGTTGTAATAATTTTTAAAGTTTTGCTAAGGCTAACAAAATAAACCTCAGTACTCGTTTGCTCATTGGTTTACACAAGTTTGAGGACCATTTCTGTTTTAGATACCAATTATGGGAAAAAAAACATTACTCTGACTGTTTTAAATAACTTGTACAGACACACTACAGGGAAATTTCAGTTGTAAAGTTATGAGTGTAGTTACAGGGTTTTCTGAAGTGGTGTTATAAGCAGTAAAACTGAGCAATCAATGTCCTACTTGCAGCAAATGGTAGTCAGAGAAATTTGTTTTGAAAATGAGAAGTTGAAAATCAAAGAGTCAAAATAAATACCACTCCAGGCCAGAGCTAAAGCAATTCTACAGTTTAGCAATTCTTTAAGCCATTCAAGCAAAACACCATAATGGGAATTTTTTACCTACAGCATGCTTCAAAATATTGGGACCACTGTTAAACGCGTGTACAAAAGCCTGAAAAAAACGTTTAGAGTTAGTGATTTTCACATAAGTCTTTGCTTTGTTCTATAAGAGTAAGAGTTTTTCAGTTCTTTTGTGGAAAACTAAAACTTTTTTGAAAACTGGAACACTAACAAAGAAATGAGTTAGAGTTGTTAGAGTTCCAGTTTATTAAACACATTTTTTTGCTCTTGTAAATATGGATAAGTTTAGGAGGACAACAATTTTCTTGTCATTTCTTTTCTTGTCTTTCCTATTTTGAAGAGGTAAGAGAAATGGGCCTATCATGTGGCACGTCATGTGTAGACCTGAGCAAATAAAAAAAAATCCTTCTTTCCTTAGTTACTTTTATTTTTTAGAAGCTGCTAACAGTGCAAATATTTTTGCGCTTAAAATGGGATTCCCCTACCCCTAATCTTTTTCTAAGTGTGTGGTTATGCTAAAAAATTGGTTTTCATTTTTAGGCTTTTTGTACATCTTTACCAGACGTGATGGTGATGATACAAGCTGCTATACATGGACTTGTGTGCAAACGTGCTGCAATAGACTGGGGACTGCGTCAGAAACATGAATTTTCAATGTAATTTAGGATTTAATGCAAAGGTGAAGCAATGTCCATTGTGTGTGGTGGCAACAAAAAAGTGACTAAAAGAAATGGGATTCTCTGTTTCATCATGTCTAAACTCCTCGGGAAGCAGAAACTCTTTGATTACTAATTGGAGGTTCCTAGATACTTTGGTCCACTGGGGAAATGAAAAGCTTGTTATACATTTAAAAAATGGTTATTTTTAGGGTAAGGTTAGACTGTTCCAATAACATAGTTTATTTTAAAGCATTACTATAAATTAAATACTGTCATACTATGTTAATCTCCAGTCTACACCCCATCTTTAAGGAGGTTTATAATCTAGGCTTCAACTATTGCAGCTCTCCTCTTGCATGATATTAATTGTAAACTTATCTTTTACTACCAAATGGCAGAAACGGAAAGTTGCTAGTAACCAGCTGACAAACATTGAATAACATTGGGACACTGATTGGTTCAATATTTTTCCCACTGATTAGTCGAGACAAATGAAAGAATGAAAATTGTGTTGTATTATTGCTTAATGTGTAAACAGACAGCTGTTCGCCATCAAGAGTACCATTTTCACAAGGTCTCTGTGTCTGTACAGTGGCTTTAAAATAACATTTTTGCTTTTACTTGGAGTTTTACTGCTAACAAGGGACATGAATAACTGCAGATCTAAATAATACAAGCTGAGGAAACCTATTTCCCTGCAAATATTCTCGCTAGCTTCCTTTATTACCAGTAATTTATGGTAAAAAGGTTGTTTGCTTAGGCAGTAATATCAGATTTCCAGGCTTTTCAGCTGTTTACAACATAATCATTCTGTAATTGTTGTGGTAATGTAACTCGTCTGTTTCCTGACTATTGTCGGCAGTGAAACAATGTACATCATTGTGAAAGTAAGTCTAAATTAAACACTTAAAATGTGAAATTAATCACTGCCAAAGGAAAGCAAAAATATCTTGGTATAATACTGTTGCTGCACAGATTATTTCTATCCTTTGTTGTTCATCACAAACAAGAGAACAGATACAAATACACAATCACATTCAAACACACAGTTTCCCTCACTGGGGAAATGATCCAATATGACAATATCCTTAATTCAAAGTGTTGGGGCCAAATTGTCTTAGCTGATTGTGTCTATAAGTGTGTGTGTGTGTGTGTGTGTGTGTGTGTGTGTGTGTGTGTGTGTGTGTGTGTGTGTGTGTGTGTGTGTGTGTGTGTGTGTGTGTGTGTTTCTGCGCTCCTGCGGGAGACGATCAGAGTGAAATGAGTGTAATTAAGTTGCCAGTTGCGGTGCGCTTCTGTCGAGAATTAATATTTACTGGCTGTGTGTGTGTATGTATAAAAACTGATTAGCATCTTCACGATGAGTCACCTCACACCCAACCCCCCTCAGGTGGCAAACATCGAAGCCCCCCCTGGGTAATCTGCCCAGCAAATTGGATGTTTGTTTAAATTGCTATCCAGCTCAGGACACTGAGAGTGTGTTTACCTGTTCAGGGGTCTCATTTATAAACGTTGCGTACGCACAAAAGGGGGCCTGAAACTGGCGTGCGCCACTTTCAAAGCAAAAGTTGTGATTTATAAAAAACAGACTTGACGGGAAAATATGCGCACCTGTACGCCAACTCTGACCCGTGCATACGGACATTTTGGAGACGGGGGGGAATCGGCGACGCAGTTGGTGAGGTGGTGAACTGCAGCCAGACTGCATATTACTCCTCTCACACATATCATTTCACCTCACACCAAACATTAATTATGGATTCATGTTATTATAAACATCCAAACCAGCAATGATATCTATATTGTAGCTTTCCAGTGAGCTGTAGCTCTTCTAAAAACAGTTTTCAATATTAAAATAAATACATAAAATTTATCTCAAAACCTTAAACTCAGATAAAAGGGCCGGGACTGTATGCCAATTAATAAATGGAATCATCTGTACCATATATCATTGATTGGCACGTTCATTGTGCCAAGGAAGGAAGCAATCAGTCTGATTGCTGCCAATAGAAATACCCCAACTACTTTCAAGCGTAATATTTGAGATGGATGCACTGGCGTTGCTAGAAGATTTTGCAAATGGAAGGATTAGGAGAGAACGCGTGTTCAGGGATCATGCAGACCTCCTTGCCCATGATGATGACTGGCTAATAAGCAGATTCAGATTCCCTAGAGCTGTGCTCTTGGATCTCTGTGCTTAATTGGGCCCGGTTTTGGAGAGACCTTCCAGGCGGAACCGTGCCATTCCGGTCCAGCTGCAGGTGCTCACCACTCTGGGGTTTCTTGCAACTGGTTGTTACCAGCGGGAATTAGCTGACAGGTATGTGTCTGAGTGACATGATTCTTACTATTCTGCCCAAAGTCCCTTTTTGGAAATAATGCCTTCAAATATGTTATATTTATTTACTAGGTCTGGGATATCACAGCCGTCCCTGAGCGCAATAATGCCTTCAGTCTTGGATGGGATCATTAAAATGAGCAGGCGATACATCACGTTTCCATATACTGTGGGGGAGCAGGCCGAAATTAAGATGCAATTTGCAGCAATGTCCGGTTTCCCAAACATAATCGGCGCAGTTGACTGCACCCATATTGCTATAAGGGCCCCGTCCGAGGATGAATTTGTTTTCGTCAATCGGAAACATGTACACAGTATTAATGTGCAAATCATATGTGATTCACACATGATGATCACTAATATGGTGGCACGAAGGCCTGGGTCAACACACGTCTTCTTTATCTTGACACGCAGCAGTGTAGGGAACAGACTGCAGGCAGGCGCTGAGAGTGATGGCTGGCTGCTCGGTAAGTCCTCACCGTCTTTAGAAATGCTGGTTGTTGACGCCTCAATTAAACGTGTTATCACTTGCAGGTGATAGTGGCTACCCTCTCCGGAGCTGGCTTCTGACCCCGTTCCCAGACCCACAGACAGCAGAGGAAATGCGCTACAACTCCTGTCACACGCGTGCGCGCTCAGTCGTGGAGCGTGCCATAGGCCTGTTAAAATGTAGGTGGCGGTCATTGGATGCCTCGGGTGGCAGACTATTATACCACCCTACAAAGGTCTGCAAGATCGTGAGGGCATGTGGAATTCTTCATAACATGGCACTGAGAATTGGAATTCCCCTCCCTCCTGGCCTACCCCCTCCCCAGCATGAGAACCCCGACCCACAGCCGCCTCCTCCTCGACAGGAAGCCTTCACCCAGGGAGCAAGGATCCGCCAGGATGTCATGCAGCGTTTGAGATAACAACAAGGTTCATTTATTACAATTTTTTATTGTATCATTTAAGGTACCAATGGCTGTCACTGCACACTCTTTATTTCCTTTAACTCGTTTGTCACAGAATTGATGGCGCTGATGGTGTCTCTCTGTGTCTGCATCACAGCTTCAGTCAGAACCCGACCACTGCTGGATGCACCACGGGCACCGGCAGCACTGGTGCTGGGGGCAGCCGGACGCTGGGCAACCTCATCTTCCTCAGCCTCCTCATCCTCGCCACCTACCGACTGTGGAAGAGCAGAAAAGACACGGCATATTAGTTTGTTTCCTTAAAATATTCTCAAATTTGTGAACGTAGCCACGTTTCTGCCAGGTCGGTGTCGCCCTCCTTCTCTGACACAATACCGTACACGCTTGATGTTCCCATGATACTTGCCATCTTCCTGTCTAGTGGTGTCAGCTCGGGTGTACACGTACCCCCTTCAGTAGCAGACCCACTCTGGCGGTGGGAGGCAAGTTAGTTTTTTGCCTCGACTTTGAGGTCCGACCACTTTTTTTACATTTCGGGTACCCTCCTGTCAGTTGCACTGACAGTCTGCACTGCAGACGCCACATGCTGCCACTCGCAGTTCTTCCTTTTATTTGTGACACCACTGCTGTGTCCACCAAATAAAATGTCTTTTCTAGCCTCCACTTCACCCACTAGCACTTCAATCTCCATCTCCGTAAAGTTTCTATTCTTGTTTTTTTTTTTTTTTTGCTATATTTCCCGTCTTCTTCATATGCATCAATATTCATGTCCGGATTTGGGCGTGTTCAGGGCGGTATATGAGCCAAATTCACGTGCGCAAACTTCCAAGAAGACTGTCATTTATGAAGGGGAAATTGCTTACACCTGTGCGTAGGCATGGTTTTATAAATCAGAAATCTTTTTGGTGTACGCAAACTTTTTGTTTTGGTCGTACGTACACTTTTAGTAGGGATTCTACGCAATGTTTTATAAATGAGACCCCTGATGACTGAAAGTTATCCCAGAGAAATGTGTGCACCTGTGATGTATCTCTCAAAACAGTTGTCTCTGTTTCCTATTTTCAAAATGTTTGTAATTATGTGACATTGTTGAGTGACTTACTCAAATTATTTCTCCTCACAGATCAGTGTATTCCACAAAAAACATAAAAAAATCATATTAATTTATGTAATAGGCATTATAGCAGTTTAATGATTAGACTGACGTCTTGAATGTAATTTTTATATAAATAGTAGGGCTGTCAAATGATTAAAAATTAATCAAAGGGTAGCTGTGAATTAATCACTATTAACATTCCTAAATATGACTGAAAAACAACAATTTCCAGTGTAAATAAAGGACAAAACCGGATGCCGTTGCTCTTTTATTAAAGGAAGTACAGGAGAGATCCATGTCACCTTTGTTTTAAACTACATAATCACATTTACATGTGGCCCTTTTAACCTATTTATCTTTTATCCATTTGCTAAGGAAAACTAACTGATTAACATTTTCTGAATGTGAAGCCGACTGTTTCTTATTACTATTGGACAACCCTGAGCATCCTCTTCATGGGACTATCCTACAATAACAGACTCTTTTCAGTCAAAGGCTTCAACAGTTTCGCTGCAACATAGACTGCTACAGGAGATCCTTCATGCCCACAGCCATCAGGATTTACTCGATGCAATTTGCTGGGATTCCTTACATAGGAAACTAACTCAACTAATTGGAATGTTTTTATGATTGTATTGAAATGACTTTTCTTGTAAAGTGCCTTGAAAAGACATCTGTTGTGAATCGGCGCTATATAAATAAACTAAATTGAATTAAAGTGTTGTTGAAATCACCTTGAGAGTTTCTAAACTCTGAGCAGGTGTCTTATTCCACATTGTTGGAAAAATAACTGTGAAGGCTCAATTACTTCTACTTTAAACTTCAAATCTTGAATCATCTAAGAACATCAGGTTGTTCGATCTAAACCTTCTGGATCATACATAAAGATATAAAAGATCCTGCAGACAATATTTAGCTACACCATTTAAAAAACCTTTAACAACCATGAATAAAATATTAAAATATATCCTGTAACCTGCAGGAACCAGTAGAGTAATTACTGATCATTAGGGATGTGTATTGGCAAGAATCTGGTGATACGATATGTATCACAATACAGGGGGGGCAATACTATCTATTGCGATACTATAAGTAATGGCAACAGGTCAATTACTATAGAACTTACATCCACATCATGAAGGTCCTGGAGAGACTTCTGTTGCCCCTCCCCGCTGAGTAAGCATAAAGAACACATCAGGACCTGGTGCACTTTGCTTATTGCCGTGGAGTTGGAGTTGAAGATGCCATCATCCACCTGCTTCATCCAACCCACTGTCATCTGGACAAAGCTGGCAGCACTGTGAGGATCATGTTCTTTGATTTCTCCAGTGCATTTAACACAATTCAGCCTGATTTGCTTTGTCAGAGACTCCTGAAGATATAGGTGGAGCCCTCAACAATTGCCTGGATCAACGACTACCTGACAAAGAGACCACAGCTTGTGAGACTGAAGGATTGTGTGTCAAACCATGGGTAAGCAGCACAGGAACACCACAGGGGACTGTACTCTCATGTGGAAAATGTGGAAGGCAGGCAGAAACACAGTATGTAAACAGAGACCCACACAGATTAAAGTCCAATAAACTCCGGTGGTGACCATCAGCATTTGTGGACAGCAGAATTTTTGAACTTTTCCAAATACTTCAAGCACAACATTTTCTAAAATTCTTCTCATTAAAAATCTTGAATTATTGTTCACTGAAGTGGACAATGAGACTGTGCCTCAGTCTCATGTGGTTTTGCCTCTCTGTGGTGTTGTCAAAGTCTGGTGTGAAAATGTAACGGAAAACGTGGAAGGAAGGCATGATGCATGTAAAGTGAAGTGCTGTGGCATTTAACTCGGAGGGGTGAACTGGTGGCTTGAGACGTCTTTTTAAAAGGTTGGCGTTGTGGCTCGCTGTGACAGATCAATTCAACAGGCCTTTATGAGAAATTTTATTATCCTTATATGCTTGTGTTGCATTCTTATTCAGTTTTTCTTATATTGAACTCTTTATAACTATCCAGCATCATCATATGCTTTCTAAGTTGTTGAATTTAGAATCTTGCTAACAAAAACCCAATGAATTAATTTTGACTAATACTTAATTACTTGAACTACATTGTGTTGTAAATGTTTTTTTAATGTGCCTTCAATCAGAATCAGAATCAGAAAGGGTTTTATTGCCAAATGTTGGGTAGGTTTACAAGATTAGGAAATTGCTGCGGTACTTTGTGCAAAAATACAAGAACAAACAGACAAACACTTAAATAAAAATATAATAAACAGATTGTTATATACATGAGTGCAGGTAACGATCGGTGCAAATCAGACAGATGCAAAAAACCACAATATGGGTCATGTAACTGAGCGGGTAGTGGGAAAAGTCTTAGGGTTATTGTTCATGAGTCCAACAGCAGAGGGGAAGAAACTGTTCTTATGGCGAGAGGTTCTGGTCCGAATGGACCGGAGCCTCCTGCCTGAGGGGAGTAGGTCAAACAGTCTGTGTCCAGGGTGAGAAGGGTCGGCTGTGATCCGACCTGCACGCCCAAGTGTCCTGGAGGTGTACGGGTCCTGCAGAGATGGAAGTCTGCAGCCAATCACCTTCTCAGCAGAGCACACAACACGCTGCAGTCTCTGTTTGTCCCTGATGGTAGCTCCAGCATACCACACGGTGATGGAGGAGGTGAGGATGGACTTGATGATTGCAGTGTAGAACTGCATCATCATCCGTGTTGGCAGGTTGAATTTCTTCAGCTGCCTCAGGAACTACATCCTGTGCTGGGCCTTCTTTATGACCGAGGTGATGGTGGGCTCCCACTTGAGGTCCTGGGTGATGGTGGTACCCAGGAAGCGGAATGAGTCAACGGTGGTGATGGGGGTGTCAGTCTGGACGATGGGGGGGAGTGGGGCTGTGTGCTTCCTAAAATCCACAATAATCTCCACTGTCTTCTGGGCGTTCAGCACCAGGTAGTTGCGGCTGCACCAGGACACCAGACGTTCAGCCTCCATCCTATAGGCAGACTCATCCCCGTCCGAGATCAGTCCAATAACGGTGGTGTCATCTGCAAACTTAGTTAGTTTGACAGACTGGTGGTTGGAGGTGCAGCAGTTGGTGTACAGGGAGAAGAGCAGAGGAGAAAGAACACAGCACTAAGGGGAGCCGGTGCTGATGGTCCGAGAATCCGAGACATTGTTCCCCAGCCTCACATGCTGCTTCCTGTCCGTCAGGAAGTCAGTGATCCACCTGCAGATGGGATCAGGCACATTCATCTGGGATAGCTTGCCTCGGAGAAGGTCTGGGAGGATGGTGTTGAAGGCAGAGCTGAAGTCCACAAACAGGATCCTGCGTAGGTTCCCGGGAAGTCCAGATGCTGCAGGATGAAGTGAAGAGCTATGTTGATGGCATCATCTACAGACCTGTTGGCTCTGTAGGCAAACTGCAGAGAGTCCAGGATGGGGGCCGTGAGTGTCTTGAGATAGGACAAAACCAGGCGCTCAAATGACTTCATGACCACAGATGTCAGAGCCACAGGTCTGTAGTCATTAAGTCCAGTGATCCTTGGCTTCTTGGGGACAGGGACTATGGTGGAGGTCTTGAAGCAGGCAGGCACATGACATGCCTGCAGTGAGGAGTTGAAAATGCCAGAGAACACTGGGGCCAGCTCATTTGCACAGTGTCTGAGAGTGGCAGGAGACACACCGTCTGGGCCGGGAGCTTTTCTAGCATTTAGGCTCTTAAACTGTTTCCTCACATCTGCTTCATGAATATGAAGGGTTTGAGTTGGAGTTGATGTGAGTTCGTCATAGGTGAGGGGTGAGGAGGGGGTTGCTGTGGGTGAAGTATTTGATGGTGTTAATTGCTCTGTGGTGGGGGGATGAGTGTCCAAAGTGTCTCTATTGTTGGGACTGGTGGAGGTGTGAGGGCTGCTTGGTGGGTGGTCAAAACGGCAGTAAAAGTTGTTGAGGGTGTTGGCCAACAGCAAGTCATCAGTGGAGTGGGGGGTTTTAGGCTTGTAGTTGGTAATGATCCTAAAACTTTTCCACACAGAGGCCAAGTCGTTCTCTGAGACCTGCTGCTGAATATTCTCAGAGTGCAGGTGTTTAGCAGTGTTCACTTCTTTTCAGAACCTGTACTTGGCCTCTCTGTAGCAATCCCTGTCTCCGCTTCTGAATGCCTTTCTCTTTTCTAGCCACAGCTGTTTGAGTTTAGGAGTAAACCAGGGTTTTTCATTATTATAACTCACCCTGGTGCGTGATGGCACAATGTTGTCCTTGCAGAAGTGTATATAGGAGGTGACAGTATCCGTAAACTCATCCAAGCTGTTAGAAGCTGCCCTCATTGTGTCCCAGTCTGTAGTTACTAAACACGTGCGAAGCTCCTCCACAGCCTCGTTGCTCCACAGTTTTTTAGTCCTCACGACAGGTTTGGAGAACTTCAGCCTCTGTCTGTACGCGGGGATCAGATGGATCATCACGTGATCCGAAAGTCCGAGTGCAGCGCGGGGCACTGCGTGATAGGCCCCGCTTATCGTGCTGTAACAGTGATCCAGTGTCCTCTCCTCTCTGGTCGGGCATTTAATATATTGTTTATATTTGGGAAGTTCCTCTCCCAGATTGGCTTTATTAAAGACTCCAAGAGCAATAATCAGAGAGGCCGGATAAATCCGCTCCATGTGCAGTATCTGCTCCGCGAGGGCACACTGAGCTGCGCGCACGTCCGCGTCTGGCGGGATGTAAAGAGAGAATAAAACGGTTTGCAGTGAATGAAAAGATTTCCAGAGAGGGAGAGCAGTGCTGAGCAATCACTGTCACATCTGTACACCAGCCACTATTAATGTAGAAGCAGACGCCTCCACCTGTAGTTTTACCGTAGAGAGTGGCCTGCCAGTCCGCGCGGAGCAGATGAAAGCCCTCCAGCTGGAGCGCGCAGTCCGGGACGTCCTCACAGAGCCACGACTCCGTAAAAAATAAGACACAAGAGGAGGCAAAGTCTCTGTTCATTCTTCTCATCAGGGCCAGCTCGTCCGTTTTATTCCGAAGTGAGCGTACGTTGGAGAGGAAGATCCCAGGTAGAGCAGTCCAAAGTCTGCGTCTCCTCAGACGCACGAGCGAGCCAGCTCGCTTTCCTCTCCTTCGGCGTCTCACTTTTCTGATCAGAGTTTGTAGTAAATCCGCCGCAGATGCGACAAATACTGGAAATAAATCCACAGGCGTTGTAGTCCTGTAGTTAAGGAGCTCTTCTTTGGAGTAAGAATACCCAGAGGAGTGACCAGAAACACAAATTACGCACAAAAACAATACAGAAATAACGCACTGAAGTACCAGGGCATCCATTCGCGGCGCCATGTTGGATAGACTTGTTAACTTCAGCTACAGTACGCCAACTTGTTAACTTCAGCTACAGTACTTAAACTATAAACTTCAGAGTATGGTCTTTATTATTATTTTATGTGAATGACTAAAACAAATATAAAGCAAAAGTAGAAAAAGATGCCTGGTTTGCAGTCTTTTTGTTTTTTGGAATCTGCCATTTTTGGTTGCTATGAATCCAGCTGTTCTCTGAAGGCTTCAAAGGTTTGTTAGAAAACATAGCTGAACAAGGGACCATAGATAGATAGATAGATAGATAGATAGATAGATAGATAGATAGATAGATAGATAGATAGATAGATAGATAGATAGATAGATAGATAGATAGATAGATAGATAGATAGATAGATAGATAGATAGATAGATAGATAGATAGATAGATAGATAGATAGATAACTTTATTGTCTGTTTTACCATAAAAACAGAAATTTGTTTTTGACACAGCTTCATTAAAATAAAATGAAGTGTATAAAACATCCTTAAGGGGGAACACATTTAAAAACATCCACCACACATCCAGTACAAACAGTGGAGCCTATTTCATACTGTTTAAAAAGGTTATTAGCGATGGAATGAATGATTTCTTGTAGATGTTGTTGCGGGCCAGCGGGGTTCTGTATCGCTTGCCTGATGGCAGCAGAATGAAGATGCGGTGCAGGGGGTGAGACGTGTCCCCGGTCATGAGAGTGGCTTTCCTCACCACCAAGCGCCTGTATAGTTCAGTCAGAGGAAGTTGGGGTGTTCCAATTATTTTGCTGGCCTGATTTGATATACGGGAGAGTTTTGTCTTGGTTCTGATAGTGAGAAAATTGAACCAGGTTGAAATGTTATGGGTGAGGATGGATTCAATGAGAGCTCTGTAAACAAACATTAAAAGGTCTTTCCTTATGTCGAAGGCTCTGAGTTTCCATGAATGACCATGAAGAAAAACAACCAAAGCAAACAGTTCAGAAATTAAGTTCTGGACAAGTTCTAAAGCAGGATTAGGTTATAAAACGATATCACAAGCTTGAAACACCTGCAAACCTAACAAGACATGTCTGTCCAGCTAAACTGACAACCAAGGAAAGGAGACAATTAATCAGTGATGTACCCAATAGGGCTGTGGTAAGTCTGGAGGAGCAGCAGAGCTCAATAGCTCAAGTGAACCTGTTGGCAATACAACCATTATTAATGCATTCCACAAATCTGGTCTTTATGGGAGAGTAGCAAGAATAGAAACCTGTGTTAAAAGAAAACTAACTGTAGCTCGGGTGGTAGTTTATCACAAACCTTGTAGGTACACAAAGAAACCACTGGAAGAAGATGCTCTGGTCAGATGAGGCTTAAAATTATTCGGGTGATTATTTTATCGAATTATCGACTATTCTAATGATTAGCAGCTCATCGCTTTGGTGTTGCCAATTGGCCGTACGCCGACGCTTGTGACTAGATAGCCGTGTTCTGTTAGCTGTAAGTTAGCCACCGTTACCATTCATGCCAGCATTTTATGCTATTTCTAACTAATGTTAGCTAAACACAGCTGTTTAGTCACTAGCTACTAGCAGAAACCAAACACAGTTAGCTCACACCACCGAAGTGCGCAGAGCTCGAGCACACGTTACAATACAATACACTACTAACGTTACACAAACGCGCAATTAGTTTAGCAAACACTGGCGATAATAACGTTAATTACTTCTGTTCTCTGGCGCCACGAGTAATAATGGGATGCCTCCACTTCAGATGTACCCACATAGAAGTTGTGCTGGTGTGATATGCCAGCTCCATCTTGCAAAGACTGTAAATAACTATACCTTGACACTTATGGCTGCGTTTAAAGTATTCCCACACCTTCAAGGTAGGGCGGCGGCCGGCGGGTTGCGTTCTGGTGACACGTAGAGCTTGGGAGTGCAGGCTGCTGAGCCTGAAAGGTGGTTGGAGATGGAGTTTCATTCTCCATGCTGCTTTGTTTTGGTCACTCACATGCGTGTGGCAAGTGGGTATGGTGCGACGACTACCGGATTTGACGTCGACGATTTTTTAGAATCAAGTCGTCGACGTCATCGCCGCATTGCTACAGGCCTATGAAACATGCTTATGTCAGCATGATGAACAGAAACACTGGTCAGAGTTGATGGGTAGATGGATGGCAAGGCAACTTTATTTGTATAACAATCTTTCAACAACAAGGCAATTCAAGGTGCTTTACATAATTCGGGATAAAATAAAAACAGCAATAAAACAACAATAAAAACAATACACAACATTAGAAACACAGAACATTTGGCACATAACATTTCCAGCTATTATTAATCAGTTAATCAAAGGCAGCTTTTATCATACAGGTTTTTAGTTCAGCTATAGCCGGCGCTGTTTATTCTTCTACAATTTTACTGATATTTTACTGATTCTTAATTCTGTTCTCATACTTTTTCTAGCATTCTTGTGTGATAGTGAAATCTTCTGTTATCTGTCAATTTGCTGCTGTTGCAGCCAAATTTCCCCTTTGTGGGAGAATAAAATAATTATTGTATTGTATTCTATTCTATTCTATTTTATTCTATTCTAGCCTTGATTTAAAGGAACTCAGGGTTTCAGCAGCTTTGCAGTGGTCTGGAAGTTTGTTCCAGATAAGGGGAGCATAGAAACTGAAAGCTGCCTCTCCAAGCTTGGTTCTAATTCTAGGGATGTTGAGTAGACTGGAATTAGAGGACCTGAGTGGACTGGGGGCTTGGTATATTAACAGTAGATCTTCAGCATACTTTGGTGCTAACCCATTCAAATCAAGTCAGTCAAACCATACTTTATTATCCCCTTAGGGAAATTCATCTTGGACTAACAGTACTTACAGATTTTACAGTGGCCGCTTAGACAATTGTTATCATTCTTCCATACAAACATAAACAAAATATATCCAACCCTGGCTCTATTCCTAATGAGGATTATTCAGCAGGCCAATGGAGGTTGGGAGGAACAAATTGTTTAAACGATTCAGTCTGCATCTTAAGACTCTATACCTCCATCCAGAGGGTAATAGGTCATATTCGGAGAATAAAACATGGGATGGATCAGCAATAATTTTCTGTGCTTAGTTTAGTACCATCTGTTTATATTGAGAATGAGGAGACATGTGACGAGAATGAGAAGACACGTAACAATTTGGGCGGGGTCTGAGCCCGTCGGCCATGTTGTCAGGCTACACTATCGGTTGCCATGGGCAACACTGTCAGAGCGACCCAGACGGAGCAGGAAAGACGACTGGAATTATGCATTTAAACATACAGTCAATGATTTAAACAGAGAAATTACGGATAACATAAAGAAGAAATGGAGAAGCAGGCCAAAGAAAAGGGTCCTTACGTGGAGAAACTGTGAATTGATTTGAATTGAAATGATTCAGTTTCCTAAACTCTGTGCGTAAAGTTGAAAATGACTGTGCGTCTGCATCAAGTGGTCAGTGGCGTAAATTGTAAACTTTCACAATGAAGGACGGCTGTTAGTTTGGGGGTCCACAGCTGTTTCTGATTATTGTACTGATGTATACAGGTTGCATCATAATAAAGTGACAGCAAAAGCTCCACTCTTCAGATGCTGTTTTTTTTGTGAATGCACTCCCTACCTGCGATGGAGTAGTGGGGTGGTTCCGTCTGAAAGTGAACTTTTGTGTGATGTCCTGCTTCATTTTCTCACTCGCTTTTCCTGCCGCACCGTAAGGAGCCTTGCTAACAACGGCCTTTACATTTTTCCATTACAGTTTTTAAAAAACGATCAAAGACGAAAAATAACAGAATCCCCAACTGATTGTAAATTATATAACAATGAATCATGTCCCTTTTAACTCTTTGAAACATTGTACAGCTGATATTTATTTGATGCAGAGATCTCTGTGCAGAAACAAAATATTGTCCACAGTCCCTGGCCCTATCTGCGCTCTCCGTTCCTGAATCACAAGTCGCAGAAAAATATCTCTCTGCAGCGCAGGATGCATAGATAGCGGGAACATTCCGCTGCCAGCGCAAAGATGGGGAATATTCTGGCATGTTCTCTCCACAAACACAATATCAACACTATTCTCTTTGGGAGTTGTAAACAAACAAAAGTTTTAAATTAATATTTTTTTACCTGCAGTAAAAAAAACTTTAGCCAGACCCATGAAATTTAATTTATGTATTTTTCCATCTTGAAACGGGTACCAGCGGCACTGCGGGACTCTTCCCTGAACATGTTTGCATACGGACTAAAACCTTGATGTATCCTCTGCAAAGAATGCTGCAGCATCTGCGCAGAAAGAAACCATGACTGTATAAGAAAGTGCAATGGAGTTATTTAAATAATAGTGCATTCAGACACTGATGATGTGGAAATTGTGCTGGGAGCACAAGTGGATGTTAAATCTGGGCTGGTAAGAAATTCCGAATCAGGTTTAGAAAAGGGGTGGAGACATGTCCCCGGCGTCCAGGCTAAACTGACACATGTTGCTCATGTTGCTTTCTTTAGAGCACATGGTGAAAAATTTTTTTTGTACTCCACATCATTCTTTTGCACTGTTTACTGTTTCAACTTTTTGTAATTTTATTTTGTAATTTCTATTTGCTTATATAGGCTATTATAGTTCTCAATAAATACTGGTAAGCCACATAAAGTTGTTTCGAGAATTTATTTCACTACGCAACAGCAAAGAGGGACTCAGACAACAGTTGCACATATTTGTTAAGCTGCTCTGATACCAACACCAACAAATGAACACCTTCTGCTTCTGGCGGGTATCCTGACAACATGGCCGACGGGGGAGGGGCACTGGGCCGTGACGACAGCTCTTCTTTCTAGCAGTTGAACAGAAGTATGTTATTGGCTCCCAATTAACTTCATGGCTGTATTAACAATCCTTAGTAGTTTGTTTATGGTCTGTACTGACAGATTACCGAACCATGCTGTTATGCCGTATCTTATGATACTTTCCAGGACTGCTTGATAAAACAGAAACATAATTTTCTGATTCACCCCTAATGTGCGAAGTCTGCGTAGGAAATAAAGTCTTTGTTACAGCCGAGAACACAAATAATTGATGTGAACATTTAAGTCCAAAACATGATCCATCACAACACCCAGATAGTTGTATGATTCTACTTGCTCAATATCTTCCCCATTCAATGATTAACAGACTAGTAAAGTATTTTGAAGTCTATTCTCTGAGCTATGGGAGCCCAGTGTAAGGACACTGGAACTGAGGTGATGTGCTCTACTTTCCTGGTTCTAGTGAGGACGCAAGCAGCAGCGTTCCGGATCAGCTGCAGTAGCCTGATTGACTTTTTAGGCAGACCTGTGAGGACGCTGTTGCAGTAATCAATATGACTAAAGATTTTTCAAGATCCCGTTGTGGCATCAGTCCTTTAATCCTAGAGATGTTCTTCAGGTGATAGAATGCTGTTCTAGCTATTGTCTTTATGTGACCCTGGAGGTTCAGGTCTGAGTCCATTACTATACCTAGATTTTAGGCTTGATCAGTAGTTTCTAGCTGTATTAGCTGAAGCTGTGTGCTGACTAGTAATGTGATATTCATGTACGAATCAAATCTTCGGAACAGCTGTTCACTGTGAACAATGAGAACCGAATCCTTGCAAAGATCTATTCATTTAAAAAAAAATAATAGCGGAGCATCATCGAGGAGGCGGTGTTTGAGCAGTGCGGACTCTGCATGCCTGCTTTGCAACTACTAGTTTCATTTCAGGGCAAAACAAAACAAGCCACAGAGAGAAGATGGAGTGGGGCAGTAACCCCTCCTCGCCAGAGAAAGGCTGCAATGCCCCATCTTGCATGCAGTTTGCCTGAAATTTATTAGAAGAAGACGTAGTGGGAGAGGAGTGTAGGAGAACAGGGCTGGAGCCAGCGAGCGAGTTAAGAGGCGGAGAGGAGTCGGCGCAATCTGAAAAGAGTGAGTGTAAGTGCCCAGAGTTGCAAGAGAAAATGAGTCACCAATTAAACACCTTTAACATGTAATCCATCCCTCATCTCAGGGTTAATGTTATGTTTAAAACATTGCTCTTTCAAAATATTGCAAAAAAAACCAACAACCATAAAATAGCCAGTGTTTTGAACGGCTCTTTGAGGTGAACGGCTCCCAAATGAATTTCTCCCTTCAAAGAGCCATAAGTCCTACCACTAGCTGACTCTGAGACGAACATTGCCACGGAAATGTCCATCTGTTTTTTTGATATGTCATGTGTACTGTATGTATTATACTAAACAGTGCACCTAAACTGGAATATTTACCCATCATTTGGGACAGCTTAGAGTAAGTATAGCCTTATATTTGCTCTATTTTCAATGAAAGCTAAAATAAATGTGTGTTGGCAATTTAAATATAATATAGGGAGACCCTATTTTGATTTCCATAAAAGAGGAAACTTAGTCCAATACTTACACATCAATAATATTCTGCTTACTTAAAGAAGACGTTTGATTGTAACATATTTAAAGTATTCCTGCTCTATGGGGTTAAAAAGAAAAAATAAATACACTTCAGATCAGCTTTTACAAGTCAACCATTACAGAAATAGAATAGAATAATCTTTTATCGTCCCAAAAAGGGGAAATTTGGCCGTAACAGCAGCAAAGTGACAGATAATAGAAGTGACTGATAATAAAAGTATTCAAGATCACACAGATAAAAACAGAATTAAGAATTATAGATGTACATTAAGAATTATAGATGTACATTAAGGACATAATACAAAATAATACAAATAACAAGATATTGTGCAGTTATTAAAAATAAAGTGACATACTCAGGTTAGAATGTGCAACTGAGTAGGAAAATAGCTGTTAATATTTAAAGAAAGGACTTTGAAATCTAAACAGAAATAAATAATCTTCTACATTTGAAAAAAAAACTATAACAATAATGGCAACCTTTTTTAAAGACCCACTCCGATGAAAAACATGTTTTTCTAGGTGTTAACATGTTCTTGTGGCATTTTTCTGATGCTAGAGGACATATCTTGAGAAAATTAAGCTCAAAGTTGTATTTCTGCATTCAAATGGTAGTGAATCAGTAGCAGATGTTAAAATGCCGGATAAGATAGACTGGAGTTGTTACGTAGTAACTCCACTGGGCGGGGCCACAAGCTCCTACTCCGCTCCGCCCCGCCCGCCCGCCCGCTCAGGTTCTGAGGAGTAGAGAAGACGATGGCAGATCAACACCTATGTGCTGTAGCGGGTTGTACATTGCTGAATAAAACAGCCCCTTTCTTTAAATCTACTGCCTTGTGCTGTTACTGCTTGGTTCTACTAGATGTCCACTACAAAAAAATCGGAGAAAAAAAGGTTTGAAACCAGACACCAGCTGTCAGCGCGCCCAGCTGCTGAGCGCAAGCGAGAGAGCAGAGCAGGAGAGGAGAGACAAGCGACAGCAGCGGTTGCAGGATAGAGACGGATAGAGAGACAGATAGAAACAGGGATAAGTCAAACACCTTCTCCATCATGGGAGAAGAAGGAGTATAGATACCTCAGAGTTCACCTCGACAAGAGACTGGACTGGAAACTGAACGGTGAACCGTCTACAAGGAGGGACAGAGCAGACTACTTCTTAAGGAAGCTTAGGTCCTTCAAGGTTTGCAGCAAGTTGCTGCAAATCTTCTTCAAGTCTGTGGTGGAGAGTGTAATCTCTTAAACCATCATTTGTTGGGGTAGCAGCAACAGAGCCAGGGACTTAAAAAGTCCCTGGCTCTGTTGTTCAAGTATTTTTGAATTGAATCTACATGCTCCCGCTAGCTCAGATTATAACAATAAGATTAGTTACCATAACTATACAGATGATATACAGCTCTACATTACAATGTCGGTAACTATGAACCCATTCAAGCGTTGAGCAGATCCTTAGATCAAATCAATGGCTTGATGTGCAATAACCTTTGTCAGCTAAATGGAAACAAAACCGAAGTAATTATTTTTGGACCAAAAGAGGAGCAATTAAGAGACGACACACAACTTCAGTTAATACAAATAGAAATTACTGAACAGAACCAAAATCTGAGCATAGGGATGGACTCAGACCTTCAGAGACACATTAAGACAATTATAAACTTGGCCTTCAGTCACCGGAAGAACATTTCCGAAATACAGTGATTAATGTCCCAGCAAGATCATGGAAACTCAACCATGTATTTATCTTTAGCTGAATTGATTACTGCAACAGTGTCTTCACAGGTCTGCCTAAAAAGTCAGACACCTGCAGCAAATCCAGAATGCTGCTCAAGTCCTCACTAAAACTAGGAAAATAGAGTACATCATCCCAGTTCTAAAGTCCCTCCACTGGCTCCTTGTAGTTTAGAGAATAGACTTTGAAATGCTTTTGTTAGTTTATAAATCACCGAATGGCTTAGCACCAAAATACATTAAGAATCAGTTGTCATTATACTAACCTTCCAGACCAAGCAGATCCTGTGGTTCAAGTCTACTCTGCACCCCCAGAATCGGATCCAAACATGGAGAGGCAGCAGTCTCTTTTTATGCTCCACTAATCTGGACTAAACTTCCAGAAAACGATAAAAAAAAATGCTGAAACTCCGAGTTCCTTTTTTCTTTAGTCTATAGTCCAACATTTTATGATGATGATTTTGATAAGGACATTTGAGAAAATGTAACATTTGTTGCTTGTGTGTTTTTTCCATAATATAAAGCACCTTAAATTGTGTTTTTGCTGAAATGTACTATACAAATAAACTTCCCTTGCCTTAAAAAAGATCATGTTTTGCCAACTCTGAATATTGTTTTCAGTCATCGGTCTTGTCATGGATAACTGACTCAGTTTTGCCTACTTACAATTAATTGACTTAATATATTAATGTCTCCCTTTATTCTGTCAGCCATCTGTTTCCTCTTCCAGTTTCCTACTTTTTCGGTCTTACCTCTCTTTCTAGCTCCTTCTTTTTCTCTCCAGTGTTTCTTGAACTTTTAACTTCTCTCTTTTCTCCTTGCCCCTTTTGCTCCCTATCTTTCTTTCTACCCTCTTTTCCCTGTGCTCCACTCTCTTCCCTTAGTAATTGATAGTCCCCTCTGCAGTTATTTCATCCAAAGGGCCCTGTAAACAAAATCGTCTCTGACAGAAGCAATATGGAAATCTCAGCCGGTGAGGCCACGAGTTATAGCCTACGTCATGGGTTGTGTGTGCGTTTAAGCGTGCACAAATTGGCAGCAGAGTGTTTCTGTCTATGAACGTATATTTGTGTGTGTGTCTGTACAAGTGAGACTAAAGGGTGTCCCTCAGTTCTTCGTAATAAACTCTAGTGCAGCTAGTCATTAAGTGGAATGCGAGTGTGTGGCTTTGTGAGTAAGATTTGTGAGTAAGATGGGGAGGGGTCAAGGCCAAATTGACATAAAATGGTCTAAATTAGCCCCACTTGTCTCCATTGATTTACGGTAGGTAAGTAAATTGCATCTGTAGCAGCGGAGAGGAAGCAGGAAGGGGCTCGAGGTTTCTCTGTAATTGATCTTTGTTCGTGTAAATGCTGACAGAAAATGTATGGGAGGCGCAAGAAGTACAAGTTGTCATCATGGCAGTAACACTCACATCAAAATCTATGGCAGGTTGTGTACACAGTTTAGACAAAGGTTAGAGCGCCGTTAAATATAAAATCCTGATTTTCATAAGAGTTTCTGACAAAATGGGCTGTTGAGGTGCTTTTAAGGAGTTTGCCTTAAAATGAAAGAAAAGTAAAGGCAGCAAACATTCAAACTGTTCTTTCAGGGCATATCAGTTTAGAAATCATGAATGAAACTGGAAGATATTTTTGACAATTTATTTTCCAAAATGTTTGTATCTAAAACAAATGCCCCCGCCCTATTCAGTGATGTACTAACAACATGCCAATGTATACATTTTCTTTTCTTTTGGAAATGTAAATGAAAACTGCAACAGACAAATCAAGCACATGAATGAGTCAATACTGACAGAAAACATTCCCATGTGACACATAACTAAATAAATTATCCTGCATATAGTATTAAATTGGGTTTTATGGAGAAGCTGAGAAATATCGTCAAAACCTGAATTACAGCTGCAAAAAGTGCATTCCCTGTTAAAATGCAGTGTGAATGTTATAAACTGAAGTGGGGAGGTTAAATTAAATTTTTAAAAACTGATGAGAAATACGAAAACCTTAAGGATACACAGTCTGCAGGCGCAAATAATAATTTTTCTCCCAAGGCTAAAAGAAGATGAGTGTCATAAGCTCTTTTCACAAAACACTTGAATTGCTCATACACGAAATGAGACCTATGAATGGGTGAACCGTTGCACACACCCATTACCACACTGCTGATATGTTTTACCTCTGAGAAGTTTTCATTTTAGTTATTTGGTTTGTGACACTCTATACCTGCTGAGCTTCACTCTACACTTTTACTTCTATGATAGGATATTGAGTTTTGAACGCTCACCTGGGTGCGCTGCCTTCATTTGTAGTTTATAAATGACCAGAGGTCGTTAAGAAGGGGGGATTATCTTGGTTTTTTTCTTGTAAACCACTTCGTGGTTTTTGACCTGTGAAAGGGGCTACATAAATAAAATTGACTAATTATGTACTGGCTTGCAAGTTTGCAACTGAACTATTTTGAGGAAGTTGGCATTCTTACAGCCTTGCATGGCAGTTCTCATAGCTTGTTTGTCGACCAAAAGCTATTGTAGTATTAGTCAGAAGTCTGAAGTGTGTACGGTTACTACATTGACATATGCTGCAGTGGGATGGTCCAATTAGGATTTCCAAGGAGTTCTGAACATGAGCTTCTTTTATGGTATGGACTCTTCTGGCCAAAGCAGACTTTGTTCTTGCCACCTTGAGTAAATAAAAAATATGTTTGTGTAAAAAATGCAAAGGGTTTAACTGTGAAATTGTGTGAGAACCTACCTGCAATGAAAGTTGGCAAGAAATCTATTATAAAGATGTTTAAATCTAATCAGCACTAGTTAAACAAACTGCTGTCAGCTTTCAAGCTGAAAAAGACTTGAACTTTAAGAATTAGGCTAGTATTAAGATGAACGGAAATCAACAAATCTCCCAAACACTGTTTCAGCCCTCCTTATGTTCATATTGTTAAGAGCTTAAGTACATAGATTTATGGAGTTAAGTCCTTTGGCATCAGAAATGTGAACACAACGGTGAGCTTAATGATTTCTAACCCATTTAAAGTATAACTGGTGTTTCTACCTGAACAAATCTGAAGTAATTGAGCTTCAAAGACCACAAAGTGCTTCAATAATTTATAAACTTGCCTTATTTGTTATCATGAAACAAATCCAGATTTTTTTTACAGGGCACAAGTCTTCCTATCATGTCCCGAGAAAGCAGTAAGTTTAGATATTTGACTGATTGATTTCAGAGGTGATTTAAATGTAATCAAAATGAAAAGTCCAAACTGAAGGAACTGAAGATTTATTGTTCTAGGATTTGTTTTTGGTAAGCAATGGATGGAAAAGTCAGAAAGATGCATCTGCTCTTTCAGAAGAAAATTAAGGTAAATAGGAGTACCCATACCAAAACACAGTGCAGGACTGTATTGCACACTAAATTGTGTTCCTGTTGCAACACAAGGTTGTCAGACAGACATGGAGTTCCCACACACACTCTTCGACTTTACCATCTGTGTCTGGATGGATGCCTTCCATCTATTGACTGCCTGCATATTCATCACTGGATGTAGCAGATTTACATGGCCCAAGCCATTGAAAATAATGGGCCTCTGACCTCAACTGTTATGAGTGTAATGGTGGGGAAAAACAATGTCAGCTTGCAATAATCTGAGAGACTTTTTTTTTAATTTATGCAAGAAAATGTTTAAAAAAATTGTTTATTGAAAAATTACAGCTTTCCTCCTTCATAACTTTTACTGAGGTGTTCCTACTCCAAATGTGCACCACAATCTGCCCCGGCTTTGATTTATATGCATTGCTGGCATATAAAGTCATCCTAATCCACATCGGCTTCCCATCTTTCTGCACTCCAGCAGTTCATAAGACCCCCTAGGGGTAATGCAGCAAAATGAAATAAAGCATTATCTGAAGAATCAATGTATTAATGCCAAATGCCTGAAATATGTCCATAATTAATTTAGAGGGTCAGGTCGCACAACTCTTGTTATCCTCATGCTAAATGAAATAATTTTATTCATTTAACTGACAAACACAATCGTGCTCATGACCATTTTAAATATTTACTAAAAAGGTTTAAATGTGAGGCCACACAAGGTATTTTAAAGTAGCAGTAGTTGGAAAAATATGACAATTCCCCCTCCAGAAACAGACCAAATACGCTACCCCACGTTTATGGTTAGTAAAGGGTTATTCTGCTGTAATCAAAATGTAAAAGATTTACATTTACATTAGCTGAATACCTTACATTTTTTATTGTAGGGCGTGGAACAATTACTAGGCATTGGGTTTGGATGGGGTGTGTGACTAGTTAAACATCTTGCTTTATGGTACTGGTAGGAGTAGCGGTGGTGGATGGACGAACAGGGGGCATGTGTGACATTAATTTGGACTCTGCTCTGGTTTATCATGGTTAGGTAAAAAGGCAAAACAAGAAGGTGTAGCTCTTGATTTAGTGACCCATCTACAACTATTTTTCATTTGAATCAAATCAATTGACTAAAATGAGCTTCCTAAATTTAGGTGGCTTGGTGTTTGTTGCCTTGGAGGTAGATCTAGAGCCACTGCCTCTTTGAAAGAAATCAGTTGAGTTGTTCAAGCATTTAATCAGAATGCCTCCTCTGAGAGGTTTTCCATTAGGAGGAGACCCTGGGGCTGACCCAGAGGTTGCTGAAGGGATTATATATTCCTTCTGGCCTGGGAAAGCCTTGGGATTGCCCAGAATGAGCTAGAGAGGAAGGAAGGGAAATGTCGGGATTTCTCTGTTGCACCTTTAACCCCCCTCCCCCGGCTTGATCTCGGATGGGTTTAGTAGTTCATGCTCTTGCAGGTAAAGCAGCGTGAATTAGCTTTCAGATCATACATGTGCATTATGTTACACCATCTTTCAAATGCACCTTTGCTAGTTTTTTATTTTTTTATATATATTTTAGGATTTTCAGACTTTCCATGCAAGTAAGATATTTTAAGTCAAAGACGAACTAAACAAAATAGGGAATAAACAAGCAGGTCAAATTGATGCAGATATTACTAATATGAAACCTATTGACCCATTAACAAAACAAATTTAGGAAAATTAATATAAACAAAGTGGCACTGAATACTACACAATAAATGATTCAAGTTTAACTCAGTAAAGAAATATTAAAGTAATGGTGGTTTGTAATTGAGTATATTAATGTGTGCAATGTCTGTAGTTAAATACATTAATGGTCCTTTTTCAAAACATGTCTGACAAACTGTTTCCAAATGTCTAAGACTTTAGTTTGTCAACACAGATGGGCGTAAGTCTGAATCTGATGAGTTAGTTGTGGTTTATCTCTTTCTGCATTAGAAGTGTTACAGGTCCAACGCTGTCAAAATGTAATTAATCAAACCTTACATCATACATGTAGTGTAGTAGTAGTTTTATTGTATTGCTTAACAGACTACTGGATAGCTTTTTTTCAGAAATGTAAGTCACATTTAGACAGGCTTAGTGGACCTAATTATATGGACCAGGTAAAGCTCAGAACGAAATAGTTTTAAGGAATTATGACATTTTTTGTCAGACTACTGTTGTGGGAAAAAATTATTCTTCCCTTCATAGGAATGAGGCTGGAGACTGCATCTGCATTTTTCATATTTTATTACGGGCAGTCTTAAACATGAGCCCGTCTGGGCCAACGATCAAACTTTCTCGCACCCAACTCATGTCTGGCTTCTCTGCAAGCAGCTTCTTCCTTCAGTCCCCTGATGTTATGTCTTCATTGCAAGGTTAACCAAAACACTTCTCACTGCTCAGGAGTCAGCAATTAGATCAGAGTGGGTGAAAGGCCTCTTCCCTGACTCTAATAATTATGCCATATTCCCCAGATGCCTTTAATAATATATCAATCAATTAATAGACATAACTTTTAAATAATGCTGTAACATTCCTGTCTTTTTCTTTCTGCAGTAATGCCCAAAACATACAGAAATATTTCAAGTTGATATAATTTCTAATGGGGGCGAGGAGATCCGACAAAAAAAAAAAGCAATGATCAAACAATCAATTTATAATCAGACACGAATCATGCTGGCCATGGAATTAGCTTAAAGTTACCAGGGATCATCCATTCAGATGACATGCTTTTAGTCCAGGAGGCAATCTTTGAAAACACTCTCAGGGCGTATTGTATTCGTCAGCAAAATTTATGTCCAAAACCCAATTGTTGTCCATTCAGTCAGGTTGTTGCTGAATGACATCTGTTCCAAAAAACTTCAAGAGTTTCCCAAGCTGCAGCACATGAGCCTGAAGCGGACGTCAGTTATCTAATTGATAAAATGGGGAACACAGAGTTCCCAAGGCCTCAGACCCTGGTAACTAATTTGGAAAGTTTATTATTAATTTCTGTTTTCATTGCCATTTGCCTTTAGCTGTAGTTGTCAATTTAATTTAGATTCATCTATTAGTTTTTGGCCTTCATTTCCCGTGTTCACAGCTTGTTCCCGACAGGGATAGAGTACTCGTGACTTGGACTCGGAACCCAAGTCTTGATTCGTGTCACCTTTCAGGGACTTGTGACTTGACTTGAGCAGCACTTGAACTCAGACTACATCATGAGAAATAGCTATTGTTAGAATTAGCATCCAGCCAATGTTAACATTACAGTAGGTTGTTATATTAGGTCGAATGAGGTCAAATTGGATCAATTTAATGACCTCCCAAAACTTCTGTAAGTTTTGCAGACGTCATGCCAATTATTCTTTTTTTAAATTCCCTCTAAGCATATTTTATTGTTCTGCACCCACTACTGTGTTAGCTTGGTGATAGCGTGGGGTTTTGAATTCAATTTCTGTATTTGTACTTTATTTTGCTCATTTACTAAGAACTCTCTCTGGCTTCTCCCTCAGTGAACAACTCAGACAATTCGTAATATACATTATATATTTTTATCTTTACTTTCAGTAAAGATGGTGTGAACTTAAATTTAATGTGTGTACAATAATTCAAAAATATTCTTCATTATAGTGTGTGGGGGGGGGGGCGCTTTGTGCGTGGGATAAGCATATACAACCACAACAGGGTTGCTTTGGTCACTCCAGTACAAACAATATACCCAAGCTGATCTGAAATGTTTACAAAGGGGTCAAGGTCAGGACTGCAGACGGGCCATTCCAAAGTTTCCACTCCTACATTCTAGAGGTAGTCTGTCTGATAAACTCCACTCTGTCAAAAGTGTTGTTATCTTTGATGATAGCCTGACCCCTAAGAGTGGAGATATGGGAAGTGCCTGTGTTTTAAACAGTGATAATTTCAGATGTATTTGGAAAATGGCTGCTATTACTCCGTGTGTGTTGATGGGACTTCTGTGTTTTTTAATTTAGTAAGGCAGTTGGTGTCAGAACCTAATTTCAAATTGAGCATGAGCAGCATTTCATGCTACAATTCTTGATTCCTTTACAAAAGACACAAATACACACGCACATAGCTATTTACTGGACTTGTCAGAGGTCCTCCTATGTGTTAACATGAGAACAAAAACAAACTGTGATGAGACAAAAAGACCTCCTGTCACCAAGTCAATAAACTGACAACACTTACTGTATTTGTCAGCGTATGTATTCTGTAGGGTTTAGTTGTATAAAGATATGGAAACAAAAGAAATGACAAGCGAAACCTTTCTAACGGTCACCCTTACACATGTGTTGAGCAGAAACGTTCCCACATCAACAACAGACATCCACCCACAAGCACGCAAATACAAATGTGGAAACTCATATGGGTGCACACTTTAAGCCCGAACCGTTCTATCCACCAGCTTTAATTTGATTCCAATGTATTCAGTTTGCTCCAGTGGGCAAATAGATGTCAATGGTACTCTGACTGAAGAGAGTAAAAAGAGAAGAATGCTGAGAAGACAGAGAGGGAGGGAATCAGAAGTAAATGGGAAGGTTGTTCAGCTGCATTCATCTTTTCCCGCCCGGTGAGTGGAATCTATCGTCCGAACAAGCTGTCGACAGAATTTCTACAAGAGCCATTTGACCTATGTGAGAGGAGCACTATCAAAGTCTCTGAGACTTCTCAGTGTGTCTTTTTCAACTCTTGAATAAAATTATGAATGTTTTATGTACTCCAGTAAGCATCCTACTTTGATGTACTATAAACAAAATGATTCTGACCCAATATTACCATCTAGGAGATCAAAAATAAGAACTGCCTCCCCATGCCCTTCTAAGAACTTTAAATTAATACATCATAAATAAAATGGAGTAGCTTGACAGATTAAATTCTAATAAAGAGAAACCATACAGTTATTATTGTTTGGAATATCTAATCAGTGCTCAGTTTTTTTCCCCAAGAGGAAGACTTAGTGTCTTGGTCATGAATTATTTTTGGATGGAGCTTGAAAAACTCAGACTGGCTGCTTCTCAAAAACTGCTCTGGTCTGTCACAGTGCAGAAAGAGCTGATCCAAAAGGCAAGTTCTCAATTAATTGGGGCTGGTGCCTATCTTCAGCAGTCATGGGGCGAGAGGCAGGATACACCCTGGACAGGTCGCCAGTCCATCGCAGAACTTCCATTCTTCCGTTTTGTAAAGCTTTGACAAACTATTACAGATTTTAGTCAAGTCTGATTTTTCTAAGAATTATGATACAAATATTTATAGAACATCACTCGAAATAGGTATGAATGGTGGTGCAGTTGGTAGCACTGTTGCCTTACAGTAAGAAGGTCCTGTGTTTGAATCACAGCTTGGGGTTTTTCTGCAAGGAGTTTGCATGCTCTCCCTGCGTATGGGATCTCTCTGGGCACTACAGGTTCCTCCCACAGTACAAGTACATCACTGTTAGGTCATTGGATATAGATTGGATTTTGATCTTATGACTGATAGGTTGGTAGTTGGGGACGATTAACTTGAATTTTGGCCAATTCCTGTTACTAGCTGATTTATCTGGTTTATGCTCCTAAAACACAATATTTCTTCTTTTTTTTTTTTTTTTGCTTCTTAAGGCAATAAAAAACAACAACCATGTACATACATATTCTCCTAACTTCCTTTAATTGGTGAGGGTTCGGGGTAAAACATTGTAATCATGCTATTAAACAGGAGCAGAACAATCTATAGTAAAGAAAGAAACTTAAGGTTCTGTGTATAAGCTGTGTGGTATCAAAACATATTTTCACACATTTCTGCACCGCAGTTGTGCCTTATGTTGACTGCCATGCAGAATATGCCAACATCGATATACACCATCTGTCCGCCTAAAACTGATTTATGTTTTGGGTTTACAAACATGCATATTGATGAGGATAGTTTTTGTTTTCCGATAAACTATTTTGAGTATGGAAGAAGCTGTTCAAAAATAAGATTGAAGGACCACAGAAATTTCCCCATTGCTGCCCCTTTAATCAGGTTTCAGTTTGATGCTTGCCAAATAATTTCCACCTAGCAGGAATCTGTAAAACAATTTCCACCTAGGATGTGCCACAGCAACAACGACCAAAGGAAAAAGATGTGGGACAACGCATCTAACAATATTATTTTCATCAAACTGATTAAGGTGATATGTTTTCCCTTTTAACCAACGCTTAAACAAAATGAGTACAGCACTTACACATAGCTCTTGGGAATGCAGGCAAAGTGCAAAATCGGGCAAGTTTTCAATAAAAAGTAGGACTTCTATATTGTAGTTTGAGTTTGGCTGCATGGGATTTATCCTGACTGAGGATCTAAAGTAGAACAGGGCAGTATCTGTGGTCAGCCTGGCAGCGAATAAGCACAACAGCTGAAAGTATGACACTGAAGATCAGTTTTTTTGAGGGCACATTTTTCTTCATTTACAGAATAACATCTATTAAGAGTTGTCTGAGGAGTTACACCCCAAACTGACAATCCAATCTTTATGATGAATGTCTTCCTGCTTTGATATAATGAACATTTGTTGCCTCTAGGCCTCCTCTAATAGTGGCAAGTAATTTTTTTAACAAGGAAAAGGAGACTGCCATGAACCTACTCAGTTAATTTATGCCTTTAGTAAAAACCAGTAGGAAAGTACAGTTTTCTCTTATTTAGTTTGAAAGTAGCTGGAGTCATACACAAATACGTTTAATATAGTAATGAGCATGCTTTAACTCTCTGTGTACAGTCAGTGGAATTTGGTCATTTTCAAACCCATAGCAGAGCATATTTGAAAGTCCTTCGAGATATCTTGACGTTACACTGTTTATAAAATAAAAAAAGAAAACTTAAAAGTGTGGCATGCATTTGTTTTTAGTTGCCTGAATCAATACTATGTATAATCCCCTTTCAGTTAGGTTACAGGTATTTCTGGTAAGTTGTTGCTCTGGCTGTATGTTTAGGGTTGCTGTCATCCTGCTGGAAGGTGTTTTTTCAGCCTCTAACAGGTTCTCCAGAATTACTTTGCTGCTTTCCTGTATTAGTTCCCCACAGCATTATGCTGCCACAACAAATTTTCACTGTGGATATGCTATGTTCAGGGTGATGTGCAGTGTACTACTCTGAAACTTGCTGCATTTTGCAAATAGGCCAAAAAGTTTCTTTTGGGTCTCATCTGACCAAAACAGGTTTTGCTAGCTGTGTCCCTGACATGACTGCTGCATGTGGAAATTAGGACTTCTTGTGGTTTGCTTAAAATAAACTTATTCTTGCAGCTCTTTCATATAATTCAAATTTGTGAAGTGCATAGCTAATATTTTAGCTCTCAATAAATTCCCCACCTAAGCTGTGGTTCCCAACAACTCCTCCAGAGTTAACAATGACGTCTTTGCTGTATCTTTGATTCATCCTCTCATTGCCGAGCCTGTCATTTTAGATAGTTGAGCATCGTAAGTTGGCTGTTGTGCCATGCTCCATTTTGAGATGGTGGGTAAATTAGTGTTTTGTTAGACGCTCAAAGATTGGGATATTATTTAATACATTAACCCTGATTTAAGCAGACAATGACTATTTAATAACAAGAGGACCTATGAAGGCATTTGAGGCTAAATACAAATGCATGACTCACTATTTAGATTTGTAAACAAAATCCTAAGCTATGCATTCTTTTTCTTCCACTCCACTATCATGCTCTACTTTGTGCTGGTCTGTAACCCCAACTCCCAATACTATACATTGATGTTTGTGGTTGTAAACTGACAAAATGGAAAAAACATATCAAAGGGTATGAATGCTTTTGCAAGTGATAATGTTCTCATTTCACAAGAAATATGTTTAATCATGAGCAGCTCTTTTCATACCATCTCAAATATCCCCCACACAGCTTTGGTATCTTGCTATACAGACACATTATTTGTACAAACATTACTCTTTACTGCATGCTTGCTGAACTAATGCTTTCCCTCCGCTGCGGCCCAAGAGGAATAGATCAGTTAAAAATAGATCTTTCACGCTTAAGTCGTGGCAAATGTCTAGCTTGTTGAAAGGGAAGTCACAGAGTGGAAATGAAATAATATATTAGAGTAAAATGCACTTATGTAGTTGGATGGGTGCTGGTCCTCTACTTGCAGAAAAGTAGTTGGCTTTTGAGTGGGAGGGGAGAAAAATGTGTTTGGGGACAAGTAAGGGAGCAATGAAACGAAGCGTGATGCCCGCCTGATGGAATCAGAGGGAAAAGAGCAGAAAGAAGAGGGAAGAGAATAATTTTGGGTACATCAATAGTTGATTAGAAGCAATGAGCCAAAATTCTCCATATTGACAATCACATATATCTCATAATTAATGACATAAAGCTAGTGTCCACAAGCACTGGGGAACACCAGTGGTGTTATATCTCTTGTACTTTTACACAAATTATATGGTCTTTTACCATCAGTCAGAATTTTTAAATTTCCAGGTTACATGACAATATTGGGTTTTATTGACTGTACAAATTAAGCAGAACAGAAGCATCCACAATGGAACAGTGCTATACTTTTCATAACTTATGTCTTAAGATCTTCCAAAACTAAGGAGATGCATGTTGACTTGTGCAGCAGACAGTCATTGACAACTTTCACAAAAATAGTAAAGCACTGTGGCTCTTTGCAAAACAAGCTGGGTGTTTAAAGTGCTATATCCAGCAAATTATTGGAAAGTTGAGTGGAAGGACAAGGGCTACAACGGTTGCATTTTTTGTGTCAAGAAACTCCTGTACCAGGGATGTGAGGTGTGTCTAATCTTGGCTGAGGAGGAAAAAAAAGACTAACCAAGACTACTATTGGCAAGTAAAGAAAATGTCCTGTTTTCAGATGAAAGTGGACTTGCATTTCAGTTTCAAATCATTGTTGTGGATTCTGGTGCAAAAGCAGAGAGGTACAGAAGCAGTGTGACATTTTCCCAGTCAGTGATGGTTTTGGAGGCCATGTCATCTGCTGGTGTTGCTCCCTGGGTTTTATCAAGTTTAACATCATCACAACTGTTTTCTAAAAAGTGTGGGATTTTACACAGTCAATCAGAGTCGTGGCACAAAGTGTATTTAACAAATAATAAAACACCCAAAACATACAGATGCAGGGCAATGAAATGCAGAGAAAAACCTCAAGATGAGCAGGGACCATTGGTGCAGTAAAGGTTCAGTGACGAAAACCTAAGAGCTTTGAAATTGAGATATCATTGTAATGCTTCATAGTTTACTCAATAAGACAGGACAATTAGACAAGACAAAAGAGGGAAATTGACCAATGACAAAGAGGAATAAAAAGTGCAAGAAGACACAAGGGAGACAGAAAATAACCAGAACTACAGCCAAGCACAAATGATCAGTATGAAAATTAAAAACAGCTGAATAGAAAAACATAAAAACAACTACAAATACCACAAGCAGAGCTCAGACAAAACCAAGATCAAACTCCATGGGACAGATGACTGATGTCATTGTCCCAGCATGAACTGGCACCCAATCACACTGCTGAAAGTACCAATAGGCTACCTGGTTCGGTAACCATGGTGTTTGACTGGCAAACTAGCCCGACCCAGCCCCAAAGAGAATCTATAATATGTTTATGATAAGAGACACCAGAGTCTGACAGCCACAACTAAAACAGTCTGGGCTTTCTCAACACCTCAGCAGCCCATTATTAAATGAAATAAATGTCTCCATGGCAATCTGCACTGATGAAGTAATTTATGCAAAAGAAGCCCGGGCTAAGTATTGATTACATATTCTGTACAGTACGTGGCCATGCGTTTCAATTGGCTGAGATTTCTCTAACAATAACTCGTTTTTTGTAGTTTTATGTAACATTATAGTTATCTGTGTTGCCTAGAATTAGCTTCACATTTGGAACCCAATCCATGTAATGAAAAAAAAAACACTTTATTTATTGAGATTCACCTGTACACATGGATCATCTTTGGTAAATTGCCCCCCTACTTGTTCAATCTGCTTTAAAAGTGTCACTAGGGGGTGCTGTCGTTCCTCCTTAGTCCCACTGATGGAGTGGAGCCAGACGCATGGAGAGCCATCGAGGCGTATCTCCGTCTCCGGAAATCCTCCCATCCCTCCGCCGGCTGATTTGCAATTCAATAACTCACAATGTCATCTCTTTAGCTTTTACACATTTAGCTGACAAAGGGAAGCAGGCACGTCGCTTCATGAAATATCGTCTCGGACTCAAAGAGGACCTTAATGTTCTCTCTCTTCTGACTTGTTCAACTCCCCCCTACCCTCTCCCACCACTTCATCCACCACCATCAGTCCTCTGGCTTCTCTCGCTCCTTCGCGTGGCTTCAGCTCGCATCGATAGAAAGTGAATGAGCTTCATGCGCGCCCGAAGGTTGCGCGCGCAGGTGCACGTGCGTGGTGGGGGCGAAGTTGGTGTCTTATCGATTACAGAGAGAACAGGTGTAGCGTGTGTCTTTGAATGAATAATGCAGACCGGGGCTTTGGGGGGAATAAACAAGACGCGGACACGCGCACACGCTCATCTAAAAGCCGCTCAAACACAGGCACGTCCATGTCCATGTCGTTGTAAACTGAAAATATTTACTTTTTCTTTTCTCGTTACCATTAAAAGAAAATCAACAGTTTGTTTTGTTTACACACACTGATTATGGTGACTTACTTTTCGTTTTGTTTTAATTCAGTTTTTTCTTTCTATTGCGGTCAAATCTATCAATCCATTCCATGTGGGTGTGGTAATTGCCTGCAGATAATGACAACAGAACACGTAAATCATCACAAGAAGGCAACGGAATGATAAATAAAAAAAATCCAACTAATATCCTTTACACTTCATTGGTTCTCTAACTGCCACTCACATCCCCAAATCCCACCCTCCCACAGCCTCCCCAGCCCCACAGCCTTCGCTAGAACCCCACCAACCCCTCAGCTGCCTCCTTTTCAAGCGGCTGCTGAAAGCTACAGAGCTCTTCTCTTTTCTCCCCTCCTCACCTCGACTCGCTCCATCTCGCGGATAGTGTGTGCGCACATTCTCTCAAGTTGAGCCCAGAGAGGCGTCACTCGGAACAGCAAGCGGAGGACCGGTCAATGGATTGACAGGAGGAAGAGAGAAAACAAGGAAAGAGGACGGAGCGCTGTTTGGATTCTCTTGGAGGCATTCGATTTCAAGTGGCAGAGTTTTGCCGTCACACTTAGTTTGAAAATCGTCTCGGACGTGCACTTTTTTTTTATTTGGTTCACTTCAGCCTCTCGGATTCTTTTTTTTTAAAGTTTGTAATTAAAAAGTGCGATGAAGTCAGAGACAGGTTGCCTCAGCTTTGACCGTCCCGTTTGGATACATGAAGCATAAGAGCGCACCGGTTGAAAAGCCCAAAACGTTTGTAAAAAATGTTTTGAGTCATTACAGAGTTGTTGTTGTTGTTTTCTTTTTGCAAGAGGTGATTAAAAGAGAGAACAGTATGCACAGGAGATACCATTCGGGAATTTCTTTTTATTACCAACTCCAAAAGGATTTATAGTTTTTCTTCCACACCTCAGCTGCGTGCTGTTTCTTAGGTCAATCAGAGGTGGAGAGCGCATGTTTGGTCACGATGGCACCGACGCGATAGTGATCCGAAAGTAACAGGACAGAAATAGAACAAGAACAGAAAAAATAAATAAATAAGAGACTCCTTTGTTTGACCATTTTTGTGAACATTCCCATTGGCTTTCACCCGTCAGGAAGGTATGGAGACGGTCGGGAGAGGGACAGGCGCACCGCTGGGATGTTGCCTCTGGAAGACCGTTTTAATCCTCGTCCTGTGGAAAAGTAAGACTTGTTACTTATTATTGGAAAAACTTTCAAACTGTAATTATTTCATGCAATGACTTTATTCCTGAGACAGAATTGGTTTTATTTGGGGTTTATCCCCACACGAGGGGAGAAAGTGATACCTTTTTAGTGTTAGTGTTACCTTTTCGAGTTTTTTGTAACGAATATTTTCTGACTAAAGGAAGAAGTTCTCTGCACATAACTTAATTCCTTTCTTCTGTTGAAGAAAACATGGTCATAGAATTTTTTTTACTATAGCAAGAAAATAAAGAGAGGACCTCAGAGTCTTTATCTAACAAATTATGGAGAAAAAAAGAAGAAAAAACCCCCGACATATATTCACGCAACCCATCATGTATTTGCTCGTGTGAGACAATAATGAGTAATTTACTGCCGAAGCATCAAATGACAGATGCCTTCTAACTGGTGCCATCCGAGACGCGGCAACTCCGGGGCTGACACGCTCCTGTGCCAGCTAGGGACCTAGACTCTGTTGCCCAAATCCACCCGTTTTCCCCATGCATTAAGAGTAAAACGTACATTTTTTGCGCAATGTTTTGCATGGGGAATATTCTCATGGTATTTAGCGCTTTAAAGCGGAGGTGAGCGATCCTTTTCACCCTTCTTCTAGTCGATCTAATGTGAAAGGTGAGAAAAATCAGACAGACAAGTCAACCGAAATCGGGATAATATGGCATTTTAAACAAAAAAAAAACAACATTTCCCTGTCATTTAAAACAGGAAAACCGTTTAATAGGTCTTCCTTAATAGAACTTATGGACTGGAAAAAATAACTCGTTTTGAAAAAGGAAGCAAAAGCCAAAAGAAGTATCCTGGGATGTTTTAAATACGAGTCGACTAGCACCTCCACCCACTCTAATAAGCTGAAAAAAACAGATAAAGTGTAAAGCGCGCCGGCTGATACAAAACACTCTGAGTGGGTTCACACGCCTTCGTTTTCAGTCCAAATGACAGTCCTTCGGCATCAGTATCATAATCCCGCAAATGCTCCTTTTTGTGCGCGTGTTAGTGTGCGTGTCTTTAATCAGCTCGGATCAGTCACGGCCCACTGAGCAGTTAACAGAGGCTGCGTTGTGCGCTTCGGAGCGCAGTGCGGGGGTCTCCGTGTACTCTGACAGCCAGTGAACGTCGCGCCTGAAAACAGCTGTGGCCGGCAGAAACACATCCGAGTAACCAAACGCTGATATCCAAACATTCTCTCCGTACCTCCGCGCGCCCCCCTCCCCGCGACCTTTCTGCTCTCTTCTGTTTCGCTGCGTAAAATGAAATGCTGAAGTATTATCCTTGCGTGCAGCGACTGCCTGTACCTCTTTGTATCACAGTGAATACAGCTTTCTGACTGCTGTTTAGTCGCTCCCTTGGTGGCAAGTAGGCCAGTTGCATTGCTCTTTTCTTCTTCTGCCTCGGTGTCTTTTTCTCACCCACATGCTTACGGAGAGTCCATTACATCTAAGGCTCTGGTTTAACAGCTTTTTTTTTTGAACACGGTTAAACCGCAGCTTTTTCTGGTAAAAATGAATACCAAACACTGCTTAAAGCTTTCAGCCAGACTTCTCTGTAAAAGCAATCAAAGTCACTTTAAATATATCTTGTCACATAAAATTAACATATTACAGTCACTTAAAAAAATAAAAACTTTTAAAAATCCTTATCAAATTAAGAGGAAGTACTCCTTCCAAAAAAGCCTAAAAAAAACTTGACTGATAGCATCACAAAAGTTAAGGAAGCTGTGTGATTTTTTTAATTTTCTTTAGTATAACGTTGCCCTGTGTCTAATTGTATTGAAATTGTGAAAAGAGATCCAGCCTAATGATGCCTGAAAGTACTTGAAAGTGGTTTGGGATTGAGGAAACGGTCCAGCAAGGCCTGACTTTTAAATATGCATGGAATGGTTAGTGGTTTCGGAGTGTGGCAAGGTTGAAAAAGATTATGATTTTAAGCCATCAGCATTTTCTATCTAATCGTTTCCACAGTTCAAAGCTATTATTATGAGATGCAAGAGAAAATCCTGGAGGGACTTGAGTTTCTCGGACTGTAAGGAGCATAGAGTAAAGCTGTTGGTCTACCCCCCTCACCTGTTGCTGTGCACTGCTGGTCAGCTGACTTGAAAGGAGAGTTTTCTCTACACAACCACAACTAATTTGGCTGCTTGGAAAATGTTTTTGCTTGTAGAAACTAAAAATTGTTTTTGCTTGTCTGTGTGAAAATACAAATAAGAAATACATGTCAGATAATGATTACTAATAATCAAAAACGGTACATTGTTTTAACAGGAACAGTTGGAATGATTATTCCTTTATGTTTTCAAGTAAAAGCAGTTAGATTATATTTTCCATTTTGTCAATTTTTGGATAAACACAATTAAACTGTTTTTTGTATTTAAAAAGTTAATCCTGTGAAAATAGAATACTGGTATGTGCCTTCTTTACTTGTCTTTTAATTTTGATTAGACCTATCTGCTAAAAATGGCAAATTGTCTGTGCATCTTTCTAATTCAAGGGTCAGGAATTTAGTGCAATAGTCAATGTTTTATTATGACTTTTAATTATTATTATTTTTTTCTGTCATTTAGGTTTCAGCATAGACATCAAACTTTTTACACTGAGATGAAAGGAAGAGTTATATGAGGCAAAAGGAGTAATATATGTTGAGATATTTAATGAAAACAGGATTGCCCGTAAAAAAAAAAACTACAAAAACCCCCCAATCGTTTTCAAACTTGCAACAAAAATGCATGTACATTTTACAAGAGGTATACAGATAAACCAATCAGATGAACAGAAAACTTTAAAGAGGTTGGTGCCAGGTAAAGTTCTGAAGACAGGCATTGCCATTGTTTGCATCAGCTTCGCCATCCACAACGGTATCCACCATAGGTTGGAGGTCATTGGAATGAAACTCTGGCTTAGACACACAAGGTTTAACCTGTTGTAACTCAAATGCAAGCTCGAACTTTCGGAATCTGTGTAGAAATCTGTGATCTGGGGCGATACTAATGCCAACTAGATTCTTGTGATGTCATTAGCTCAAATGCACAGAAGGTTCAAATATTTTATATTTATTTATTTTTTGTTCATTAAAATCCTGCAGTGGAAAACCATCGTCTATTACCCAGAGTTTTTATTAAGAGTTTGCCGGTACATTCTTAGTGAATAAAGTACATCAACATATAGTGTTTCTAAAAAAGAAAAAGTAAGCCCCCATTTCCTGCTTTCTTCCTCTGTTCTTCTTTTTTCACAGACTCTCTTAATGTGGAGATGTGTTCAGATTTAGGCGATTTTTAGGGCTGTCCTGCTAATTTGTCACATTTTGTAATAAACTACATCATTGCATCGGAATTATTTATTGAGCTTAACAGTGTCTCCCAAGATGACAGTGTTTGTCACTCTCACAAACCTAAGTGGCATCCCTATTTCAATATCACTATTTCATTCTAATTACATCATTCGGTTGTTTCATCATCTAGGTCTTTTCCAGGATGTCATTGTGAGTTTTGTTCAAAAGCCAAGCTTCTATGATACGCCTGTTGTGAAGCAAACAGTTTGGTCTTAAGAATTGAGAGGATGAATAGTCAAAGAGGGGCAGAAATGAGTTCTGTCAACTCAGTAGGGGAATTGTGCAGGAAATAACCTGTAATTAGACTGCAAAATCCATCAATCCATCCATCCATCCAGTCCCATCTAACCACTTTCATAACAATGCCAGACAAAACAATTTATTTTGTAATGGAATTTTCAAACCACTATCCCTTGTAACTTTAAAGAGGAACTCATCCTCCCTTCCAGAGTCTTACTCCATGTATGGCTGATGTCATTAATCCAAGTTGAGCCACTAGCGATCCCCGATTCAAATACAGGTGCAGTGTAAAGTTTTAACCTGAAGAGTGCGCCACACTGACGGTTTTTGGTAGAAAAATTAATAATTTTACTAAAATGTCCTAAAATACCAAAAAATAATAACCAGACATGTAGATGGCACTATTAGACACTCATTTATACAGTTTATGAGCACAAAAAAGTTGATTTGGGGGTGAGTTACACTTTAAATTCACACAAGGGTTAAACAGATAATAAAAGGTGTGCATAGGATAGCAATAAGGTGTACAACCATAATCTTGGTTGCATAATGTGTTCACCAGCTGTTGTGATTACTCTACGAAATTTGGTATCAGTGCATTATAACCTATGAGCCAGAAGGTACCATGCTGGCCACATTTATTGGCACTGGGGATGCTAAAGATGTGCAAAACCTTAAAATAAATAGCAGATTGATTTTATCTCACTCACTGAAGAAATGTAACCATTTTTTAAAAACCCTTTCTACACTGTTCTGGTTTTATGGTTTAGATAATTAACCATGTACCCATCTAAGATGACCCCCCTTTTTAATTTATTTGTGAAGACTGCCAGGTTTTTATTTAGAATAACCTAGTATTTCAAAGAGCTCATAGAAGCAGTATAAGAAGCCCTCAACATTACAGATCCTCCATCATACTTAACAGTGGACATGAGGCGCCTTTCACCTTTTTTAACCTGTTCTTCACTCCATATCCACCTGGAATATTTATTATGGAAACGCTAATCTTAAACTTATCTGACACATGGTTTCAGTTGATGAAGACCCAGTAAAGTTTTGCATAATTCCACGTTTACATTTGTGATGGTTTGAGAGAGAAGGCTTTTATGGCATTTCCCGACCTAAACAAACCATTGTATAACAAGTTTAATTGTTTTTGGGTGACTCCAAAGATGCCACTCTTGGCTGCAGTTCTGCATCAGTCAGCTTTTGACATTTTTCTTACCTCTTTTCAATCTTTCTTGCTGTGCTTTGGTGACAGGTTTGATATGGGTCATGTCCAACTTAGCTTCCAGTGACTAAAACAAGCAGGCCTGTTTCATGTTATAGTTTTTACCCCAAGAAAAGTCTTGAATTACTAATTAGAAGTTTCTAAAAACCCAGATCCACCAAAAAAAAGAGTATAAATTAAAAAAGCTTTATTTTAAACTGATTGTTCGTGCTGCCAGAGATTTAGTTTAAATATTTCCTAATATTGTGTTTTCCTCCAATATAAAAGGGTATTGAGATTAAAGTATTTCAGACACTAAGATTTTTATATTGCAATAAAATCAGTTTTTATTGACTTTTTACATGTTTTGACCAAAAAAAGTTTAAAATTTGTGTTACACAGCAAGGCTTTGATTGAAGTCCATTGTGGTCTGAGCTTCAAAGGCTAATAATACTTTTCCGCTGTTTGCATGAAATGACTCTTTGCTTTATTTTTTCTCCACAGTTAGTAGCTTCTGTCAGTAACTCAGTAATTTTTATATACTTATAATCTGGCAATGTTTACGTCTTAGATCACAATGCCACTTCTGCTGTGCTGCTGAATATTCATTCAATAAGAATAAACTATATGGCCTGCAGTTTTATTTACAAATTGTCCACAAGGGAGCACTGAATAGATATAGTTTTAACAGTAAAATATTCCCATCTGTGGTTGTCAAACTCTTAAATATTCCAGCAATATTTGTATGGGCCCAAGGCCTTCCTCTTAAGGAAAGTCAAAGGAAAATACTTGTTTTTAGTTGGCTGTCTGGAGCCATATAAAATACTTTTACCAGGAAATCTCATCAGTCTCGGTCTCCAGTTTCACCAACATGTGCATTAGCGCTTTGGTAGTTTTAAAGAGAATACCCTTGTGTTCAGCAGTTCATTTCAATGCCTTGCCCTTGTTGAAGTTGCTTTTCCTTATCTTTTGTGCAAAGTGTGCTTCTGTTTGAACATATTTATGATTTATAAGAACAGCTTTCTTTCCGCTGGAGTACCTGGAAATACCATTCAGCAGAGTTTGTATTGTATGTGTCAATTGCAGAGAAATAAAAGCACCATTTATGTTGTGTACATGTCTGCTTGTGTGTTGTGTGCTTGAGTGTGTTTCACACTACACTATTAACTTGTAGGAGAATGTCAGCTCGCTGCAACATTACCCATGCGTTGCTGGGCATTAATAATTACTGATGTTAAATCACTGATACGCACACACAATGGTAGTCTTTTACCCTTTCTATAAGTTGCTCTTTTTCACCCCTTTTATTGTGTCCCATTGTTAGTTTCATTCACTGACTGAGTCATTCAGCCACACTTGTATAACTCATGCACACAATCACAGACACACACAGCTTACTGAAATGCATTAAAAGACAGGAGGAAGTTATCTTATTCTCTGAAAATAAACAAGCAGTGAGAATTTTAAGTCTACCTATGGACATTTTGTAGTTGGTAAAAATAAGCTTGTACTTATAAATAAATTAAAATATGTATTTATTAATGAAATATTAATGAATGAATTTATGAATCATTTTATTGACTGTTGAGTAATTAATTAGTTGTGAGGGTGGTATGAGTGATTGGAGAATCACTCTACATGGTAATTTTGTCCCTTCACACTTGGGCGGTTTTGGTTTTTCATACTCAACAAATACACAAATCACAACAAATCTCTCCTGGGACATTTTCTACTGACCACATGTGAATTCTTTTCTGTAATGGAGATGATTTTTTTTTTGTACTTGCTTTGACCACTAAAGTATTAAACTAATCGTGTCAGTCCACTTGTGGTCAACTGTAAGTAAATGTGAGTATATGAGCCTAAAAGATAATATATGTACCGACATGAGATTTCTGAGAGTTCTTTGATCGGTTGTCTTGGAATCAAAATCACAAGGCATAAAACCATCAGAAAATGCCAAATAAAATATCAAAATCATATTAAAGATTTAAGCATTTTTGTAAATTATCTTTATAAGTCACTGACGTACTTAACAAAGAAAACGTATTTGCTACCCAGCAGTAAGTACATCGGTAAGAAATGGTCGGTTGACTGACCAAATGGATGTAGGCAGGGATGAAAGGGCAATTTGTGGGTATGAAATGGGAAATTACCTAAAGCAGTGATGTGATTTTCTTTTTTTAACCGAAGCTGAAGATTATGACAAGTTTTCTCTGCAAGTTTTCTACGTGTAGTATTTTCACAGAATTAACAAATATCTTTAATAACGCAGCTTCACAATAAAGTTCTCCATATCTTTTTTTTTTTAGTAAACTTGACAAACGACTCTTATTTAAATGTCAGTTGGAAAGAAAATGAAATGGATGTCAGTAACTGATATTTTATATTATACTTACAACTCTGTGGCAGGTAAATTATTAATGAAACCTATTAAATTAGTAGGGAATATTGTTCAGAATTTCAAAAACAAATATTCTTTGAAAGGGAAGAGGGTGTGTTTAATAAATACGATTCACATATTAAGTTCAAAATTTCCATGTTTACATCTGTGATCTCATTTAAAATCAGCTGCTTTGTTAAAGCTGTCTGACATTTCCTTTGCACAAAGCAACATTTCGGGCAATTTATTTCTTTTTGTTCAGTTTTTATCAGTTTAGCCGAACTTCATAAATCTGACACATACAAGTTGTAAAAACATGAAGAAAATCAAAATCATGAATATCTTTATTTGTACAGGACAGCAGAAAAAATGTAGTTATTTAAATACTGAACTGTGTTTTCCTTGAGCCTATTCATACTTTCATACATGGGTCTGTAGTAATGATGGACTAAAAAATTACACATTGCCTGCTTTCGAAAGTGTCTATTTTCTTACTGGTATAATGGTTTGACACCAAGGTTACATAATTTATTTGTTAAGCTTTCACAAAAATATTTTGGAGAGGTTTATAAAGTTGCTAAACTTTGGCAGTAGTGAGTAGAATCCATTTTCCAATATTTCAAGGTTTATGAGACAATATACATATTTTATACTTTGAATATGAAAAGCTTAATGCTATTTGAACAGTTTTTTATTATTATTGCCAGGTCTCATACAAAGCTTGATATTTGTGTTCTTGCATGTAAATTACATATATTTATTTCTGTTTAAATGTTCTTTTTATTATCAGGCTATAAAAGCACTGCTTTATTTTAAACAGTATTTCTTACCTTTGCAGATTTTATATAACCTTTGACCTATCGATGTAATAAGTATGGATGTTGTGAAGATTGACTGATGTATAAGTACAATATGAGCAGCTTGGTTGGGTAACAATTTTTATTTTACAAAAAAATCCATTAAATTCAGATGAAATTATCTGAATGTAGAGCTTTTCTTCTGATGTAGGACCATTCTTTTTTCCTCAAAAGTGCCTCATTCTGTTTGGGAAGAGAACTGTGGTGATCGAGACACTTATAAGTGCAGTTTTTAGTCAGTCCAGCACAGTTTAATTCACAATGATCATGTTGATAATACATTATTCATGAAGAAACTGTATTATATACAATGTGGGTTAAATACAGTGCTGAGGTGGGGTTTTTTTTTATGACTGGAGATAATTTAAACGTTTTGGGGTTGCCCAGCTAGATTCCTGACTTGAATCTATGGAGAGACGTCAAGATCAAAGTAAATGCAAGAAAGCCTGCCAACCTCAATTACCAGTGGGGGGAAAAAGCTAATAAGTCTCATTTCCTATCAGAAACAAACTTCTTGGTTGACTGAACCTAATTGTAAATCTACATATGCCAAGGACATTAGTATACCTATAGAAACAACTTTTAAAAGGCATATTCATGCTCTTTTTAAACAAGGTTTTATTAGTTTTAAAAGTCTTCTGGTCTGGATTCTTTTAGAATTCGTCATCACTGTACTAAAAGTCAAATAAGCAAATCTCGGCAGTTTCATTTGATCTCTAAATAACATTCTTTCATGCTTTGACTTCTTATGATTTATAAGCTTGTGGTGTTCCACCATTTAAGTTAAAGTTTAATTCATCCCCAAAGGGGTGGTGATATTGTTGTAATGTACATTAATGGGAAAAATACACTGCATGCCATGGGAAAAATACTCAAAACCTCTACTAAAGCTAAAATAAAAACATGTAGTCGTAACAATTAAAAAAATAACATAATTTTTCTACAAGTAATAAATCACCTACTACTGCTTATAGAAGCAAAGCTGGGAAGTCAAAAGCTAAAAAAGGCGGTGCGTGTCTGCTGGTTTGGCCGCTTCCTCCGTTGGGTTGCGTAAAGCCGGGGAAGAGAGGCTTTGGATTCAGCCATATCTTCCTGCTGCCATGTCTTTGTGAAAGACATAATGCTGCATTTGCAATATTCCCACTGAGTCCTTGTTAGACCTACATTCTCATCCTCTTTGTATATGCGAGGGATCTTAAATTTTCCATAACAATCAAGGGAAGAAATGGTTTTAAACTTCCATTTTAAAACTCTCCATTTTAGTCCTGCCCTACATCTGTGTTGCCTGTTGTCCAACTCAGCAGGGATTTCGAGTCTTATCCTAGGCAGTAGTTTGGCTTTGGGAGACACAATCAGTTGCCTCCGTAAGTGGAATAAAGCAGTTGCAACAAATGTCGACATCTATAAACAGTTCCTCCACTGAGTAGTTACATATTGTGTCAAATCCTAAAAAGTCTAAAGAGGACCGTCAAAAATCTGTAAAGCAGCAATAACTGATAAACTGAGAACAATAAACTGAAAGAAACAAGTATAAATGGAGCAATAGCAACAGATGGCCTCTACCTTGCCTCATTTCAATTAGTTGAGTGATTGGCCAGCTTCACCATAACAAAGAGAGAGATTTTAAAATATCGTGCTAAAAACAACTATTATGCTATTATATTAAAGTAAGCCATCTGAAACAATAAAATGTATATAATGCTTTTTCTCATAATTAAAGGATGCAGGTTTTTCTCTTCTAGGGAGTCTGAACACTTTATCCAGATTTGCCCTCTTCCAGTTAAATCTGGCCATTATGGTTTCAGTGTGAAGACTCTTGAAATAGCAGACTCATGCACGGTGCTTTTCAACGTTTAATGAATCGAAATACGTAGGGAAATAAAGAGAGACTTTAAAGAGAAGGTGGATCTCCTGAAAGATTATCAACTCCCCTCTGATATCTGTCAAGTGTTAATGTTTAAATTTTGACCCAAAAAAGTTTCATGTGATGAAAAAAATCGGATATCATGGTCTATCACCTGAATGGGATTTCATGTGATTAACGGACACAGAGTGGCACATACTGTAAAATAAAAGGAAAATGATGCATGGTTTTTGAAATTGTTAAATGAAAATTGTAGAAGTGTGGAACAATCAGTGTTTTTGGGGCATGTCTCTACCAGCTTTACACAGTTGGAGACTGACATTTTTTGTCACTGTTTCTTTGTAAAATAGCTCCAGCTCATACTAGATAGAGAGTTTTCTCTACAGATTCGCAGTTCCATTTAGTTCGTTACTTTGACTGGGCCTTTCTAACACAAATATTCTTTGATCTAACTGCATTTAAATGTTGCTTTGGTTGCATTTTTAGGGTCCTTGTCCTGCTGAAAGGAGAACCTCCACCTCAGTGGGAATTTCTTTGTAGCCTTTAACAGGTTTTCTTCTAGTACTGCTGTGCTTCACTCTATCCATCTTCTCACATATTCTGAACAACTTTCTCATCTCAGCTAAAGAAAACAGACAAACACACAAAAAAACATTGTACTTCCCCTGCCATGTTTGACAATGGGGGTGAGGTTTTCTGGGTGATGTATAGTATTAGTTGTCCACCACACAGTATTTTTCCTTCAGGCCAAAAAGATAACATTTGGTCTTCTATGACAAAAGAATCATCTTTCACGTGATGGCTGTGCCCTCTACATGACTTGTAGCAAACTGCAAACATATAACTTCTCATTTCATTCTTTCTATAGGATAAGTCATTATAACACTGCTATTATTTTCAGTTTTTTCATTTCCTGTTGGTATTTGCACAAATCACTGTTGTTTGGTCAGATCCTTCACTTCGTGTAAATAGTCCGTTCTTGTTTCATGCTCATGTTTCCATGCTCATCTGGTATATTTCTTTTTTAAAATGATCCAACTCAGCTGCATATTTCCTTTAGTACGCTGTTTTTAATAGCTGTGCAGTGTTATTTCTCTTATCTAGTACATTTTCCCTACTGCGTTGTCTCTTATTCTCATTTATATATATATTTTTACCTTTGAGTGAATATGCATGCTCCCACTTACCTGAAATTGCCGCTGCGACACCTAAATTTCCCCACTGTGGGATGTTCTATTCTATTCTATTCTATTCTATTCTATTCTATTCTATTCTATTCTATTCTATTCTAAGACAGACATTTGGAGTGCACACTAATACATCAGTCCTGTCAACAGATTCCCCTACCCGAGTTGTGGAACTGAGTTTCCTTTAAAGTCAACTTTGGCCTTTTGGGTGCTCTCTGTTTATGATCCTTTCCCAGACCTGTTGTTTTAGAAGGATGACCACTTATAGATAGGTTTGGAATTGCAATACTCTTCCCATTTTCAGGTCATGGACTGAATCGTAGTCTGAGATGTCGAGTCTGCTTTTAACTCCAAAACTTTATCCCTGACCTGTCTGGTGTGTTCCTTGATTGTTCTGATGCTGTTTTTTGTACAGTTCTGTAACAGGCCTCTGAGGTGCTCTGTGAGCAGCGTTATTTTTCTGATGTTCAGTTTTACTTAGTTGACTGAAGGAAATTGGTTTTACTAGATGTTATTTAGGGGTATCAGGGTAAAGGGGACTGTACAAATGCATAGCACACTTTTTAGATTTTCATTTATTAAAAAGAAATAGAAACCATGTTTTTTTTCCATTCTACTTGTTAACTGAGAACTATTTCATGTTGGTCTATCACAGGGGTCTGCAACCTATGGCTCCAGAGCCACAAGTAGCTCTTTGAACCTTCCATAATGTGTTACAATCCTTAGATGTTTATAATTTTGCTTCCTTGTTTTGGGGTTATTTTGATCTTGTTAACTTATCATTTTCCTCAGTGTTAGTCTTTATTTCTCTGTATTTCAGTGTTTGGTCTTCATTTCTCTCATCATGATTATTCTCTGATCTGAGTTTCCTTTTACCTAATGTTTATACTTATGTTTTCCTTCTGTTCTGTTTTCCTCCTCTCCTTCCTGTTGTATTCATTAGTGCTTTACTTTGAGTTTCTCTTGTCCTTCTTTATTCTTATTTATTTACTTATATCTTATCTTAGTTACTCCAACATTAGTCTTCTTATTTAAGCCTTTAAAATTATTCCTTTATTAGATCCTTTGTTTTAACACTTTTTACCCTTCTGTTTTATTTTCTCTTGCCACTCTGCCACCTTTCCAGCTGCTTTCTCCTCCCTCTGCTCAATCACTCACTCACCTGCATCTAATCACCTTAATTAAGTCTCCCTCTGGTTTCTTTGTAATTCCACCCTCACCCTCAGTATTTAAATGGTTCATGTTTGTTCATTCTTCTTCCTCTATAGTTTTGCCTCAGTTTGTACTGTAAGAATACTCTGTGTAATCTGTTTAATTAAACTCTTTCACTACATTATTATATGCATTTGGGTCCTAACTGTTCCGCATCATGAGACATTGGTTTTAAATAACCTTGGCTAAAAATGACATAGAGCCTAACTTTTTTTAAATACAGATATAATTAGAAAGGCAGTTTTCTTAGTTTTTTTTTCTGTTTCTTGTGGAATAATTGCATTGAACTTCTACAACAGAACGGCACTAGTAATATTATTTAAGATCTGTTCTTCTTGTCATTAGGTTCAATACAATGGTTTTTTGTAACAGGATTTTCCACAAATAACATCTCACTGAAGAAAACTTATTCATTATCTTTTTGCTACAGTTTTATGTTCATGTTTTTTTTCTTTATTTTAAATCCTAAAAATTGGAAAGAAAATTGTGATTTAAAAAAAATGACAACAAATATCCTCAGCCAGCGATCGAGCCTAGGACCTTCTTGCAGCAAGGCAAGAAAGTCCTCATGTAGTAGATATGTTTTAATAATTTGTTCTAATATAAAAATTATTAGAAATATTAAAAAATTGGTCCTGGACCTGATCCTCTCGGCCCCAAGGCGATTGCCAATAACCTTTGCTTCCAAAACCCGATTGCTAATCCCAAATTAACTGACTTACAGCCCTTGACTGTTTTATTTAAAACCTCTGAAGACGTAGAAATCACACATCAGAGTGTATGCAAACTGAAAGATTTCTTGTTTATTCACAGGAATGACAGCAATTATATTTTGACATAAACATGTGTCCCTCCCTTTCTCCAGTGGGAGATCAGTTTACAATCTAGAAACAGTTGTGTCTTGTAAAATTCAACACAGCGTCACAAGGGAGACTCACATACTATTGGCTTTTTAACATAAAGGAGATTGACTGACCAACAAGATAATGAGCATCTGCAGCGTTACCATTTGGCTGAGGGTGAAAACAGGATGATATGTGTAAATAAAACAAAACAAAATTTTCCAATACTAGAATTATAGTCTTTTTTTTTAAAGGTCTTGGTTTCAAAACTACACAATTAGAGAAAATCACCCTTTGGCAAATATTAACCATATTTCAGAGCGTTCACTACTACGTCCTGCAACAAGTTTGAATTATCATGGCAGCAAGTACAGTGACATAACTAAATATTGTCCCTGGCATCCATTTCAGACACTGAATAACTTCAACAGAGACGTAAGTTACAGTATTATTCCACTCATTTGAAAATGACACCAAAGTGGCACCATTTTCACATTTAAAACTGACAAAGGGTCTTCGTAAAACATTAGTAATGAGTTGGGAACAGGAAGAGGTCGAGCATTAGCTAAACCTTAAGAATAAACTTCAGATCATTGATGTTTTTGTGGTTTATCTCTGCTTTAGATCTCTGGTCCACACATTCAGTTCAGCACTTTTTGTCCTTAGTAGGATTGTCCAGTCTGGGTTTTATGTTGGGCTATTTATAGAATTTGCAGTTTCTGAAAGTCATTTTATGAGACTAAGTAGTTGTGAATAGTTCAAAGATTCCTCTGCTCAACTCTGTGTGTGCGTGTGTGCGTGCATGTGCGCGCACCAGTATGAGCTACATTTCTGGGTATATTCTTTGACCATGAGACGACGTGGCTTTTAAAGTGCTGTCGAGAGGTTTAAGGGTCTTGCTAATGAGCAAGTCATTTTCCCTCAGATTAGCATGAATAGCCAGACTAATTTTCTGTGCACATGCCTGTGCACACACCCACTAGTGTGTATGTGTATGAATGCTAGTGTGGTTCTGGAAGCCATGTCTTGGAGTTTAAGGTTGAGCTAATCAGCAACACATTTCCCCCTGCATTAGTTTCACTTAGTAGATTAGCTGCACACTTGCAGTGCGAACATGTGCGCATGTGTGTGTTTGTGAGTGAAAAAGCGAGACAGCCTGATCATTTTCATTATGACTCAGTGCCTCAGAGGAAAGCAACAATAGATTACCAATGGGGCTTCATTTTTCTTATTGAATTTTACAGGATAGGAATTACTCATAATTATATGGTTAGTAAATTTATCTTCTCCATTTCATGTTTGTTTAAGAAATGCATTTCAAAGAGTAGACTTTTTGTATGTTGCTTTATTTTAGCTGGCATGCTGTGTTTAATAACCTTAATATTATTCAAATCCATGTACATAAATAAAAAGTTAGTGATGCAGTTCAACGTGTGCAGCACACCATGATCTAACAATATCAGTTTTGATTTTGTCCACAGACTGTAAGTTATTACTAGTATGATTATCATATCACTAGCATTTTGTGTATGTCATCTTCCAGTTTATCCTGCTCTGTAATTCATATTGTCTGTGATCTTGAAAACTACATGAGAAACAGTTTTGTATTTTTATTTGCATATCAGTGTTTTTTACAGACATTGCATTTAAAGATACTGATAAAATCCAGCAACCTCAGTGGACGTTTTTAAAAGAAGCACAAACTAGTAAGCCTTTTAAATACATTTTGACCAGTGAGGTCCGAAAAGTTTACATCTTTATATTCTAAAATAAAAATTAAAGCAGTCAAAACAGCCCCGGCTGCTGGTCATTCACCCATTTTAAGTTTGAAAGGAGTAGAGGCGCTTCTACTGTGGCATGTGTGTGGGTTTTTTTCTTTTGCAACACATCTTGTAGGCTTTAATTATAAAAAATCTGTGGATTATTGCAAACTTATTATGAGGTAAAACTGGTTTAATCAAATATCATAGTTTAACTGCTTTGAAACTCTCATGAATTATGGCTTTATATAGATGATTGTAAACTCTGAGTTCCTGTAGTGTGAACTTTTTGAGTTGGGTTCATGTAAAATCTATCCACATTCTACCCACACATTTCCACAAGGTTTGGAGTGGCAGTCCATGGGTTAATAGTAACTGATATTGTGTTTACAATTTTCAGCAATAGTATCCAATATGTTTTCTTGAGATTGTGCTGCCATAATTCAAGAAATATATATTTTTTTCATCCAGTTTTTCTTTTGTTTAAACGCACTTTTTTCATTGAGTTGTTCTTGTCAAAAGGCGAAGGTACACTTTTCGCATGCTGTTGAATTCTTGCAATGCAGACAGACATAAGCAATCATCAGCACAAACTCTTTGAAATTATCAATTTACTGTCGCTTGATCTGCCTGGCATTCATATCTCTCCATTTTGGAAAAAAACAGGAATACATGGAGAAAAAAACCACACACATGGTTAATGGCTTTGAACTGCTGAGACGGGAACTTAGGAGGCAACAGCGTTGGCTACTGCACTGTTGTAGCCTCCATCATCTTCTGCTTGTTCTTTGTTTGTGGATCACATGGACATAAATGTGATTCATGAATCCAAAATTTCACAAACCCATTATTTTTTCAGTTTTTCTTATAACACTAATCCTAATGTTCTTGACTTTTTCACATGATCATTTCATCTTTTTCTGCTGTGTTCTCGACATCTTTCCATTTCAAAGCCTCATTCATTTCCTGCACCTTTCCTACATTTGTTCTGCCTCATTCTCACATGCCCCTCGAAGATGTTTTTTTCCATGTATTCTTTCCGTTTTGTGTCTTCCTTCTCTTTCTCTCTCTCCTTCTCTAAGCACCTCTTAACCAGCCCTTTGAGAGTGTGCGAGCTGCTCGGTCTAAATGATTTTCTATTACCACCGCCTGTTAACAGGGCTCGATTTGATCAAGCTAATGAAATTGAAAACTTTCATCTAAGCCAAATTGATTTCCAACCTGAAACCACATGTGGACAGAGGACAAAAAAAAAAAGAAGAAGCCAAAGAGCATTTAGTTGGTGGAGCATGACACACTTTTTACACATACAGAAATCTATTAGCCAATTTGTCTTTTTATTTTTGTCCTTTGGGAAATGGAAGGATCTGAAGCTGTATTATTTGTCTGTGTGCAAGACTACTTGAAATCATTTACAGTATGCAAAGAGCATGGGTGATTGTGCGGAGCATAACTGGCAGAAACGATGTATTGTGAATGAGGGATCAAATATTTGCAAAACCAGAACTCTACATGATATCTATAGGTACATTTAAAAAAACTTGAATATTTAGAAAAAGTATATTTTTGGTCACTAAATTCAGAAAGTGAAACTCACATATAGAGTCATTGCAAGTAGAGTGAAATATTTCAAGTCTTTACAACATACAGATAATGAAAAAACTAAATTCTGTTTTTGGGAAAATTAGAATATTACTTAAGAAAACTGAAAAAATGATAATTTTAACAGAAATGTCTGGCTTTTAAAGAAGCAGGAGGTTGGTTTGCCTTTTTTATGAATTAGTGGATCAATGCACCATGGCTTGGAGGCGATCAAGCTGTAGTTCTGCTGAGGTGAAATGGAAGCCTAGGTTGCTTTTTATAGTGTTATGTAGGTTACCTGCATTGTTGGGTCTGGTGTCTCTCATCTTCCTCTTCTTTAGGCCAGTTTGCTGACCAATCAAGCACAGTATCACCATGGTCATTGAACCAGCTTTTGGTACGTTTGACAGTGTTGGCAGGTGCCAAGTCTTAATGGAAAATGAATGGGCATCGTCGTAAAATTTGTCAGCAGAAAGAAGCATGACGTCCATGATGTCCTGGTAGATGGCTGCGTTGACTGTGGATTCAAGAAAACACAGTGAAACAACATCAGCAGATGACATGGTACCTGAAATCATCACTGAGCGTGGAAATGTCACACTGGACTTCAAGCAACGTGGATTCTGTGTCTCTTCATTCTTCCTGCAGACTCTGGAACCTTGATTTCCAAACAAAATGTAACATTTTTCTTTCAACTAAAGAGAGGACTTTAGACCACTGAGAAATAAGCCAGATCTTTTTCTCTTGAGCCCAAGTAAGACGCTTGTGACGTTTCTTATTCAAGAGTGGCTTGACTCACGGAATGTGACATTTGTAGCCCATTTGCAGATTTGTCTGGGCTCTTGATGTGCTGACTCGAGCCTCAGTCTACTCCTTGAGAAACAAGGCTACGGTTTTCCCTGTTGCTTCTCCTACCACACTTCTTTCTTTCACTCAACTTTCTAGAAATAGGCTTCATTACAGCCCACTGTGAATGACCAGCTTCTTTAGCTATGACTGTTTGTTGTTTCCCCACAGTTGCCTACTGACAATTAAATATTTTAAAATTAAACATAATAATAGTACTATTATTTCATGGTCCTATTTTGATTTGATTTAGATTTTTCTAATTTATGAGCCCTACCCATCATTTAAAGCTGCTGTCCGGATTATTTGAGGGGGAGAGAGATTTTTTTTAATCCAATGTACCAAGGCCACTCCCAAAACATTCCTTCCCCCACCCCTCCTGCTCCCTCTAGCCCCACCTCAACAATTGTGCATGTGCAACACCTGTGTTGACAAAGGTGACAACACAGGTGTCAAAGAAGAAAGCAGCTGGTCAAAGAGGAAAGCAGCAAGCGCTATTGAGCATCACTCGATTGTATTTTTGTTATGGACATTTCAGAGGTGAGCATAAATTCAGCTTATCTGATGGTTTACTTCTTCCTCAATCGGTTTTGTGGTAGTTACATTTATATAAAAATAAATGCCCTTGGGCATGAGTCTTTGGATAACAATTTCAACCGCCATAGGCTATCTTTGTGTTGCTAAATGGCTAACAACAAATTGTTTCAGTGGTACCCTTTTCCTTCTACACGCATTGTTTCCAATATATACCTCGCATAGTATAGAAATGTGCTATTGTTATTTTCATTTACTTAGATGTCCAATTTCCGTGCAATGCACATGCACTTTGATTGACAGCTGACAAGGCAGAAATTCAAATTCCACTGGCTAAAGAAATTTGGCGGTCAGTTTGAATTGCATAGGGGTCAATGGTTTATGCTGCTGGCATTCGTTAATTTCATGTGCATTAATTTTATTAATTAATTTCATGTGTTGTAGTTGTGGTAAGGTATTATACTAGACAAAACTATGCTCATGATGGAGAGTAGAAAGCAGTCCTGTTAAAAAGGTTTTCTTGCTTGAGATTCAGCCTTTACCCACCAATGTCTTTAAATAAACTTATTGGGAGTGCCTCTGTTTCCACATCTAAAAGCTGCAGGACACTGTCCTTTAAGTACTGGAGTTTGAGACCCCTGAACTAAGGAATTGGGTAACCACCCATGAAGAGCATTATGCAATAGCAACTTTGCCTAGCAATTTGGTAATAAACTTTCTCCACCCCAACAGAGCATTGTGTCATAAACCAAACTCGGAAATGTTGGGTTTATGGCAACACAATTACACCAATTTATTCCTGATTAAAAGCCATCCTGATAAGAAGCCATAAACCTAGTGTATTTCTTAAACAAGGTTTACAGTAACCCATAGAAGAGGTATCATTGTAAAAAGTAAAAAGATTTAACAGCATGGGTTGGGGGGATTTTGTGAAAATCAAGATTCTTCTCAGTCCTTTGACCTCTGGACACAACTTAATGGGCATAGAAAGCTTCTGATATTTTCAGAATATTCAAACATCCGCTTTTCCAGAATAGAAGTGACAAAATTAAAGCCTAAATCTTATTCTAACCATTTCTAAGTCCAAATATTAGTGCATAATTTCCCATTTACTTAATATTTTATTTAATATCGGTTGCAGTTTTAAAGCTTGCAGTTACCAAGAGATGCCCATCAAGCAGCTCTTTACCTTATGTGTTTGCTTTTTTAGTTGACTTAATTTTCTCAAACTATTAGCCAAATATGTGCTTTTACAGCTGTTGCAACAATCATGTTACAACAGATGTTTTACGTGTAGTTATGTTTGCCTATCAGGGTGCTTTTAATTAGCTTATTATTAATGTCTGGAAACATAAAGTTCAGAGACTGCTTGACTCAGAAGTGCTGCAAACACTAAATAAACTGCAGAGTGAGGTAGTGCAAAGTACAGAGAATGAAAAGGGAAGCAGTGGAAATGTTAAAAGGCCAGGCCTGGGCCATGGTCAGTGCACCGTGGAATAAAAGAGGAGAAAAAAATATAGAATAGAAGTTACGGAGACAGGGGTGGGAGAAGAAAAAAAGGAGCTGTGGGAAATGAGACTTCAGGTTGCAGAGGCAGAGTAGGAGGGAAAATTGGACAAAGATGAGAGGAAGAGCAAAACAGAAAAACAAATTATAAGTTTCAGAAGGAAAAAGCACAAAGGAGGAAAGAGAAAGAACAAGGTAAACAGATCCGGCAAACAAAGGCATGGGAGGAGACTGGTATTTGGAGAAGGAAGAAAAAAAAGTTGGGACACCAACAAGAGATTTCGCATTTCATTCTGGGTTGCTCTCAGGCTGTAGCCTGGCATTACAGCTGAGATTTCAACTGTTTACAAACCTCCAAGTGGCATCAGGATCTCATCTACATAATGTTTAACATGCTCAGCTCGGCTGCACTCTGCCCGTCAAAGAGAGACAGTGTAAGGATTTTGGGCATCGGTCCCTGTGGCCTGCTAAGAGGTCAGCTAGAGAGAGGGGGGGAGGTTATAGTGGCAAAACTCAACAGAGCAATTGATTTAAATTAGTTTCAATTTTACTGGGTTGAATTATTTAATTTTATCATTCTGTTTTTCACCATTGGCATTGCAGAGCAGTTGGATTGTTCTCCCAATATTTATTATTAAAGAAAACGATAGGAGAATATCCTTCATTGTCTATGATTTAGAAGACTGCCCGTGTGTCATAGAGGAGGCAAAACAAGCCAGTGATGTAGCTCAAAAAACATGAAAATGGCTGAAGAGAACAGTGACATCATACTGAAATTTTGCATCAGACTGTGCTCAAGAAATGAAAACCTCAAATACATTGTTGGCAGGCTTAAGTGACAGCCTAGAAACTACAGAGAGATTAGACAAGATGATCCCAACTGTCTTTAATGGTCTCACAGGAACTCAAAACATAAATCTGACCTTTCTCTTCTCCCTTTAGGTTTTGATTCTGAAAAAAAAAAAAACTTCACATGAACATCAGTTTCCTTATAATTCACTTTCAGATTGAGTTAATTAAAATTTATGTATAACTGCTTTTTCTGTCTTTTCATATCTTCTGCACTTTGTTTTCCCCAGTTTGTTCTTCCTTAATTGCTTTAAAGCCTGATACAGGGGTGTTAGTCAGACAATTCTACATTTGAACTATTTATCACACAATGAAAAAAGAGGTTTTGTGGCCACAGTGGCCTTTATTGGCAGTGTATAGGTTACAGAAAGGGGAGAGACACTTGGCAAATTTCTTGAGCCGGAGTTGAACCCAGGACGACCGCATCGAGGGGTAAGGCCTCTAAACATGGGGCGCCAGTCTTAAACCCCTGCACTACGCGATGCCCCTATCACACAATTTTAACAAGATATCTAACTACTTTCTGGTATTGTTAGATTAAAATGTCAACAGACACACATGTCAATTTCTAATTAAAATATTTCATCCAGTATTTTCAAGTTTAAATGAAGTTATAAATGTATTGCATTTTTTATTTTGTTATTTAAACTACATGTTAACTCAAGAAATATACACTAAAAACCAACTGACCTTTAAAACACACTGGTATAGTTATCACAACTTGTGCACACATTTTTACCATATTTTCCCTAACAACATTTAATGATATTTGAGTTATTTGCTGTATTACAATTAAAGACGGATCTTTTTTCATTTTGCTTTCTTTCACGAAAAAGGGACTTTAGAGTTTCTTAAATCTATACTACATGAATTGAGTATGCAATTATGTTACAGTTTTGATTAAAACTGTCACTTACCACCTGTTCCTTAATTAAATCCAAGTACAGACACATGGACTTGACTGCCATGTAAAAATGCATGGTCAGAATGTGTTTAATCAATTTTAACCCAATTGTAAATCAGTACTGTCCTACAATTTCATATTAACACACAACGAAGAAGTCAATATTTTAAATCAAACATACTCCATTAAGATCAGATTTTGATTATTAACACTAATGCACTGACCGAAGCTGTGGCCGCAAGGTGGTCGGTGCCTGTCGCGGCGGCAACCCCCGAACCCGGTGGTGGACACCGGCGGTAAGGGATGCTGTCAGGCTGAAGAAGGAGTCCTACCGGGTCTTTTTGGCTTGTGGGACCCCTGAAGCAGCTGATAGGTACCGACAGGCCAAGCGGGATGCAGCTCGGATGGTTGCTGAGGCAAAAACTCGGGCGTGGGAGGAGTTTGGAGAGACCATGGAAAACGACTTCCGTACGGCTTCGAAGCGATTCTGGTCCACCATCCGGCGTCTCAGGGGGGGAAAGCGGTCTGCCACCAACACTGTTTACAGTGGGGATGGTGTGCTGCTGACCTCGACGCGGGACGTTTTGGGTCGGTGGATGGAATACTTCGAAGACCTCCTCAATCCCACCAGCACGCCTTCCAATCTGGAAGGAGGGTTTGGGGACTTGGGGTCGGGCTCTCCAATCTCTGGTGCTGAGGTCACCGAGGTCGTTAAAAAGCTCCTCGGTGGCAAGGCTCCGGGGGTGGATGAGATTCGACCGGAGTTCCTCAAGGCTCTGGATGTTGTGGGGCTGTGTTGGTTAACGCGGCTCTGCAATATTGCGTGGACATCGGGGGCAGTTCCCTTGGATTGGCAGACCGGGGTGGTGGTCCCCCTGTTTAAAAAGGGGGACCACAGGGTGTGTTCCAACTACAGGGGGATCACACTTCTGAGCCTCCCTGGTAAGGTCTATTCAGGGGTTCTGGAGAGGAGGGTCCGACGGATAGTCGAACCTCGGATCCAGGAGGAACAATGCGGTTTTCGTCCTGGCCGTGGAACACTGGACCAGCTCTACACCCTCAGCAGGGTCCTGGAGGGTGCGTGGGAGTTCGCCCAACCGGTCTACATGTGTTTTGTGGACTTGGAGAAGGCGTTCGACCGTGTCCCTCGGGGGGCCCTGTGGGGGGTTCTCCGGGAGTATGGGGTACTGGGCCCCTTGATACGGGCTGTTAGGTCCCTGTACGACCGGTGCCAGAGTTTGGTTCGCATTGCCGGCAGTAAGTCGGGCTTGTTTCCAGTGAGAGTTGGACTCCGCCAAGGTTGGCCTTTGTCACCGATCCTGTTCCTAACTTTTATGGACAGCATTTCTAGGCGCAGCCAAGGCGTTGCGGGGATCCGTTTTGGTGGCCTCAGGATCGTGTCTCTGCTTTTTGCAGATGATGTGGTCCTGTTGGCTTCATCGGAGCGTGATCTACAGCTTTCGCTGGAGCTGTTCGCAGCCGAGTGTGAAGCGGCTGGGATGAGAATCAGCACCTCCAAATCCGAGGCCATGGTCTTGAGCCGGAAAAGGGTGGGGTGCCTCCTCCGGGTCGGGGATGGGGTCCTTCCCCAAGTGGAGGAATTTAAGTATCTGGGGTCTTGTTCACGAATGAGGGAAAAATGGAGCGGGAGATCGATAGACGGATTGGTGGGGCATCTGCAGTTATGCGGGCGCTCTACCGGTGCGTCGTGGTGAAGAGAGAGCTGAGCCAAAAGGCGAAGCTCTCGATTTACCGGTCGATCTACGTTCCTACCCTCATCTATGGTCACGAACTCTGGGTGGTGACCGAAAGAACGAGATCACGGATACAAGCGGCTGAAATGAGTTTCCTCCGCAGAGTGTCTGGGCTCTCGCTTAGAGATAGGGTGAGAAACTCAGTCATCCGGAGGGGGCTCAGAGTAGAGCCGCTGCTTCTCCACATCGAGAGGAGTCAGTTGAGGTGGCTCGGGCATCTGGTCAGGATGCCTCCTGGACGCCTCCCTGGTGAGGTGTTTCAGGCACGTCTCACCGGGAGGAGGCCCAGGGGAAGGCCCAGGACACGCTGGAGGGACTATGTTTCTCGGCTGGCCTGGGAGCGCCTTGGGGTTCCTCCCGAGGAGCTGGAACAAGTGGCTGGGGAGAGGGAAGTCTGGGTCTCTTTGCTTAGGCTGCTGCCCCCGCGACTCGACCCCGGATAAGCGGAAGAAAATGGATGGATGGATGGACACTAATGCACTGAACTATACTAAACCCAAAAAAAATGTTACTGGATGTTTGGGACTGAAAACTGGTACAGAAAGTAAAATCTTAACATGAATGTTTCAAATAATAAAAGTATCATTGCCCTGCATTACAAAAGTAATGCGATGGATCTTTGCTCTTGGTGTTGCTGCTGAATATAAAGCGATGGCATATTTGGATCAAACCAAGATTGGTTTTATAAACTTTAAATCAAATTTTTCTGGATTTTGTCCAATACTTTTGCAGCATTCAGCAAATGAATAGACGCTGTTGGGGGTACTTCAGCCCTGCAGTATTCAATGGCCAAGGCCTTGTTGACCTTCTGAAAGCTTCAGTATGTGAGTTCATGTGATTAATGTGTTTGGTATGAAGTTGCGTCTTCGTGTGTGTGTGTGTGTGTGTGCGTGTGTGATGTATTTCCTTAAGGAATCTGTGTGCCTTTCTTAAACCAACATTGCTGCAGTGGGATCCTTTTCAGGACTTTCAGGCTCCACTGTTTGTTAAAGAGGGAGGAAGTGATTAGCCGCCCGTTAACAAATCTCTTAACGAACCCCACTAATGAAACCTGAGGGCAGCTTTGGGATGGCCTCAGTATACCGTCGTAATTAGACTGGCAAATAAGAGCTCGTTATGCAAAGGAGTTAAAGTTAATCTGCATATTTTTACCTGAGACACTGTCGTAACAGTGACAAATGTTTACCCAAAGGCACTGAAGAGGAAAAGAGGAATTAGAGAGGCACAGAAACAAGAGAGGATGAGGGAGGACAAAGGTAATGAATGGGTTCTGTTCAACAGCAAAAAGTTAAGCAAGGTCAGTTTGTAATGCAAGATGATTTCAGAACAGCCATTAAGATTAAACCAGAGGATGACTTTTAGATGATTCATTCAGATGAAGCTAAAACAATAAGAGAATTACATGCAGGACAGAAGATTTTTTTTAGGTCTGCCTATATAGATTAATACTTTGATTAAGCATGTTTTTCCATTATTTCAAATGACTAAATCTTTTATTTTTATGTATTGTTTGTAATTCAATTCAGTTTATTTATATGGCACAAATTCGCAGCACCTCATCTCAAGATACTTTACAAGAAAATGTATTTCAATACAATCATGCATACATTCCAAATTAATCCTACTTATTAACTGTGAATGAAGTTCAGTTCCCTATGCCAATAAGTAAAAAAAATATCTATCTAAGGGAACTCAGCAGATTGCATTGAGTCATTGACTTGCAGCATTCACTCCTCCTGGATGAACGTGTTGCGACAGTAGACGATCGCCTGCGTTGTGCCGTTGACTTCACAGCAATCCCTCATGCTGAGCAAGCATGTAGGGACAGTAGAGAGGAAAAACTCCCCTTTAACATGAAGAAACCTCCATCACAACGGAGCAGAGACAAAAAAGAAACAGAAGAACTGATGTAGGAGTACTTTCTATGTTAAATTAAAAAGTTAATAATTGGAGAGGGAGAACGTTCAATTACTGGCAGCATCATCCCAGCTTATGCCCCCCGCCAACAAGGCATCATATCCGAACAGAACGCCAGACCAGGTGTTGCTTCTATGGAGAGAAAAACACAGAGAGAAAAAATTAAGTTAACAGTTGAAATAACAGCAAATAATGCAATTAAAGAGTAGTAGAAAAAGAAGGTAGCAAACTAAGAAAAATTGGTCAGTTTCTCCTCCAACAGTCTAAGCCTATCCCTGCCAACAGGAAACTAGTGTCTCTGTTTCCTTTTAGCATGAATGATTCTTAGAGTGGCTGCTAGGGTTTTGTACAATAAACATTCATCATTCCCATTTATTAAATGCCACAACATAAAAAATGCAAATGAAGATTGACATTTTAAGATGTGACATATACAGTAGGCATAAAACGCCACCTCCATTGTGAAACATAAATAAAATAAAATTACGCCCTCAATTTGTGTGGGTACAAAAAACCTGAATATTAAGAATGTCAAATATGATATTGGACTTAAGGTAAATAAAAACAACATACATTTCCATCAAAAGTACAACCAATTTTGGATATTATAAACAACAAATTACTTGTATTTAGTTGATGTGTTATAACTTTGATTTAATCTTTATTAATTTAAGATTATGTTAGAACATTTGTTAATCAAAGGCTGTTGACCTGGCTCTAAACCAGAAAATGTATTCGAAAGACAACATCTCTATGTTTGCAGCTTGCATTTATTATTAGCTCCTGGATAACGTCTCTTCAGTCGATTATCTGCATGGCGCTTATTTTACTCAGGTTTGCAACAAAACCTTACACAGATTTTTTTGAGAACAAAACAGTTTCTGTTTTAGATGGCTGCATTTGGACCTTTCAAGGTAAAATAATGGAAGTTGTTCAGTTGAAAAATTGGTTAGAAAGTCCACACAAAATGTAGCTCTGTCATCCACAAGGTTAGACTGAAACTAACAGTTTAGTTGTCATCCTGTCCTGTACTCGCTTGACCTACGCGGTGTTGTGACGTGTGCAAGACTTTTTTGATGGTAAAGTGTGTATTGGGCTGGCAACTGAGCTCTGGGGTTGATGGGTTTGACCTCTGCTTGACAGCGGGGTTTCTGATGGATCACCTGCTGCTGCCAGCACACACCCTGACTGCTGTAGATATCGATACTGTATGCAATGTTCTGTGAGAGATGCCATCTGCTTGTGTGGGGTTAAGTTTCCTGAGTTTGAACTGCCTGAGTGTGTTTTGTATCTGCTATTAACAATTGGAGTGCTGGTTGGTGTTCTGCCAAATCCCTCTGACCATTCTTGTAGGTAAAAAAAAACTGTTTTTGACAAACCTATTTTTAAGGACTATGGTAGCATGATAGCTGTGTGTACAAGTCCACGATTGCATGTTGGTGAGTGTAGGTTTTTGTGTGTGTTTGCTTCATTAGTGCAGTGGTTCAGAGGCGATTAGTTATCGTCATGTTGCTCAGCCTGCTGAGTTGTGGCACAGTCAGCAGCCATCTTTAGTCCACACTCCCGAACAAATAAATGCACACATACACTCCGAGCTACAGGGGTTGTAGAAGTTATTACAAATCCCCCCGTGCCTTGTCCAAACACAGACACAAGTGTAGACACACACTTTTATGCCTTTTTTAAAACTTCTTATTCTCCAATGCAAAAAAATGTGGAATGAACCTCCTACTGCAAATACAACCACGCTCTTTCTCTAGACAAACATTCACACACACACTCACACAAACTGGCTGTCTCTGTTTCTCCTCTACCCCTGACTTTGTCCCTGTGACCTTGGGCAAGCGCTGCCAGTGGCTGCTGCTGAGATTTCTGCGTAGGGGGTTGGAGGGCGGATGAAAAAACGCTTGGCTGGGCATCACACAACTTTCCTCCCTCTATCCATCCATTCGTCCGGCTGATGAATGGGAGAAAAGTTTCCCACTCTGTTGACAGATGGCTGTGGAGTTTTCACTAGTTCATTTATAATGAAGCTCTTCCTTGGAATTCCAGCCTCATCAACTATATAAATTATTTTCAAATTGTGTGTAAATGCGGTTTTCAGTGATGACTGATGACATTCAAAGCTGTTGTCAGACTTCCAATTTTTAGCACATGCTAGCTGAGTTGCTGTTGTGCTTAAGCTGGAAGAAAAATGAAAAATATCTCTTTCTCTGTTGTGCTCTTTGATCATGAAAACTGTCAGAATTTGTCATTACTGCACGCAAGTCTGAAGAGTGGGAAATAATAAGGAAGCTACTGAAATATGAAAAGGTTCCAATCTGCATGTAAAATATCCAAAGTCACAAAGTCTATATAATTATACCCAATTAGAAGTATATACAGTACAATGCATTTTAATTGTATCAGTAACAGTATTTGTGATAGTTCAGGTATTGCTTAATTGTAAAGTGGAAGGAAGGGCACCTCGTCTTTCTGCATGGAGTTTGCATGTTCTCCCTGTAAATGTGTGGGTTCTCTCCGGATACTCCGGCTTCCTCCTACAGTCCAAAACATGACTGTTACCCCTAATTTCCACTGCATGCACTCCACTCCACCACGCACTCCGCAGCAAAAATGCTCCCTTTGTAGTCAATGAGAGCGTTTCCACTGCTGCTGCCGAGCGGCGCCGGCTGCCATTTCGCCATCTGGCAAAAATTGGATTGATTCTATTTTTGCCGGACGCCGGATCAAGTCCGCAGTCATTCTGCACACATCACTAAGCTCCAACAGGATATAGAACAACCACACTGCCGGGTGTTTTTCTAAATAAATCAATAAAGACGGACTACAATTTTTATTTATTTATGCATAGCTATATTAATATAAACCCGTATTATGTATGCATATTTATACATATGTTGTCCAAAATATCTTGAAACAGAATAACAGAGAATAATTGTTCTTTTCTGTTCGTCTTCCACGGAAAGAATAATTTTGTTCTGACTTCCGCATTTATTACTAGCTTTTATCGCAAGATCTCGTAATTCCCACGCATGCTTCTTTGAGCACCTCTGGGCTGCGGAGCGGATCTAGAGCACATTCAGTGGAAATTGGGAACAGCTGCGGTGTGCGTGGCAGACTGGAGCAGAGCGCATGCAGTGGAAATTAGGGGTTAGGTAAATTGGTCTCTTTAAATTATCCTTAGGTATGCGATATGTATGCGTGCATGGTTGTGTGTCTCTCTTTGTCTCTCTGATGCCCTGCGATGGACTGGCGACCTCTCCAGGGTGTACCCCCCCCTGAACAGGTCCCCACTAGGACAGGAGGGGGTGCAGACTGGTGGGTCTGCCTATCATTGGTCGACGAAAGTTTACCCACTTCAGCTTGTAAACGCACATCCACTCAAGGAGCAATGGCTGAAAGAGAGTGAGGTTTGATTGAGCTGGAAAGCTTTTTACTAGAAGTGCAGCTCATAGATTACTCTAAAAACACATGTAAACAAACAAACACAGTGGTCAGTTTTGTTCTCTACACCTCCTGGTTTCAAAATCAGTAAAAGACCATATTAGATCAACTGGCCTTGCAATATAAAGCATGTAGTGCCCAAAAGATGCATTGATTACTAATTACATTGTCATTAGAGCACCGCTCTGGTGAAATGATCTGGGGCTGATGTTGGGCTGACCAATCACAGACGTGCACTCTCCATTGCGTTTGACAGATAGTTTAAAAAATTGTGCTCAACTCCGTGCGTCCTTGCATGAGTGACGGACAGCCGTTGCGTCGACAGTTAATGGTGCTGCGTGTCTCCGCACCTATGCAGGCAGAGAAGTATAAACTAGGCTTGAGCATGCTCATGGGTTAGAATGACCCATTTTGAGTTCAGTCATAAAACCTGTTGAGAATTGTTTAATATGAAAATTTATGTTCACAGACATCTCTCCATCCCATCTGAATTTGTGTTGTTTTAGATAAAAGAATAGCCAAAAATGTTAGCCTGCTAATGTGTAAATCTTGTAGAAAAGGCTCCCAATGCAAATTCTTGCTAATTTTTTTGGATTTTTATTTGTAAAAAAAAAGCGGAATTGGTATTATTTTGGGTCTAGCATATAAATTCCCAATAAATTACACAACCATTTGTAATTGTAACATGACAAAATGTGGGAAAATCTAAGGCTGATAAATACCTCTATCAGGCACTGTAAACCATTTAATGTTCCTGGACACAGTGTGTTAGAACCAATGCCAAAAGACACCCAGAGTATACTTTTACAAACCTATGGTTTCTTGGGAAAATTTCAGTTTTTAACATTATTATGCAATTTATTTTCCGTGTCAAACCAAGTAAAGGGAAGTGGTTTAAAATGACATTCTGAGATTTCTATACATATGCTTTAGTTTTATTGACTTTGTTGCTTGAAAAACTGACAGAATGATCTTGCTAAATCTTAAACCAAACCAAGAAATGCAACATTATAGAACTCTCTACAAGGAGGACAGCACTGAAAAGGCTGTAAAGGAGTGTGGCTTCTGAAAAAGGAAAGCTGGAGAAAAACCTGGAAGACCATTCACCAATGTCCTAGGAAGTTACCACAGCAACCAATCTAGATAGGTTGGTGATGCATGAACACACAAATATGATTTGATCATTTGAAAATAACAGTGTGGACAGTCTGTCTTGGAGATTGGATTTGTGGAACAAATCAGATTTACTTGGCATCTGAATGTCGCTTAAAAATGAATCTTTTCTATCACTTCCACATTACACAGTACATATAATTTAAGTCAAGATAATTTATTACTTCCATCAAGTTGTGGTCTGTGTGGTCTAACCTACGAGAGCCTGATCTAAATCTCTTTTTACTAATGTCATCGTTCCATTTTATTTTTCAATGAAAGGTGTGTGCAATAAGTGAGTCTGTTTTATCAAAACAGTATTATTAGAGAGAATCCTGGTTGTGCAATTTATTGATGTGGCTGCGTAATGCTACACATGCATCAGGTCAGCTCAAACTGATTTGCTGTCAGTGTGTCTGCTTGTATCAGTCTTAGAGTCATTGTCTCATTGGCCACACATCTGCTGGCTGCCATTTTGAAGAACAGCTGACATTTGCCTTCTCTCTCCATCAGATACATTACTGGGCATGGGCCTCTGACATTTCTGACAATGTCTGTCTCCCTCCGTGTGTATGCATGTGTGCGTGCGTGATGAGTTACTTGGGCATGCCCCACTGACATTTTATTGGATGCTAATGGCATTCATCTACGTGGCAGCTGGAGGGGAGGCAGACGCGGCTGTCTGGGTAGAAATGGCGCCTGTCCCTCACCTGTTGGAGTGTGTGCGTTTATTGCTCGGGAATGGGAGGTTACAGTAACACCTAAGCACAGTGGAAAGGTTTACAACTGCATTTGTTGATGATATGTGTTTTGGCAGGCAAGTGTCTGCTTCTACCTTTGCAGATGTTCTTTGGGTGTGTTGTGTGTCTGAGTGGGCCGTCAGTGGTCTACCATTCTTCCATGTGTGTGGGTTTTTTTTGTGTGTGGGTGGGTAGGTATGTGCATCTGGAGGGCAAAGAGATAAAGGCGCCTGCTTTTTTCTGATAAGGACTCCCACCTCCACCTCTACCTCTCTATCACTTTACTGTTCTACCTCTCCCCTCTCCATCCGTCTTCAATTTCTACTCTGTTGCAACAACACTGTCTGGCTTTCTCTTTGTGTACCTTTTTCAAACAATTCTTCCTGCCTGTCTTCTTTTATTCAACACTTTTGGTGTTGTTGTCCTGGAGAAAATAAATATACATTTGCCTGAGGCCTATTTGAACACTGAGGCACATTTAAACAGATTTTTTTGAAGAAAACTGAAGTTAATTGACAAATAAATTGATTCAATTTTGTAAAGAACATCTGAATAAAACGAATCCTAGAACTCCCCACTTTTAAACAACTTAAATTTACATTCTTCTTTAAAAGTAAACAAATGCAGAATAAACAAAACACAATATTTTGTCTGTTTTACCCTTTTTTAAATGTCTCTGCTTCACTTGCATCTTCTTGCTCCCCTACATCTTAAACATAATGAAAAATTTTGAACTATAATTATACATAAAGAACAGATGATCAATTAGTTGAGAAATGCTTTTGTGATAGTTGGGGAAAAAACACCCGATGTACATGGTTTTCATTGTAAAAAAAAAAAGTGCATTATAGGAATTCTACAATTTTAATGTATAAATCATCTGATCTTTACCAGGTGGTAAAATGTTTTAAATCTAATCTCAACAGATTCCAATAGGTCTTTATCGAAGATATATGAAGTCAAAATATTAAAAAAAGTTTATAAAAAAACTATGTACACTCACAACGTTTAGATACTTACAAAATACATAAAAGGCTAGAACCTAAAGGGTATATTATGCTTTTGAAAGCATGTAAATATTACAGAAGTAAAATGGCACTTTTTTTCAAGTTTTTTACCCAAATTATTTTGTGGATGTTAATGTAGTGGACTTACCTGATCAAAGGAATTGACTATTTGATTTTAAATAAATTGACCTGGAGGATTTTATGATGTTATGTCTTATAGTTTACCCTGTTTTTAATTGAGTGTTTTCTGTAGTGTTTTCAAAGTTTCGACATCCATACTGATGAGTTTCACTTAAGAATAGACATTTGCTTATACTGACTCCCAGTCTGATTCTTCATTAAAATGAATGGCATACATATACAGCAAAATACCAAAATAAAGTGATTGTGGAACACTTAACTCACTTAACTAACTAAATAATTACGTTCTAGATGATGCAGTTTCTCTTATCTGTTTTCTTTTATAGCAAAATACATTTTGTCCCAACAGGAATTTATCAAAACAGCCTCAATCTGCTGCCACAACTCGAGTAACCTATGTAAAAAGCTGTCAAAAATGATTAGTAGTTCATCATAAGAAATACCAAAAAGTTTTCAAGACATCTGCATCAAAATGGAGATAACTGTCTTCATTTCAAGTTGGTTTAACTTTACTTGGTAGCTCTGCAGACCCAACCACTTAGCACTTCCCCTCTCTTGCAGCAGCTCACTTTCTGGCTGAGAATGAAAACAGTAGGCTTCTGCTGGAAGTATAAAGCTCTTGTAACATGGCAACTCAAAAATGAGTTGAGGGACCAAGTTCTACCATTATATTCCCATGCAGGTAAAAATGGAAACGCAAATTTCTTATGATTGCAAAAAAGGATTTGCCAAGACTGAATCTCTAGTGCCTTGACCTGACATACTGTAACCTCTTCACAACAAAAGTAGCAGTCTAAAAATAAAGGACATTTAATTTAATTATGTATTTATTTTCTATTACGTTTGGCGTGTGACCAGCACATAGTGGAACAATAATTATTTTACAGTCATTAGGAAGAAATACAAAAAAATCCCTTTTTGTTCCTGTCCCTGGAATCAGAAACATATATCATCCCTAAATATGCATCTGGATTAATACATCAGAAGAATCCTGTTTAATAAGGAATGAAGTGTGCTAAAAAACAGGCAGAGTCTGGTAGTTTTATTAACCCGAACTGTTCAAGTGTTGTTTGTCTTAGAATGCACCTGCCACGGTTAAGTGCCTCACCATCTGGCTTTCTCTGCTGTTAAAATACAGAAAATGTCTCTAATTACAATATTGTTACATTTTGCTAATCTTTACAAGGACAATGTTTCTTTTTCCTCTTTCCCAGAGGTCAGTTATGCTGGTGGGGATTCAGTTAGAGATCCCAGCGAAGCAGGTGCGTTTGAACTACAGCCATTCGCTTCAGAAAAGGTCTGCTACTTGCATAATGGTTGTAAATCTGGCATACATATAGATGAACCAGTGAAGGATTATCTTGAAAGTGGTTGTCAGCAGGAAACCAGACATAGCCTGTGGTTCTATGCTCTGATCTCACTCCTTACAATATCCTCTTTCTCACCAGATACGCTTCCTGTTACTTTTAAGTGTTATAGCCAAGAAGGAAACACATTTGCTTGCTGTGATGTCTGTTCTCATCCATGGGTTTCTGTAATTGAAACACATTTTAAAAATATCTCCCCTTCTCCTGCTCAGCCTCACTAACACACTAATAGTTCGTTGCCTCCTCTGTTTGCATCAAAATACATCTTTCTCCCCTTTTCTCTGTTGGGCATCTGTTCATTCAGTGGGCTTTGCTGGAGGAAAGGAGGATCCCTCCATCTGTACCTTCCCTCCGCTGTCTCTTGCCCTACATACTGAATAATTTTTTTCTTCTGCATCAGTTTGCCCACTTATTTTTACTTTATCCCTACCCATTGCCTTTGCCTCTCTACATTCTCTTCCTACTTTCTTTGTTTCTTTCATTATCTCTTTCTTGTTAATATTCCACCATCCTTTCTTGGATCTGTCTTTTCTCCCAGCTGGCTGTTTAAAAGCTGTTTGCCATCTGATGTTCCTATGAGAGGTAATTAAAGTCTGAATCACAGACTGCATGTGTGTGTTCGTGGGTAAATTTGAATTAATTTCATACAATCATTCTCAAGGCTTGGCTTGTAAAACGTTTGGGACAAACTGCCCCCAAAGGGCATTGGATAACTCCCTACCTTCTCTTCACTGAGGTTGCAGGCGTCATGTTATAACTTAACTATTTTAAATCTTTTCAGATTAAGGTGTATTTGTTCTGATTTTTTCAGCAAACTTTCACACCAGATTAATTTATCAGAAAATGTATAAATGACTGTGCTTACTCATTCTCTCCAATTTAAATTACTTTTTGCTTCTGATTTTTTTTTTTATAATGGCATAGATAGTAATTTTGTTAGAAAATTTCCTTTTTTAATCAGTAGTCTGTTGCAAACAATAGTTATTTCATTTCCCAGTACCAAAATAAAGGAAAATGTAAAAGTGTAAAAGAAAAACCTTGCACAAGACAGCTAAGAAGACTGATGATGTTACCAACAGAACCCATGCATCAGGGCATAGCACAATGGGCACAATGGAAAAGTGATTGCAAAGCGTCTAGCTCAAATGTAAGTTCATACAGCAAAGAGCTATTTGTTTAGTGAGGAGTAGGAAGTCGAGAGAAATGCCGTCCAAGAGCAGTAGTGTAGAGACTTAATGGACTCTTACCCTACCTGGATTTTTAAAAGCACTCAGTGGAAGCCCCAGAATGCCTGTCATCCGCCACAGTGGCAATTGACTGCTTGTGATGTTACTTTATTTCTGACAACTTGACATTTCTACAGCACTGTAAAATATAGCATGGAATAAAAGCTGCTAAAAGTCTGTTTAATACATAATTTATTCCTCTAACCATTAGAGTTTCCCTGGACTAAATTTAATGTACCTGTCTAAATAATGTTCCAAGCACACCTTAGGTCTCAATGTCTAAACTGTCACAACTGCATGTAGTTTGGCCCTAAAATATCACTTTAAGCTAACCGTACCAACGTTGTGGTTGAAGGGAAGTCAAAATGGTGATATACAATCTGCTCTGTATTTTGCTTGGACAAATAAATGAAAACAAGTGGTAGTTGCAGCTTATTGTGGTAAGCATGCAGTTTGTTGATTGTATTTTAATAATGTAAAAACCACATGGAAATTACACATTTGCTTATCTGATAAGTTTTGTGCTTAGTCACCTTGATAGTATGGCTTCCCAAGATTTCAATTGTTTGACTTTCATGAGAGAAAGAGTATCTCCAAGAAAGAGTCAGGTTTTTGTGGCATTTGTATAGAGCTCTATCAAGTCTGTGGACTCCAAAGCGCTTTTACACCACAGTCATTCACCTATTCATATGCACATTTACTGCCACAACCTGGGGCAGACTGAAAGAAGTGAGGCTGCCACACATAGTTTTTCTTTTCTGGTTTTGTACTCTGCAGTGTTGTGTGAATCATTTGCTTTATTGCCATTTTAACTTGCTTGGTTATTTTTTTGTTGTTTATTGCTGTAAAGTGTACTTGTGTCTCTTAAAGGGTGCTTATAAATAACTAAAATGTATTACATACTACTGGCTCCAACAGGCCCTCTGACCACCTCCTGCAGGCAAGGTGCAGACCTGGCGCCAGGGCAATTTAGCTGGGGGGGCCATGGATTGTTTTTTTTTTATTGGGGGGGGGGGGGCAGTTTTTATTTAACCCGTTTGCGTTTTTACATCCCGTTGGCAGTGTGCTACATACTTCTGGGTCAATCTGCCTTTCTATGTACATATTCATATTATACATCTTATGATGCATCATTTTAAAGCTGAGATTCTTTCAGGGTCGGGCTGGTGAGAGGGAGGTTCGGAAATGTTCCCGAACTGCCAGTCTGTTCTAGATAGGTGGCCAGAACTTTTGTTTTTGTACTCCAAAAGGAGCCACAGTTGAGCCACTGTCATGATCCTACTGTGTATCTGCTTGTGTACGTGAGTGAGGCATCTTCCTTTATAGAAGATAATTGTAAGTGCTACTGGTGCAGCTGCGTGTGATTAGTACTTCTCGCTGCTCTGCTCGATTTCGCTGTCAACTGTTTTGATGGAAAAAATGCTAAATTCTTATCTACGACCCATCCGAAGTAAAGAAACTTCCAAGCTCCCGGGCTGAATTTCAACACCATCCTATCCCTGCTTGTGATTCAAATGATGTATGCAAATCAACGATACAATCATAACTGTAGACACAGTACATGCTTTTCTCAAACCACTCAGAAAGCAAATAAATGACAGTGACAGCAGTGCTCAAACTATTCAACAGCCTGCCTGTTCAACCCAGCAGAAGTAGTCTAGACAGACACACCAGTGTACAGACTGAGGGATTAAGGAGTACGTAATGTGGGAAAGTTGGATGAAATCGCGGAATTTAACAAACAAAAATAAAATACACAATAATACACTGTTTCTGCAGTGTTTTCTCGACTGCAGACCTGTACCTGTTGCAACCAGGTTAGGCGGGGGTTTGGTTGGCCCTCCTCTCCACACAGACAGAAAAAACCGGCCAGATATGGTGGAAAAACTCACCAGAACACTGACGTCCTCCATATAAAAAAAAACTAAAACTTGGAGCTCAGCAGAAGGGTCAGGGCTAGCGATGTTTATGTATCAGGAGAACAACCCTTTTATAAGATCTGTCAGCTCACGGAGTGCAAGGTATGCAGCAACATTAGAGCTAAACACAAAAACACTGGCATGTCATGTATTTCTTGATCAATGTGGAAGTAAGCACAAGGATTCACTGTTTCCAGGTCTCTTTATGAGAGATTTTTTAATGCTGGGTTAAACTAAAGCATTTTCAAAGGGAGATTTTCTTTTATAAAAAAGGAAAAAGATGAGATTCTTTCTTTTGCATGTAATGTTTTAGTTCTTTTAAAAAGAAAGGGAAAGGGAAACCCCAGCATAGATATTTGTGAAAATATTTGTGAACAACGGTAAATGTGGGCCTTTTTGGCTGTTAAATTATTTTAATTCACCACATAATTATACACCTTTTGGTTAATAAATGGGGTCAGAATGAAAAAAGTGGCATTCAGAAAAATTAAAATAGAAAACGTGGAATTTTGGAAGAACAGAATTGGGAAAATAATGAAAGGGATTTAATAATAAAGATAAATTATTTATATATATATATATATATATAATATATATATATATATATATATATATATATATATATTTGAAAAGGAATAACCTAATGAAGCTGACAAGTTTACCAATATTTACAGTTTAAAAAAGTTTTAATGTTACTGTTTAGTCTAAACATTCGACATCCCAGTGAATCATTTGTACCTATGGGCAACCAACCCCCTACCCCTAGTCCATAGCCACTGTCCCCCCATGTGCATCTAAAAAAATATTTTTAATTTACCTCTAGGACTTTTTTCAGAGTACAAACTAGGGTTGGTTTGTTGATGAATGGGAGAGGTGGTTCCAAGCCACAAACAATGCAATGCATGTGGCAGACACTAAACAACATGATGGCTCCAGTGGCTCTGTTGCTCAGTTATAGTTATGAAAATTGCCTTCAGGCTCTGCTTTTGGAGCAAATAACAGAAGCTATATCTCTTTCTTATGTTGTCATTTAATCTTACTGCTGTCACTTATTCTTTTTTGTCTGGTTATTACTATTCATCTCTCCCTGTCTTTCCTAATATCTTCAAATCCAGTTTATCCCCATAACCTTTGCACTTTTTTTGCTTTCTCTCCTGTTTTTCAGTCTGTTTCAGTTCAGACACACCCACATAGCTGCTCTCCTTATCCATCACTACCAGCTCTGTGGTTCTCTTTTTATTTTATTTTATTGTACCTCACTGTGTGTGTGTGTGTGTGTGTGTGTGTGTGTGTGTGTGTGTGTGTGTGTGTGTGTGTGTGTGTGTGTGTGTGTGCGCGTGTGTGACAACGAGTCAGGGGGGAGATAACGTGACACGCTGTGTGTCTGTTGTTGTTGTCTTTTGTGTTCCATCCACTTGATGGGTGTTTTATGTTTACTTCAAGATGAGATTTAGCAAGGAAAATAAAGGCACCGTCTTAAAAATGTGGGTTCCCCAGAAGATGGTCTGATGGACTTTAGATGTAAAAATTATTTCAGGTTTTGCTACAAGTTTACACAAGTAAAGCACTGGTTAACACGCTCATTAATGACTCGTTGACACCCATGTTCTCATTCTTAATTCATTATGTAATGGTTGAATGAGCATTTGAGCAATGTTGCACTTCACTTTTATCCAATTACTCATATCCACACCTGTGATGTGCCTGGTACACCTTCTAAAGAGCGGTTCAGCCAGAACTATTGGGGTTAATTGCTTGAACATTTTCTAATCAGGGCTTTGCTTATGAATTTAAAGTTAAAACTTTTTAGCTTGTTCCTAATTTTATCAAAGCAAATTACTAAAATATATTTGAGTTTATCTGTAGGAATTTGGAAAATATATACATTACACTTTCCCCAGCTCATTAAACAGAAATGTAGTATTTATTTGAGCAAATCAAGAATGAAAGTGAGATTTCTTTTTCCCTCTTGAACATATCTCTAAACTAAAAGTATAACTCTTGTCAATGATCATAAACTGAATATATCCTCCTCAGTAAAAAGTTTCACCCACACTCAACATGGGCAAACATGTCATAATTATTTTGGCCTTCATGCATTTAAACAGTTTGTTTTTGGGGTGGATTTATCAGACAACAAAGATCTCTACTGATTTACATACAAAGTCAAATATATACATACACTCCAGTGAATATTTGCTTCAATGTCTCTTAGAAATTTTTTACCTTGGCTAAATACATTTTGTGCAAAAAGAAAAAAAGAAATTCCAGCAGAATTCTAGCTGAATATATGACCTCTCCAATGGCTGAATTGTTGAAGTAAATTTTTATTGGTTTGCTCCTAAACTGATTGATCTATAGCATGACTTAAATTAGCAGCTGTCCACATGGACTCCATCTTGTGGAGAAAAAATAGTCCGACGGTAAATAAATTTACCTACTTTACAACTATGACGAGAAGTGTTAGGATAAGTAAAGATGAGACTTTCATGCCATAGAACACTGTACCAACTGTCGAGCATGTTGGTGGTAGTATCATGCTGTGGGGGTGTTTTGCTTCCAGTGCTATGCACATTGCACAAGGTGGACAGAAAAAATTCAAATGAAACCAACAAGTCTCATGGATTGAAATATGGAAATAGTTTGGGTGTTCCGACAGGACAATAGTCCCAAACACACAACTGTTTGTAAATGAGGAAAAATAAATGTCTAACTGTACCCTTCTGGAATGGCCTTGACCTCAATACTTTTGATAATTAGTAAAAGATCTTTAAAAGTTTAGTCTTTAAGGGTAATGTAAAAATTTTGTAAGGGGCGTTTGACAAAATATTTATAGAGCACAGTTCTAATGAAACCTTAAAGACCAAAAAAATAGTATTTCTGCCCATGGTGAGTGTATGTAAACTTTTCATCAACCATGTATATCCCATATCAGACTCCCGCATCAGAATCAAAATTCCATTTATCTTACAGCTTCCTAACTTTATTTCTTAGCAAAGACAAATATTGACCAATAATTAGTTATCACTGGTGAGATTTGGGTGCAAACAGTATAATAAAAACCATACCATTTCAATGTGTAAGGTGACATTTTTGTGCTCTTATTTTGCTTTGATATTAATGTCCAATTATTTTTTTAAACCACAATACATGACACATTGCCCCATGCCTTTTTTCTGTGATGGAGGCCTCAAGACACAACCAAAAAAGTGATGCTGAAACAATAAATAGTGCATAGGAAAAATCTCATATGCATGGAGGGTACTTGCAAGAAAAAGGTATGTGAGAGTATTATTTATGTGAGGGTGTTGCACTTCGATTGCAACATTTTGATTGGGCTATGAGTAAGTATGAGGATGTCAACTTTGCTGTTTGCTCACTGCAGAGAAAAAACAGTTGTACTTTAGAAAGAACTATTCAATGTTGTTGTTAGGTTAAAGTATAAAAGTTTTAAAAATATTTAAAGATGTGCAAAAATAAAGGCAACAGTTGTCACCTGCAAATTTTCAAGTCCCAAGCAAGCAACAGTTTAAACCAAGTATCAATTTTTAGGCATAGAAGAGAAAAAGAGGCAGGGTAAATGCTGAATAAAATGGCTGTATATGTAGATGCAAAGTGAAAAGCAGCTTGAATAGATTGAAGATAAAAGAAATAATAAGAAAAACAATTAGAGACAAAAAGCAAAGATGACAGTTGTAAAGACTGCAACTTTCCGCCCTTGTTGCCAATGCTTGGATGATTTGAAGGCCTTGTATCTACTTGAAGTGGTAAGAATGGAATTTTAAACAGTAAACAAAACTGGTAATTAGCCGACAGTATCTGGACCATTGACTGTATCTGGACTATGCATGGGCCGGTATGAGATTCTGATGGTATAATAACCTTAGACAAAAATATCACGGTTTAACAGTATTATGAATACAGTTCTAAAATGTGCATTTTAAATGTCTGTATTTTTTTTAACAAAGGAAAAAAACTTTTTACTGAGGCAGATATGGTAACTAACTAGCATGCTAAGATAAATCATCGTTAGCATGCTAGTTACCATATCTGCCTCAGTTAGAAAAAGTTACCAAAGGATAGAGATGACGAAAATATAAGATATGGTAGTTACCATATAGTTGAAAAGTTTGTCTTTAGGTATGTACAATATAGAGAACCAAGGAGAGTTCCCTTATCCTCAGTGGTCCCCGATTCAGCACAGTGGAGAGCGACACAACACGCAAAACAGATTTTCATGAAAACACAGATGTTGTTCGGCTGAACAGAACAGCACCAAATTAATTAATAGTCTGTTTTGACTGTTAATGTCTTTCAACATTTTGGTAAATCCCACTAATATGAACACTTTTAGTTTGAGTTGTTTGTTAAATAGACAGACTAGCTCTTAACCTTCCATGTCGCCAAGGATTTATTTACATGTCCAACAATCTAATCGGGACATAACATAATTCCATTACAAGTAAAGGAACTTCAAAGAAACCCTCTTTAGAAATTCAAAAGGAATCCATTAAGTTTTGAGTTGTGTCTAGCCTCATTTCGAAAAGGGCTTCGTTATAAAGCTCCAAACACAATCCTATCTGTAAGCTGCATCTTGGTGTTCTTAAATTACATTTCAAGTTAACCTGCTCATGTGAGCTTTCAAAAGTCAAGCCAACATCAAGGAACTAAAAGAGATGTGGAATTTACCTGAGAAAGAACATTAAATGTGTATCAGAAACCTATTGTTCTAAAGTGCCCAACACATTAGTGGCTAACCCTTACATTATGGGTATTTGAATGTCTCTCTTGGTAACTCAGAGGTGTAATAGTGATAGGATGACTCAAAGCTCCTTTGTAGGCTTGGTTATTTCAGGAAAAAACCCAACAACAACAAAATATATAGGGCAATAGGACCTCTAAGTTATGAATTAGTGAAAAAGGTTTGTGCAAGGAGGATGTTTGAGACAAAGCTCAAACATAGCGATCAAAATAAGTGAGTTATTTCAAGCAAACATATTATACATAACAGCTTTGGATGCAAGATGAACTCAATTTGATGTAGATAATTCGGTCTTGTTGGTTTAAAAAAAAGAGAAATAATTTTGGTAGTTCTGTGTTGTCAAAAGATTGGAGCAAGCTTAGACCACATGCCAACTAAACAGCTTGATTGGTGCCCCATATCAGCAAATAACTCCTGAGAGCACTAAAACTGTCACAAAGGTCAGTTTTATATCCTTAGTTTATTAGTTACTCTTTGCATTTTTGTTAGATTAGTTATTTTAAATAATCATCTTCTTAGACAGTATTGAATGTTAATAGATCGAAAAACCCCGATGACTTTCGACCAGCTCTGATGAAGGCTACCCAGCAGTTGTTTGCTAGACGAGGCATGGGTCAGGGATGCAGCAAATCATATGTAAAGGGAAAGACAGGAATCTTAGAAACTTTCGTTAAAAGGCACGGAATGTCAGATTTATCCAAAAGATCGATCCAATGATCTGAAAAACAACAAAAAAATTTTTTTTTATTGAAGATAAATTCATATTTTGGGTAGATTATGCTGCAGTTAAAGATAGATTTTCTGGGTATTGGATTTTATCTTACTGGAACCATTAAAGAGCATTCTTGAAAAATGTTTCTTTCTCGTCCCTGCTCTCTTACAGAGCTGAGATCAAAGACTTACGCTTTCCTCTCCAAAAATTATTTAGTTTGTCATTAAAAATGTAAGTGTCCTACAGCAGATGATTCAGATTTATCACATCAATGGAGTCCAGCATTTCTTTGACATATTTAGCCTTTACATTCCAGACTATGAAACCATGTCTGTTTTGGTGCTTTTATAGAGCCTTTGTGACTCATACTATTTCCTGGGAGTGATTGAAAGTGCAGGAGGGAACGACTTAGACAGTAGGAGATAAAGAAGAGGATAAAGAAAGGGAGAAGGAAGGGAGAATGAGATTAGGTGAGAGAGAAGGGGGAAATAATCAAGAGATACACTCAAGAATAGTCCGGTTGATATTAACTGAGGTGAAAGTGAGGACAAGTACTTTTTTTTTTTACCCTTCTGTCGTTTACTTGGCAGAAAAGCTTCTGTGGTTGTTCCAGTTTGGCAGTATCACTTTGTACTCAAGCTCTCTTTTTCACTTTCTCTAAGTTAATGTGAAAAAATAAAAGAGCACTTAGTAGCTGATATATGGTACCAGAAAATATTTATTTAGTTGCATTCTGTTTTTGTTAACACAAAAAGACTGGTGTACGCAGAAATAATGCACTTTAATGTAATAAATGTTGGGTGTCAAAAGTCGTTCGTTATGTTGATTTATTTAAAGGCCCAGTTAAGGTTTTACTGAAATTAGGGTTTGTGTAGTCGTTTTAGCACCCATGCGCATACCTCCATATGACAGCCTTCAACGTTTTTCAGTTTGGAAAATCAAAGGTTTGTTCTTGCTGGAAAGTTAGGCTAGTGGCTAGTTAGATTTGTAATTCAAAGTGGATGTCTGCAATCTCAAAAATAGGTGTTCATGCTATATTGAGCAGGAAAATTGTTATCATCCATAATGGATAAGATTCAGTATACTATCCAATATAAGAGCCATCAAATTTTATTACATTTTCCCATATAAAAGTACACAAAATTAAAGTAACAATGGAATATTCTTCTTCAGGTCTCTTCAGGTCAGGACTGCATTTTGGATGCTGTCATATAGTGCTTTTCCATAGAAGTGTGTCTATTCTTGACTTGTCTTTTGATTAACGTGTTGCTCTTGTACTATCCAATGAGCTGTGAGATTTCTTTTTGTTTGTGTGAAGGTGTAGTAGAGTACAATTGCAGTGAACTCTGTAGAAGGAGCAGCTGTCAAAAGAGGGGTGTGGGTAACAATGGCCATGCATCACTGTGTCTGCCTGTGTGTGCACGCGTCCATGCCAACATGAGTGTGTGATGGTTTGGAAAGAGCGTCTGCTCATGCGTCATTCTTCTGCAGGCCTGCAGAGATGTGTGCGTTGCCTGTACATGTGTGTTTGCTACTGTTGCCTTGAGTCTTGACAGTCTGTCAGAAAAGCTTTCTAATTGTGGTTAAAAGATGGCAGGTCGGTGTCAGCCTAATATATCATTCACCTCGTACACACTGCGAAACTGATACTGTGCACATGTGTGCGCGCGCGTATACACACACGCACCCACACACACAAATAGGTTAGGGGATTTGGCACGTTCCTTGGTCGTTATCAAACAACTCACTGGTGAATGAGGTAACCGAGTTATGTAAGCACACTACATGTATGTAAATGAGAATTTATTGATAACGTTTCAGGAAGTTTGTTTTCCTCTCCATGAACAGAAACTGCCAATAAGAGAAGAGAATAAAGGGTGAGTCATAAAGTTGATTGAAAAAAATAAAAAAATTGAATAAAATAAAGATTTTAGAAGGCAAACAAAATTACAGAATTAGACAGATCTTGAGAAAGAAATAATATTAGAATGAAAATAGGGAGACAATAGAATAGAGTAGAATAGAATAGAAAACATCCTTTATTGTCCCATGGAGGGGAAATTCAGGTGTAACAGCAGCAAAGTGACAGGCAATTGCTGACAGAGTACCAAGATAATCAAGCAAAGGGAAGCAATGAATGAAAGAATATAGCAATCTGTTACTGTACAGTAATCGATAACATTGCTAAAGTAAAATAAGAAGTAAGAAAGAATAGAATCAAGAATAACGAGATACAGCAAAGAAATGAGGGAGGAGGAAAGAGAAACAGTCAGGATTAGAGAGAAATCAACTTAGACTGAAAGATATAGAACATGGTAGATCACTTGTGGGGGTTGGAATAAAGATCAAGAAACAGAAAGAAATGAAGAATGAAGAAAAGGGGAAAAAATAGGAAGCACAAGGAAGGAAAGTGTGTTAATCTGTGCTGGCAGTCTGGCAGCCTAAAGAAGGAAAATACTGTTTCCATCTCTTTCTTTTCCTCTTTTGTCCTGCCACCTTCCATTTCAGTGATCTGTTCCTTTATTCCTCTTCCACTGCAGTGTTACAGGCCTTTCTTTGTTTGCGTGTTTATGCATTCATGTTTGCTTGTGGTCTGTGTATTTGGGGCTCGTTCATAGAGACTTTCTTGCCTTTTCATGTTTATCCATGTATTCTCATCATGTTTTATGCATGTGTGCATACACTGATCCAAATGCTAATACACTGGTAGGAGCATCTTTATAGCGATGTGAACAGAATTGACAAAGTCGTGTTCTTCAGACATTCTCTGCATTGAAATGAACTCTTCTCCCTAAAAAGTGCAACCATTGCACGGACACATGAGCACATCCATGAGCTCACAGTTGTACAGTAGTCACTTTGTGTCTAAGGGTCAGCATGGGTCAAGATTAAAGGGTTCCCTTGCAGGAGAGTTACTCATCCTCTGGCATGGGAGTAGGCTCACGACAGAGAGGTTTTGGGAGGAGTTACTTTAAGGTTGGCACAGTAGGAAGAGATCCACAGGTCAGTCTCAGTGACGACATTCAGCTTTTGGCAACAATGCTTATTTTCTTCCTCCATGCTGTTTTTTTTTTTTTTACAAAGTTGCAACATAAACTTAAATTTATGTTTTAGCCATTGCTTCATAATGTAAGGTAATGAGTGTTTTACTTAACAATCAGTTTACAGATATAAAAGAGATTTTCACTCTGCAAAAAAGGGAACGATAGTTGTTTGTCGTGCAAAGCTACCATGAAAATTGATGTGCTGAAAATTAGTCACACAGTGTCTTTATAGAACCATTGTGCTTGTAATTTTGGATAATTTGTCTCATTAATAACAGTTTTCATCGCAAGTGTGACAGATGATGGATTAAGCAATAAAACAGGGAAATCGTTCCTCCTTTCAGTCTAATAATTTTAATTGCATGATTTAATTTCTATCCAAGAAACAGCCTATTTAAAGCTTCCTTAAGATTCCACTTAATGGTGATATAACAGGGAGGGGGTGCCTGCTATTTGTACTATATTGAGCTCATAACATGTAAATATCACTAAAGCAACCAAATTTTACTTTAAATTACAAATGTTATCATGCAAATATGAAGAATAATTTCAGAGCATTACATGATGACTAAAGAAGATACAAGTCCCAATGTTAGCCCAATGTCCTTGTTTACTGTTGCTTTAAAGTGCGTGCGTGCATGGGAGATGGGTTAGGAGGAGCGGGGGTATAACTGTGATCATGTTTTTGTTCTGGAGGGGGGGTTATGTGGGGTCATTTTAACCTGTACAGCACTTTGAGTTGCTATTTTGTATGAAAAGCGCTTTATAAATAAAGTTGATTTGATTTGAAGCAGCTTGCAATTGTATTCACACTTCTTAAAATTGTTTAGTTGTAGGCCTAAACTTCAATGTATTTAAATAGGATTTTATGTTAAAACCCAAAACAAAGTAGCCCATAATTGTGAGGGAGGACAATCACACGTCTCAAAATCTATTTATAAATGAAAAAAATGAAGAGTGTCGTGTGCATATGTAATAAACCCTGTTTACTCTTATGCCTCTAATTACAATTTGGTGCAATCATCAGAAGTCACCTAAGAAGTATATGTGTGTGTAAAATATTCTCTGTATAAATCCATCAGTTCTAGGAAGACTTTCAAGTTTTGTTAAAGATTTGTGAACAAAAAAACACAACCAAGAGACACAGGAGACAGACCAGGAAAGAAGTTATGGAAATGTTTAAAGGTAAAGTTACTCCAAAGCTCTCATAGATTTCCTGAAGCAGTGTTCAATTCCTCAGCTGAAAATGAAAAGAGTATAGCACCACAGTAAAACTTCCAAGACATGGTTGTCTACCCAAGAAAGGAGCACAAAATAACTCTGAAGGAGCGGTAGGGGGCAAAGCAAACACATGGAAGAAGGTATTCTTGTCAGATGTCACCAAAATAAAACCATTTGACCTAAAAGCAAGACACCTTACAGGAGATAGCCCACGCTTTGCATCACCCTAAAAACACCATCCCCTTCATGAAACATGGTAGTGGCAGCATTATGCATGTTTTCTTTAGCAGGACAGTGAAGTAGTGATGTGTCGGTTGCGAATGAAACGGCACTTAGAAGTGACCGATTGGAACCGGCTCCTGTCTGGAGATGCCAAACCTGAGCCTTTTTTTTTCTTTTGTTCAAAATGCACGTCAATTTTATTTGTATAGCACACTTTCAACAACAGGGTACTTCAAGGTGCTTTACATGATTTGGTGATTAAAAAACAAACAAACAAACAAACATAGAATATAACATTGGAATTAGTATTGGAAAGTAGCAAATTAGCATGAAACATATTACAGATGATGCACAATAAACATACACAACACATGATACACAATAAAGCAAGAGAAAAGATCAATAAAGCAAGAGAGCATGAACACATTTGATACATATGACATCAATCATTTTCTCGAAGGCAATTTTAAACAGATGGGTTTTTAGTCTCTATTTAAAGCAGTTCTGAGTTTCAGCAGCTCTACACTTGTCAGGAAGTTTGATCCAGATAAGAGATATGAGGGGCAGCATATAAACTGAAAGCTGCTTGTTTGGTTTTGAGTCTAAGGATGTTTAGTAGGCTAGAGTTGGAGGACCTGAGTGGTCTTGGTGGTTGGTACGGTGACAACAGGTCTGCAACATACTTTGGTGCTAAGCCATTCAATGATTTATAAACAAGTAAAAGTATTTTGAAATCTATTCTCTGAGCTACAGGGAGCCAGTGTAAGGACTTTAGAACTGGGGTGATGTGCTCTACTTTCCTGATTCTAGTGAGTAACACGAGCTGCGGCGTTCTGGATCAGCTGCAGCTGTCTGATTGACTTTTAAGGCAGACCCCTGAGGACGCTGTTGCAGTAATCAATCCGACTAAAGATAAACGTATGAATGAGTTTTTCCAGGTCCTGTTGCAACATCAGTCCTTTAATCCTCGAAATGTTCTTCAGGTGATAGAAGGCTTACCTTGTTATTGGCTTTATGTGACACTGGAGGTTCAGGTCTGAGTATTACCGCAATATTGCCGCAACGCTGGACTTAGGAATGAAGATCACGCCATGGCGCAACAGAGGATGATGTCTTGATGATGTGTGTAATGTGCCCTGAGCCCCGACTGGCAACAATATTTAAAATGCAAGTAAACATGGGGAGTTCATTTACCATTTGTAAATTGTATCAGCTGAAATGGCAAATTGGAGTGATGCAGAGGTCCGGGAACTTCTGGCTACATTAGAACTGAAGACCAGATCTCCAGACAGTTCATGTGAACTGCGAAGGACAGCCACCTTTTGGAGTGGCTCGCAAAAAAACTTGAGGAGCGGGGCTTAAAGGAGTCATAACCTAGTATTACCTTGGATACCCACGCTCTATTATAGTCTTTCAGGCCCTTCTAAAAAAGAAAAGTTGAAAAAAATTAACACAGAACTCCTCTGACCCTTATTTCTGAAGGCATTATTGTCTCGCGAGATCTGATGCGATATTTTGGCTGTTGTGGACGGGCATTGTAATAATGCAAATGAGGGGCGCGTTGATTGGTGGCAGGAAGGAGGGGGGTTGACACGATATGTCTATGGTTGACAACGCTTCAGCATATCTAACCCATATCTACTACTCCCGCTAGCAAAAAAAAAAAAAAACTATTCCTGCTAGCATACAATAGCCACATTAGCAGTTAGCTGCTGCTTGTTACACACAGCAGAGCAATAAAAACACAGCCTTACCTTTTCAATTGCAGGCAAGTCTCTGATTGTTGGAATTGGCCCTTATTCGTAAAGGATCCCGGCATAAAAAAATTTAGAAAATATTTCCATGTTTATTCTGGCAGTCAACAACAGAGCAACTCACGTGTGCACTATGTTTCTGGTAGAAATGGTTTTGGCTGACTGATTAAAATAACAGGTTGACACGAATATGTCTTCTTCATGCATGAAACATGAAATGAAGAAACTTTCTGCATCTTTCACGGTCGAGTTCGTACTTCGAACCGGTGATGTGTCGGTCGCGAACGAACCGGCTCTAAGAGCTAAGTCTTTGAAGTGAACGATGGGAGCCGGCTCGTCATTTGGAGCCGATTTTTAATTTTTTCATTACACCCCTGCTTGTTTTGGTACATTTGGTAGACATCGTTTTGCATTAATATTGGTAATAAATACATTTTAAGCAACAGAAAATCTGAGGAGCCGAAAGAGCCGGCTCTTTATGGTGAGCCAAGCCAAAAGAACTGGCTCTCCAAAAAGAGCTGGAATTCCCATCACAACAGTGAAGGTCATCAGGTATAAAGAAAGATTAAAGCTAAATACAGGGCAATCCTTGCAGAAAACTTGTTGTCACCTTTAAATGATTAAATACTGGGGCAGAAGTTCACCTAGCAGGACAAAGATGCTAAGCATACAGCCAGAACTAGAAACTAATAGAGCTGGAGTCGATCAAAACATATTCATATGTTGGAATGGCTCAGTCAAAGTCCAGAACTAAATCCAACTGTAATTATGTGGCAGGTCTTCAGAACAATGACCAAAAAGTGTCTATATTAGAATGGCTGAACCTATAAAGTGGTGTAGTATGAAAGGCCAAAGTGGTAACAAAGAGAGAAGAAAGACTTCAGCAAGTATAAAAAATGGAGTACAGTGAAAAAAGGAAGCAAGGGGAGGAAAAAGTTTTGATGTCAGTTTAAGACAGAAAGCCCTGAGGTTGAATAAAGAGAGAAATGTGTGTGCTGACCAGTTTGACCTAAAATGTCAATCAAAATATTACATTTTGTCCAGATAAGTGTGGTGGGGATGTGAGTCAGTCATTAGTCAAGTCAGTAATGGAAATGGATCTTGCAAATTGCTACATATCTATCGTGTGTGAAGTTTGTCTAATTCCAATAGAACTGCTGGACATGCCAGTATAGGCTGTTGTATATTGCCACAAGAGGAAGAAAACGAAACCTCCACATTGGTGTGTTTGTGGGTGTGTGTGCGCATGTGTGCATGTGCGTGTTCATGCGAGTGTGTCTCCGAGAGGCAGCACTGTAGGGCATCACCTTGGCAGAGGTATTAAATCTTTTTCATCCTCTCTGCAGCCTGTGGGGAGAACCGGGAGACAGATTTACTCACACACATACGTGCACAGCTGCTTTGTAGCATACACTCGCTCATGCTGAAACAGACAGAAACATTTTGCATACTATGAGACATCGAGCCTATTCACATGCCCAGTCACATTGTTCCAGTCGCACAGAGACAGTGCCTGACAGGCTACTGGTTTCTGACTTAACATGCTCCCCAAGCTGTCAGTTCTGACTCACACAGCCAGTCATAAGAATCCAACCTGCCATGTGCTACAGTATATATGGAGTCTTAAGTGGGCACTGTTATCCAGCTAAGGAAAATGCTACCATCACATTTTTTTATTTGGTACAACTTCAAATTAAATCTGTGCAGTTGCAGACTCTTAATACTCAGGCACATACATTGGCACCTCTGGTAAAAATGTGTAACAAGCCAATCTTCTAGTGCAGCAACATGGTCTCACATTAAGAGATTTAAAAAAATAAATTCTTTAATTCGAGTATTTTTTTCCAGTGGGGAAATAATCCCAAATAAAATTGTTCTGTTGAGTATTTTCAATAGTGTTTTACACAATTCCATATTGCGGGGGTATGCATAGAGAATAAAAGGTAAGAAGTTATTTTTTATGTTTTGTTCTGCAATGGATTTTGTATAAATGCAAGGACTAAAATGACCATGGAAGATAGCTTTTTATGTCTAGTTGCCCAATTCTCTGTTGATCTGGTCGTGTGTTTTTAATCCTGGTACCTTACTGAGTTTGTGAGGATGTGCACAATAGAAATGTTTCCATGACCTTTAGAGGAGAAACATGCCTTACAAATCATTATATTACAATCATTACATTGTGGGTTGGGTAACACCACAGAGTTTCCCAAGCCCCAGACCCCGGACCGGTTGTGGGTCATTTGGTACCAGGCCGCGGGCTGAACAGAAAGAATAAATAACTTACAGTATTTCCATTTTATTTATTATCTGAGGCTGAACGATGTTTTATTTTGAAAAATGACTGGATTCTCTCCTTTACATCCGGCTATAACTCACTCTTGACCAGTGTTGGGAGTAACGCGTTACAAAAGTAATTAATCTGTTTTAAATGCACATTATAACAACACGCATCAACACCATACTCGAGCGGGAGGATGGAGGGTAGGGGTCTTTTCACACCCCTGTTCGCTACGGGCCATCAGGGGTTGGGGTCCGGAGGAGGTACAGGCGGTCTGGTCGGGGTCCTGGGCTGTCGGGCTGCTTTGCCACTGTGGGGCCCTTGGCGGTCTGCTTGTCTCCGTCCTAGAAGGTAGGGGGTCCATCTCCCGGGACCGGGGGCTGGTGGCTCTACTGGGGCATCGGTACCTGGACCTGGGAGCATAAAGTGTGTATGGCGTGTGTGAGTGAGGGTACAGCGTCATTTTTGCCTGGCCGGGCCTGGGGGGGCCGGTGTGTCGGTCGGCCGATGCGCTGGGCCGATATCTTCCTTTGGTTGGTTGGGGCACCTCTTTTAGAGGTGCCAGGTTTGGGATTGTTGGGTGGTGCCTGCTCGGCGTCTCTGCGGGATGCGGATCCGGCGTCTCTGCTCGTTTGATCACCTGTTCTGTGCGCGCCGGTTCATTGGCGGGTTGGACCGGCCCTGGCCCTCGTTGGATGCCTGGTCTCGGCGCCCTGCGTTGCGCGGGATCAGGACCCGGGAGCTGGTACAACTTGGTGTCCAGATGCTGGCTGAGCCCGGCCTGGGGATGCTGTCCGTCCCCTGTGGCTATCGGTGGGACGCTGGGATGTTGGCGGTGGGGATTGGCCTAGGGTGGAGGCGGTGCGTGGCGGCCGGCCGGCCGCGGCCCCTGCAGTGCCGGGGGCCCCTCGTCGGCCGGTCCCTTGTCGGGTCCCTGCTGGGGAGTGGGGTGCCCCTGGGCCCCGGCTCCCCCGGTCCATTGACCGGCCCGCCCTGGCGCGGCCGGTTGCCGGCGGGGCCCGTGGGCTCATCACTGCTGCCCCCCGGGCCCCTGCATAGTGGCCGCTGGATGTTCCCCTGGGGTTCTCCTTTCCCCCTCTCTCTGCCGTCCTGTAGGTATGGAGGCAGACTTCAATGTCTTCCTGTGTTTTCTTTGTTCCCCTTCCTCTCTTGTATTTTCAACTCACCCTCTCTCTTGACTTTTTGTTTCCTACCTCTCTTCTTCATCTTCCTTCTTTCTTCTCCTTAATTTTCCGTCTCCGTGTCCATAACATCAGGAAATAAAAACCCCAACAACTCATAATAAAGATTTTTCACACATATATCAAGTGGAGGACTATAGCAAAAGCTGTACTGCTCCGCTTGTGAAAGTAAATCTGTTGGGCTTCTACTTGGTACTCAGAAACCAACTCTGAGCTCCACACTGCCAAACAGGACACGTAAAAAAAAAAAAAAAAAAAAAAGTAATTAATTACTGTAATGCATTGATTTTTGCTGTAACGTGGCAATGTAAGGCATTACTGGGGGAAAAAATTTAATATTTTACTCGGTACAAATGTCAGTAACGCGTGTTACAATGCATTGTTAACCGGGAATAAAGTGGTAGGTTTTCTTTTTCTTCATACAAATTCGCCAAAATCACCGCGAGATCAGCAGAGGAGAAACGTCCCCACAAAATGTTTCGCTTCCTGTAGTCAGACAGAGCAGAGATGAGTGAGCCTGCAGCTGATCTAACATCGGATAGTACATTCTCCAGATGCGATTGTTCCTTGTATTGCACCATGAACCATCACTGTGGCTATTGTATTTTACTGTTTTTAACCACAATCCAAGCTCAGCCGGATTCCAAATCACCTTCTACTGGATGTGTAATAAGGTAATTGAGCATTATGAGCTACATTTAGATTTCCAAATCCATATTTGCATTTTATTTTGGTGAGAGTAACTTAAAAGTAATGCAATAGTAGTGTAATGCCTTACATTTTAAATACAGTAATATTGTAATGTAACAAATTACTTTGAAATTACAGTAACAAGTAATAAATAATGCATTACAGTTTTGAAGTAACTTGCCCAACACTGCTCTTGACACATGTCACAACACCTGCCTCAGTCACGTGAGATGTCACTGCTAAAAAAAAACCACAAGCTAGCAAAATGATTAAACAGAGCTCTCTGAAAAGACAGAGGAGCCTCCGACTTTCAAGAAAAAGAAAGCTTTGTTTACTTTATCATAGAATTGCGCATGCGAGTTAAATATAGGAATGGGGCGGCAACGTCATCCACTCAGAATAAATGACGGAGAGCTCAAAATCACAGAGACAATTGAGCCGGCATTGTGAGATTTTGCCTCTCTGGGACCTGCTTTCAAACATGATTATTTACAGTCTCCTGAAACGCTAGCTCCTTGTGGACGAGACGCCTTTTCAATAAAATATCTTTGCTGCTATGCCTAGTTCCATCTCCATGTAGACGGGACCTTAAATATTGAACCTTTTACCAGTATTCTAATTTTCTGAGATTTTGAATTGTTTCATAAGTTGTAAGCCATAATCATGAAAATTGTAATAAAGGTTTGAAATATCCCGCTTTGCATGTAATGACTATCTCATACTGTAAATTAGTTTAACCTTTTAAGCTGAATTACTGAAGTAAATTAACTTTAGCATGATATTCTAATTTTTCAAATTTCACCTGTAATGGTAGGGTTGGCAATTTCCTTATTGAAGGTTCCCATTCTACCCTGGTAATGTTTTGAGATCCTTTAGACAGCATGTTCATTAAATACAGGTCACTCTAGTTCCCTTTCACTACTTGCAATATATCTGAGCTTGGCGACAGCTGAAGTGTTCCCATGCAAGAAACAGATATATTTGAGGCTTTCACTTTTAACTTCACTCTTCTGTAAAGCTGCACAATGAAGAGGCACTCTAAATAAGTCTACATTGCGCTGAAGGAATGAAGGTAAAAAGCAGGGCCTTTTAGTGAGGATTATGTGTGTTCTTTAACCAAACTTCTGCAACTCTGAGATAAAACATATACTTTAAGGTGAAAAAAATTTAAATAAATGTATGCCTGTGTAAATGTATTTTTTTCTCTCCATGTTTTATGTCCCGAGAGAAATGGATACAATATATGCTATATGTTTCATTTGAAAAAAGTGAGTTGAGAACCTTTTCTCAAGTGTGAACACGTATTCTTATAACCACACAAATGTGAAATCCCAAGATGTAAAATGTGGTCCTTGAGCATACCAAAGTGAAACAGAGCATCAAAACACCCAACACACACACTCATTGAAACAAAAATCCTCAGGAAGCCAAATGAACTTTAAGCATGTGAATGAGCCTATATTCTGATTTGATTATGTATATGGAAGATTTGTCCTGCTGGTGGTCATATTTAGACCAACCTTAAACCAAATTTGCTCTTGTCATTCAGACACACTCACATACACCGAACAAATTTACCCAGAATTAAGCCATTCATGACTGAAATATCACAGAATTTCTTAAATGGGGGGTATTATGCTTCTTCCAGGCACATATTACCCTTCTATAGCACACTCCAATAAAATTGTCGCCTTAAGTCTTTTAAAAGTCCATCATATATCCAAATCCACCTTAAAGAAATTAGATTTTCGCCTGTGCCTCTAGACCCTACTACTCTTTTTGAAACTCCCCCTTCAGTTTATCACATACCGTTCATCATCGCAGCATGATGACGTAGTTTACATAAGTACATAGCACATCTTTTTTGGCTTCGGGTGGATACCAAACACAAAGTCTAACCACTTCTTACGAACCGTGTCATCCTGTGGAAACTTAAAAAGAGGCCTGTTTCCTTGGCACTCAAATAAGCATTTACGGCACTTTGACATATTTTGCTTGAAAAAATGCGGAACAAAAGAGCAGCAAATCCCACAAAAGACTCACAGCTGCAGCTGGTGTGTTATAATTACTGCACCTGGGACTCAGCCGGAGTTGTGTGAGGTGGGGAGTGGCTGGGGAGGGGGAGGGGAGCTCTGCAGGGGCGAGGCTCTCGGCTGAGTACGAAAGGTCGGAGGAGGAAATGAGTGGAAAAGGCGGCGATAGGTGGGAGCAGCCGTTTCAGCAAACCTGAGAACTACCAGCAAAGACTCAAAGATTACTCTAACAGGAGTGAATGGGTCAGAGCAACACTTCAGGCATGTTTTTAATGAGGGAAAGACAGGTTCTCACGATATTAAGCTTCAGAACGTTTTATTCTATGCTTCGGTGCCTCTGGTAATGTCGTCATTTTTTATGACTGCTCCACTTTTGAGTACTGATGCCTTAGATTACCACCTTGTACCACCTGCCTTGATGGCTGTTTCCCCTCCATCAACTAAGCTCAAAACTCTTCTCCCAGACTCTGCTGAAACGTCCCTCATAGGTTCTAGGTGCTGATGCACTTGTGGAAGAGAATGTGGGCTTTTATTCCTTTACGGTCCAGAATGTTATGTTGGGGATAGAGAACGCACAGAGTGTGAGCGATTTAATGTCTGGTTTAATTCAACATCAATAGTTATGATTAATAACTTAATATTATTATAACTATTGATGAGATTCAATAATTTAATTGATTAATTGGGGCACCACTCCTACAGTATACTAACATAATATTCGGAGAATTTCCAGACTTTCAATCTCCTTTGAAGGATGTGAGCTCAGACGCTGTGAACCGTAACTTCATGCACACTCTGAAATAAAACAAGGAAGCTTCTCTTTAAAATAAAGCAGGGTTTATTAACACCATAGATGAACCTTTCAGCCAACTCACTGTCGACAATCCCATCTATTTTAATGCATACAATCTACAAATTACCGACAATCTCTGAAAAATGTATAAATGGAGAACAGTCAGCAGGACATCACTTCCAAAATGCTGTTATCACCTGTGTGTGCGTGTGTGTGGGTGTGTGTGTGTGTGTGTGTGTGTGGCGGGACGATCATAAAGTGTTTGCTCTTATCGGTCCCGTTCTCCAGTCTGTGAAGCAATGAAACACAGGCTGGAAAGGGACCTGGTCTAGGCCAAGCAGCCAGCCCAGACAGGTGGCGGTACGGCTACAATCGACTGACGTTAACAGAATAAAAGGAAAAGAAAGAAAGAAGAAATACAGCACTGCTTCTAGCGATAACCAGTTTACAACACAGAGCATACAACACTCAAGGCCAGCGTGCGACAACGCTAATTGGCGATCAGTAAACAGTGGTTAACAAGTTCACAAACTTATGTCAACCAACAGAAAGATGGGATCTAACCCGTCGGACATAACTCCTCTACCCACACTCAACAGAAATAAACCAGGTTTGTTCTACTTGGCAATGATTCTCTTCCGTCCACACCAGTCCACGCAAACGATGGAGAAAAGGGACCGAAAGTGTTCAAACAGTGGTTGAAGCGGCCATGCACAAACGAGGTCAGAGATGGACGTGTCCAAATGCAGGCAACGACCGGAATCGGGCCTGTGTTCAGAGAGCTATCTTGGTATAGCTCAGATGCCAGCAGACTTCCTAAATACACAAACGGGAAGCCGGATAGCTTGGCAGGTAATACTTCAAAGTTTTCAGAGGAGTTATTTTCTGGTCCAGCTGGTCGGAACAAAAGAGGGAAAGTTGCTAGCAATTCGATTGAGCGTCTCCATTCAGCTCAGCAATAAGCAGGGGAAAGACGATTTCATGTTGCTCAGTCAATGATGCCCACACCTGTATGCATAGTGCTCAGAACACACATTTTTGTGGGACTTTGCCTGATAAATTGTTTGTGTTGAATCTCCTGATTTCAGTACTCTGGTAGAGAATAGCTCCTCTTCACCACTGAGGGACGTAACTCACACTCTGCTTTCCCCACAAACTGGTGTTCTTGGCCTGCAAGATGGTTGCCAATTTCCTTTGCATACGGAATACAGAATCACTTTTTTATGAAAATTTCATTCTAACTTACTACAAGCTGCTGACATCTGTAATTATGTTGAGTAGAAAATTCAAAATTTTGGAGAGAGCAATCCCTATGATCCATTTTCATGCCTCTGAGGTTTTTTTGTTTTTGTTTTTGCCTGACTGTGGAAGACAAACATTTCTCCCTATTTCTGTCATAAATCTGCACATGATCAGTTGTTTGACTGTTTACTTCCCATGTTTATCACATTACTCCTTCTGTTTTATGTTTCATCATTGCTTCTCTTAATGCTCTCGTTTCAGTCCAAGTTTCAGAATGGTACCAAGTGAGGGGGCAACTGTAGATTAAAAGGTGATTAAGATAACATTGGAAACAGTTTCTCCCTGCTGGGTTTCCTGCTGTTTTGTCAGAGATCGCCTTCTTACCTCCTTCCTTCCTTCCACTTCCACCTTCCTTTCTTTTTTTCCCTTGTTGCCCTGTTTCTTCTGGTGCTCTCCTTTCCATTAATCTATCCTCAACTTTCTGTCTGTCTGTCTGTCTGTCTGTCTGTGTCTCTCTCTCTCTCTCTCTCTCTCTCTCTGTCCATAAAGGGTACACTTCATGTCGTGGTAAAAGTTGACTTGCGTAGGGTTTTAAACATGGGCGGTAAGTAGTCTTATAATCTGTATGGTTGAAGCACGGCCAAGAGGCTTGCAGCTACTTGGAGCTTGCAGCTACATGGGCGGCTGTAGCTTAGTGGTAGAGTTGTCAGCCGGCAACCCAGAAATTGTGGGTTCGATTCCAGCTTCCACCTGCTACAATGCAGTCCTTGGGCAAGACACTTCACCTACCTTGCCTACTGGTGTTGGCCAGAAGGGCCGATGGCGAAATATGGCAGCCTCGCTTCTGTCAGTCTGCCCCAGGGCAGCTGTGGCTATAATCATAGCTTGCTTCCACCAGTGTGTGAATGTGAGAGTGAATGAATAATGGAGTTGTAAAGCGCTTTGAGAGTCTTGAAAAGCGCTATATAAATGCAAGCCATTATTACTTGAGAAAGGTTTAATTAAAAAAAAAGAAAACAAGGTTCGAAATTGACAAAGAAACCAGATGAACGTGGAACAGCTGTGGCAGAAAGGAAGCAGGGAAACTGAGGGAGAGAGACTGATGAACAAAAGAAAGTATACTAAGACTCAAATGATCTACAAACGAAAAGGGAAAAGGCTGGACAATAATCTAAGAGAAATGTATTTCAATCTACAAGAAACAGAACACCAGTATAAACTAAATAACTAAACACAAAGGAATAAACTAGTATGGCAACACCTTTTTAACAATAATGAGCACAGAGAAATGAACTAAGAATGGCAACACCTATCAAAACAAAACAAAAAAACAAAGTGGAAAAGATCAAAACACAAAGGAAAACAAAAAACATGTAAGGACTGTGACAGGTAGTAGTACTTTAGATAGAACAGGAAGTAGAGAAACTGCAGAATAGACCCACTCAAAGTGATGCTGGAAAGAGATTCCAAAGGGGCTGCAAAGGGGATGAAGTCTTGAGAGGGATAGAAATGTGAATGCAAACACCAAGCAACTTATCTCCTCAAGAAACAAAGATAAAGGAAGGAGGAAAGGCAGTTGGTGAGAGACAAAATCAGATAGGTGGAAAGAAAAATGTGGGACTGAATCAGGAGCTGTACAACAGTTTAAAAAGGCAGAACTATATGAAGAAATAAAGGAAGACGAGGAGAGAAGCTAATCAGTGAGGCATGTTGGTAATGTCTCCTGTGTTTAAACATTGTGTGGCTGTGTTCATATAGGAGTGTATGTGTGCCGGTGTGTCTGCATGCATGTATGCGCACGTATATTTTTAGCTCCAATGATGAAGCTTAGTGCATCTGGTACCCCTAGCCCTTGGGACACCAGAGTAGCCACACACAGACATACTCCCAGAAATTCTTACCATATTTCAAACACACATTCTCCTGTCACACTCCTACATATACATACACTGACCGATCTGTCGCCTAAAGGTAGAGCACACACTGTGATGGATACAATCACCCATGTAACACAATCACTTAGGAGCGGCATGCATGACAAAACAAGACATGTTCTAGTTTTCACATAAAGAATAGGAATACTCACAACACAGTGTCACAGCTTTGTCGTGACAAAACCCCGTAAAGGTGGAGAAACAAATTTATTGTTTTTTTTTTTCTTTTGCTCTGGTTGGTGCTGCTGTTATTTATTTCTGCCTGTCATGAATGTTGTCTCTATGTTGCTGAGAAAAGATGTAAAAGACGACACTACACCTCAAGGTCAACTTCACCATTTGAGTCATCCCTGAATCAAACACGAAGAGCAGGAAATACTTTGAAAGCATATTTGTTCTCTTGATAAAGTAGCACTTTCAAAATTCCCTAAAAATATAGTGCTTTTATTTTTAGCAATAAGGTATGCAGCTCTGCTTTTAGTATTTAGCTTTACATTAAATTATTTCAGTCACATATTTTTAATAGTAGTGTTGATTACACATGTTGTAAAAAGAAGCAATGCTTAGAGTTGATTGCAGTTCATCTCTCTAAGGAAAATTCTAGGTACTCTGCATATAGTTATTATAAAAAAGGAAACTCTTTAAGGGACTCTAAATATTTTTTTTATCTCATCTTTTGAAACAAGAAATAAAAGTGAGTGAAGATCATCTGGCCCTTTAGATGTCCCTGACAGGTCTGCAGTTTCATAGTGTGAAGCACTTTGTGTTGATCTTGCAAATTTTGCTCTGTACTTGTAGGTTAATTTGAGAAGTTTTTTGTCTTTAGTTACTGTTCCTTAGTCAAGCTTAATTCTTGTTTTTATAGTTTTTTTATTTCATTTTTCCTAGGTTGCTATACGAAAGTTGAAACACATTGGAAAAAACAACTAGCTTAAAGTATTAAACTATTAATTAAACCTTCAATCTCAAAACTTGTAAAATCTCCTTGTTTAGTTTGCTGGAAATTTGGTAACATTTGGTAAATGTAATTCTATTAAAAAGAAAATAATTGGCAACCTCCCAAACATGATCACTTCTCTCACAGTAAGTGAGGCAGTATCGGAGAGAACTGTGGAACTTCATTTGTGTTTTGACTGTTTTGATTCAGTGGAGCTTTCGGAATTATCAAAAATATTAGCCTCATCTAAACCTTCAACTTGTATGTTGGACCCAATCCCAACCAAATGATTTAAGGAAGAGTTCCCTTTGGTTACTGGCCCCATTTTAGATATGATTAATTCATCCTTAGTAAATAGATACATACCACAGGAATTTAAGGTTGCTGTAATTAACCCTCCCCTCGATCAAGATGACTTAGTTAATTACAGACCTATATCTAACCTTCCTTTCTTATCCAAAATCCTTGAAAAAAATAGTTGCTAATCAAGTATGTGAGCATCTAAACAGCAATGACCTTTTTGAAGAGTTTCAGTCAGGGTTTAGAGCTCTTCATAGCACTGAAACAGCACTGGTGAAGCACTGATTACTAATGATATTCCCATGGCCTCAGATGATAGACTTGTGACTGCTATGGTCTTTTTAGATTTCAGTGCTGCTTTTGACACAGTTGATCAAAATATTCTCTTAGAAATGCTTCAACATGTTGCAGGGATCAAAGGAACAGCACTACGCTGGTTTAAATCATATATGTCCAACAGATTCCAGTTTGTTCATGTAAATTATAAATCTTCTTCACACTTAAGGGTTACCTGTGGAGTGCCACAGGGTTCTGTGTTTGCACCAATTCTTTTTACTTACTATATATATATATATATATATATATATATATATATATATATATATATATATATATATATATATATATATATATATATATATATATATATGCTTCCAATTGGCAAAATCATTAGACAGGATGGGATAAATTTCCACAGTTATGCTGATGACTTACTTGCAAAGTGCTTTGAGAAGACATCTGTTGTGAATCGGCGCTATATAAATTCACTGAATTGAATTGAATTAAATTCCTTGCAAGCCACACTTACCCATTTACACATGGCAACACACACACATTAACACTCTAATTCTCAGACTAGTATGTGATGTGGCATTCTGTATCTTGCCCCAGAACACTTGAGCTGTGATGAAGAGTAAACCTTTAATTAAACTCAGAACTTCCCAATTTCCAGACCACCTCCCTTTCCACTGTGAACTAGCAGACTGTTGACCAAAAAACCCAGAGATTATAGGGATCCTCTGGTTTCTAGTGATATAAATCTTCTGGCAACGGGGTACAATGACACATTGCTAAAATGACCACATTTCACAACACCTGGGGAAAAAGGGAAGTTTTGCAGTTTTAATATTGAATAGAAAGCACTAACTGACAGTGATGAGGAAGAGCACTCTACTTATGGCACATTTTAGCATTTACCAGAAAAAAAGAAAAGCTAAAATGCCACCTCTGTTCCTCCTTTTTATCCAATCATCCTCAGCCTGTATGTCCCAAGCTGTCTAAACTTCATCTCAGCTTCAGAGTTTTAGCTGTTAGTGTCATCCCAAAGGGGGCACTGAGAGAGATGGAGAGTAACGTGGGGTGAGGGGTGTTAGTGTGAAAAGCTAACATTCCCCAACACACAGCCATGACTGTGTAAGTGTGCTTATTACACTTTTTTTTTCCCCAGTGTGGATCTTCTTTAAGTTTGAATGGAGTACTGATGTGACCTTCAAACCACAGCTACAGCTAGTAGCTACAGCTAGCATGGAGTAATATGTGTTTTTAATGCTAAGCAATTAGTGGGAAACAATTGGATACAGTAGACATGCTCATAAAGTATTTTCCAAAATAATTCATACTCATTGTATTTTTTTAAATTATTATTTACATTTTATCAAATTAAAACCCAAAACATTAATGTGTATTTTTTTTATTTTTTTCATAGACCAACAATAAAAAGATAATTGTGAAGTGGAAGCAAAATTATGCATGTTTTTCTATTATTTTTTTTCAAGCATGTCAAGTGTGGTGCACATTGTTATTCCCCTCCTTTTGTCTGACACTTGAAAATTCAGTGCAATCGACTGACTTCAGAATTTAGCTAATCAGTAAATCGAGTCCAACAGTGTGTAATTTATTCTCATAATAAATACAGCTGTCCTGTGAAGGTCTTAGAGCCATGGTTCTCAAACTGTGGTAGCCCAAGTATGATACTTGGACTTTTTAGGAAAGAAATTTAGGAAACAACCGGTTACAACTTCAAACCTAATTTGCTGTTAATTAGATCTAATGAGCGCAAAAAGCTAAAATGATGACCATGTATTTCACGAAAACCCAGTAGAACCTGAAGATGCCTGTAGTAAACTATCAGCAAGTACTAGTGGCCTCTTATTTACTTCTAAAACCCAAGTTAATCATTTTCTGGTTGTGAGTCAGATACAGTGGCTTGCAAAATTATTCGCCCCCCTTGAACTTTTCCACATTTTGTCACATTACAGCCACAAACATGAATCAATATTATTGGAATTCCACGTGAAAGACGAAAACAATGTGGTGTAAACGTGAGAAGTGGCACAAAAATCGTTCATGATTCCAAACATTTTTTACAAATAAATAAATGAAAAGTGGGGTGTGCGTAATTATTCAGCCCCCTGAGTCAATACTTTGTAGAACCAGCTTTTGCTGCAATTACAGCTGCCAGTCTTTTAGGGTATGTCTCCACCAGCTTTGCACATCTAGAGAGTGAAATTCTTGCCCATTCTTCTTTGCAAAACAGCTCCAGCTCAGTCAGATTAGATGGACAGCGTTTGTGAACAGCAGTTTTCAGATCTTGCTACAGATTCTCGGTTGGATTTAGATCTGGACTTTGACTGGGCCATTCTAACACATGGATATGTTTTGTTTTAAACCATTCCATTGTTGCCCTGGCTTTATGTTTAGGGTCGTTGTCCTGCTGGAAGGTGAACCTCCGCCCCAGTCTCAAGTCTTTTGCAGACTCCAAGAGGTTTTCTTCAAAGATTGCCCTGTATTTGGCTCCATCCATCTTCCCATCAACTCTGACCAGCTTCCCTGTCCCTGCTGAAGAGAAGCACCCCCAGAGCATGATGCTGCCACCACCATATTTGACAGTGGGGGTGGTGTGTTCAGAGTGATGTGCAGTGTTAGTTTTCCGCCACACATAGCGTTTTGCATTTTGGCCAAAAAGTTCCATTTTGGTCTCATCTGACCAGAGCACCTTCTTCCACATGTTTGCTGTGTCCTCCACATGACTTGTGGCAAACTGCAAACGGGACTTCTTATGGTTTTCTTTTAACAATGGCTTTCTTCTTGCCACTCTTCCATAAAGGCCAACTTTGTGCAGTGCACGACTAATAGTTGTCCTATGGACAGATTCCCCCTCCTGAGCTGTAGATCTCTGCAGCTCGTCCAGAGTCACCATGGGCCTCTTGGCTGCATTTCTGATCAGCGCTCTCCTTGTTCGGCCTGTGAGTTTAGGTGGACGGCCTTGTCTTGGTAGTTTTACAGTTGTGCCATACTCCTTCCATTTCTGAATGATCGCTTGAACAGTGCTCCGTGGGCTGTTCAAGGCTTGGGAAATCTTTTTGTAGCCTAGCCTGCTTTACATTTCTCAATAACTTTATCCCTGACCTGTCTGGTGTGTTCTTTGGACTTCATGGTGTTGTTGCTCCCAACATTCTCTTAGACAACCTCTGAGGCCGTCACAGGGCAGCTGTATTTGTACTGACATTAGATTACACACAGGTGCACTCTATTTAGTCATTAGCACTCATCAGACAATGTCTATGGGCAACTGACTGCATCCTGTAGCCTCTTTAAACTTCTCCACAACTTTCTAATAAATTGTCATTTTGTGTTTAATTGAAAGAAGCAGTTTAATTGTGCTTTAAATTTTTAATAAAAAGTTTCTTACCACTCCATCTCAAAATCCAGTGTGGCTACTTCTCGTTCAAAATGCAGTAATAGATAACACAAAATACTGCATCTTTGCACTTGTTTGTATCGCAGTTTCCTTTGCACATAAAGGTCTGTACAACATCTATTAGTGAATATGTTCCTGTACTGCCTGGATACACAAACGTAGGGTGGGGGAATCTGTCCATAGGTCAACTATTAGTCGTGCACTGCACAAAGTTGGCCTTTATGGAAGAGTGGCAAGAAGAAAGCCATTGTTAAAAGAAAACCATAAGAAGTCCCATTTGCAGTTTGCCACAAGTCATGTGGGGGACACAGCAAACATGTGGAAGAAGGTGCTCTGGTCAGATGAGACCAAAATGCAAAACGCTATGTGTGGCGGAAAACTAACACTGCACATCACTCTGAACACACCACCCCCACTGTCAAATATGGTGGTGGCAGCATCATGCTCTGGGGGTGCTTCTCTTCAGCAGGGACAGGGAAGCTGGTCAGAGTTGATGGGAAAATGGATGGAGCCAAATACAGGGCAATCTTGGAAGAAAACCTCTTGGAGTCTGCAAAAGACTTGAGACTGGGGCGGAGCTTCACCTTCCAGCAGGACAACGACCCTAAACATAAAGCCAGGGCAACAATGGAATGGTTTAAAACAAAACATATCCATGTGTTAGAATGACCCAGTCAGAGTCCAGATCTAAATCCAATCGAGAATCTGTAGCAAGATCTGAAAACTGCTGTTCACAAACGCTGTCCATCTAATCTGACTGAGCTGGAGCTGTTTTGCAAAGAAGAATGGGCAAGAATTTCACTCTCTAGATGTGCAAAGCTGGTAGAGACATACCCTAAAAGACTGGCAGCTGTAATTGCAGCAAAAGGTGGTTCTACAAAGTATTGACTCAGGGGGCTGAATAATTACGCACACCCCACTTTTGAGTTATTTATTTGTAAAAAATGTTTGGAATCATGTATGATTTTTGTGCCACTTCTCACGTGTACACCACTTTGTATTGGTCTTTCACATGGAATTCCAATAAAATTGATTCATGTTTGTGGCTGTAATGTGACAAAACGTGGAAAAGTTCAAGGGGGCCGAATACTTTTGCAAGCCACTGTATATATATGACAACAAAATGCACAGTAGTGCTTCGGAGTTATATAGTAACAGTGTTTGTTTAGAATAGTGTGAGTGTTTTATAAATCGTAACATAAAATGAAGATAACGTGTCACAAAATGTCAAGTGTTCTCTTATCAAAACGTCAAACATGTAGCTGACAAACTACAAAAAAAATGAATACATAAATAACTTAACCCATTTCGCCAATTGCCTAGACGCTGATGAAGGGCGCAGAGCCCGAAACGTTCATAGACTATTAAAAACACAATCTGAGCACTGTCCTTGACCACTTATTATACACAAGTAGCTTACTATCACCAAGTATGAAAGACACAAATACATACTACTATTTAGCAATATTTATTTGTAAAGAAATTAAATATAAATATCATACTGCAGATGTGCAAATCTGGTAGACCTGCAGCTGTACTTTTACAAAGTATTGACTTAGTGGGCTGAATCCAAAAGCGTCTAACACTTCTTACATTGTTTGTTGAAAATGTTGAACATGTATAATTTTCAAATCACAGGAATTATCATATTTGTGACAAAATGTGAAAAAATACATGCATAAAAAACCTTTTAGAAAACAACTTTTATACGGCATTTTATATGATAACTCAATCTACCGAGAGCTCAGTATGCTATTGGTGATATTGATGCAAAATCGGATAATGAAGCCAAACTCTTATTGGGGATACATCAAGTATGCCAGTGCATTTGAGATCCATACACCCACTGAGCAGTGTTGGCACATACAAACCTTCGGTCTGTAGAGCTTCAGTGATCCACTTATTATTTTTCACTGATGTACAATTTGTTTCTAAGCCAACAAACCACCTACAGACTGTGGTCTGGCAATTCTAGCTCATTAAATGCTCTCAGTTCTGTGGCACAAAATTAACTTAGCAGGGTCTCTCTGTTTCATGCAACAAACAACCAGTTCTCTTTTGGCTTATAAACTTCTAAGTAGATGCCTTATTTATTGTTGCAAGTGCTTGTTTAATAGCTTTGCCATTTCTTAGTGTTTAAAATGTTTGCACACATTCTGGTGTGATAGCTTGTGTTACAGAGGGCAATTTGACTGTACATTTTAAACAGTCATAGGATATGAAAAAAATATTCTTTCATATTTTCACATGGTGTTAATAAACTTGCTTGGAGTGGATATGAGTTGTAATTAAAGTATGATTCACATACACTGTAATTTTGACAATACATAAATAATGTTTCCAAGTGCATTTATTTTGCGTTCGTCTTGGAGTGTTTACTCAGTGATCTAGTTTTTCTGTGCGTATTCCTCCATGTCTCTGTGTGTTTAGGGTTGTCAGTCTGCCTGTTTGGATGGATGTCTCAGCTGGTGAAGCAGAGCAACATCACACATAACTCAGACAGGGCTCTGCTCATTTTGACAGAAGAGGGAAGAGGCGGGATAGGGGGAGAGGGAAAAACTCAAACATTGAATTATTTTGTTAGTTTTTGTTTTTAAGAAGACAATAATAAATTCTGATATGTAAACTTTACTAAATGTATGCCCCTAAATTATACAAGCATGTGTCAACTACAGAAACAAACACTATTTGGATTTTTGTTTTATTTCTATCTCATACTTGTAAATCGTAGTTTTTTCCCCCTGCATGCCTACACAACTCTTGCTCCACTTTGGTTTGAGCTATCAGAGATTGTACTCAAAAAAGTAATTTTGCTTCCTCTAAGTTGTCAGAAGTCATGCGAAATATTCAGAAACATGTTCCCTGAAATATGCAAGGATTTCTTTGTAAAATGTAAAAACAGTCTTCTTTGCGCTAAATAGGTATGCATGGATAATAGATGCAGGGGACCACTGCTGTAACTACAACATAGAAGCAAAAATGTTAATCTCAAAGATTAAATGATGATACATTTTTCAAAAATATCAAAAATAAATGTAATTTTGTGTAATCTATTAGGTAATTTATATGCAATCAAAACTGGCAAAAAGGAAGTAAATAGGTATTCAGAGCTTGTAAATAAAAAAGATGCTTGAGAATAAAAAGCAAAAGAGCTTTATCCTGTTCAGTGAGGAGTCTGGGGAATCCATTCTCAAAAGCTTGCACACACACTTAGCATGCACACACATTTGCTGAGCTTGACTTTCGCCATTTCAAATGCAATTTCCACTTTCTGTGCCCTACCTCCTTCATCCCAATGTACCTTCTTCCTAACCATGCATTACATCAGCTCTGGGAGGAGTGCCTTGGCCTCATACGGTGTGTGTGCATGAAAGTAGAAGGAAGTAGGAGGAAGAACTGGGAGGCTGAGAGCCAGTTTTGGCTGCAGCAAAGATGGTCTTTTCAAAAAGATGTTCTCAGTGGAAGACTTGCCCCTTTTCAAAAGAACAAAACCCCAGACAAATACGGATACTACCATGGATAAACCAGCTCAGTTAACTCACAGGAGCAGATGCTGAGTTCATTGTGCAACTGCTGTTTGAAATCATAGTGGATTATTATGTATTTTCATAAAACATCTCGTGAGCCTCAATTCAGCAATACACTTTAAAAGCTAATGTTTCCACAGGGGGGGTCTTTTGAAGTTCAGATGGGGTAAATATGTCTCAATGAGTCATGGAGTAGATGGCAGAGCCCAGACTTATTTAAAAAAATGGACTACCAGGGGAACACACCATGCAGGGTTCTTTGTAAAAAATTTAAAAACACAGTTCTTCCGACTGTTTTAATATGTCACGGTTACTTCTTGTCAAACAAAATCATTTGTGTATTAGCATTTGTTACCAGTGAAGTGGTGGAGCTATATGTCCACTCCTGTGATCTGATTTAATTATTGGTTCTTAATTAGTAGCAAAACGGCTTGTCACCTCGGTACAGGGATTTGTTTGGATGTTAAACATTGCAATGCATGTTTGGGCTGTACTGAAAAAAAGATCAGGCATGCATAGTTTAGTTGCAATGCTGAGAGAGATTAGCATCATTACATTTATTTTTTCTTGTTCTTTCATTGTGGGACTCTAAGTGCTCATAACATGCTGCCATTCTTCTGATCATAATTGTTGTAACTATTAATAATAAGAAGTTGTTCTCTGGTTTTCTGAGCATCAATAATTATAATCAATAATTTAATATTAATATAATTATTGATGACGTTCGAGTTTAACATGTTTATTAAAGATATAGGGGCACCAATCTCATAAATGAGATAATTTTAATTAAACCAGACTGTCAGTCTCTCTGAAAAGGCGTAGAGTTCGTCCTCGGGGTTAAAACAAACTTCACAGCACACACTGAAATAGCACAGGAAACTTCTCGTTACTTAAGGGAATTTATTAATGAAATAGGTCAACCTTACAGATTACATTTCATTCATAATTTCCATCTATTCTAACGCATGCAAAAATATAGAACAAAGTTAACGTCGAGGGAAGGGGGCGTGTGTGTGCGACTGTGTGTGGGTGTGTGTGTGTGTGGGGGGGGAGACAGCGAGCGAATGAGGGGGGGGTTCAGCTCACCCCCTCAATGCGATAAATAACTCAAACCTTATCAATTGGCGCGATCAGTTCACAAAGGAAGACAAAGGAAGACCGCGTGGCGACTCAACAAAGACTAGTTTCATTAGCAATGGTGGCTTGGACAAAGGAAACGGGGGCGACGGAGAAAGGGGATCTACTGAGTCCACGCGACCTGTCTACACAGACACGCGCCGACCGCTGTGGACAATAAACAAACAAGGAAATAATACAATATAATATACTGCCTCTGGTTGCAACCAAAGTCAAATAATAAAACACAAAAAGCATGCACATTCAGGGTCGGTGTACAGCGACAGACGACCAAGAATAACAGTGGTTAACAAGTTGACAGACTTATTTTAACCAACAGAAAACCGATATTAACCGTCAAGACCTCCTTCTCCTCTACACAGACAGAGAGAAATAAATCAGTTTAATCCTACTTGGTGGGGGCAGCTCTCCACAGTCTACGACGAAGAACGTAGAAAGTGTCCAGTTTAAAGGAGCAGTTTGCGCAAAACCAAGGTCAGAAAAAGCGGACGTCCAACTTTAGGCGCTGAGGGACTCAGGCCTGTTTTCAATAGAGCTCAGATGGCCAGCTGACTCCTTGGTTACCCGTACAAGAAAGTCTGTTTGCTTGGCCGATTCACTTCGAAGTTTAAAAGGGAAGTTCTTCCTGGTCCAGCAGGTTCGAACGGAATAATGGAAAATGCTAGCAGTGGATTAAAGCGTCTCCTAATGGCACAGCTTTGGGATCAAAAGACGAAGATTTCAATATTCGCGCTGCTTTTATCAACTTTGTGATGTCATCACTGGCCACAGACCAATGAGAATGGGTCGAGGGCAACGCAATGGGTGCTGGGAGATGCAGTTCGTTCAGTGGAAGGATGCTGGGAGATGCAGTTCGTTCAGTGAAAGGATGCTGGGAGATCCAGTTCGTTCAGTAAAGGCCATAGCCTCAACATAATCTTCACTATTTATAGAGAAAAGTGGGAGACAGACTTAAACTGTTCATTGGCTCAAATTAGTCTGTGGACACCATGAACGTTATTTACATATTTATGTGTCATAAAATAGAAGTTGTGCATTGTCGCTTATGCATTGACAGTCTTGTACGTAGACAGACAGTTAAAGTTTAAATAACGAGCAGGAACACTAGCAATTTCTGTTTTTATTTCTGTTCTGAATTGATGGTATGTTTGATTTGTTGAGGAAGTGCTATAATTGGACAGAGTGTTTGACTCATGGTTGCTGCATGTTTCAGAGGAAATCCCTTTCATCATTTCATCGCTCATCTAACACATCCCAACTCTTTTGTTGTCTTAGTCTCTTGTTTTTTCTTTTATATCCTCCCTGTCATTGCCCCTTCATTTTCACCCATCTGCTTTGTCTTTCTACCATTTTTATGTTTGTCTTCTCTTCTCCTTTTCTCGTTCCACCACCTCCGTCTCTTTCTTTGCAGCTTGCCTATCTGCATGTCTGTGTTTTGGCTGTGTGGGCGCCATCCTGTCAAAACCTGCTGTGTATATACGGATGTGTGTATCGTTGTTCCTTTGCTTTCTGTGGTTGTGTTTTTTTTCTTGCTTTGTTGTGTGTGTCTAAATTACCTTGATTTGTGGGTTGTGTGTAGTTCAGCTTTGGTGATCATTCTGAGTGCATTGGTTTTCAAGTGATATGTTAAAACTGTTTGTGTTCACATTCCAGTGCATGTCTTTGTGTTTTGTCAGTGTGTCTGTTTTGCCAGTATGTCTTTGCATCATTGTGTCATAGTAATATATTTGCATGCTAGCAAAATTTTATGGCAATCTCGGATCCCACTGGCTGAAACAAATCATATTTTTTCTTTTTTAGAAAAAAGGAGAACACTATCAGCAGCTGCGATCGACAGCTATCCAGAAACGTACTTTTATTTTACCACGTCTAATCAATGCATTCTTTAACATGAGGGCTGAGTTACCTGTACACAAACAGATGCACACAGGCGTGGGAAATTGCTTTGAGATTTTCTTAGCTGCAGGTTTAGCTAACAGGGTCAAGTTAGGATTTTCCATCAAGTGTCTCTCATCTTGCTTCCCACAGTTTCCTCCTCCTCCTACCATGTTGGAAAACTTTCTAAGAAACACTTTTCACTTGACACAAGGGCTTTGCCCTTGTGGAAAGTAATTTTATCTGTATTTATGCATGGCTTTATGGCAGCGTAGCTGTTGTATTTTAAATCACACACATTTATATTTAAGGCTCACAACCCTGTGACCCAGAATCTAGGACCTTCCTGATGCAAGGCAGCCCTGTGTTTGTTTGATGTTTTCAGTTGTAGCCACACTTTAATAATTTCATTCCTCATAATTTCCACTCTAAACAAATTATTCATTTCTTCATTTCTTCAACCAATTTGTGTTTTTTGTTAAACCCCTGAACTACCAAACAATTGCTAACCCACAACTTACAACAACTAAGAGATTTTTTTAGGATGGGCATATTTGACAATAATCTGAATGAGTGACTGCCATCTTTGTCCTGCTACATGGGTATATTGAATGTTACACAGTTTGTGTGCTACCTTGTTATTTTATATATAAAAGTTGATTTCTGCAGTGAGTGAGGTAAAAAAAAAAAGCATAAATATAATCTAGGAATCCTTTTTTTCTTAATTCTTTCTCATTACAAAAACCAATAACCTACATTTGTCTACCTCATCTAAGTTTTAAATGTACTACTCGTCAAAACTTCGGACAAACTTACTAAGTCATTATTGTTCTTTTTGGCTAAAATACTAACAGCGAAAGTCACTGTTTTAGATCAGTGTTTGCCAACCCTGGTATTCGAGGTACAGTGCCCTGCATGGTTTTGATGCTCCTCTGCTTTGACACACCTGATTCAGATGATTGCAGTTTGGCAAAAGCCTGTTAATCAACCATCTCTTTAAATCAGGTGTAGTAAAGCAGGGAAACACCTAAATCATGCTGGGCACTGTGCCTCGAAGACCAGGGTTGGGAAACACTGCTTAAGACCATCTAGCACAAAAGTACTCAAATACAAATCTTAAAGGCCACAACAATTTTAATGTGTCAGAGGTAAGTCTATTATCTTTTGTCAATCAACATGCCTTAATAAAATGTGCTGTTTCAATCAGCAACAAGAATACAATGTAATTTAGATGTAGTAATACATTCAAACGAATACTCAAATATAACTAAAGACAACACCCCTCTAATTTCAGATCAAGAAAATATGTGCAAAAATAAAATGTGCCTTTTACTTTAACAAAATCAAAACAACCCATTCACAGAGCTTTTTGGTAGCAAGGAAATCAAGATCTCAGGAATAAAAGTGCAAGGAAAACTGTTTTAAAGTCTGTCAAACACTGCTTAATGAGAAAAATTGCATCTTTTATCTGTTATCAAGGCCTTGAAATTCAGCACAAATGGTGTGATGGCCAGGCGAAGACACTGGTGCATTCTGTTGCTTGTTTTGGTTGAGTAATAGAAGTAACTAAAATCCTGTTGGCAGCTTCAAATGATGACTTAATTGCATTCATTTTTGTTGTTCTTACTGTAGATTTTGGAGGAAATGTATCTTCATAATTCTTGTGCTTGGTCTCAGTGGCACAGTTGGTAGCACTGTTACTTTGCAGCAAGAAGGTCCTGGGTTCGAAGGTCGGGGTCTTTCTGCATGAAGTTTGCATGTTCTCCCTGTGCATGCGTGGGTTCCCTCCAGGTACTCCAGCTTCCTCCTACAGTCCAAAAATCCTGTTGGTATTTGTGCATGGTTGTTTGTTCTGTGTGTCTCTGCGATGGACTGGCGACCTGTCCAGGATGTACCCCTCGCCCGATGAACGTAGAGATAGGCCCCCCGCGATGCTGCAGAGGATGGATTGGTATAGGAAATGGATGGTCTCATAGCAATGGTCTCTTGGCAAAATAAGCACGTTATTCTGGTGCTGGATGCAGAGAGGAAAAATGCTAATTATTCTGTCTATTTGTCTTTAAACTGTCTATTTTCATTGCCAACTTTTCTTTTAGCAGGAACTTTAGAACTCACCATTTTTCCATATCCGAACAAATGCCAAGAAAGAATCAATTTATGAGCAGCTCCGAAAGTCAAGGTAAAACGTATCGCTAACGCAGCTATAAAGCGGTAATGTGCGAGTGATGGACAGTCATCGTGTCGAGAGCATGGAGAAGACTGCAGCATTGCTTTGTTATGGAGCTGACATGCGGGCATCGTGTGGTCTTCCTGTTATTATTTAAATAGACAATACAATACCGCGCTGCCTCAGTATGAAAACGTGACTATGGTGAAAGAATCGCAGCTTCATCGGACAGAAATAGGTGGTTCCGGGCCCCTTATTGAGGGACACTGATCTAGCATATGAAAGATATTTTATGCATTTAATATGTCTGATTTTCCAAATGTCTCTGTTTCATTTCGTTCTGTTTCGTTCGTCCTTGATGGCGTTCTGAAATATAATCACAGTAACGAAACATATTCATGGGTTTTCAGGTCACAACTTTTGCTTGCTACTGTAGGGCACATGTGCAGTCATCCTTTGTTGTGTACAACTCATACTTCAGCAGTGTGTTTATGCTAGCAGACGCTCCCCTTGGTGTCTTCGTATGTCAGCATAATGAAAGTTTTTTTGTCAGTATTGCCATAGCAACTTGAGCTCATGCAGAGGGTGTCACTGTCGCAGAAGGAGAAAAAAAAACTTACTCGGTACTCAGTTTTTTTGTTGGGAGGGAATGCACTGTTTCAGGAATCAAACTTAAATGCTTTTTTCGCTCTACCTGTGAACCTATTTCACTGTACCTTTATTCACTATAACCTCACCCCAAAGAGCTGTTGGAGGTGGAGAAAACACCTGCATCAATCCTTGTCTAGAGAAAGATTATGCGAAAACATATTCATCCATCCATTTGTTCATTGAAGTGTTCACTTCTCTTTTGCTGCTGTGCTCACTTGCATGCTTACTTGTGGTTTGGAAAATGTGATCAATGTGATGATTCTCTTCCTAAAATTGGTGATAGGTAATGTGATAAACTAAACTAAATCTTGGTCAACATGCCTCTTCAATGTGACATGGAGGACTAGGACAAAACCTGTGGAGTGACAGACAGGAGTGGTGGTCCCAATTTTCAGAAAAAGGGGAGTAAGAGGTGTATTTCAACTATTAAGGGTCACACTTCTCAGCCTCCCTGGAAAAGCATACTCTCGGGAGTTTGAAAAGAGGCTTTAGCCGATTGTTGAAATTTAAATTATGGGAGTGTGGTTGTCTGATGAAATATAGTTTTGTGCATCTGGAAAAAAGCTTGCATATCTGTCAAGGTTTTATATGGGGTGTGCTGTTGGAATGTTTGATACCTGGGAAGCTTTTAAGGGCCATTCAGTGCTTGTAAGTCCAAGGTAAGAACTGTACTCACATTTTCAGTTCAAAGTCAAGGGCTTTCTCAGTGCAGTGTTTGTGCCGCTCATGGACAGAATCTCATGGGCTAACGATGGAAAGAAAGGTCTCAGGTTTGGAGGAAGGGTCTCATTTTTGATTTGATTATAGGGTTATTTTGGAATTTTGAAGGCAAGGGATACGAGTGTAAAGCAGACCTGATGAGAGTCAACTCTCCTGTCTGAAACCATGCTTTGCAAAAAGTGGATTGCTCCCCCCCGGTCAGAGGTCAGCCTTCATTTCGAGCAATGAAGGTAATTTATCTTGCAATGTTGTTCTATGGTTATAGGATGGCCTGGAAACTGGATTGATGCTGATCTGTTGTGAAGAAAGAGCTGAGCAGGTCTCATAAATCAATGATCAAATCCATTTTGGTGTGGAAAGACCTGGGATCCACAAAAATGTGCTGGACAGTGTTGCAGGAGAGAGGGACGTCTGGTTTCCCTCATGGACCTGTCACCAGCACCCTAGATGGATGGATGGATATTCAAGATATAAACAACTTTAGGACATATTAAACTATAATATCAGACACAAACACACTACTTTGAATAACACTCATAATGTAGAATATACATGCAAGTGGCAACTGTTGCTGTAATAAACCTGAAAATTGAAGTGTTAAACTTTGCTTTATTTTTTTGACATGCTTAACCAAACATTTAGATCATATGCATTCATACAGAACCAAAGCTTTCAAGTTAAACGTTGAACAGAAAGGGCACAACCTTCCTAGTTTGTTAGTGGTAGTGTCATGATTTAAAGTTACAGTTTAACACATAGTAATATTTTTACGTAACTGTCAGGAGAAGCAGAAAAGCAGAACAAGGTTTTCTACAAGAAAGAAGCTCTAGGGATGGATGTCATTCTATGGAATACCAATGCATGGGCATCAGCTTCTATTTTAGGCACAGTAGCCCCATTTTTTTTAACACAATGAACAGCTGCTGGTCACATCCTGAGGAAATGTTTGGAAAACATGGATTGTGCTAGTTTCAGCAAATTAATAAATATATAGTGTGATAAGTATGAGTTGTGCTGCTCTGTAAAGCCCAATTGTCCACCATATATTTTAATAACGTTGAAACGATTTCTTAAGCTCCATGGTTGCATCCCTGCTGTATGTGCTAAAATCATAATTTTCATCACTCTGTCCTGGTCATCTCTTCTCCTGGAACACTAAGTGGCTGAACTCTTGCATTAAAGCAGGCGATGATAGGGTGCATTCGGCAACCACAAACCTCGTGACCTTCTCTCCCCCTCTCACCAGGCCTTACTCTGTCACTGCACCACTCAGACTCTCATCCCTCTTTTGCCTCTTCCGCTCTCATCCAGCTCTCATGCTTCTGTTCATCTTGTTCTCCTCCACTTTATACAGCTATGATAATGTCGCTTAACCTCTCATACGCTGCTCTTCCTCACTGTCCTTGTCTGAGGCTGTCATCTCTTTTATACTCCTCTCACAGTTAGCACTCATCAAGTCTTTTATTGACTTTGTCTGTTGGATGCTGAATGAACTTCTGAAAATAAATTGTATGTTAAGTTTAGTCATTTTTCTCATGATTTCTCTTACACCTGCACACACACACACACTTTTTTACGTAGTTTTCCATCACATTAACATTGATAGAATTCCTTGTTTTATACATTGACCTCTGAATGCTACTACTTACTAGTAATGCAAGTGACTTTTAACTGTTACAACAGATCTTTCTCACTTGTTTACTATATAAATCTCCTCTGCAGATGTCCCCAAAATACAAATATCTTCTTTTATTTTCAGCGTCACTTAAAGTGGACATATCATGCTTTTAAATTCTTCCTTTTTACATCTAAATCGTTTAGTTGTGGTCTATATATAGTGTAACTGCAGTTATTAGGTCGGCATTTCTTATTATAGTAGTTCTATAGGCTCCTCTTCTACCCCTGTTCAGGATTTGCAGAATGACTCGTTTTGGTGCGTTCCCTTTAAATGTGTAGGACGTGCTGCATACCATCCCCCCTCCAGGTTGCCGAACCTTCCACTCCAGCCCATTCAGCCATTTTTGTAGTTTGATAAAGAACCGGCAACCTAGTACTGCAGAAACTTTTTGTTTGTCAATTTTTTATTACTTTTTTTGTCGGAAGAGTTGTCCATCCAGCCATACATGTTCGAGCCTGAGTCTGGTACCTGGGCGAGAGGAAAATTAAGGGATTGAGCCCTCGATAAGACAAAATCTATCAGAAAACCGTTGTTGATACTGGCAAAGGTTACTGAAGCACTCGTCTTTGAAGTGTTTGGCGCAAACAAAAACCACTTTAGCCACAGATTCGGGCACATTACCATTAAAAATAAAACTTAACTACACACTTCAAAGCGGTTCTGATGCTGGGAGACAGTGTAAAGAGTTGTGTGGGTTACAACAGAACATTTTGACACTTTTTCTTTCGGCATACCTAAATTTGGACTACAAACTCACAGCGAGAAATAAAGGTGGCGGATTCGCTCAGTGTTTAGGCAGAAATCGATGACCAAGTTTGGCAGTTCCAGTGCAAGTACTGTGATGTAATAGTAAAAAAAAACGTAATAGATAATATAGAAAACTGAACAGCTTAAAAAATATGACCCAAAACATTTTACAAAAATATCTCCACAACATAAGGAGTGACAAATCTATGATTTTTGAACTCCTAAACACTCTAAATTCACTTCACAACGCATTTAAAGGAGCAGGGGGCAAAATGAAGAAACTAAACTCACGAGCGGCGTGGCCGGCAATTAACGTCACACCCGTCACACCCGTCACACCAGTAGGACAGCGCGGGAAATTCGGGCCCCGAATTGCAGCACACAGCCAGTTTAAGAAAATGGAATGATACGTGGGTGGGCTCATTCTTTTTGGTTTATAACGCTTCATCACCCGACAGCACTGAGCATTGGTTTTCCCACTTGAAAAACATACAAGCTTGTAATTCCCAGATTCAAATCCTGTCTTCAAGGAGAAATTAAACGCTACATAAAACTGGACTTTATTGCTGTATTTTCTAGTTGTTTCATTTGAAATCTGGAAAGGTTTACAATTTAGGACTCTTTTTCAAGAATAGTAAATGTCTTTATTAGTACAAAAGGTAATTTGGTGTGGTTTAGTTTAATCACAGCTTGTCCTTTCAGATGTAACATTGATGCAACATAACAGAAGTATGTAGCATAGTACAAGATTGTGTTTGTTGTACATATTCTGAGCTTGCGTAACACTTGGTAAGCAGGAGTAAAGTACAGTTCATTCAAAGCTTAAACCTTTTTTGGGATTGAATTGATTAAATAATCTTGTTACAAACCGCACACATTTGCCTAAAATTACTCCATGGAAACGCATTACTCTTTCAGTTGCCACCTGTCTGAAATGCTGCTTGAATTTTTTCACACTATTTGAAGCCACCGTGACAAAAACTCAGTAAGGTGATGTGAGAGAGTGACGGAAAATGGGAGGCAGCAACAGTGAACTGAAGTGGGAGGTAATTCTAAGCAAATCTACTCTTCAGGAAAAGAAGCTTAATTTCAGAGAAAGCAAAAAGGATAAAGATTAAACCCATTAGAAGCTGAAAGCCAGAGTAACACAAAATGTCTGCGAGATGCAAGAATCACAATTAAATTATTATGGAGAAGGCCCACCGACAGTCCTTTGTGATAAGAAAACAAAATGAATGATCAAAGTAGAAACAATTGGATCACTTGCGTAAAACCCCAGACATTACTTTATATTTGATTTTTTTCAATAAGTAATAACTGAGTGGAACATACCAAAAATAAAGCAGAAATGGCCAACGGAGAGTCTTTAATACTTGGCTGGAGGCAGGCCATTAAGGAAAAACTTGGAAGGCGAGGGATGTAAGTATTCTCTTAAGTGTTAGGAAAAATAACTGCAGTAGGCAAGAGAATATCCTTTAAGTATGATGTTATAAAAAAAAATCATCATCATGGGTGGGAATTTCTCTTCCCTCAAGTAAAATGTGGCTTAAGGCTTGAAGTGTCAAATGGATCATTTCAATATCTTGCAAACAGGGACAACTTCTTGTCAGATTATAACACTCTCCAATAGATGGATGATATCTGTGGGAACAATATTTTATCACTGAGGTTGCCCAAAGTCAAGATTTGTGGGACACCCTGTGTCTATACTTCTCTAAGCTAATTTTACACATTCCCAATAACATGTATTCCATGAAGTGAAAGTGTACTATGTGTCAGTTCAGGTTTTGTTTTAACACAAAAATGCATTTTATTAAAGATGAAACCTTTATTTGAGCTTGTGAATGAAAAAAATCAGCTGAAAGAATCTTACTCTTACATGCAGAGCATCAACATGTAACATTAGATAAAGTAAAGATGCCATCGGGTCATTGTTACAACATTTGTTTAAGATTTACAAACATTTTAAAAGCTGTGATTGTGTGGGATATATGACATCTTCATGTCACAATATTTATGCCACAGAAATCAGACAGAGCTGAATTGGTTGAAACAGTCATTACAATTTTTTTTGTTACAATGTTTTTCCAAAGTAAATAATTTCACAACAGCTTCCATAGTTAGTATTGTAGCTCTCTTTCCAAATTAAGATTTACAGACCCGACTGGATTTTTGGGGGGCTTTTTTAGGTGTTTGTCATTATACATACAAACCTTATGGAAACTTTGGAGGCTTAAGTATACACTATTTCTATCTGTTGGGGCTTTCAGTGGGAAGATGCGGTCCTAGCTGTGACTGACATGGCTGGCAATAAGCTAGAGGGAGGTCTTACATCTAATCATCGTAGTTGACTACAGGCTCTTGATTCACTTCACTTCCAATTATTCGATAATGCAGAGGGGGTAAGATACAGCAGAATAGCAGCTTAGTGCAAACAGGAATAAATGATGTCTTAAGGCTATGTGCTTCAGGAACAAACATCAGAGCGTGTGTATATCTGTTAAGATTAATGGCAAAGACCAAAAAATGATTTACCTGAATCTGTTAATGAATTACTTGCCTCTTTTCAAAGGTTTCAAACAGCTCTTACCTCTTCTTAAAATGTAATAGTGGTTATTCCTTCAGAAAATGGGCCACTGTCCATTGTGCCCCTGGTTGCTGTGTGTTAATCAGCTTATTTTTTGCTCTCTAAAAGGGAGACAGCAAGCCTTCTGTCCAATAACAGAGTGCTGGGAAATCACAACCGTAACACTTTTTTTCCCCTTTTCTTTCATTCCTTCTCTCACATTTTGCTTTCTGCCTCAAGATCAAGTTCTCATAACTCCTGCTATTTTTTGGCTTTGCATCATTCTCTCGTTTTATGTTTTCACCCATCTATCCCTAAAAAAAGAAAAAGCAGTGGGAAAAAACATTCAAGTTCACTTTTAGAAGTTCTGTGAACCTGGGGTTAATGGGCTATAGTGGGTGGAAGGATTAATGGAAATATAAAGAAAAATGGAGAGGTTTAGAGTTAAAAAAAATGGAAAATGAAGCAAGACCCTGTAAAGAAGGGTTACAGAGAGGGTAAGCCTTCACTGTGTATATGCTGTGTGATTTTTGGAAGTTCGAACAGTTATAAATAGATGTAGCTGAGCTTTGGTATAAGTAAACATACGCCCCTTTCATACAGCCTGTCCAATGCCGGACTGTTTCTTTATCATGCTTCACTTTTCCTTTTTTATGTAGCTGTGGAGATCATCATAGCTGTAACTTAACTGTCTTCTGTATGAATGAAAAATACGGCATAGCAAGGCACTTCAGTTGTACTCAAGATTCTAACTTTGGAATGCTGGCACTATTTCTGAGAGCTCAAATTCCAATAGTATAACACCTGGTCACCAGCACTATTTGGCTATAAAGGTAGGGCTAATTTAAAAACCGTTATAGGATGATATCTATGTTTATATAGACTAGTATATAGACTGCTTGGCACACAAACGTGTTGGGGAATGTGTGAATATGGTGATAAGTGTTTGCACTGGGCACGTTGAAATGAAAAGGTGCGAGTCAAGTGTGTGCGCAGAGATGAGAAACCTTCAAAGGCCACATTAGCAAATGCCTTAAAAGCCAAGTGTCAGCTTTTCATATTCTGTTAGTCACACCACACACACATATTCAAGATAAACCCAAGCACATAAAGGATGTTACTCAACTTTAATCACACAGTTTGATAGCGTGTGTTTGCGTGTGTGCGTGCATGTGTGCATGTGTGTGTGTGCTTCTGCAAGGCCTCTAATATCGTACTCCTCCACGGTAATAGATCTGTCATTCAGCACAAAAATAATGGGCCGCACACACATTTGTGCACATTTCCAAGAATGTTACTTTATCCCTGACTTGCAAATAAACACACACAAATTCACATACACACTAGAAAGCCCCTTTGTAACATTATCAAGTCGTCACACTTCCAAATTGAAGCATGTGTTTGCATCACTGTCGCGTTTCTTTCAATTGGCATGTTACAATTGCACACCCTGCTGCATGCATGCGCACACACACTCACAATCGCACATGAATTGTATAAATGTAATTCATGTATTAAGGATTAGGTCACAAGCTGTCACATTTCCTCTCCAGTTATAATTAAGGGTTATGTAACAATGCTGCCAAGCACACTTTTGGGACTCATGCACATCTCATTTTGAGCTGTACACACACTTGTGCACATTTTTATGGACGACACAACATGTATATCTGAAGCTCCACATGCTTCCAAAGGCAAACAAATGCAGAAACTGTTGAATAAAAGTTTTCTGCCTTTTGGGTTCAAAAAGTCAAAAAGCATGTGAATTATTTAAATCATGCCTCGGAAGAAAAGATTACACACAGTCGTGTGTTAACATTTAAAAAGAAAAGGCATTAGAATACTATTGTGACCTTTTAACTCTGTAAACAAGTCTTTAGGTATGGGGTAAAACAAAGTGCATGATCATCATGATTTTATTTAATACAGGAACAACATCTAATTTCCTCTTCTCACAAAGTTGTGAGACATAAACTAGAAGGCTTTTCTTCATAAATCATCATAACATAAGTCAAATTTGAATGTAGGTTTACATGTTAGGTGCCAATATCAACTCTGGAGCATTGTTTTATTTCATCAGCCAAACAACTAGCTGTTGGCAAATTGGTGTAATTTCTGGCTTAAGACAAGAAATGTTTGCTTGGGAAAAACACTGAACTCACTCATCTAAAATACATTTTTTTAAAGTCACAGAAAGGAAGATAACTAATAATAGGCAAGGTTCCACAGAGACATGGAGTTGAAGAAACTGTAAAAGACCATGCTGGTATTATGTGTTATAATGTCACCAGCTGGCATTTTGAAACACACTTTGCAAATAGTAGTCAGTATTTATGAAGGATGCTACAGTATATGTGACAAACTCTTACTGACTGCAGCATATGTTATATCTTCGCGCCTTTTGTTTGATTTTTAAAATTAGTAAACTTGTGTTTTGTCGATGTGATCTACTGATGTTCTAGATTCATGTAAATCAAGTTGCTTTGAACAAACAAAGTAAAAACCAACTTTTCCCTGTAAAACTTTTATTTGTAACTCTACCTAAGTTACCACCATACTACAGTACTACTTTGCATCTGTAGGAATAAAGTTAGTTAATTGAAGATGACAGAGCTGAGGCCTAACCCTATCTCTGTGTCTGTGGATGCAAGCTGCACAGTCTGCAACTGTATTTACAAAATGTTTTGGAGTCATTCTACTTGGGGAAATAGAATTTCGACAAAATCCTCAGAGGAGGTGATAATCCGTCAGCTTGTACACATATCCTCAAAGGAAAAGAAGAAGAAATAAACTTCAAAGAAAGAATAAAGTGGTTTCCCACCTGTATGTCAATGCAGTGTTGGTCTCCTTGTTGTTTTTAAGTTAAATGATCAAAATGGGGAAAACAACAAATCTCCTGATCAGATGTTTTGCTTTGTATTTGATGCCATCCTTTGAATTGGAGTATTATGGTCATTGTTGCTCTTTACAGTCAGCTCAGTCACAAAAATCAACGCTGCACACAGACGTCTGCCAGTATCCTGCCAGACTAGGGTCTGGTAGTGGTGACAAAATCTAACACATGCTTCAAATTCGAACAAATAATATGAATTGGGTCTGTGAGCGCTCTCTGCACCTAACATTAGCAAAAAGCTTCAAAATTATTTCTGCTTTTATTGTAGTAGCATCACACATAAGGTTAAAAAAAATCCAAACCTTAACTTGAATCCATTACATTTTTTCTAAGATAAAAATGACTAAGTCCTTTTTTTAAAAGTTAATCTTGTAACTTTTATTAACCCATGACTTTTTGTTTCACTGGGGATGCATTTGATTCACATTGGTCCATTTCTGTTACCCACTGTTAATGGCCTCTAAACTGCATAACAATCCACATTTATCTTGCAACCACACAGTAAGCAGGATGGTAAAGGAGTCAGGGAAAAATGATCTCCAAAGGCCACAGTCAAAGAACTGCAGCCAAGATGGCATCTTGTGCTTGCAAAATAGTTGTTTAGAAGGAATGCATTTTCTGTCCTACCATTGTAAATGTAAACATGGGGAGTTTGCTAAAGTCTACAGAGACTTTAACTGGAACCATGTGCTCTGGTCAGATTAAAGAGACAGACAGACCCTCCCTCCCTCCCTCCACAATCATTTCAGTCACACGGGAGAGTAATCTGGGTGATCTGGATATTTGTGCCACTAAGAGTGACATTCTTAACTTTCCCTCACTTTTCTTAAATTTTCAGTGTGAGAATATTCTACAGCAATAAAAAAGGTTATTTTGTTTTACAGCTTTTTGCTGATCTTTACCAAAGAGTGCTAAAAATGTGGAGGATGCTGTAGATGACCATTCACTCTCCTTAACATAGAGGTAGCACATTAGTTTTTGTTTTGATGGTTGTTTTTTTTACATGTTCCCTTTTTATAATATTTTGCAGTGAAAAATACAACACCTAATAGTTGAACTGCAGATAGATACGAAGAAAAGAACATTATATAAATTCAGCTGGGGAAATAACAGTTTGGGGAACAGCAAGTTCTGTCTCAGCTGAAGATAACATTATTCAGTAAAATGGTCGCACATTTGATTTTCATTGAAACATTGAGATACTTATTTCTGTTTAAAAGATATCAATAATTGCTTTTAATTGATAATTAGTAGGGCTTAAGCAAACCATCGCTTTGCCCCCAACAACATACATTTTTTGTCAATGTACTATTTCTTGTGATTAGCAGCACTGCGATTAATTGGAAATCAGTTCAAGCTGTTCAATGCACATTATAACAACACACATTAACAGCATACTTGAGTGGTAGGAGGGAGGCTAGAGTTCTTTCCACACCCCTGTTCACTATTGGCTATCAGGGGTTGGGATCTGGGAGGAAGAACAGGCGGTATGATCGGGGCCTGGGCTGGTGGGCTGCTTCTCAACTGTGTGGGCTTTGGCAGTCTGCTTGTCTCCATCCTAGAGGGTATGGGGGACCACCTCCTGGGACCAGAGGCTGGTTGCTCTGCTGGGGTATCAGTACCTGGACCTGGGAGTATAATGTGTATGGGGAGTATTAGGGGTGTACAGCATCCTTTCTTGTGTGTCTTGGTGTGCAGGTGAGAGTGTATGTGTGTAACAGGAAGGGAACATATGACTGTCTGTGTGTTCCTGTGTATCCGTCAGGTTGAATCTTGAAATGCATTCTAGCATGGCGCATCTCAGGCCCCCCACCAAAGGAGGGGCCTATTTCCCCTCCGTCACTCTGTGCTGGTGACTGATGCCTCTGCCCACCGGTGCGTTGGTGGCTTTTGGTGTCCGGGGCTTGGTGCTTGGGGCGGGCATACCAGTTCATCCCTGGTGCCTGCATGGCTAGGCCCAGGTCAGCTACTGTGCTGGGGCGCCTCTTTGGGAGGGGCCGGTTTGGGCATTATTTGGTGATAAATGTTGGGTGACTTGGCTGGGTCGGGTCTGGCATCTCCACTTGATCTCCTGCTCTGTATGTTTCGTGCTTGGTCAGTTCATTGGTGGGTTTGGTCTTTGTGTGCTCTGCGGTGTGCGGGAGTGAGATTTGGGAGCTAGTTGAGCTAGGTGTCCGGGTGCTGGCTGGTCTTGGCCTGGAAATGCCGTTAGTCCGCTGGGGCTATCGGTGTGGTTCCCCGTCGTGGGGCGGGAGGGCTATTGGGATGTCGGCTGTGGGGACTGGCCTGGGGTGACAGCGGCGCATGTCGGCTATCTGCTGGCCATGGCCCTCGCACCTGGTAGCACGGGCCCACGTTGGCTAGTCCCCAGTCGGGTCCCTGCTAGGGGGTGGGGTGCCCTTGGGCCTCAGGGCCCATTTCTGGATCCGCCCTGGCATAGTCAATTGCCGGCGGAGACTGTGGGCCGCCCGGGCCCTTGCATTATACCTGCAGGATGTTCCTCCGGGGCTTTCCTCTGCTCTTCTCTTGGGGGGTGCAGTCATCCTTGCATTAGTCTGCCTGGGGCTCCTGCGCTCTGAGGGTCCTTTGGATGTCTATCGCTCTGATCTCCTTCATGTCTGCGCCGATTCCTGGGAGGAAGATCGATAGATCCTCACACCAGCTATTGAACACTCGAATGGAGAAACCTTATATGCACCAGCATGCTCACACACACACACACACACAGGTGTGGGGATTCTGATGTTTACAGATGCATTGTTGGGCTTAAGTTACCATTACTAAATCTTGTAATAATCGGTACCATGAGCTTTTAAGTGACGGTGTTATTGTATTTATATATCTATTTATGGGTTGTGTAGTTTTCAATTTGCATTGTTTGATTTTTTTTTGTCGTTCTTTCCCTCTCCCTGCGGTCCTGGGGGTGTGGAGGTGGACTGGGAAGTTTTCTTGTGTTTTCTTTGTTCCCCTTCCTCTCTTGTTTCCTCACCTTACCCTCTCCCTTCTAAACTTTTTTTCCTACCTCTCTTCATCTTCTTTCTTTTTTCCCCTTTATTTTCTGTGCCCCCATTTCCCTGGCCCATCAGGAAAAAAATAAACCACAGCAATTTCTAATAAAGTTTTCTAACACGTATATATAAAGTGGAGTACTATAGCAAAAGCCATAATGCTCCACTTGTGATGGTAAATCTGTCAGGCTTCTACTTAGTACACCAATTCCGAGCTCCACACTGCCAGACACGACATGTGTAAAAAAATAAAGGAAATCAGTTCAAGCAAACACACAAGTAAGCATGCTCTCTTGACAACATTACTTACAAAAAAACAAGAGGATGGGATGGCTACTGTGAAACTATGTAGATGTTCTGTGCAGCGTTTTCAGCTTTTGGTTCGATCTGATATGCGATGTCCCCTAAACAGCCCACTTACAATTTTTTTTGCTGTTCTTGAATACATGAAAGAAGAATAGAGGAGTAGGAAGATGGATGGACACAAAGATAAATAGATATCTTGGCTTCCAGCCATCGGATGAGGCAATGCAGATATGTGGAACATGAATGGAAAAAGAAGAGATGGACATATGAATAAATGGGATTTCAGTTTGGTTCCAAGCCATGGGAATATCGAGAAAAGAAGGAACTAAAATGAAATGAGACTGACATGAAAATAGAAAGGGACGTGGATAGATGATAATGGTTTTTCCCCCCATAGTTCAAAACCATGGCTTACATTGCTATAGAAGGAGGGATGGAAATGGATAGATGAATAGTAATGGGATTTCTGCCTAGTTTAAAGCCACTGGACTTAGCTTCATTTTTGTTGTGTAGTGACTGACTGAAAGCTGCTTATTTGCAATACACTGCTATAAGCCAAATGTTACATTAGTTATTGACATTAAGCCTGTTTATTACTGTGACACTGCAACTCAATCTTTCACTAAAATAATACATTCACAATACTAAAAGAATCCAGTCACATTTGCTGCTTTTTGTGTCTATTTTATCTTACATTTGTGTGTAAACATTTAAAAGCTGATTAACAAAATATTGTTTTTTCAACTTTTGGAGGTTACCTTTTTTTCTTAAAATTTCAGAATCACCCTAGAAAATATTTATACGCATATCAAAATGTGTGTGCCTGCCTCAGATTTAAATGAGATAGGAAAACATGTAAATAATGCTTCAATTGCTTTGTTTGAAGATTACATAAGCAGTACAAAATCAGCAATACCGCTATAAGGTATAATAAATTACTCACCCCAACAGAGTTTATGCAAGTGATACTCAAATGTTGTACCAATGACTCAAAAAATATTGTTACTTAGTTTTATGCTATACTATGCAGACAATCTGTACATGTGTATATATATATATATATATATATATATATATATATATATATATATATATATATATATATATATATATATATATATATATATATATATATATATATATATATATATATATATATATATATATATATATATATATATAGTGTGGCCAAAAGTTTTGAGAATGACACATATTAGTTTTCAAAGAGTTTGCTGCAAAAACTACTTTTAGATCTTTGTTTCAGTTGTTTCTGTGATGTACTGAAATATAATTACAAGCACTTTATACGTTTCAAAGGCTTTTATTGACAATTACATGACATTTATGCAAAGAGTCAGTATTTGCAGTGTTGGCCCTTCTTTTTCAGGACCTCTGAAATTTGACTTGGCATGCTGTCAATCAACTTCTGGGCCAAATCCTGACTAATAGTAACCCATTCTTTCATAATCACTTCTTGGAGTTAGTCAGAATTAGTGGGTTTTTGTTTGTCCACCCGCCTCTTGAGGACTGACCACAAGTTCTCAATGGGATTAAGATCTGGGGAGTTTCCAGGCCATGGACCCAAAATTTCAACGTTTTGGTCCCCGAGCCACTTAGTTATCACTTTTGCCTCATGGCATGGTGCTCCATCGTGCTGGAAAATCCATTGTTCTTCACCAAACTGTTGTTGGATTGTTGGAAGAAGTTGCTGTTGAAGGGTGTTTTGGTACCATTCTTTATTCATGGCTGTGTTTTTGGGCAAAATTGTAAGTGAGCCTACTCCCTTGGATGAGAAGCAACCTCACACATGAATGGTCTCAGGATGCTTTACTGTTGGCATGACAGGACTGATGGTTGAGCTCACCTTTTCTTCTCCGGACAAGCCTTTTTCCAGATGCCCCAGACAATCGGAAAGAGGCTTCATCGGAGAATATGACTTTGCCCCAGTCCTCAGCAGTCCATTCACCATACTTTCTGCAGAAGATCAGTCTGTCCCTGATGTTTTTTTTGGAGAGAAGTGGCTTCTTTTCTGCCCTTCTTGACACCAGGTCATCTTCCAAAAGTCTTTGCCTCACTGTGCGTGCAGATCCGCTCACACCTGCCTGCTGCCATTCCTGAGCAAGCTCTGCACTGGTGGCACTCCGATCCCGCAGCTGAATCCTCTTTAGGAGACGATCCTGGCACTTGCTGGACTTTCTTAGACGCCCTGAAGCCTTCTAAACAAGAGTTGAACCTCTTTCCTTGAAGTTCTTGATAATCCTATAAATTGTTGATTTAGGTGCAATTTTAGTAGCCACAATATCCTTGCCTGTGAAGCCATTTTTATGCAACCCAATGATGGCTGCACGCGTTTCTTTGCAGGTCACCATGGTTAACAATGGAAGAACAATGATTTCAAGCATCACCCTCCTTTTAACATGTCAAGTCTGCCATTCTAACCCAATCAGCCTGACATAATGATCTCCAGCCTTGTGCTCGTCAACATTCTCGCCTGAGTTAAAAAACATAAGCAGCAACTTTTCCAATTTCCAATATTTATGTAATTCTCAAAACTTTTGGCCATGACTAAGGAATTAGATTTATACACCCCTAATAAATATATATATATATATATATATATATATATATATATATATATATATATATATATATATATATATATATATATATATATATATATATATATATATATATATCCATTAAGGGTTCTTAGAGCAGTTTAAAAAGCGATTGCTTTCACACCTGCCTGCAATATGCTAAACAGTGTTTGAGAAAGATCTTTGCTATTTTGTAGGGCTAAAATTTATCCTATAGTCTGTTTTCACAGAGAGAATGCAGTTTCAAAACAAAGAAGTCTGGAGCCATACATTTGAGAATTTAATATGTTTGCACCCTAAACCACTCAGTCTTGTACAGAAAGAGAAAAAATAATTTACCAAGAGCGTGATGACATTTATCTTTTGCTGCTATGTTGCATTTGTCGGGTTTGCATTAATAAAAGGAGCATACTGGCATATGCTAACCTGTTTATGTATTTGGTATATGTATGTGTATATGTATATGCATACAAATATAAAGTATTGTAGCATGGGTCAAAGATGATCTAGTGGCCACATTGTTAGTGAAATAATATATCTCATTGAGATAAGGTGCTGTCGTGCTGTAAACTAACACTTTCGAGTATCCATAATGCTTGAGCTAATTTGATGTTAATTCGTTTTTTGTATCTGAAAACCATGGGATTCCTTAAAGTAAAATATTAAAGTAAAATCTGATTGAAAAAAAAGTATTTGTATTATTTCCTGCTCAGACAAATATATTAGAATGTTTACACTTCTTTGTTAAAGTGAATGCATACTGTGTCACCTGTCTGTGTGTGTGTGTGTGTGTGTGTGTGTGTGTGGGTGTGTGTGTGCGCGGGTGTTTGTGTGTGTGTGTGTATGTCTTTTAGTTCGCAAGTGATTGTTCGTGCATGAAAGGAAATGTAGGATTACCAGCTTGCTGTTGTGAGATAGGGTAGGATTACGTTAGGGAGAGACAGAGGATGGGAGAGAGCTAAGACAGGGGGTGTGACAGGAGCTGAGATAGAGAAACAAAGAGATAGATGGATGACAGTCAGTGGGAGGAAGAACACTAAAAAAGATCAAGCTGGAATGGCAGTTTAAAATGAGAAAAAGGAAAGAAGAGCTAGCAAGGAAAAAAAATAATAGATAAAAGGAATATTTGTTTAAAAAGAAAAAGTAATAATTACTGATGAGCATACTACATTCCCTAGGAGGCCAAGTCGTTACTAAACAGTCAACTATGTGTTATGTGTATTTGCTGGGTATTATCTAGTGTTTTCCTAGGTCTCCCTCAGGCCTGTTTCTGGTTGGACTTTTATCCAAATAAAGTAAAATTTGACTAACAATAGAGAAGCGAATAATGGCCACTGTTAAGATATACACACATCAGCAAATCAGTATGAGTTAATCTTTATGGTCAAATCAGGCCATTTCTCATTACTAAGTAGCATATTGAGAAATGGCCTCTATTTTCCAAACAGGTGGGTTTGTTGTCTTTACCACGTTGGCCCATTTTTAACAAAGTAATAGGGCAACTTTGGCAGCCTACCTGTCATTAAATGCCTCACTTAATCACATCTTCTGGAGCTCAAACTCTACAATGCTAGTAATTTAAACTTTAGGTAAATTTACAGCTAGTTTACATATTAAGGTGCACATGTGCTACCTATCTTCAGTTTACTAGGGCATCCGAGAACATTAGTGCTGAACTCTATCTGAAGTAGCTCCATCTCCAGGACTGTTTTAATGCTGTGGATACTCAAAATCATGGCCAAATCAAATACCATCAACATATACACGTGCACAAGATGTTCAGTTACTTACTTGATCCTGTATGGTTATACTTTGTGGTTTGTGCAATTTTCTACTATTTTTGAAAAAAATCATAATTTACATTCGTTAGCATACTGAATTTTTATTTTATTTTTCTTAAAGGAATCAACTTACTGGAAGTTTGCAGAAATATATTAACATTGAAGGGTTGCACAGTGGCGCAGTTGGTAGCACTGTTGCCTTGCAGCATGAAGGTAGCCGGGTACTCCGGGTTCCTCCCTTAGTCCAAAAACATGACTCCTTGGTTAATTGGTCTCTCTAAATTGCCCTTAGGTATGAGTGTGTGCGTGCGTGATTGTTAGTCCTGTTTGTCTCTGTGTTGCCCTGCGATGGACCAGCGACCTATCCAGGGTGTACCCCGCCTCTCACCCCGTGACTGCTGGAGATAGGGACCAGCCCCCGCAACCCTACAGAGGATGGGCGGGTATAGATAATGGATGGATGGATATTAACATTGATAGTTTGCATATTAAGGTGTACATGAGCTAATTAATTAAGAAGACAATTTTTTGCTTCACTAACATAATTGTGCCTCCATTATGTGTGTGGAAGGAGTCATATACTGTAGCTGAAATACAGTTTCTCTAAACAGGACAGTAATACACTGGTGTTATGTTTTAACAAATTCAATATGAACAAATCCGGCTAAGGAACATTCAGCACTGAACCACATTGGTTTGGTTGATTGATTTGTTTACTAGTTGTTTGAATTTTATGACATTTCACAGTTGTGGCGTTTCTATGGAAAGCCGTTTGAGCATTTATTAGACATCTTTGATATCCAACTTTAAATCCATGTACTAGTACACACTTCATCCTCACTAGTAAGACAATTTGGCAGACTAGTATAACGACTAGGGTGCACTAGTATAACGACTGTGTCTTACTTGTCACGCTTTTTCCACTACTAGTGCCACTTTTGGACTACTAGTATGCAATCAAACCTTACTAGTAAACTACTGTGCAGCACTAGTGACACTACTAGACCCAACTAGTAGGCATGTGTCATGCACTAGTAGCCTCCTGAACCCTACTAGTAGCGCAAAAATACCGACTAGTAGCACTAGTAAGGCATTTTGACCTCACTAAATGTACTGGTAAGAGACAAAATGTCCACTAGTAGAACTAGTGGGGTGGTTTTTTTCTTACTAGTACTACTAGTAACAACGAAGATGCTCACTAGTAGTACTAGTGAAAGCTAAAATATCCACTAGTGGTACTAGTGAGGATGTGTTTTACCTTACTAGTAAAACTAGTAAAAGCCAGACAGTCTACTAGTAGCACTAGTGAGACTTTTATCATATTAATAGTACTACAAGAAAAGGCCAACATGTCTACTAGTGCTACTAGTGAGGCATGTTTTACTCTACTAGTACTATTAGTAAGGGCCAAAATGTGTACTAGTAGCACTAGTAAGTGGCAAAATATCCACTAGTAGCACAAGTAGGGGACTTTTACACCTTACTAGTAGTACTAGTGAGATCAAAAATGCTCACTAGTGTTACTAGTGGCAAGGTTTTGTTTTTTACTAGGGTAACTAGTAGAAGAAAGTTTGTCTCACTAGTGAGCTTCTAAACGTCATATGAAAAGGCTTTGGCTGTACTAGTGCGCATCTGCCCATCACTAGTTCTCAACTAGCTTACCACTAGTATGCAATTGCACACTACTAGTGCGTGACTACACACTACTAGTGCAACATTTCTGTAACCTGTGAGACATTTCTGCACACTAGTAGGACAAATTTGACATACTAGTAGGACAGCTACGTCTTACTAGTGAGGCAAAACTTTGCACTAGTTGACATCTGTATGCTACTAGTACTACTAATGCAGCACTAGATGTTAACTGGTAGAAATTTATGATGTCACTAGTAGCACTAGCGGTACAGAATTGTCAACTAGTGCACAGTTTTCCCTCACTAGTAAGATGTAGCTGTCCTACTAGTATGCCAAAGTTGTCCTACCAGTGTGCAGAAATGTCTCACATGTTAAAGGAATGTTGCACTAGTAGTGTGTAGTCACGCACTAGTAGTGTGTAATTGCATACTAGTGGTATACTAGTTGCGAACTAGTGATGCGCAGATGAGCACTAGTACAGCCAAAGCCTTTACATGTGACGTTCAGAAGCTCACGAGTGAGACAAACTTTCTTCTACCAGTCACACTAGTAAAAAGCAAAACCTTGCCACTAGTAACACTAGTGAGCATTTTTGATCTCACTAGTACTACTAGTAAGGTGTAAAAGTCCCCTACTTGTGCTACTAGTGGATATTTTGCCACTTACTAGTGCTACTAGTACACATTTTGGCCCTTACTAGTAGTACTAGTAGACATGTTGCCCTCTTCTAGTGGTACTAGTGAAATCAAAAAAGTCTCACTAGTGCTACTAGTACACTTTTTGGCTTTTACTAGTGGTACTAGTAAAACCATAATATTGTGTGTTACTGTCCACTAGTGTTGCTAGTGGACATTCTAGCCTTTACTAGTTAACATGTATGTTGCAACATGCAGCCACTAGTGTCACTAGTAGGACTAGTGGACTGCATGCAAATGAGGAAGGTGGGACATGGATTTTGATTGGTGGATGTTCAAACTGTGTGCTTAAAGCCTTAAAGTGGCCACGCTGGATACTAAAGTGTTTAACACCAGTCATTCTAAAAGATGTGCCAATTTTTTTGTTAACTTAATCAGAACTATTTTATTCAGATAGACCCATAAAATAGCCCATGTGGCACCCTTGACATTTTAGTGGCTAAGATATGCACAGAATTACTAATGTAATAGTTTGTTTCATTTCCTCCATAGTCCCTTATTTCTTATTTTCTGGTTCATAACAGTATATTATTGTCATTTGTAGTGCTATGTTTTCAAGTTTTCTAAAGCTGTCAATGTGAGAAAATAAGACAGCTAATTGTTGCCAGCTTAATTAGTCATTTTTTGAATTAAGACAGCATGTACTGTTATGACAACATGGCCTGACTGTATACAGTACCTGCTAATGTTAGCTTAGCAGCCACTATTGGCACTGGTGGACACTTAGTTGCCACTAGTGGGAATTTCGAGGCCACTAGTAACACTAGTGGCACTAAGCTTAGAAGCTACTAGTAGCACTAGTGGGCATGTAGAGGCCACTAGTAGCCACTTAGCGGCCACTAGTAGCACTAAGCTTAGAAGCCACTAGTAGCATTAGAAGCCACTTAGCGGCCACTATTGGCACTAGTAAGAATAAGCTTAGAAGCCACTAGTAGCATTAGAAGCCACTTAGCGGCCACTAATAGCACTAGTAAGCACTTAGCGGGCACTAGTAGCACTAAGCTTAGAAGCAACTAGTAGCACTAGTGGGCATTTAGAGGCCACTAGTAGCACTAGTGGGCATTTAGAGGCCACTAGTAGCACTAGTGGGCACATAGAGGCCACTAGTAGCCCTAGTGGACATTTAGAGGCCACTAGTAGCACTAGTAGGCACTTAGCGGCCACTAGTAGCACTAGTAGTACTAAGCTTAGAAGCCACTAGTAGCACTAGTGGACATTTAGAGGCCACTAGTAGCACTACTAGCCACTTAGCGGCCACTAGTAGCACTAGTGGGCACCTAGAGGCCACTAGTAGCACTAGTGGACATTTAGAGGCCACTAGTAGCACTAGTAGCCACTTAGAGGCCACTAGTAGCACTAGTAGGCACTTAATGGCCACTAGTAGCACTAGTAGCCACTTAGCGGCCACTAGTAGGCACTTAACGGCCACTAGTAGCACTAGTGGACATTAAGAGGCCACTAGTAGCACTAGTAGCCACTTAGTGGACTTTTTTCCACTACTAGTGTCACTTTTGGACTACTAGTATGCAATCAAACCTTACTAGTAAACTACTATGCAGCACTAGTGACACTACTAGACCCAACTAGTAGGCATGTGTCACGCACTAGTAGCCTCCTGGACCCTACTAGTAGCGCAAAAATGCCCACAAGTAGCACTAGTAAGGCATTTTTGACCTCACTAGTGCTACTAGTAAGACACAAAATGCACACTAGTAGTACTAGTGGGGTGTGTTTTCCCTTACTAGTACTACTAGTAACAGCAAGGATGCACACTAGTAGTACTAGTGAAAGCCAAAATCTCCACTAGTAGTTCTAGTGGACATTTTGGGTGATACTAGTAGTTCTAGTAAGCTTAAACGAATCCCACTAGTACTACAAGTGGACATTTTTGATATCACTAGTACTACTTGTAAGGGCCAGAGCAACCACTAGAAGCACTAGTTGGGGTATTTAGGATCTTACGAGTGCTACTAGTGAAGGCAAAAACGTCCACTAGCAGTACAAGTACGGGTCCAACTGTCCACTAGTAGCACTACTCAAATTAATTCAATAAAAATGCTAATTAGGAGGTGTGGACAGCATGCACTGAAACTTCTTGCTATTGGCTCTTCAGAAAGAATTGCACTCAGCCAAAATTTAACCCTATAAAGCCTGATGAACTTTCACTGTTTTTGGCAATAACAATAAAGAAAATTAATAATATAATTAAAAATAACTATTATATATGTACTATATACATATTGAATTAAGTCATACTAATATATGTCTGAGAGGAAAATGATTAATGATTATGTTATAGGCATCTCTTTCTTATCATGAGGAAGTTTAAGCTGCGACAGTAAATAACAGCTAGTGCTGATTGGGAAAGAGAAAATTTTAATTGTAACTGGTAGTCTTACCTTTTTACATAACCTATAATGGTTGTTTGTTGATTATATAATGAATTTGACATTCAGATTCAAGTGTATGCCTATGCTTCATAATTATTCACTGTCCTTAACACTTAAAATACTCTTTTGGAAACATGATGTCATTTGATTTTGGTGCCCACTAGTAGCACTTAATGGCCACTAGTGCTACAAGTGGGCATTTTGAGGCCACTAGTAAAACTAGTGGGCACTTAACGGCCACTAGTATCACTAGTAGCCACATAGTCCCCACAAGTAGCACTAGTGGGCATTTTGAGGCCACAAGTAGCACTAGTAGCACTAATAGTAGGCACATAGCGGCCACTAGTAGCACTAGTAGCACTAAGCTTAGAAGCCACTAGTAGCACTAGTGGGCACTTAACGGCCACTAGTACCACTAGTGGGCATTTTGAGGCCACTAGTAGAACTAGTGGGAACTTAACGGCCACTAGTACCACTAGTAGGCACATTGCGGCCACTAGTAGTACTAGTAGCACTAAGCTTAGAAGCCACTAGTAGCACTAGTGGCCTCTAAGTGCCCACTAGTGCTACTAGTGGCTGCTAAGTGCCCACTAGTGCTACTAGTGGCCTTGAAAAGCCTACTAGTGCTACTAGTGACCGCTATGTGCCTACTAGTGCTACTAGTGGCCACTATGTGCCTACTAGTGCTACTAGTGGCCACTATGTGCCTACCAGTTCTACTAGTGGCCGCTATGTGCCTACCAGTTCTACTAGTGGCCGCTATGTGCCTACTAGTGGTACTAGTGGCCGTTAAGTGCCCACTAGTGCTACTAGTGGCTTCTAAGCTTAGTGCTACTAGTACTACTAGTGGCCGCTATGTGCCTACTAGTGGTACTAGTGGCCTTAAAATGCCCACTAGTGGTACTAGTGGCCGTTAAGTGCCCACTAGTGCTACTAGTGGCCTCAAAATGCCCACTAGTGGTACTAGTGGCCGTTAAGTGCCCACTAGTGCTACTAGTGGCTTCTAAGCTTAGTGCTACTAGTGGCCGCTGTGTGCCTACTAGTGGCCGTTAAGTACCCACTAGTGCTACTAGTGGCTTCTAAGCTTAGTGCTACTAGTACTACTAGTGGCCGTTAAGTGCCCACTAGTGCTACTAGTGGCTTCTAAGCTTAGTGCTACTAGTTCTACTAGTGGCCGCTATGTGCCTACTAGTGGCTTCTAAGCTTAGTGCTACTAGTACTACTAGTGGCCGCAATGTGCCTACTAGTGGTACTAGTGGCCGTTAAGTTCCCACTAGTTCTACTAGTGGCCTCAAAATGCCCACTAGTGGTACTAGTGGCTTCTAAGCTTAGTGCTACTAGTGCTACTAGTGGCCGCTATGTGCCTACTAGTAGTGCTACTAGTGCTACTTGTGGCCGCTATGTGCCCACTAGTCCTACTAGTGGCCTCAAAATGCCCACTAGTGCTACTTGTGGGGACTATGTGGCTACTAGTGATACTAGTGGCCGTTAAGTGCCCACTAGTTTTACTAGTGGCCTCAAAATGCCCACTTGTAGCACTAGTGGCCATTAAGTGCTACTAGTGGGCACCAAAATCAAATGACATCATGTTTCCAAAAGAGTATTTTAAGTGTTAAGGACAGTGAATAATTATGAAGCATAGGCATACACTTGAATCTGAATGTCAAATTCATTATATAATCAACAAACAACCATTATAGGTTATGTAAAAAGGTAAGACTACCAGTTACAATTAAAATTTTCTCTTTCCCAATCAGCACTAGCTGTTATTTACTGTCGCAGCTTAAACTTCCTCATGATAAGAAAGAGATGCCTATAACATAATCATTAATCATTTTCCTCTCAGACATATATTAGTATGACTTAATTCATTATGTATATAGTACATATATAATAGTTATTTTTAATTATATTATTAATTTTCTTTATTGTTATTGCCAAAAACAGTGAAAGTTCATCAGGCTTTATAGGGTTAAATTTTGGCTGAGTGCAATTCTTTCTGAAGAGCCAATAGCAAGAAGTTTCAGTGCATGCTGTCCACACCTCCTAATTAGCATTTTTATTGAATTAATTTGAGTAGTGCTACTAGTGGACAGTTGGACCCGTACTTGTACTGCTAGTGGACGTTTTTGCCTTCACTAGTAGCACTCGTAAGATCCTAAATACCCCAACTAGTGCTTCTAGTGGTTGCTCTGGCCCTTACAAGTAGTACTAGTGATATCAAAAATGTCCACTTGTAGTACTAGTGGGATTCGTTTAAGCTTACTAGTACTACTAGTATCACCCAAAATGTCCACTAGAACTACTAGTGGAGATTTTGGCTTTCACTAGTACTACTAGTGTGCATCCTTGCTGTTACTAGTAGTACTAGTAAGGGAAAACACACCCCACTAGTACTACTAGTGTGCATTTTGTGTCTTACTAGTAGCACTAGTGAGGTCAAAAATGCCTTACTAGTGCTACTTGTGGGCATTTTTGCGCTACTAGTAGGGTCCAGGAGGCTACTAGTGCGTGACACATGCCTACTAGTTGGGTCTAGTAGTGTCACTAGTGCTGCATAGTAGTTTACTAGTAAGGTTTGATTGCATACTAGTAGTCCAAAAGTGACACTAGTAGTGGAAAAAACGTGACAAGTAAGACACAGTCGTTATACTAGTGCACCCTAATCGTTATACTAGTGTGCCAAATTGTCTTACTAGTGAGGATGAAGTGTGTACTAGTACATGGATTTAAAGTTGGATATCAAAGATATCTAATAAATGCTCAAAAGGCTTTCCATAAGTTTCTTTTTAAAATTTCTCTTTTGATAACGGCTAGGGAAGACCTTTTCTTGTTTCCTTTCAGGTGATATGATCGTAGTAAGTTGTTTAAAGCATACTACTTATTTAATGAGGTCACTGTAATTTAAACTGAGCTGTGGCTTTGGATTAGAATATCAGTGATTACAGATCATGTATCCATGTATTCTTTTTAAAGTCACACGTATACCCACTTTAATTAGGTAGAACAAAATGGTCAGTGCAGCATTACTACCTTCTGGTCCTTCCTGAAATTAAGCAAAAAAGGTACACAAACTCACAGATGGGCAAAACTGATCTTGTAAATTTTTTGTAAGCCAATGTCGGCATCAGAGTTTCCTAGAAATATGAGCTGCTTGCATGTGAGGCCTCATTTGAAAGCCTGATCATAGCTACTATGCCAATAAAGAAATCTGATTGTCCTAAATAAAATTTAACAAAATGTGTGGAAAAAAATACATAATACATTAATAAGCCAATATGTCAGAACTGTGGGTGGCATTTAGAATATTGATATACTTATACCAAATAAACTTGACGAATGTAATGAAATCAAGTTGTAGAGGATCTTATGGTTTACGGTAAAATACAGTGCATTCCGAAAGTCTCCACTTTTAACTTTTTCAGATTTTATTGAAGTGCAACAATACATTTTTATGTTTTTTTATGGGATTAAAAAAAATATTTATAGAGACGCAACTTGGACTTCTTGAGTTGCCACAAGATCTACAGTCTCTGCTGGGAGTGATCCACAGTAGACACAGTGTTGTTGAGGATGGTAAGGGGAAGCTGTGTGGGGGGGGAAGTCCTCAGGAAGTCCACCTTCATCTTGACAGTCTTGATGGGGTTAAGCTTCAGGTGGTTCTGACCTCACCAGTGGACCACCCAATCCACCTTCTGTCTGTTTGCAGACTTGTCATTCTCCTGGAACAGCCCAATGACAGTGGTGTCATCTGCTAACCTTAAGAGTTTTACAGATTAGTCTGCTGAGTGGAGTGATTTGTGTACAGGCAGAAGAGGAGTGAGGAGTGAACACAGCCCTGGGGGTGCCAGTGCTGATGTCTCTTGGTTCTGGCGATGCCCTTCACATGCTTCAACACTAGTTTCTCAAAGATTTTCATAACCACAGATGTCAAGGTGACTGCTCTGTTGTCATTTAATGCTGTTATGGCATTTTTCTTGGGGACTGAGATATCTGCTGCTTGAAGCAGCAGGGAAACTCACATAGCTCCAAAGACACTGAAGATCTGCCTGAAGATGAGGGCTAGTTGGTCAGCGCCGTTTTCAGGCAGAAGGAAAAAATACCAACAGGTCCTTGAACTTTCCTGGAATTCTGACACTGAAAGATCCTCAAGGATCTTTAGTGCAGGCAGAGGGTTAGAGGGCAGGGGGTGCAGGTACTCCAATTGTGTCGGAGTACGGTATACAGTTGTATACAGTGTACCGATTTGTACAAGTTGTCCCACTTAAAAAGATGGAAGAGATCTGTATTTTTCATCATCGGTACACTTCAACTGTGAGAGACAGAATGTGAAAAAAATCCAGGAAATTGGATTGCATGATTTTTAAAGAATTTATTTATATAATGGTGCAGAAAATAGGTATTTAGTACCTACAAACAAGCAAGAATTCTGGCCCTCGCAGACCTGTTAATTCTTCTTTAAGAAACTGTTCTATCCTCCTCTCGTTACCTGTATTATTAGCACCTGTTTGAACTCCTTATCATCATTATCATCATCAATCTTTATTTATAAAGCGCTTTTCATGCAAAATTGCATCTCAAAGTGCTTTACAGGTTAAAACTACCCCACATAAAACCACATTCCCATCCCTCCTCTAAAGAATTGAAAACATGATCACAGTCATGACCCCCTCCCTCCAAACCAACCCTCACGCACATTCACTTAAAAGCAAAAATTAAAAGGACACAGGGCAGAGTACAGATGAGCCAGGTCTTTTATCTGTACAAAAGATACCTGTCCACAGCTTCATACAGCCAGACTCCAACCTCCACCATGGCCATAACCAGAGAGCTGTCCAAGGAGACCAGGGACAAGGTTGTACACCTGCACAAGACTGGGATGAGCCAATCTAGAATGGGCAAGCAGCTTGGTGAGAAGAGATCAACTGTTGGAGCATTATTAGAAAATAGAATACATGCAAGATCACTGACAATCTCCTTCGACCTGGACTCCCTGCAAGATCTCACCTCAACTAGTAGGAGTATTTTGAAGTCTATTCTCTGAGCTACATGGAGCCAGTGTAAGGACTTTAGGAGTGGGGTGATGTGCTCTACTTTCCTAGTTCTAGTGAGGACACGAGCACCAGTAATCTGGAGCTGCAGCCATCTAATTGACTTTTTAGGCAGACTTATGAAGACACTGTTGCAGTAATCAATCCGACAAAAGATGAACGCATGGATGGGTTTTTCGAGGTCCCGCTGTGACATTAGTCCTTTAATCCTAGAAATGTTCTTCAGGTAATAGAAGGCTGACCTTTTGATTGCCTTTATGTGACCCTGGAGGTTCAGGTCCGAGTCCTTCACCACACCTAGATTTTGGGCCTGATCAGTAGTTTCTAGCTGTATTAACTGAAGTTGTGTGTTGACTCTTGATCGTTCCTTTTTAGGTCCAACAATAATTACTTCAGTTTTGGTTCTGTTTAGCTAGAGAAAGTTATGGCACATCCATCCATTGATTTGCTTAATGCATTTACTTAGGGTTTGGATGGGTTCAGAGTCACCTGGTGACGTTGTAATTAAAAGCTGTGTATCAAGTAGAGCATAGTTATGGTAGCTTATCCTTATTGGTTGTTATAATATGGGCTAGTGGTAGCATGTAGATATTACATAAGATGCATCCTATGACAGCACACTTTTGATTTTTATTTGGGGATTTTTACTTGTATTTTTTTTTTTAAACATTTTATCATTTTCCTTAAGCTTTACAAATATGTGTGGCTTTGTACTGTATTGGTTATTGTGGCTTGACAAAATGTACATACTTTTGCAAGGTATGTCTGGTTGTTCCAAAGAAAAATGTGGTACTATAATTAAGTAGGAGTTATAGCAAATGAAACATTTACTACATGTTTGATATCTTATCAGTTTCCCTTTGTAATTTTTTGGGTATGTTAATTGTTCAACCTGCATTCATGAAGTTTGAAGGTTGGAAATCCAAACTTCAAACATCCAGATGACTGTGTTCTAGAATAAATATGTTGGCAAAATAATTAATAATAGTGTGCCGTTATTAAAAGCAGGTGTGAAGGGCCTTTGAGTTATTAATGTTTGTTTATTTCTAGTTGCAAACTGGCTTTGTTGTAGTGAAATGCAGGTAGAGAAAAGCAATAAAGCTGGAGATGGCTGGTTTCCTGAGCTTTATGCTAATCATCCATCACTTATACTTTCTTCTCACTGCCACTGTCTGTTGTTGTCACACAGCCAGTTGGAAAGAAATACTATGTTAGCCACATGCAAATTTCTTCTCTGCTCTGTCAATTTCATCATCATTTCTATATTAGTGCTTGTGTATATTCGTATTTATAGTTATTTTAAATTTTAAAAATGGAACATGTTAACAAATCTAACCTATAAATGTAAGTTAATGTTGTTCAGGTTTACACTTTACTAGAACTAACTCAAAACTCATTTTGCTCATATTAAAATAGAATAAATTCTTGTTCACTGCTTACTACAAAAAAGCTGAACCAGATTCAAAGTCCCAAATTAAACCAGTGTATATTCAGTGATCGATACTTCATAATATAAAGTCTGCTAAAACAAATACCATGCTTAGTCTAAGATATCTTTGTGTGATTTTCATAATATTTCCAATATGGCACCCTTACAACTTCTCACATAATGAAAACTAATATTGCAGAATTTCTCAAAAAGACACTCTCTTTTAGATCTTTGGTGTTTTTATAGACAAGGCAGAACAATTTGAAATGGTGTATAAAATGCATCCTATTAGACTCTATATTTTATAAAAGCACAAACTCATCTGATATTTTTAAAAAGATGTTTTTGCTGTTATTTTTTACTATACTTAGTGTACCCATTGGCCACTTTGTTAGGTGGGTCTTGCTAGAACCAAGTCGGAGGCTCCTTTACCTTCAGAACTGCCTTAATTCTTTGTTCCATAGATTCTAATTCAATTTAATCTGTTTAGCTAGTGCTAATTGGTTGGAGTTTTCTACACAACATTAAAATACAAAAACTATAACAAAGGAAATCCTTGCACACACTATACAAAGTCTATATAACATTCACCCATTCACACGTAAAACCAGTACTAATTAAAAATGGGTACAATTTAGTTTTACTTTCAGTCAAGACTTGATGCTAGAGGTGAACGTTTTAAATTCAGACATGGTCTTCAGCTCAGTTGGTAATGAGTTCCATCGTTTAGCATCTCTATAAGAAAAAAAACGACTGACCAAATGAAGTCTTGCAATGCGGGATATGACAGTTGTGATTCATGGAACCTCTGGTGACTATTACTGTTTTGTCTCTGGACAAATGAAGTGAGTGGCCCAGGTCTAGATTGTTAATGCATTCAAATAATAACTTGAGCAAGCATAGACTATCATAGTTTTCAAAATTTAGCAATCTATACTTTAAGATATTGCAATGATGGTAGCGGATTTGGTTAGGTTTTTATCCATAACTTTTGTCTCTTAATTGTACAGTGAATCAATGCACTTTATGGCTGAAGTTTTGGTATTAGCCCATGCTGTCATGCAATATGATATATGTGAGAATATCATAGCATGCATGTACAGAAGAGTGGCCTTTCATGGGATGTATTGTCTGATTAACTTAAATTATTTAAGTTGCTTTTTATTATTATTTTTGACATTTTCTTAATGTGTTCTTCAAATTTCAGTTGGGGATCAAGAAACAACCAGAGATATTTAAATTCTCTTACAGATTGAATGTTTTTGGTTTGCAGCTGTATTTGGAACCTTTGTTCAACATTAAATTTTTTTAATTGAAAAATATATTGAAACTGTCTTGACTAAGTTGAGCACTAAGTGATTTTGAGTGAGCCATTCTATGGGGTGCCCCCTGGAACATTATTCAGAATTACCTTACATATACACATACGAAATTGAACTCTTCCACATTCTATACTGAAAACCTTGCACAAAGACTACTGAAAAACTGAAATGTGGGTAAGATGATTCACACTTCTAATATGATCCAATTGTATCGAGAAAATATATTCCACACAATTACACCACAACCAGTAAACTAAACAGTTTGTATAGGGCAGAGTGCATTGCCATCATCTCAAACCCTGACTGCAATTCTCCTCTGACCTCTGATATCTGCAAGTCGCATCTGTTGCTCATGTGATACCACTTTTTCAAACCATTTTTTGTAAACAAAGAGAGATGCCAGTAGATCTGCAGTTTCAAAAGTGGTCAGACTAGTCCATCTTGCACCAGCAACTATGCCACATACAATCACCTAAATTTCCTATCTTTCTCATTTTTATGCTTGGTTTGAACTTCAGCAAGTCATCTTCATCTCAACTGGATGCCTTAATCCCCTATATTGTTGTTTCATGATTAGCCTATTCACTGTTCATGTTCACAAGCAATTAAATGGGTGTACTTAGTAGTAGAAGTAGTTGTGGGTGGGTGGGGGGGTGGAACAATGCCTAGAACACAGAAAGTTGCAGATGGAACCGACTGTCCCTCAGTCGTAGCTAATTCTGACTTAATTTGGTGAAAAGGATTCATGTGTCACAGGTTTTCTAGATGTGACAAACTTGGAAAAGATTTCAGAAAAGAAAGGAGCCTACTGGATTTGTAAACTCAGCCATTGATTTGAATATACAATCAGAATTTAAGTTCTGCAAAGCATAAGGCAGTTGGAGTTATCCAGAGGTTACAGTGTTGACATGCTCTCTTACTAGACCGTTTTGCTCCTCTGTATAATGCTTTGTATAATGAAATCAAAGAAAACTTTGACTTCCAGAAATGTTACACTAAAGAAGCAAATTTTGGAAATTTAAAAAAAATAAATATATCACTGGAAATTATAGAAAAAAATGCAAAATATTTTATTTTACAGTGGAAAGTGAATTCGGCATTTTCCAAAGAATTAAATTGGCATGTAATTTTGGCTGAGAAAAAATGCATATTGCTGTTTTAATGTAGATAAGTTTTGATGACTCACAATGTAATGGTTTTTATTAATGCTTGTAGTAGCCTTCAGACAAAAGTGAGGTTTCATTCAGCACAAATTTAGACACATAGGTACATAAGTAGCTATAAAAGTGGTGAGATTTCAAGGTTTTGCCACTTGTACAGAGTCTAGCTTTCAACCATTGCAGTGCACCATCTGGCAGTTTAGGGAAAAGAAGTGTTGACACACGCGCACACATGCACACACACGCACGCACACACACACAAACAGCCAGGCTGTAAAACACTGAATTAGCACTTAATCGCCATACAGCTGTTGCTTGTATGTGACATCACACCTGCAGGTGAGACACTTTGGTGACAAGTGAGAGGGATCTCTTCTTCTGTCACACACACTAAAGAAGGTGAGAACTTAGAAAGAGCAAAGTGTGAGTAAAAAAGTGTGCTCTGGGTGTGGATGTGTGGCTGTGAGGGCATCCGTGTATCTGTTATAATTTTTCCACGTATCTACAATTGTGAGTCACTGTGACAGTAAATTATTTTTCATATAAAATACTAGATCAACAAAAAACAAAAGCGTTTAGACTCAAGTATTTTAAAAAAGTAAAAGTAAAGAGTAGTTCGTTCCATGATTTCCTATGAAATGGCAAAATGCAGTTTTCATTTATTCTTTCTTTTCAGTGTTAGACAATTTGAAGGAGTTAGAGGAATTTCTATAACATTTCTATAACTTTTTTGAAATAAGTACTTTACTCTGTCATCGATATAAACACTTAAGATGTATTTATATGAAATAATTTGTTATATTACCTTTGAGTTTTATGCCAGTTATTAGTGCAACAAGCTCTGTGTGGATGCTTTTGTTGATTTTTAGCTGACGCTCAACCTCATTTTAACTAGACTTTTCACCTTCAATAGTTTGTTTATTGATGTTTTTTTTATGGCGCTTTAGTAAAAGCATTCAGAAATCAACTTTCAAATAAAATGCCCATAAATCATTAGTTTGTGAATTTACCATGCATAACCAAAATGGAATTCATGTCTGTTTTAGGTAATAGAAACGACATATCCACAGCCCCCCTTTGAAGAGATGCACCGATTGTAGCAATGGTGGAGCCATGCAGATATTCAGTCAACTTCATTTATAAAGCACATTTACTAAACATCAAATGGTTGACTAAAGTGTTGTATTGTAAGAGAATAGGTACAAATAAAACAGTAATTTAAGTAATTAAGTACTTTTTCTAAAAAAAATTAAAAGAAGAATGTAAAGTAGCCTGCCTAACATGTAGAGGCAACCAACTTCATAACTTAGGGGCAGCAACCACAAAAGCCTGATCACCTCTGACCTTCAGGCGTGCCTTGTGATAGATTTGTCATTTAATTGCATAGGTAACTGGCTTCTAATATGTGTACCTCTTTCTAGTTTCTGCTCAAATATTTAGTACATAGTTGTAGTGTGTCCATTAATGAAGAGTACCAATGCATGGGGATCGCATGGAAAGAAAAATATTGCAAATTAAGTTCTGCATAGACAGTTTAAAGGTTTGGACCATATTGAGGTAAAGAGAATAGATGTGACTCAGTAAGCACACACCTCTGCTTTCCTGTAATGTTGGAGACATGCTGCAAAGCTTTTTGTGTCTCTATGCTGGTTTTATGCCTCTTTTAAATACATTCATGTGAATGTGTGTGTGTGTGTGTGTGCTGACCACAGTAAAGTTGCAGGTGGCACCCCATCTTTCACTCTGATCTCCAACACACACACACATCCATGGACCCACCTCTGTGTGTGCAAAACCTGTCCCTGTAATGAAGTTTAATGACTGTAACACTGTGCCAAAACAGAGCGGGGAGGGGTGGAAAAAGGCACAATAATATTACCTGAAACTGTATTACCTCTCTTAAAGTCTGTAATGGTTACCGTACATGAGGAATAACAGGATTAGCAAACTACAACAGCTGATACAACAATCTCAGTACCTCATGCCAAAGACAATTACCAATGCCTGGTTATAAATTGCAAATGTAGAGAAAAATGAAAGAAAGCCTTACTTAGAATAATCTTTGCAATTAGGCATTATTAAACTCCTATTTACTGTATAATTTACTTACATTATCATAGGTTTTACCTTCCTAGAATAGCGAGTATAATTTGAGTGATTCTCAGTCAAGACACCCAGGTACCAGGTGTAAATGCTTTATGATGAGAATGCAAATGTTTGCTTCATAAAAGGTACATTCTGATGAAAAGGGTGTACCTACCTTCAAAAAACGAGTTTGACTGTAGATGCCAAACTGTGATCCTAGAACAAAATGTTAATGCCTTAATGGAGGAAGCTTTTTTTTGTTCTTAGACAAAAAATGAAATTGGGTAAAAAGGCTGTTTCTGGAGAGCTCTTACAGTAAAACTTAACATCTTTGGCAAGACGACATTTCCACACATGGAAAAATGTCCAGTTTTCAACAAGAAAGACCTAATCAATTCTGACCAATGTCCTTGTAAGTCCTTGGAGTCCTCTGTTTTCTGATTATTTTTTTTACTTCCTGGACCATAGGAACTACTTAATTTATAAAATCTTGACTTATCCTGATCAGATACTTTAGTCATGGCCCTTAAGGCATCCAATAAGTTGATGGATGGTTAAATGGTTGTAAAATTCAAAAAAGGAATTTCACTACAGTGATGTTTTATTACTAGATATGTGCATTACAATATATTTGCCTTCAAACGTATCATCTTCCATTTTCAAACTAAGTTACAATAATTCTCTTGGCCCAGATATAGACAAGCAATATAAAGGGAAAATGCAGAAAAAAAAAAAATCATAGTGATTCTAAATAAACTTAAAGCAGTTTGTAGTTAAGCTGCTCAAGCTATTAGTTAAGTTTAAAACTCAAATATTTTTCTCCTGAATTTTTTTTTTTTGTCTTAGTGATTACCAGTTAATTCAAAATACCATAGATTACTCCAAAATCTTCACAACCTGATGGATTGGCAAAATGTTAAAACCCTGAAACTGGTTCTGGGCTGTCATTAAGTGACACTGAAGACTGCATTTATTTCCTGTTTATCCGCTGGTGACAGGAGGTCATGATTTGTATTTCAGTCCAAGCCATTTTGACTTTGTGGATAAATATAAGTGTATTATAAATGTTTGTGCATGCATTTATATAAATAATTTAAACCATCCAAATGACTGAGAGGCAACAACAGGTAGCAGTGGTTTTGATTGATGAATTAGTTAAATGAAACCAATTCCCGTCTTTCTAAATGACCTTAAACTCTAAAGAGGGCATTTGCCTTCTAGTCTTTTTGATATATTCTGGTTATGTTGTATTAAAAATGAACTAAAAATGTAATTTCTTTTTTGAGGCTAACCTGAAAATATATACTTTCAGAGGTTAACAATGCACTTTGATTTAATTTGCTCCTGTCAAAACTGTTGACAAAATTTTTTTTTTATCAGAGTGACCTATATCAGTTGTATTAACTAATAATATCGATATATTATGTATTTTTCATTGTGATGCTGGTTTTTTTTTTCTGTCATGTTATATTTATAAGTCATAAACAAAAGTGGAAGATGGAGACAAACATTTATGAGGAAAACAGACACAAGGTGTTTGTCTTTTTTTCTGTTGTTTCTTTCTCCGGTCTTGACAGTCGGCTACTTGTCTTTAACCTTCAGAAAAAGATCTGTTTGATACTCAGCCCCTGTGGAAGCAGTGTGGGTGTGTAAAGTCAGCCTGTTCTATACGCACCTCACTCCTCTCACCAGTTCAAGCAGAACTTTTGTTTTTCCTATAATTTATTCCTTCCTTTATGCAACAGAGGCTCCTTTTTTACTTCGCAAAAAGGAAGGAAATATGTCTCGGTGACAAACATTATTCATCATTTTACCTTGCTGCTATCTCCCCTCGTTCCTCTATCACTTCCATCCTCATCTATCTTATTTTACATCTGTCACCTCTCCAGAAGGGAACTCATGTCTTTGCCCTCAGGCTGCAATGGCTGGCCAAGCCCAGTTGTTAACCAGCCACTTACACTCTTTCATCTCCACACATACACCGAATTTAAATTATGTCTGGCTGCCGGCCAACATTGCTAGGCAGACTTATTTACAGCCACTTCCTAACATCTGGTGGGTGTTAACTCTCAACCTCAATGGTTGTATAGCATCACAAAGTGGAACTAGCCTTACAACCTTTATTATTAAGAAGTGTGCCATTAATTTAAAAAATGAAGTAATGTTGTCTAATATTTCATCCTAACAGTTTTGCATTATTATTTCAAAGCTGATTAAGCTAAGAGATGTACCAATAAATGAAATAAAATAAATAAATGAGATGCAACTGCCTCATTATAAGCATGTAGCAAAGGACTATAAATGCATGCATCAGTTAATAAAATGAAAAGAACACTATTGGTAATCAAAGACTGATGTTCAGTTGCCTTTTTTCATCATACTGTATTAATAATGGCTACATTTATGTACATTTCTTCATTAAAGCTTCCAACTCATGAAATGTATTTGTTATTATTAAGTCTTTCAATGAACAATCTGAAAGGTGAAATATTTTTCCTAATCATTTGACTGTTGTTGCATACATTACTTTAAAGCTAAAAAAATAAATCCGATTTGTATTATTTACATATATTATGAGAAGCACAATATTGACAGTTTGATTGGAAATTGAATGAATATATTGGAACAAGCTGACCTAAGTTGGGTTTCTCCACTAAGTTCAGTAAGCTTGACTTCCTAGGCCAGAGGGATTTTCAGCCTTGGCTAGAACGGTTCCTCCGTCCATCTGGGGAGGTCACGCTGAACCTAGGAAGGCTTTTGATTCTACAGAGCAGTCCCTTAGTGTCTTGATGGTTTCAAATTCTAAACTAACAGAGTAGACTCATTACTTAAAAGGAAATTATGACATGACTTGACATACATCTATATAGAATAATTTGGATTGCTTGTCATTTTAGTTGATTTATTAACATTTTTATTACTATTACTATATTTTGTGTAGTTACCTGTGCTTAACTGTGTACTTTTTGTAAGTAAGTGTGGTACTTGCTGCTCCTAGGTCTCCCTTGAAAAAGAGGTTAATCTCAGTGGGATCTTCCTTATTAAATAAAGGTTAAATAAAAGTATAAATAGTTATTTATAACGGCTACAGGATCATGCATGTGTTTACAATCTCTTGCATATATATATAATGTTTGTACCATGTTCGAAAGCTGTGTAAAAAGACTGACCAACTAATTTCATAGTTGACCGAAAAAATGTTCTGATGTTGTCTTTATTGATTTTTAGCCTCTTGCCATTTAAAAAAAAGAAAGGTCTGGAAGGTAGAGAAAGGGGATTAGGATATGACAGATTGTCTTATACTGTGAATAATCGATCAGAGTTGATTGCGAAAACCTTAAAACAGTAATGTTGAAACTCTATATATTTAAATTTGACTCAAAACATAATTTCTCAGCCACATTCATAATCTTATTCTTAAATGACCTTATTTTATAGGTTTTGATGGTTATTATTCATCCTTATTTCATATTGCTTTTAAAGTCGAGTCTTTTCAAGTTCTTTTTGAAAGTGACTGAGAAATTCAAGGTCAAGGACAAAAAGACAGCTATGACTGTCAGTTTGTAATATATGGTCAAAATGTTCAATATTACAGAGTCTCTTTCCAGATTTAATGGAAAATACATGAAATGACTGGGATGAAAGGAGAAGAGGTATGCAATTTAAAAAGAAAAATCATCTTGCTAAAATCAAGTATCACTTCCAGTCTCAAGATAATTTATGGGCTATGGGTCGCCATGTCGTTGTGACATCACCATAGCTGTTAGGGTGCTTTCTTTATGACTCTTCTGTGAGAAACAAACCTTTATTTTGAAGAGCATATTTTTTGTTTGTCTCTGATAGAAATAAAAATGTTCTCATCTAGTCTGCCTAGAACACAGCATTGCTGCTGGTTAGGAATTCAAATAATGTACTGTGTGTGTTTGGGCTTAATTTAGCACATTTTACAATTGCTTTTTAATCTCAACATTTAATTCAACATACAAAAATCAGTTGAACCGTTTTTTTAAAATTAATTTTAAAATTGCTAATTGCTAAAAATTTAAATATACATTTGTGTCTAATGAAAAATATTGGGAGATAAACATGTCCAATTTCTGACTAAATCAAACATTGAACACTTAGGGTTACATGGAGTATTCAGTTGGAGAAACACGTGGACATAACTATAAAACTACAGCAAAGATATTGTATGATTGAACAGATTGTATGAAGGTTTAACATCCCAAAGTCTGTGAACATCCTTGGCTAATAAATCAAGGACATCCTGTCACAGTAAAATACGTGCAGCAGCGCATCATCTGTCGGAGTTGCCGTTTGTAGCTCACATACTGGCTTGCTTTCACTCCTGGTTATCAAATGAGGATTGTCAATGAGACTTGAGTCCCAGGTCTTGATTCTAAATCACAACTCGAGTCAAAACCCAAAACAGTCACAATCTCTCCAGGAGCAGAATTATCTGATTCCTATGCCAAAAAAATGTGTTTATGGTCCTGTTGCACTTGTGGATCCTGAAAATAAAAACTTCCACTGCACGGGTGTTCAGCTGAAAGACAGCACATGTACCGCACATATGTCCCACTACGAGTTCCATTAAGTTCTATGCAAAAGCTGTAGAAAGTAGTTGACGTCATTACAAAAACTAACTTACTAACTTACTTACCTGATACTTACAGTAATATACTGTAAATTTTACACCTTTATGCACTCAACCCAATACACACAGTAAAAGTAAGAGAGATGCATTATTAATAATAAAAAACAGTACTTTATATACATGATGGAACTTTATTTTTCACAAAATTTACTTAATTTCTTCATGTTAAGACCAATGCATGGAAATTTGTCTAAAGTCTGACAGGATTGTCAACCTTTTTGTAAAAAATTACATTAAATAAAAAAAAATCTAAGATTTTTTTAAGTTCGACAATGAATGTACCATAATAGTACTACACTACATATTTCTGTGGCAAGCTTCAACTTAATAATGACTTACTTATAATAAAACTTAATAATCCAAATGTTTGTTTTAGGGTGACTTTGTAACACCTGTTGAGAGACAACAGATGAAAAGTAGTTTGATCTGTCCCTGTAAAACAAATGAAAAGGAAAAAAAATGAACGAAATGAAAATAACAAATTTAAAGGTATTGTGGAGGATTTTTCTGAATTTCAGGAAAGAACTGCCCTCTCCACGTTTTGAAAAAATGTGCATGCGCAACACTTTACCTCTTCCTGAGAGGGAACACCCAGTTATCCTCGTGCACGCTCTGTTTACAAGTTGCTGTCGGCATCACAGGACACGCTCACTGTAACTAGGTTGATTATCAACACAGAATCAAACGAATCTTCCCCGGAAAGTTACAATATAGACATAGATAACTACTTCTAGCAGTAATCTGAAATGCATTTCTCCACATAGCATGCCGAACTTTAGCTTACCTGTCGAGTAAAAACTTTGCGACGGAGGCATCAGTGGGGAACCCCACCTTGGCTTTCAGCGCACGCCATCATTGGAAAGAATCTCCTAAAAACACTCTGGTCTTGTTTTTCTCTCTTCTGAGAAGACACCTTTTCTCTTGCGACTCTCAGCCACTTTCAAAAGAACTCGTTGAGAACTGCGAGGTAGAATGAATGGATGAAGGCGTCGTATGCGCAGGAAGTGAAAACTATCCCAGGGAGGAGCATGTATGATGGCTTTGTGTACAAATATCACCATAACACTTGACAGCTAGGAGGACAGTAGTCCAAGTAGTAGTAGACAGTAGGTGATCCACCCAGAAGAAAAAGATCCTCCACAATACCTTTAAATGTACAAAACTTAGTTGAAACTGAAATGTGTGTGCGTATGTATCACCTGGGAAACTCTGTATATATTAGAAATTGCTATTATATTACCATTAGTTTTGTATTAGCAATACATCATTTCACAGTTTTAAGCACTAGCTAAAAATCTATTGTTGCATGGTTGTGCTTATTCCATGTATCCATCCTGTGTTGTTAGGTAATTTGTTAAAATTTGACATAGTTTACAGTCCACACTGTATAAACATAGTAACAGATCCATGCTCCCATTCACTCAGAAAAGTATTGTAAGGTATAATTGGTAATAATTATTGTGAGTGAATGACATGAAAAGAAGAAAACCATTAAAAAACAGATTAAGCTTACTTTCAAACTTTAATACACAACATCTTTAATTTTGAAATGCAACAGGGGGAGAGAGTTTGTTTACATCTATGCATAAAGAACACACACACACACTGGCACAGATTTTGGGTAAAAGAGGTAAAGAATAATAACAGTAAAAACATTTTCTGTGTGGTTATTAGTCACTAACTATTGGAGAGTCTAGTATCAATGCTGGTTTACTGTTTGAGGGATGTACTTTTAACCTTAATAGATGGCAAATAAAATAATTAGATGAACTTCACAACCGCAATCTCTGTGTTAAAATAAGCTAGGAGACAACTACCATTTTTCATATTTTCACACAAAATGTTTTTTAATAATTCTTTTCGACAAGTAAAATAAAAAGTAGCTGATGGGTTATGGAAAAAGTGATGCATACCTACTATCAGACTTAAGTTTAATTTGTGTTTCTGCTGTAGAAATCAACACATAAGACATGGAATGAAAGATAAACAGGAATGAAAGTCAGATGATGGAAAGTGATGAGAGGGAGGTATTGACGAGAGAAAAAACGCCAGATAAAGAGTCCCAGGGCAACAGACCTAAAAGATGCAAGCTAAACTGAGGATAAGTGTGAAAAAGCCCGATACTGATAAAGACTCAGGCAACTGGGGGAAAGGGAAGAAGGGAGGAGACTGTCAAATGTGTAATAATCCTCCTCTGATCGGAGAATCAGATTAATCGCACTAGATTCCTGTAATTAACTGTTGAACATTAATCAGATTGGACTAATCAGATTAGAGCTGTAAACAGATTAATGAAGGATTACAAGGGCATGCTGCGCTAAGAAGTCACTTTTTTAACGTGAGGTATAATGTCTAGTTCCATCAGGCTATCTTACCATTTAAAAAACTGGGAACCAAAGGACAGAAAAACCAGTGTTTGCCCATGTACAGCTGATTACTTGTAATTTTGTAGACCACAGCCTTAGAAAACTCTTTTTGGTAGCTCTAGTAGTTAAAAATAAGGTGATTAAAATAAAAATATATGATTTTCTCATGTTAAGCTGTTTAATTACCATGATCTTTCAATTGAAACAAAGATTTATAAATAACCTTAGACCACTCAGCAATGGGTTTAAACAACCAAACAAAGTTTATGGAGGTAAATGATAAAGACTTTATGTTGGTATGGTAACATGTTAAATTTCATCGAACTTCTGCTGGTATAACTGTTTGGATCTTTCAATCAGTATAGGTCCTAGTAGTGTGTTCCATTTATAACCAGATAATTTATGTAAAGGAGTTAAGCCGTAATTTCTGGTTTGCCACTTGCAATTTTTAATCATATAACATCACACTTTAAAAGCATTGACATAAAGCGGTTTCATTATTTTTTGATACAGTTTTGTATTATTTAAATTACATGGTTCCAATTTGTCAGTTAGAATTAAGGTCCAGTTACTTTGCAAACTTTAAGAACATCAGGCCAGAGTTTGATATCACCCTGTGACACATTTCGTTTGTTTGTGTCACCTACTTCATGTTAGTTTCATCAACCTAACAGGTCCTTGCACCTTGAAATCCATGCATATTCTCTAAACCTACTTCTGGGTTGCAAAAACTACAAATATGTGTTTGACCTTTGGAGGAGCAGTGGTACAGTTTGAAAATGCTGCCTCATAAATCATGAGTACATTTAAAAATTGCACTTTCAACCCAACAGGAAACTACATATGATGCCATGCATAACTATTAGAATCCCTGGTAAAAATGTGTAAAAGGTATCAAGATAAATATTTTTTCATTTTATTTTAGTAAGGTAATCTCATACTGGAAGCACTTTGAGTATGTTTATTCAGATAGTGGAAAGAAAACTTTAAGAAGTAGTTTTCACAGAACCAAAGATTTTACAAATATCAGTACACCATTAGCATATAGCAAATAGGAAAAAACTTTGGTTTTAAATTATTAGGGGTCTTAGAACCTTAAAATGGGTTATCTGAGACTTTCCATTTCCCTGAAGTATGACTATAATGTGACTCAGTGGCTCCTTTCTCCTGTTCAGATTAATAGCAAGTGACTAAGGACTCACAGGGGAGGTAAAAAAATATCCAAGCTCACTGTTGGAGAACTTCAGTGAAGAGCGGAAACCTGGCGTCATCCAGTCTTTATACCAACCATTAAGCACCATCTATATGCTAAGCAGTGGTTTTTAAATGTTTAGAGAAAAATCACAAATTCAAAAATGTTTTGTTTGCTAAATGCTACTGTGACTTTAATTGGAACCATATGCTTTGGTTAGATGAGACTACCATTTAGCATTTTGCCAAAAAATACTTCAGGTGCATTTGGTATGAAACAAAGCTAAGATGTGGAAATGCCCTTTATAGAGACTGTTAAGTATGGAAGGGAATATACAATGCTGAGGGATTGTTCCTCATCTCAAGGTCCTAGAAACCTTGTTAGAATACATGGCATCATGAACTGAAATTTTAAATAAAAACTTGGTGCCTTAGTTGGTACTCTGACATGATGTATCTTTGAGTTTTTCAACAGGAAAATAGTGCAAAACATGTGGCCAAATCAACAGAAATTATTTGCTAGATATAAAATGTTTATTTTTCCAGTTCTATGACTTACTGTAAATCCTACTGAAAACCTGTGGGGTGAGCTGAAGAGACATGAGCATGAGGGAAGACACAGGACTGTGTTTGATCTAGAGAGATTGTGCGAACCTTTGATTTGACAAAGGTCCCTCTTCCTCTAGGCTCCAGTTTTAAAATGTTATTCTTTGTTGGCAGGGGAGGTGGTGAAAAATATTAACAGCATGGATACTAATTGGGTTGCTATGTATTTTATCAACAATTATTTCCTAACATAACATTTTCGTGACATAAAAGGTCAGATTTTTGAAAATGTGTCAGTGTGAGCTGAAATCCAATGAAAGATTAATTTATTTTTAAGCTGTTTACGCTTATCAGGGGTGCCATTAAATTCAGCCAGCTCTGTAAATGCAACCGATGATCTCCAAATACTGAGCATCAATCAACATTTATTTCAAGATGGTGCATAAATGTAATCAAAATAAATTCTTAGTCTTTTGACACCATATTTTTCCTATAAAGCAATCACAGATTTCAATGGAAATGTTATAAACCTGGCTCACAATTTCTTCACGTTTGACAACAATAGGAAAACATACAAGCTGTCTCCTGTGGAGACAGAAGAAAATTGGTTTTGTTATTGCAACCCGGTAGCCGTGTTAACGTAACATTTAAGTGATCCTTAACCTTTTAAATAAAGTATTATTACAGCAGCACTAAGGAGTGGTGGCATTTTGTTCAAGTGGAAATCAATAGTCTGCAATTAGATGCTGTCAATGGGGAATGTGCCACACTGCAACAAAATGTAGCATTACAGAGATATTTACTTTAAAGGTAAACTGAGAGTTTTAGTGCAAATGAAGTTTCTGAGCAGATCTCACGGTATATACATCACATCAATATGCGATAGAACAAAACAAAGCAGTACATAATTGTGAAATGGAAAGAAAACCAATGCAAGGTCTTTAAACTATTTCACAAATAAACATCTGAAATGTGTGTGGTGCATAAAATATGTTTCCAGTCCCCCTAAATCAACAGCGTAAAAACTATTTATTCTATGATCACAGCTGCAAATCTGTTGGGGTACAGTATCTCAGTTCCAGCTTTGCACATCTAGAGACAAATTTCTGCCCATTCTAAAATTCATTTTAATTAAGAGTTTGTTTTTCATAGGAAGTGAGATAGGTATTATTATTAGTCTTACAGCCCTCAAACCCTTTTTATAATAGATAGTCAGGGTTTTTGCGTGACACCACTGGTATTTTCATCATTTATATTTTCCAAGTCTTTAAAGGGTGGATGGCAACTCCAGTTCCCGAGTGTCAACGTGTGGCAGATCTTGGATGAATCCCTGCTTCAATACACCTTAATAAAATAAATGATTAATGTTCGGGCATTTGCAAACTTTGACATGCCAGTGAGGTAATTTAGTCTTTTGGTTCAGGTGTGTTGGAGTAGAAATGGATCCTAAAGTTGCAGGACAGTGGCACTTGACTAGCGGAGTTGCTGACCTCTGGTTTAAAGAAAGCAGAGTAGTGTGTGTGTGTGTGTGTGTGTGTGTGTTTGGGGGTCATATTTGTGCCTGAAGAGCAGATATCTAATGGCTGATTTAACCACTGATGTTAACTTTTTTGGCCAGGCATGCAATGCAGACAACACAATTATTTTTATCCCTTTCAATTTAAGCTAATAAAAGAATACTTTTAGCTGATGTTCTCTTCCATTGGTTACTTCGCTTCACTTCAGATGTTATCCTCTTTTTCTTCTACTCCTTCACTGTCCTTTCCACCTCTATCCCTTTCTTTTTGCACAGCTCCTCTCAACATTTATCTCCATTAAGTCTTGCCTTGTCTTTATGCCTTACTTGCTCTCAGTACTCATATTCCCCTTCCTACTCACTCTTTTTGTTCTTTGTCCTTAAGCCCTTCCTCACTCCTTGTCTGTCTCTGTCATGTTCATTCTTGTTTTTCCATCTTTTATTTTCCTGCCCTTTCTCTTCCTTTCACTTTTTAATGTCTGTCTCTCTTTTTACTCTTCTTCTCATTTAAACCCAACTTCCTCTGAGAACCGTCAATAGTGCAGCATAAATTCTTCCTCTGCAAATATTTTTGGTTGTCTCATATGCTACAAAGTGCACTATTTTGTTTCTCTTGCTCCATTAAGTCGGTTGAAGTAGGGACTCTTTAAGCCCCACTATAAGCAGCTTTTACAAGTTGGTTGACTAGCTGTGGATCACTGAAGGATAGAATTGAATGATGGCAAAGGCCAGTGGATTTATCACTGCACCAAATTCTCACTGAAAGGGAATCTAGTTAAAAGATTTTTCTTCAGATCTCTATTATTAACTTTGATTAGTGACTATTTTTAGAGGTTGGTGCTGCCTTTATATAAATCTAAATAATGTCCTTCATGCTTTTAGAATAATATTTTCATTTTCATATTGTGGTTACAACTAATCCTACATTTCAGATACATTGTTTGGCATTGCAGATATCTAAAGTATCTGAAAAAGTCAATCCAACGATTGACTTTGTCAGATAATTTAGATATCTGTAAAACTGGATGTTTCATATTAATCTTACTCATCACAACTGTCACAGACCCTTGCACCTTGTATGGACTCATTACACTCATTGGAATTTTCCAGACTTTGTCATGTTAAAATCACATATTTAATCTATTTTTATTAGTGTTCTGTGATAGTGCACGATTGTGTAGCAGAAGAAAAGGTTTTAAATGGTTTTCAATTCTTTTCTAACAGGAAATATCTGAGAGTCTTAGCAACATAACTCAAAAAGTTATTGACAGATTCTGATAACCATCCATCCATCCATCTTCTTCCGCTTATCCGGGGTCGGGTCGCAGGGGCAGCAGCTTAAGCAAGGACACCCAGACTTCCCTCTCCCCAGCCACTTGTTCCAGCTCCTCAGGAGGTATCCCAAGGCGCTCCCAGGCCAGCCGAGAAACATAGTCTCTCCAGCGTGTCCTGGGCCTTCCCCTGGGCCTCCTCCCGGTGGGACGTGCCTGAAACACCTCACCAGGGAGGCGTCCAGGAGGCATCCTGACCAGATGCCCGAGCCACCTCAACTGACTCCTCTCGATGTGGAGGAGCAGCGGCTCTACTCTGAGCCCCCTCCGGATGACAGAGCTTCTCACCCTATCTCTAAGGGAAAGCCCAGACACCCTATGGAGGAAACTCATTTCAGCCGCTTGTATCCTTGATCTCGTTCTTTCGGTTACCACCCAAAGTTTGTGACCATAGATGAGGGTAGGAACGTAGATCGACCGGTAAATCGAGAGCTTCGCCTTTCGGCTCAGCTCTCTCTTCACCACGACAGACCGGTACAGCGCCCGCATAACTGCAGATGCCCTACCAATCTGTCTATTGATCTCCTGCTCCATTTTTCCCTCATTCCTGATCAAGACCCCCAGATACTTAAACTCCTCCACTTGGGGAAGGACCTCATCCCCGACCCGGAGAAGGCACCCCACCCTTTTCCGGCTCAAGACCATGGCCTCGGACTTGGAGGTGCTGATTCTCATCCCAGCCGCTTCACACTCGGCTGCGAACCGCTCCAGCGAAAGCTATAGATCACGTTCCGATGAAGCCAACAGGACCACGTCATCTGCAAAAAGCAGAGACCCAATCCTGAGGCCACCAAAACGTATCCCCTCAACACCTTGGCTGCGCCTAGAAATCCTGTCCATGAAAGTTATGAACAGGATCGGTGACAAAGGGCAACCTTGGCGGAGTCCAACTCTCACCGGAAACAAGCCCGACTTATTGCCGGCAATGCAAACCAAACTCTGGCACCGGTCGTACAGGGACCCAACAGCCTGTATCAAGGGGCCTGGTACCCCATACTTCCGGAGTACCCCCCACAGGACTCCCCGAGGGACACGGTCGAACACCTCCAAGTACACAAAACACATGTAGCCCGGTTGAGCGATCTCCCAAGCACCCTCCAGGACCCTGCTGAGAGTGTAGAGCTGGTCCAGTGTTCCAGGGCCAGGACGAAAACCGCATTTTTCCTCCTGAATCCAAGGCTTGACTATCCGTTGGACTCTCCTGTCCAGAACCCCTGAATATACCTTACCAGGGAGGCTCAGTGTGATTCCCCTGTAGTTAGAACACGCTCCGTGGTCCCCTTTTTTAATAGAGGGACCACCACCACAGTCTGCCAATCCAAGGGAACTGCCCCCGATGTCCACGCAACACGGCAGACCGCGTTAACCATTACAGCCCCACAACATCTAGAGCCTTAAGGAACTCAGGGCAAATCTCAACCACCCCCGGAGCCTTGCCACCGAGGAGTTTTTTAACTCGCTCAGTGACTTCGGCCCCAGAGATTGGAGAGCCTGACCCAAAGTCCCCAGACTCTGCTTCCAGATTGGAAGGCGTGCCGGTAGGATTGAGGAGGTCTTCGAAGTATTCCAATCACTGACCCAAAACGTCCCACGTCGAGGTCAGAAGCACATCATCCCCACTGTAAATAGTGCTGGTGGCGGACCACTCTACCCCCTGAGATGACGGATTGTGGACCAGAATCGCCTCCAAGCCGCACAGAAGTCGTTCTACATGGCCTCTCAAAACTCCTCCCATGCCCCAGTTTTTGCCTCAGCAACCATTCGTGCGAACTCAACCTGGGTGTCTAGTGTGTTTTGTGTTTTGAGAGTAGAGCGAATGTCAGGGTGGGTTTAGTTCCCCTTCTGGGATGGGGCTGGGGGGACTGCCTTGGGGTCCGTGGGGCTTTGTGGTGCTGTGGCCGTGGGCCCCGGGTCAGACGTGCCATGGCCTCCCTCCCCTGGTGGATCCAGGTGAACAGCGGTGCCTATTGGGGTCAGTGGGGGAGCTGGCTCCCTGGGAAGAAATTTTGTCTCCCAGTCCTTCCCTCCCCATCCCTGGACACCTCTGTCCACCCGCTCCATCACTTTACCACTCATATAGGGTCTTGGGGTATGGGCACATCACTGGGGTGCGAGGAGGGGCTTCCCTCCTCGCTGTCCCGTGGTGTCCTGGGTCCCAATTTTAATATACAACTTAGACACTCCCACTTATAACATTTTCACACAACACGTATGTAGGGACTTTGGGGTGGGCACACTTTTCGGCATCCAGAGGGGGAGCGGTACAATCAGCTTCACCTCTGGTGCCGGTGCCCACTGTTAAACCACATATAGACACTGAGGGCTCGGGGTGGGGGTTGGGGGATGTGTGGCTGCCTCCCCCACATCCCACCCCTCTGTTTTAAATGCACATTATAACAACACGCATCAACACCATACTCGAGCGGGAGGATGGAGGCTAGGGGTCTTTTCCCACCCCTGTTCGCTACGGGCCATCAAGGGTTGGGGTCCGGAGGGGGACAGGTGGTCTGGTCGGGGTCCTGGGCTGTCGGGCTGCTTTGCCACTGTGGGGCCCTTGGCGGTCTGCTTGTCTCCAGTGGAGTACTATAGCAAAAGCTGTACTGCTCCGCTTGTGAAAGTAAATCTGTTGGGCTTCTACTTGGTACTCAGACACCAATTCTGAGCTCCACACTGCCAAACAGGACACGTAAAAAAAAAAAAGAAAAAAAAGAAGGATGTTAACTGTTCGCCTGATAATACCTCTGCTTTATATCTTTATTAACAATTCAGCTGGTATGGAGATCTTTATAAGCGAGTGTGCTTGCAGCTTTAAAAACATATCCTGTTTTACAAAAGATGAATATTGGCGGGAAAAAGCAGAAATGTGATTGTTTAATGCAAGTCAGCACTAACTTGTTGACCTTTTAACAGCTCTGCTTCATTTCCGAGCACACTTCATTCCATGCATCCTGACTAAGTCAGCTTCTTTATTTTGCCTTTGCAGCCTCAGCCCCTCATCCACAACAGCTGTTGACCATTATCAGTACAGCATCAATAACCATGCATATCTCTATGTGAAGATGAGCAAAACATAGCCTTCACTTTCCTGCAAACCTTCACTTTTCTAGCAAGAGGCAAAATTTGCATGCATGTTTAAAATAAACTAAAAACAAACTTTTTAATTCATCCATCAAATTTAATTTTGGTATGTTTTGAACATGGAATCAACAAATGCATTAAGGCCAGGTGAAGTCAAGTGAAGGAGTTGTGCAGTCCCGAGTTTCTGCACTTCCTTTTGCACCCTCAGGCAGTACTTTATCTGTCAAGTTTTGTCCAACAACATCTTAAAGAAGCATTTTTTAAAATTCTGGTAAGATACCTTTTATTGAATTTGAAACATTCAAGTATTTCAGGTTCATTTGTGGCTCCTGCTGTTCAGTCTGGGACCACATTTTGATTACACCAAAGTCACCTTTTTCATTACTTTCTGACATTACTCTGGAGGAGCTAAAGCCTAGCTCAGAGGGATGATGAACAAAGACACATTAAAAATGTAGGTTTTTTTCCCTTTAAAACAGCAAATATACAATACAATTAGGACCTGAGAGGAAAGCTTGTGCAGAACTATAGCAAGTCAGACAATGGAAGAACAAGAGAGTAAGAGCCCACCAAAATAAACTCTTTGCTCCTGATGAATGAGCTGTTCAGAAATAGAAACCTCATCTCTCTTTCAACTTATATATTCTCACTAGTTTTTCCTTTCTTTTCTCCATAACTCAAAGCATCTCGGTCTTGCTGTTTCTGTCTGCAACTCTCCCTCTCTCTGATAGCCAGCCATCTTTGAAATCAATGGTGTTCATACTTTGCCAAAACTTCTTCGTGATGGATTTACTTTCTAGTCTTTGTCACGATGCGCAAAAGCAAACTGCTGTGTGGAAGTTTCTTTGTCAAATACTTCTCAAATCTGAACATTTTAAGTGTATATCTACACCCCCTGTGGGTTTTTTTTGTTTGTTGCTCCATACTATATGCTCTGAATACCTTTTGCTCAATAAAGACATAAAAGAAGAGTTTGCAGGGGAACTGGGATACTGAACAGTGGAAAAGGATCCGACAAAGGGCTTTGAGTGAAACTGGAAAAAACATTAGCCTAAGTATTTTTACATCTTGTGGTTTTGGGTGTAAAAAAAACCACTGAAATATTATTAAATAATAAGGTAAAACTAAATGACTGGGAAAAAAGACAAAAAAACAATGTCAACCTCGGCATCATGTTTTTGATGTATTTTTTTAAGTATTGAGACCAATAGGATTTTGATTTCACAATTTTGTCTATATACCCCAGGTTACATTGCACATTTAAGGTTAAAAAAAGAAAATAATACCTACATCTTTTTTGTATTATGTATTAAATTTTAAAACATTCGTAAGCTAATTAGTACGTTTATTTTAAATTTTACATTAAAGGTCTCATTCATTGAGAAATCATGTAATACTTGTACTTTTTTTAAATTGGTCAGTCCGAGCTGCATATCCATGCTGCACATGAACATTTTCTCCAACCTCTGTATTAGCCATCGAAAGGAAATAGATGGCAAAAATGAGCAGATCAGAAAAAAACTAGTCTCTTCTACGTCACAGAGAAAATTAGTATTCATGGTCTTGCCTACCTTGGTTTGCCACCCACAGGAGGGGCTGTTTTGATTTTATGGCCAGGAGAGACCAGAGCACCTCTCCGCTAGTAGAAGCTACTCGTTAGCAACTCCACAACATGGCGGAACACGTTCTCACTTGGGTTATTTATGGTCATTTCACATCAGCATTTCATTTTTACCCAATAAAGAGAAGCTGAGGAAGAAACTGTTGGAATTTGTCTTGGAACACCACCAGCAAATAGGTCTAAATTAGGTCTTTGTTTGAAGGCAGCATAAGTATTGCATTGTTGTTAGCCAATCAGAGGTGAGACATTTGTATATATCATGAATACTATTGAGTTAGACTCAATAGTAGAATGTATCGTTCCAGAGATATTTAATTAAATTCTTTTTACAAAATGCTGATTGCACACACCTATGCACACACACATATAGGACATATGACAAAACAGCCCTGAATGTGTGCTTATGTGTGTGTCAGTCTAATTAAATATAAAATTGTGACCTAATATTTTACCAACACAATATCAAGCACCACTGATGCTATTATCATATTTTGGTATCCTTCCTCTCGACTAAGACCCATCTGGCTTTGCACTTGCGGTCTTTCATTCTTTCTTTCTCTTCCTGTCCTGCACGCTTCAGTGTGTTTTGATTACTGGCCGTGTGTGAGCATGTCTGCACTTGGAAATAGAGCAGGATGGCCATTTTTGGGGGGAAGAATGATCACAGATGGGCCTTGTCAGAACTCTGTACATCTGGCTTCATTCCTGTCCAATCCCCCCCCCCCCCCACCTACACACACACACACAGGTTTATGTTCAGTAAACTTTCTTGATTGTGAGCAACCTTCCAAAAGAACGCATGTGTGTGCTTTCAGACTTTGGAATGTCTAGCAGACGGATACTTTTTATGCATGCATGTTCATGAGGACTGGAATGTTCAGAAATCCACTTGGACACACACAGACTCACTGTGCAGCAGGGCACAGCGGGTATGGACTCCTGTTGTGTTTTGTGGTTGCCAAAGCAATGATGCCAGGGAATCTGGACTTTGCCAGGTTTAATAGTAGCCAAATACATACCATTGTAAGAATGATAGAGTGCCAACTCTGACTTGTAGCAGAGCGCCCCCTATTGAGCCAAGGGTTATAGTGAATGGGAATATTCTTTACTTCAATATGGATAAACAATAGAGTTATAGTAACATACTTTCTAAAATTTTTGTTGCATTTGTGACAGATTAATGATCTAAACACATTTAAAAAAAATCTTTTGATGTTTTTATATTTATATATAAAAACTGAATTAAGGAGGATTTCTTTGTGTTTGAAAAGACAACTTCTAGTATTTCATAGTGTTACCAATTCCATCCAAGGGTCAACTTTGCCTGCATGAAAAGCTCTGCATGTATGTGTGTGTGTCAGGTGCTCAAGGTCCCTGTACAGGACTGACATATGCTTCATAGGTTTCCTGTGGACACAGAAACCTCCATGCAGACACCTCAAGGACACCCGTAATGATGGAAAAGGAATGGGGGAGGAAAAAATAACTTGCAAAACCTAATGTGCTGATGTGTTATGACCATATGATATATGGCCTGTGATTCTAGGTATAGTGGTCTCCTAAACAAAAAGTGGCAGCAGATATGTGTCTGTTTAACAATGACTGCCAAAAGATATGTAAAGCTTGTCTCTAAAGTTTTGAGAGCATAGAGCTGCTACACTGGCGAAGAATACCATGGAGCCAAATCTTCTTATAACATGGAAACCTTAAAAAGTTTAAAATATTCTCCATGTTTAGAATATAATAGAATAGAATAGAAAAATACTTTATTGTCCCTCAATGGGGAAATTCAGGTGTACCAGCAGCAATGTGACAGGCAAATGGAAGCATGCAGATTCATACAAAAGTAAAAATAGAAAAACAACAAATAAGAATAAGAGACTATACAGTAGAAGCAAATTTATGCCATATGAAAAAACTATTTAGATTAGGAAAATTATATAGAATGTAGATGTATATTTGTGGGAAAAAACATAATCTATACAAGAAATGGAAGAACAGTGCAGATAACAGCAAAGATGTAAACAACTTATTGAGTTTGAACTTGTTGGGAGCTGTGATGGTTATAAAGTCTAACAGCTGCTGGGAAAAAGGACCTGTGATAATGCTCCTTGATACAACTAGGATGCAGCATTCTGTTACTGAAGGAGTTTTCCAGTTAAACAGGTTTATGCATGGGGTAGACATTTTCTAACCGCAATGCTATTTTTGCTGGGAGTCTCATTTTACCTGCACTGGGTAGAGGGGACTACGTAGGACTTCCCTGAGAGATGGAATCAACATTGAGGGAAAACCACTCACAAAACGGTGAGTAGCAGGTGTTTAGGAGAGCTATAAGTACCCTGTAGGACCACAGGCAAATGGCAACCAGAAAGAGAGCGCAAGGAAAGCAGCAACAGCCAAATATCAGCAAATTAGTAAAACATATTCTGAGAAATCAGCTTAATAGCATACACAGGGTCTGGGCAATAAACGGCTATGCCTGGCTAGCAATCAGATATCTGGCTAGGATACTAAGTTGCCCAAAGGAGGAACTTCCGACCACATATGTTGAAATCATAGACTGTATATGGATGGACGAAGCCTTCGTGGTGGGTGGTTCCCACCACCACTATCTTGGCCACGTCACGCCTGGAAAATACAAAAAATGGGCAAAGAGGTAGAGCTGAGAGCAGGGCTGTGAGGTGGGGGAGGATGAATGACCCTCTGAGCCAATGTAGCTACGAGCTAACTGAGCAAACCGAAGCTAACGGAGGTTAGCTGGTGCTTTTAGCGAGAAAACCCTGGTTGAGCGACTCTGCTACCCCTCTGCCTTCTAGGCAGATTCAATAATTTTGTCAAATAAAAGCATTAGGCCTTGTTGGGACATAACTTTCACTAAAAGTTTGTGAATTCTAATTAAAAGCAGTTTTAATAATCAATATGTAAAGAAGAAATGTGATGATTTCAACCCATTTTTGACCAAGCAGCGTTACCTTGAATGCACAGCAGAAATATAATTTTACTTACCAAAAAAAAATGGAGCAGAGGCTTCTTGGACGGTCTGTTAGTGCAATCAATACTACAGCAAGCCATCTTTGTCCAATAAGTGCAGGATTAACATCCGAACATGAATAAACATTGCACATGCAACTGATGGTCATGTTCAGAGACACAAAACAGCATAGACCGTTAACGTGAGTCCGAGGTTGCGGCCTTCCCTGGGGCAAGCCGTTAGCCACCAGCGCTAATGCTGACGGCTCATCTGAAACCTGTCAATCAATAGGACATGTCCCTTATTATTCATACAATTCACCCCCTCAGCGTTGTCAGGACGGTAAACTTGACCTAATAAACCTAATTCCTCACTAGAACAATGAAAGTCGAGCACATCACCCCAGTTCTAAAGTAATTACATTGGCTCCCTGTAGATCCGAGAAAAGACTTCAAAATACTTTTACTAGTTTACAAATCATTGAATGGGCTGGTGCCAAAGTATCTTGAAGATCCACTGTCTCTATACCAACCCCCCCAGACCACTCAGGTCCTCTAATTCCACTCTACTTATCATCCCTAGAATTAGAACCAAACATGGAGAAGCAGCTTTCAGTTTCTATGCTCTTCTAATCTGGAACAAACTTCCAGACAACTGCAAATCAAGGCTAAAAACCCATCTGTTTAGAGCTGCCTTTGAGTAATGTTTTCATGTATCATATGTTTTGTGTGTGCTTCATGCTTTATTGCTGTTTTTACTTTATCCTAAATTTATGTGATGTTTTTAAGTGTCATATGCTTTGTCTGTGTTTTATTGCTATTTCTACTTTATCCCGTAATCATGTAAAGCACCTTGAATTACCTTCTTGAAAGTGTGCTATCCAAATTGCTTTGCCTAAAATGTTTTTTTGAACCAGGCTGCAAACATGTTTACTTCTGCTGTGAAGTTGGTATTTTTATCATGGTAGTCAATGGGAACTTGTTCCTTTCTGGAAACAGCCCCTAGCGGATGAGAGGGAAACTGCACATTTTTGTCACTTCCAGGTAGGCTTCACATTTGGCCAGGGGAGTTTGCCACTTGGTTGAAATAAAAAAAGTTATTCATCATTTATGGTGGATTCAACTATAAATCCAGTATCCACAGGCTATATACTATGCCCACAGAAGGACATAGCGATCTACTGAGCATTAGTAGGTAAACCAAGATGAAACATCCAAGCTCCAAGAATACATAAGGAAGATTGCCCCAAGGAATCAAGTGGTTACTGTATGTCTCAGAAATTGGAAACTGAAAGAGAACGAGCTGGAGGAAAACCCCCTCCATAGGATGTACGTGTTGGGATCAATTTTCCACCAATGAACTGAACAGACTGCATTTCCCAGTATTCCTAGTTGTAACCTCAACACATTCCCATTGGTCCGTGGCCAATGATGACATCACGAAGTTTATAAAAGGGGCAGCAACGAGCACCATTTTTGTCTTTACACGCTGCTCTGCTGGCGGAATAAGGACACTCTCCACCAGTGAATCCCTTTATTTCTGACCTGCTGGGCAGGAACGAAATCCCCAGAAAATCTTCGAAGTGCCACTGTCTATCCAGTGTCTGCACGTGCATCCAGCCCCTGGTAGCAGGGCCGCTGCTGTCCATACGCAAAGTACACAGAGCGTGTAGGGCCACAAGTACCTGGCGGGGGACTCCAAAAAGGGTTTCCAAAGAAATGTCATGAAAATTACTACATTAGCCAATCGTATATAATGCATAAATTAGTTATAACAGGCCCACCGTTGTTTTTTCTTAATTGTGTAACCTATCACTCACAATTCGGGCAAATTAAATGTTTTTATCTAATTTATATAAAGAGCAGCAGGTGAGTGAGAGAGAAACGGGAGGAGAAGCTGTTTGAAGCTAAAGCTAAACACGGAGTTTAAACTTGACTTCTGCAGGTTAAAGCAAAATATTTCCAGTCAGCATTGATCCCCTGGTACCGCCAGGACTTTAAACACTTAACCTAGGATGGTTTTGGTGAGATTTCTTTTAGTTAGGCTGTATCTTATTTTCAGAAATGCATGTGACGAGTTTACAAGCTAATTAAGCCTCAAACTCCGTCTGTAAAACAGGAAAAGACTTGATTACTTGAGTAAATGACTTTACTTTACTGAATATATCTGTGTTAAACCCCTTGTGTTTGATTTTCCTGATATTTTAAGCCTTTGGCGTCAATCAGCTGTTTTTGTTTGTGAACTTTAACGGCAGACATGAAAGCTGCCGCCTCGTTAAGTTGACCAGTGTTAGAGATTTTATTTTTATTCTTTTGTTTGACAGTTTTATGTAAATGCATTTGAGTTAAACAAACTTTTCTGCATGGTCTTTCATGCAGGCCAGTTTTTTTAAACAATAATTTGGTTGAAAGAACAGAAACAAGTTTAACCTGAAGGTTACAAAGAAAGGTGTCGTAACAAACTCAAGTTTTTGCATGAATGTGAACTGTATGTTATGTGTTCATATGTTCAGTAAATTGCCGGCTAATAATTTACTGAGCAGGATTTTCAAAATAATATGAAGATCCTGACTCTGATCTCTGATTTTAATTGCACTACCACTCCTCCGAACCTAGAACTGGTCCAGTAGTTCCTAATTCTCTGTATTACAGTGATGTAAGTGCAACAATAAGTTTTTATCCTAGATTTGTTGAGTCTTGAAAAATGTCATTTTTGGCCACCTTATGTCAAGGCTTAATTGTTTTGGAAAAACAGAATGCACTGTCAAAAACTATATTATTGACCTCAACGTTAGCATACACGTTAGCATATAGCCAATGGCAAACCCGTAGCCTGCACTAAAGACCATAAGCTACTAACAGGACCAGGACTATACCCGACGGGCATTATTTTAGGACACGACAGAGCAGCACCGGTCCGTGGCATGCCATGCTGCTCTAAAGAAAGTTTTATGTCTTACTTATACATTATTTATATATTACTGCTGTTGTTGCAGTTAATTTTGTTTTTGTTTTATGCTGTATATTACTTAATATCTAAATGTTCGTGTTCATATGTTTATTTAAAGGAGTCATAACCTAGTATTTATCTTGGATACCAACGCTCTTTTATAGTCTTTCAGGCCCTTCTAAAAAAGAAAAGTTGAGAAAAAGTGAAAAAAATAAACACAGAGCTCCTCTGACCCTTATTTCTGAAGGCATTATTGTCTCGCGAGATCTGATGCGATACTTTGGCTGTCGTGGACGGGCATTGTAATAATGCAAATGAGGGGCGCGTTGATTGGTGGCAGGAAGGAGGGGGGTTGACACCGCAGGTAACGCTTCAGCATATCTAACCCATATCTACTACTCCCGCTAGCATACAATAGCTACATAAGCAGTTAGCTGCTGTTTTTTTACACACAGCAGAGCAATAAAAACACAGCCTTACAGTTTCAATTGCAGGCAAGTCTCTGATTGTTGGAATGGCCCCTTTTTCCAAACAGAGCTTCGATGCCAACTTCGCCTGATATTGTCCCAAATCCGTAAAGGATTCCGGCATAAAAAAAAAAAGAACAAATATTTCCATGTTGATTCTGGCAGTCAACAACAGAGCAACTCACGTGTGCACTATGTTTCTGGTAGAAATGGTTTTAGCTGATTTAGCTGATTAAAAGTAAAAGGCTGACACGAATATGTCTTCTTCATGCATCATTGCGTTAAGAAACTTTCTGCATCTCTCACGGTGGAGTTGTACTTCGAATCGGTGATGTGTCGGTCGCGAACGAACCGCCTCTAAGAGCTAACTCTTTGAAGTGAATGATGGGAGCTGACTCGCCATTGGGAGCCGTTTTTCTTATTTTTTCATTACCCCCTGCTTGTTTTGGTACATTTTGTACGCATCGTTTTGCATTAATTTTGGTAATAAATATACTTTAAGCGACAGAAAATCTGAGGAGCCGAAAGAGCTGGCTCTTTATGGTGAGCCAATCCAAAAGAACTGGCTCTCCAAAAAAAGCTGGAATTCCCATCACTAGAATTCAGTAATGGTGGCGCTCGACTGAATATGAGGGGGAGAGGAGCGAGGGCGGGCTTCCTGCAGCATAGGTAGGTCTGCGATGTCTATATATGGTATATCCTGCGCCGACTTGATGTCAAGTCAGCCAGAAATTAAAACCACGTATTTGAGTGCGCGTGCACGTGGGCTGGTTAACGAACCCAGGGGTAAAAAAAACGCTTCACTTTTAAATATCAGCTTCCCGGGCAGTGTATAATCGTTAGGCAATCATAACATACATTTTTTCTCATGGAAAAGTGAAAATTACAGGTCATGACTCCTTTAATGCCAATTTGAAAATAAATAGCAACAGGTTAAGTAGGAACTCGAGTTTTGTCTGTGTTAGAAGGGGGCCTCCCTGGCCAATTATGCTTAGGGCCTCCAAAAGCCTAGCAGCGGCCCTGCCTGGTAGACAGCAGAACTGTTCCCAAGGCAGTTGTTTAAGACAGCCTGTAACTGGAACTATGCGCATTGTTCTTTTTCTCTGTTTTGCCCAACTACGGACACATTTTACTTCCCTCTTTGTGGACTGGACCTTCCTCAACATAAAGTAGGACTGAACCGATTAATTTATTCTAATCTTGTCTTTGGGCAGATAAATAGTGAAAATATAGGTCAGAATGAGTTAGACCTCGTTCATTGTTGGTTGAAGTGATTTTTTAAGCCCAGAAACTGGCTCATTAGCGTCGCCGCACGCATGAGTTTGAGCTGTTTTTTTGATCCTGAGTGGATCTCATTCTCTCACACACACACTCTGATTATGTTTTTTCGCAGCATCTTGGGTTCTGTGTGCCCGCCTTGGCTGGGCCTGTTGGTCAAAAGCTAATGCCATTGTCCCTTGTTTCTATATTCAAGTCGTGGTCTACCCACGTGGAGGAGCCAGCACATGCCCTGTTGCTCAGCTCCAATGCTAGCCAAAGCTAATTTTATTGTTCTTTGTTCCCCACACATTTGGTCTTTGTTTGAGCCGCTGGAGTGAGGGATTAACCCACCTCCCGGTGGCTACTCCCTTGGCATACCCATCTGCGCATGTCTTGGTTTCTACCCATGGGAAGAAACCAACGCATAACTTCCCCCTCCCTTTTTATGATAGACGGTGTTTTGAAACGATTCCCTGATGCTTATTGTTTGTTCCATCCACATATTCATTTTCTAAGATCGGTAGTAGTTAGTTTCCATGCTTTAGAATAGATGGGAATTATTGATGAAATGCTTTGGCTGTAAAGTTGATCTATTTTCATAAAAAATTCCCCTTAGACTCAGAACTAAACATGGAGAAGCAGCTTTCAGTTTCTATGCTTCCCTTATCTGGAACAAACTTCCTGACGAGTGTAGAGCTGCTGAAACTCTGAACTGCTTTAAATCGAGACTAAAAACCCATCTGTTTAGAATTGCCTTCGAGTAAATGATTGATGTCATATGTATGAAATGTCTTCATGCTCTCTTGCCTTATTGATCTTTCTGTCATGTTTTTAGGTTAGGGAGGACCCAAATGCAGCGAAGTAAACACAAAAATGATTTAATGGAATGCAAAAACACAAGAAACGGGGACTTACAGAACTCAGGAGGGCACAGGCAGAAAACAGGGAAAAACAGGAACCAGAACGGGCAACAATTAGGGCAGGAACCGGCAAGGGAAGAGCGACAGCGAACCAGCGAGTTTGACTGGGAGAGGACTGAATTTATACTGAGGAGGAGAGTGAAGAGTGAAGCAGAGAAGGAGCAGGACTAATTAAGGGAAGCGGTTGCAGCTGAGGGGGAGTGAGCAGGTGGAAGTGATTAGCTGGGACAGGAGGTGAAATGGCTGGGAGACAGAAGACTGGGAAACTAGAAGGTGCAGAAAACTAGTAGAAACAAAGAATAACTAAACAGAATAGAATTAAAAACAAGCAAAACCATCAACAAAACACAAACACCTGGGGATCGTGACACTTTCTCTTGTTTTATGGTGTATTATGTGTAATGTGTGTTTCTTTTACTTTTAATTTTTCCAATGTTATATGCCATATATGTTTGTTTTGTTTTATGTTTTTTTTAAATCACCAAATCATGTAAAGTACCTTGAATTACCCTGCTGTTGAAAGTGTGCTATACAAATAAATTGCCTTGCCTTGCCTTTGCTTAAAGAGAAATTTTCTGTGATTACTTGGTGTAATGATTACTCATGCAATTATTGTCCACAGCATTTTGAACTTATACTTTTCAGAAGAGACTGGGTGTCTGGTATGATTTGCTCCTTAAGGGAAGGTGCCCCGCACTTTAATTAATAGATTAAAAACTTGAACTTCATCAATAATTATATTAATATTACATTCCATCCATCCATTATTTATACCCGTCCATCCTCTGCAGGGTTGCGGGGAGCTGGTGCCTATCTCCAACAGTCATGGGGCAAGGGTACGCCCTGGACAGGTTGTCAATCCATTGCAGGGCAACATAGAGACACACCGGACAAAAAACCATGCACGCACACACTCATACGCAAGGGCAATTTAGAGAGACCAATTAACCTAACAGTCATGTTTTTGGACTGTAGGAGAAAGCCAGAGTACCCAGGGGGAACCCATGCATGCACAGGGAGAACATGCAAGCTCCATGCGGAAAGACCTCAGGCCGGGATTCGAACCCAGGCATTCTTGTTGCAAGAAGGCCTGGGTGCAAGGCAACAGTGCTACCAACTGAATCACTGTGCAGTTGGGCAGATAATTTAATATTACATTATTGATCATAATTATCAATGGTTATGTAAACCAGACAAAAATCGCTGACTCTGTTTCACAGAGATATACAACATACCAGACATACAACATACCATTGATAGATAGCTGAACTGGTTGATATGACCAAATCCTGCTGCTGGCTAGAGAGGGCAGATCTGAGTTACAGCACAGAAGCACTGATCATGGAAGTAAAGAAGCAGGCCTTGAGAATCAAAGCAATAGAGGCTCAGATCTACCACAACAGGCAAAATCACAGGTGCAGGCTCTGCAAAGAGGCCCCCAAAACAATCCAACATCTCAAATCAGGGTGTAAGATGCAAGCAGAAAAGTAATACATGGAACACCATAACCAAGTACTCAGTATTGTGCACAGAAATAGCTGTGCAGAATACAAACTGAAGACCCTAAGGTCAAAGAATCGCCTCCCAAGGTGGTAGACGATTACTTAGCTTAGATCCTTTTGGACTTCAAGATACAAACTGACAAAATGGCAATGGCCAACCTACAGGACTTGATTATTGATGAGCAGCAAATGGCAGTTGTTGTGATTGATTTGGCTATCCCAAACAATGGAAAGATCAGGAAATCGGAAGATGAGAAAAAGGAGAAATACTAACCCACAAGAACACTGGGTGGTAAACATTTTTAACTGAAACACCTTATTTTTTAGCTTCCTGTGCCCATTTTTTTTTCTTAACAGCAATCATATTGACTTTCACTTTCAGTTTTATTCATACAGTGCTCTCAATCCATGTATCATAAAGCTGTGGACTAGAGTGTCATTTTTAGTCATGTGCAGCCATCGTGTCTAATATAGAAATCCCAAAACCACCACCAGTCAACCAGACCAACATCTTTGTGCAAATTTTTGCTGATGTTTTGTTTTACCATCCTTTTTCTCTCACCCTTTAGTTGTTTCCTTCTTCCTTTGGGTCTGTGTTCCTTCCTTTACTCTGTTGCTTGCTTGTTGTCTGATGTTCCCTCTGCTTGTCTCTCCAACTTTAAACTTATCGCTACGTGCCCATGCACCATAACCAACCCAACTTGCTTACTTATTTTTACACAGAGGTATCAGTTTATTTCACTGCTCTTGTTTTTTGTGTAGTCGCCTCAGTATGAGTTGCCCCAGACAGCGCAACTCTGTCCCACCCTCATTATATTTTCACACTCGACTTCCCAAGGACACGTAAAAATACAGTCATACCATTTTCCACAAACTCCTCACTCTACATGTGCATTTTCTTTGTTTCACTATAGTTTCAATAGAAATATCTTTTGTCTGTTCATTGCTTAAGAATATAATATATTTACAACCTAATTTAAAATAATTGTTGAAAATGTTTTAACATCTTTTTACAGTACACTGAACTACTGAAAATGGCAGGCGTACACACATTAATTTCAATACAGTTAGCTAAATACCTCTGGCTGAAGAAAAATAGGTGACATGACTTTTAAAAGGTTGGTTTATGTTTTCTAAACTGAAGATTGAGTTGACACCAACATAATCAAATATGTAATACTTGAATAATTCCTTTTAATGTATACTTTAAAGTAAAGCAATTAAATTGTGTGATATATTTTTGTTTTGAATCGTCTTTAAATCCACTATTACCAAGGTAGTGCAAAAGCATGATGAAAGCCTTTAATTCAATAAAGTTGGTTTCGTCAAACTACTCATGCAAATGTTTAAATATGCAACTCTTTAATACAGTTCATACAACAAGTTTGGCTTTGGCATCTAGGCTTTGACCTAACTTTGTAATTTTGACCTCACTTTATAATTTTATGCAAATCTCCACCCCCTGAATATGTCTCCTAGCATTGCCGTTAAGTTAGGAGAAGGGTCCTTGGATGGTGAAGGGGCTAAAAAGTAGAAGACAACAAGCAGATAGTAGTAGTAGTAGCATAGCAAAATGAAAAAAAAGCACCACTCGAGTTGCCTGAACTAGTTTGCAGGTGTTGCAATTGTATGCTATAGGAGGAGTATCCCACTCTCCTTGTCCTGTAGAGCATATCAGCAAGAACAATGCAAAGCAACCAGACACACCCTAGTGTTTGTTAAGCTATAAGGGACAGGATACACAGAAAAAACACCTAACAACACCTAACGACAAGTCATCCAGTTTTTTGTACTCACAAAATAAAACTTTCCATTTTCTATTCTGGAGTAATTTTACAGTGCTAGTGGATGTACTTTGATGGGAACATTTTCAAAAAACTGTATTTTTAGTTTCTTTATTATAATTTTGATTACAGTGGAATAATACCCTCAAATGAGCAAAAGTTTGTACTTACAAGTTTTCTTGGATTTAAACACTGATTTTGATGTCCAGTATAAGAGTTTCCAAAGCACTGTTGAATTAGTTGCAGTTCATCCTGGCATTAAATCACAATCCCATTCAAAGGTTAAAATAATCGATTGGTTTTGTGGGTTATTGCTTTTGAAACTACATTGCTAACAAAATAGAAGATAAATATTCATTATTCAAACCACTTCAAGACAACAGAATTCCATGTCCTGTGTGAAAACAACAGATGAACCAAAATAGCTTTATCCTTGCATTCAGATATACATTTTTTACCAAATGTCTTGAAAGTACACAATGAAATGGATAAGGATTAAACTTCTATGAAATTAAAAAACTACAAAAAGGCAATATGTAAGTTCTATGCATGTGGTTCCTTTACTCATAGAATTGGTGTTTAAATAAAGTGTTGCAATATTGTAAGGAGTGATGCTGAGTCAATATCTCATAGACACTACTGTGAGCTTGTGTTTCTATCATAATTTCTCTGTGGGGAAAAAAAGTGTTAAAGACCCTCCATACATGATGTACTTAGTGTCAGTGTATAGAGATGTATGTGTAAAAGAAGCTGATAAATGTGTGCATGTGTTTATATTGAATTGTGAATAAATATTAAATGCAATGGTCATTAAGAATGGATTTATTCAGTGTAAATTTTATTTGAATAATTTTTTTCTCGCTCTGGTTAACACAGAAAACACAAAAACATAATAATTCTACATTTTACTAATGGCTTTACCAATACCTCTAATAATGGTAAAAATGATATTTTCCATTTTTTTCTTGTCCCTTTATTTTCTGTTTTAACTTTTCTACTTTGTCAATTTTTCTCCTCAGTGTCTGACAGCCCGTTAGGAGCAGCAGGGGGTGGACCAGGCGCAGGGCCGGACTTTTCCCAGCCACGTTTCTCCTCTTCCCTCCCGACCTATCTCCCAGTCCAATGCCAGCTAAGTGGCGCTGACTCTGCCTTCTTTCTGCGGGAAGCTAATCAGGAGGTCATGCGAAATGGCAGCCTGTCATCACGGACTGAGCCCTTCTTTCTTCACCAGCTGGAGCCAGGCATTGCTGCTCCACATTCCTTGCCGAGTGTCAATTGCAGCTATGGAAATCTGAGCATTGAGCAGCCGATCCCAATGGAGCTTCTTCAAGGTCCTCAGCCACATTTGCTGACCTCGGTCAGTCAAGTGACGATGAATTGGAGGGTCAAAGGTCAAATTGTGGTCCCTAAAGTTGGGTCAACAAGGCCATGGATTCAGGTATAATTTTGTTTTATCATTGTTTGTTTTTGTTTTTTGCTTTGTGTTGTTTTTAGCATTCTTCACCTTCATCTATTAGGCGCATTTCCACTATCGGAACATCAGGGTAATTTAACCAGATCTTTTTCTGACAGTGGAATCTGTTGGCCCGCTCCTCTCAGCCACTGTGTCTCCAGACACAATTGGCCTTTTAAGGAATGCGCTAAAGACATCCGCACATCACTACTGTTTCAGCATTGAGTATCGTCACTGCTCAGCGCAAAAAGTTGCCCAGGGCAGCAGAAATAACTAGAGATCGACATGGAAGAAGCAGGGCTTATTGTTGTGTTTCTGTTTGCTGTTGTTATAATTACTTCACCAGCAACTCTACTTATTTTTACAAAGACGGTTGTTTGGCGACGTCTGCTTATTTCCCTCTGAATTACAACCAATCAGCACGACGTAACCACAGCTCTCGCTGAGGGACTTGATCGGGTCATTCCAAGTACATACCTCCATACAGGTACTCTGTTCATTTCTGAAAAAGCCCTGAAAACAGCCCTGTCAGCCTGGCCCGATGCAGTGGGACACACGCATATTGGGAAGGTCCGGTCAAATTACCCTGAAGTTCCAATAGTGGCCTATAGTAATGAAGTTGTGGACTCAACTGAGCTTGTTAGCTTGTGTAAAAAGCTTCTGTTGAGTTAATCACATTGCCTCTGCCTTTGATGGAAGGGGCACCATTTTTGTTCACTTAGAGCAGAGAGCAGAAATGTTTAGATAACGAACATATTTGGCAGAATCATCCTAAATTTCTAAGGAAACTAAAGAACGTTGTTTGTTAGAAAATAAAAAAAACCTAGAAAACAATAGGAATATAACTGACTTCTCTCAGTAAGTAATATTTTCAAATTTTAGGTACTGTATATACTATCTAAGAAACCTGTACTTAAAAAGAACAACCTTTCCAAGTAAGAGTAGGCGAGGGCTTTTTACAGTCTCCTTCACCTCATTCTGGGCTAATCCCAAACTATTACCAGGCCAGATGGGTTAAAAGAGCTAAATCTCATTTGTCTTACTGCCTAGGCCTCCTGCCACTATATCTTGATATTTAATTTCTGGGTTCTGTGATTTAAAATGTTTCTCTAAGAAACTAAACACTCCACAAAGAATTTGCTATGTTAGTTCTGATTCTGCAATGTAAATATTCTTGATTTATTAAAACCATATCCATTGAGTTAGTTATCAATCCTGCAGCAGTTGTTTTTTATGCTTCTGAAGGAAAATCAAAAACTTAAATCTAATAGATGGTGAAAAATAAATCTACTTTGTAGATTTTCAATAATGTATCGCCAATGTACTAACAAAAAATATACAATGTGGTATATGGGTATTCCAAAAATTGCAAATCTTCAAAAACCCTCATAATTCATCTGACTGTATGTATTATTAGGTACAGTGGATCCCCTGTTAAGCACTCGTGGATTCACCGATTTTGCGATTTTTCTTTGGAACATGCAGAATATTTGTGCATTAGTGATTTTTTTCATAGAGCATTTACTTTTGAATTTTCATAAGAAAATGCCGCTTGAAAAGCTGAAATACCTATGGCAATGATGCTTGACTTGCCATTAGCTGGCATTTGCAAAGCAGCAATTACAGGAGCACCATTAATTTTCCTTGGCGCTTTTTAATCCAGTGAATATACCAAAAAACTGTTACATTGGTCTTTAAATTGAGCTTAAATTGTATTTTAGTTAATAGTTAATTTTAATTTTATTTAATTTTAGTGAACGATCTTAATTTATTTACTACAATTGAGGAGAGACAATAGCTAATGTTTTTTTGTATTGTATTTATTATACCTTTACTGTCTCACTCTACTTGCTATGGTTTTTCATGCATTTATTTTCTACTTAGGTACTGTTTTATCTGATTGGACGGCGCTGGGATGAGCCTGACCCACTTCCTACATCCATTCTCCCTTGTGTCCGTGCCTTGGCCGTACGTGACACAAGTGAAGCAGCACCTTCAGCAGGCTGCCGTCTCATGGGACCGTCTGGCATCTGTGTGGTCCGTCTGGAGATTCCACCATCTTGGTTTACACCATCACAAATGAGAAAAAGACCTCCTGATATGTCTCTACAATCAGTGGATGTGTACTACTCAATCATACCAGTGGAAGGTGCTGGTCAAGAGTGTCCCTCCATTGTGAATGAGCCATGGAAAGCTCAGAGTTCAAATGTTGGACCTCTTGGAGGCCTGGGGATTGGTCTTGGAGGACAATGGAGCACCTTGGAGGATGGAGGTCTTCAGGACATGCTGAAAGCTGGTGCTGTGGAGATGAGTCCGGGCCCGGTTTCTGCTAACGGAGAAAGATTGTCATTAGATGAAAACTTGGAGGTTCTTGTCCCACCAAGTCCGGTTCGCCTTGGCAAAACAGTGGCATTTGGCATATACATGAAGAGAGAATCAAACCTGGAACAGTTCACATTGAGGTAGGATCATAAATCTTCTTTAGAACATTTTTGCTTGAGTTTGGTTAGAATTTTACTGGCTGTTTGTTTCAGTTTATTTGTTGTTTTTTTCACACTACCTCGACCTACTCCTCTACTGCATATGTGCCCTGTTTAATTTCTCAATCCTGCCAGCTCCCAAAATTGATGGCTGTCACCTTTGTTTGCTCAACTTTTCCAGAAGTCAGCAACACAAATAGTAACTTTGCAAGTATTTATGGCAGATCCAACAGAAAATGAGACACAGAAATCAAGTGCAGAACAGTAAAAGTGCGTCTGGGACTGAATAAAAACTGAGGGAGGCAAAGAGAGAAGAATGAGTATAAAAGTAGAGGATCTGGGTTACAGAAACCGGAGGGCAGTACCCTTAATGGGTCTCAGGTGTGCTTTAAAAAGCCAGAGTACATGAGGTCTTGACGGGGGCCGAATGTTTGTATTCGCCTTATGCCTTTAGACAGCTCTTTTGTTCTCTGAGACAATAAGCTCACAACCACTGATCTAGAGTAAGCATGCATATCTTATTCTATCTCTTCTGCCGCAATTCAATGACTGCAGGAATTTCCGGCTGTCAAATGACAGATGTGCACATGCATCATTCTATCCAGCAAATAGCTGAGTGCCTGGAACTATCATACTGTAGACATAATATTCTTTATGGAGTAAGTCATAGTGACAAAATTTATGGCAGTAACCAAAGATAGCTTTTCATTTATTTATTAGATTTGCATACATTTATACTTTTATCTTTTCTACTGGTTTATTCAGTTTTGAGGGGAGCCTTTGCATATTCTGGGACACATGACACGTGCACCCCACACTCCCTCTTCAAGTTAACTTTAACACAATGGTACCCCACTTGCACAAATTGTAATACACAATCATATAGGTTAACCAACATCTTGTTTTGCTTCCCAGAAGAAAAAAAAAATATTTTAATGGACTGAACCTTATACAGTTACAGTGTAACTTTTTCTTGTCAGAGCAGGATTGGGTTGGTTTGGATAGCTTTTTTCCTTTACTAAATAGTTGTCATTTGAAAGCTACATTTTGCATTTAACATACATTTTGTCAACTGTCCGATATCAAAATTTGATTATTTTAAATTTCTACGTGTGATAGAATTGCAAAAACAGAAAAAAAGCTTTAAAGTTAAAAATACTTTTTCATTTCATAGACTAAACATTGTGAGATAAATAACACCAAGCCGCAACCTCTGCTGGTTTTGTGTGCTCTCCCTGATACAATTTAGCCAGACACTATTGGAAAATTTTGCATGACCATGGTACCTCTTTTTTTTACCCATGTCCCCTGCAGGGCTCAGTAGAATTTGAAATTATATGATCAGTACATAGAAACATCAAGTTTTGTTTTTTTCAAATGATAATGTTTTGGAAAATGCAGGTGTCAACCAGGACAGCAAAATTTCATCCTCTGATTGCTAACAATTAAAACTGCAATGCCTCATATTAAGATTTAATAGCATTCACCCATTTTTGTCGTATTGGGTGATGTTGCTAGCTGCACTTTTACATTTAAAAAATCATTGTGAATGAAAGTACATTTTCTCTACATTGTGATCCTTACATTATAAAAGAAAAGGCACTTCTGTGTTAATAATGATATGTGGATGCTATTTTATTATAGAGAACTTTTTCTTCTTTTCTGTAGATCAACACATTTTGTAATTCAGTATGAAGGTTTTCTTTCTATTTTTTTCTCATACTTAAACAAGTGAAATCTTAAGAAAAAAAATTGTCATATGAACACGTATTGTGTTGTTCTCTTAGCTAATATTCATAATTTACTAATACCAAACACCCACACAGGTGCAGCAACTTGATTTGAAAGTGGGAGGCTCAAAGTGGATTTTCATTAACTTAAGTGAAGTCACACCTCAAAAACTGCGATAAACCTAACATAAATCATTAGGGTACTGATTATACACACTCAAAGAAATCAAAAAACAGGCCGGGCCCAGTAAAGTGTTCACTAAGCATTAACCAAATGTGCTAATATGGATAAGAGGCCTGAGATTGGCAGTGAACAAAGTTGTGAATTAGAGTATTGATCAACTGTTTTACTTTTTTTCTTTTTACACCTCTTGATGTTGTTGCACCTGAATAAATAGTCAATCTTCCCCACTCTCTTGATTTGAGTGGACTATCGTTGCTGTGTTGTGAAATTTTATAAAATGGCCTTGTTTCATAGAGTTACTGTCATTTATTATTAATTATACTGCCTTTTAATTAAAAAATATATATACCCCCTTAAATCTTTTCACATTTTGTCATGCTGCAAGCACCAACAATGTATGTTGTTGGGATTCTATGTGATAGACCAATAAAAAAAGACCAGTACAATACATAGTCATGAAGTGAAAGAAAAATGACAGAATTTTCAAGTTGTTTTGTAAATAAGAAATCTTAAAAATGTACTGTGCATTTATATTCTGCATGGAGAGTCGACCATTTACAACAAACTGGTAGTTTTTTTTTTTGTGCAAGTTTTTGAAAAGTAGCTGGAGCTAATTTATACTGAATACAATCGTTTGTGGATATCAATTTTCAAGTCCTGTCACAGATTATAATTTTACTTTAGATCTGGACGTAGACTGGACCATTTGGACCATTCTAACCCAACATATCCAGTGATCTAAATCATTCCATTGTAGCTCTGACTGTATTTTTAGGGTAGTTGTGCTTGAAGGTGAACTTCCCCCCAAGTTTCAAGTTCTACACAGCCTCTTGCAGGTTATATTCCAATATTGTACTGTACTTACAGTAGCTCAATCCATCTTTTCATAATCTTTAACCAGCTTCTCTGTCCCTGCTGATGATAAACATCCCTGCAGATTGATGCTGCCACCAAAACTTGTCTACCCTTTTAAAGGATTAGTTTCAGGGTATGTAGATTAATAGTTTTCCCACAACACACTGTGTTTTAACACTGTTGACCTAAAAGTTAAATTTGGCGTCAATTGAGCACAAAGATTTATTCCATGTTTGTTGTCACCTATATGACATATGGCCATCTAAAAACATGACTTTATATAGATTTCTTTTAGCCACTTATCCATAAGGAATAGATTTCTGGAGTGTACAACTCTCCAGTACATTTCTCCTGCAGACAGATTCTGCCCCCTGAATGGTGGCTTTCTGCGACTTCTCCAAAATTACCGCAAGCCTCTTGGCTGCCTCTCCAACTCATGCTTTGCTTGCCCGGCCAGTCTGCTTAGGTGGACAGCCATGTAGTCATGGCTTGATAGATTTGCAATCCTGCTTACTCTTACATATTTATATAAAGCATTTAGTGGTGTTCTGTTTGATGTTCTAAAGTAAGGATATTGTTTTATAACGTACCTACGTTATAAAACAATATCCTTACTACCTACCTTTGCACTTTTGGACAACTTTGTTTGGTGTGTCCCTTGGTCATCCTGATGCTGTTTTCCACTAATATTCCAAAAATAAACTTCTGAGTTATTCACAGAACAGCTTTATAAGAATTATGCTTAGGTGAACCTCTGAAGGCATTAGTTGAACTGGATTATATTCAGAGCTATCTGAGTAAATGATATTTTTTTAATTAATTTTACACTAACACACTACTTCGTGGGGCTCAATAATATTCACTGAAGTCTGTGTTTTTGAGATAACAAAATGTGGAGAAGTTCAAGGGGGTTTGAATACTTTTGAAACACACTGTCTAAGGTTTATATGAAAATAAACTTTGTGACTAGGACAGTGTTTTTGCCTCCCTCTATGTTCACTTAAAAAAACCAAGAACGTCAATAATCAAATGGCAGAAAACACAACTCTACTTTTAAATGCCAAGTGCTGCACCTCTACGGAATATTTGGCACATATGTTTTGTTACCTAAGAATAACGCTATAGTCTTTCATCTGGCAGCTTTGTCTGCGTTGTTCTTGCAGCTCATCTCTGCTAGATGAAAATGTGATTAAGGGAGGAGAGAAAGCAGGTTACCATAATGAAAATCACCCAGAGTGACAGCGACATTTTTCTAAATGGGTTAGAGTTTGGTTATGCATTGTTGACCATTATTATTGTTTTGATTGGAAATTTGAAAACAGTTATTACAATGAGAAGTTATAATAGCCATAAGGCATAACCCAGAATTAAAAGAAGCATCCTTATTAATATGATTAAGCCATTTAAAAGTACTGTATTTTTTTTTTACATTTGTTGCATGTTTAATGAAATGATGAAAATGATGACACATGGCCACTCATCTAAATGTCTTTGTGTTCAACAACTCTTTAGTTCATTTGAGGATAGTGGAGGAAAACAGCCAGTGCAGTATACTGTGGTGCATCTTGCTTTACTACTTGCTGACATACACAAACAAATACACCCACAGACAAATGTGGATACAAATAGAGGGAAAATACATTCTCTAACAGCATTCTTTATCTCTACCTTGTACATATGCCGTTTCTATGCGCACACATGATTATATTGCACATGCACATTTACTATACATAAAAGTAATGTATGTAAGTCTGGAGTACAGTTGCACATGCACACGTATTCTGCACTAACTTTCATGGATGCATGTTTGGAGACATTAAGAGGTCACCCCTTTAAGGTTGGGGGTGGGGGGGCATTGCAGAGGAACCACTCATTTTTCTGTACTTATCAAAGTTCTGGCAAAATTATTGGTGGATTATATGACCACTGCTTTTTTAAATTAAATTGGTTGGCTATTGACTATGCCTTTAAGTAATGTCCATTAATTTTCTTAGGGTGAGGTCATGGCCTTTCTAGAATCTTAATGTGAGCCTGCTTTCTTCAAATTTAAAATCAGTTTTGTTGTGTTTTTGGAATAATTGTCCTATTGGAACACACAGTTAAGTTATTTCTCCAATCACCTTGTGCAGTGCACCAATACCACTCAGCAAAGCAGGGCCTTACCACAACCCCATTGAAAATGTTTCGACCTAAATACATGGTCTGTCTCATCAAACTAACCTATTTAAGAAAGCTTTACCATTTATGTCTAGAAGAATGGTCAAATATCCAGCTGGAAGGAAGCAAAGACCTTAATGATGGGTACAAAATGTGTGGTTTCCATATATGATTCCAGAATGTACCGTAATTTTCGGACCATAAGACACTACTTTTTCACACGCTTTGGACCCTTCGTCCTATACAACGATGAGGCTAATCTATAAATTTGTTTACTTACTAACGGCCTTTGAGGGACACTGAAGAAGACACTACTGGTAGTTTTCATGCACACACCCTAATTATGGATGATGAGACATTGGCGGAGGCAGCGGGAAGAACCGAGTCAGTGTAAAAAGACGACTAAAGCTTTCAGAGGACATAAAGTCCTTACATTGGCTCCCTGTAGCTCAGAGAATAGACTTCAAAATAGGTTTACTAGTTTATAAATCATTGAATGGCCTGGTGCCAAAGTATCTTGAAGAGCTACTGTCACTATAACAACCCCCAGACCACTCAGGTCCTCTAATTCCAGTCTACTCAACATCCCTAGAATTAGAACCAAACATAAAAGTACTGAAGTAGCCTTTTGGATGAGAGACGAAACTTATTCAAGACTACAAGAAAAATCCAGTTTCTAATTTAAGTTTCTATGCTCCTCTCCTTTTAAATCAAGGCTAAAAAGCCATCAGTTTAGAGCTGCCTTTGAGTAATGTTTTCATGTAGCATATGTTTTGTACGTCTTTCAAGCTTTATTGCTTTTTTTACTTGATCCTAAATTCATGTCTGAATTTCAGTAATGTTTTTACATGTCATATGCTCTCTGTGTGGTTTATGCTTTATTGCTGTTTTTACTTTATCCCCTAATCATGTAAAGCACCTTGAATTACCTTGTTGTTGAAAGTGTGCTATACAAATAAAAATTGCCTTGTCTTAAATTAAAACTAGAAAATCACTCCGAGAGTGCAGACCTCCGCCTGGGTCACTCATCCCCCCCATCCCCGTGTTGATATCTCAAGTCCCCTCTATTGTCATTACACCTTGTACAATGAAATTTTGTAGTACACTGTGGATAAGAAATACAAAAAATATATATTAAAAACTCAAACACGCACACACGCATACCCATAAAAACAACATAAAAACAAAATTTCACAGTGTCCTTAATAAATATCAAAAATCAAAGTTGCTTATATGGTGCAGTGGAAGGGCCCAGTTTCATCAAGTTCACTTTAGTGATAGCTCTTTGTACAAAACTGTTTTTCAGTCTGGAGGTTTGTCCTTTTACGGTTCAATAGCGATATCCAGACGGTAGCAGAACAAAGAAGCGGTGACAAGGGTGAGCTGCATCACCCAAGTTGTCCCAAGTTTTGCCTAGTTCTGCGGAGGCAGCGTGTTCTGAAGATATCATCCAGAGATGGCAACGGCAAAACTATCTTTTGAGATGGGTTGAACTCTTTGGAGACTCTTTCGATCCGCTTCTGTGCAATTGGCATGCCAAGATTTTAAGCAGTATGTCAAGATGCTTTTAACGCAGCAGCGGTAAAAGGCTTTCAATATCTCTGCCACCGGTCCATTGTTTCCTAATGTCTGCAAAAAGTAGAGCCGCTGTCGGGCCTTTTGAACCAGGGCAGTGGAATTCATGTCGGATCAACCCCAAAATTGATCAGTTGTTCCTGATACTATTGCGGACATTTCCTGAAGATTTAATCAAAATCCGTCCATAACTTTTTGAGTTATGTTGCAGACAGACAGACAGACAGACAGACAGACAGACAGACAGACAGACAGACAGACAGACAGACAGACAGACAGACAGACAGACAGATGGGCATGAAAACATTGAAATCATTGAAACAATGAAATCTAAATCTATGCACCCAAATGTTGTTTCATTTTGCTTACTGTACGATTATTCCGATCTGGAAAAAGAGCATGAAATGCTTCGATGAAAGAACAGAATTAATTGCATTCATTGTGTGGATTTTAAATTCTATACAGAACAGTCTTTAAATGTTTGTCCTCAAAGCTGGTCGAAAATATTTTTCTAAACTGATAAATTGTCTCTTGCACTTGTCTCCCTATTTGTGCATTAAAGCAAAAGGGCAAAGGGTAATTGTAAAGATCTCTAAATATTTATTCTTTCTTAAGCTTAGCTTTAGTGTTAAGCTTTATCTCTACATGTGTGTGTTTCTTACCTGCAATTCTTGCTCCCTGCCTGTGCATACAACCTGATGGATAATCTTCAGTGTCAGAAGCACAGTTAGACATGTAATAAGGCTTAAGTGCATCTCATTTGTGTGTGTGAGTTTGTGCATGTGTTTATTTATGTGTGTGGGACATAATAGGCCTTAAGTGTGCTCCATTACACCGAGGTGATGTGATTATGATAAACTGCTGAGGAGATGGAGGGACACGAAGAGAGGATGAGTGGGGAGATAGACGCAGGTTAAAAGGAAAGGAAGATCAACCAAGAATGAAGAAGAATATTTAAACAACTAAATATATGAATGAGAAAGTTGCTAGGAAGGAGAAAAGGAACAAAAACATCTCCCTGTTTTGCCCTTACAGCTCAAACCAAAGGAGAGATGCCTAGAAGCGGTTCACATTTTCTCTGTTGGACAGGGAGTCAATTATGTACTACCTATAACTGAGGCATTTACTCTCCCTGGCCAAAATAAGTCACACACTATATTTTATTTGACCACCAGTAGCTTTGATTACAGCACACATTTGCTGTGGCATTGTTTCGATAAGCTTCTGCAATGTCACAAGATTTATTTTCATCAAGTGTTGCATGAATTTTTCACCTAGATCTTGTATTGATAATAGGAGTCCAATCACGGTGCAGAGCTTTCACTATTCTGCTTTCACTATTCTTGGTGGGGTTAGGGTCCAGACTCTGTGGTGGCCAATCCATGTGTGAAAATGATGTTTCATGCTCTCTGAACTGCTCTTCCGTAATTTGAGCCCATTAAGTCTTGGCATTGTCATCTCGGAATATATCTGTGCCATTTGGGTAGAAAAAAACATTTGATGGGTGATTGGTTCAATTCAGTTTATTTATATAAACCAATGATGATTGGTGCATCATTTCATCTGCCCCTGTTCTTACCCTGATGCGCCCATCAATCATCAATCTGGAGAAGGGTAAATCTGGACTCATCAGTCCACATGACCTTCTTGTATTGCTCCAATCTTTATGTTCCCTTGAAAATTTAAGCCTTTTTCTAACGTTAGTCTTGTGGCTACACGGCTGTTCATTCCCAATTCCTTGAGTTCCTTTTGCATTGTGTGCGTGTGGAAATGCTCTTGCTTTCACTAATAAACACAGCCCTGAGTTCAAATGTTGCGTAGTGTAGTTTCAAATAGAAATACATGTCTCTGCATAGGTGTTGAATTGGTGTTACAGTTTCAGCAATGTAACCAGAGACATCAAACGATAGTCATGTTACCAAAAAAAAAAAACTTCCCCCTACTTTGTTCATTCTTTTTCATTGTTTTATCTCAGGTTTCAATAAAACTACTACCTATTTCAAGCGAGGTCTCCATTTCTTGTAAATACAGCATAATGTGAACAACTTACAACTTAAGGTTGATTTTTGGACTTTGATTTGGCTGGCAGATTAGTTGCAATACCCAGTTTTAGTCAAGTCTCACCATGTACAGTATCCGAGATGCAGTCAGCATACCAGAGAAGGATAGTCTCCAACGTTTTAAAACTCTTTACATGCACAGACTTGGACCTGTTTCACTTTGGCAGATTTTAAGAAACTCTATGAAACTAAAGAGTTTCAATGATGATCTGTTAAATCCTTTAACTATAATGCCAAGTTCTAAATTCACTGAGTTGGAATACTTAATGACAAATCAACTTATGGTACTGTACAAAGAACTGATGTGAGCATGTCATTTCATAATACTTCCACAGTCTCTCCAATATTATCTAGTTTAAAAACATATATATGCACAAAAGAAAAAATAGCAAGATGCATCTTTTAACTTCAGTATCTGCTTGACATGATGATTTCTGCACTTGTTGTTGAGAATAACCAATGTTGTCCAAACTTTTGAAATATGGCATACAGATGGATGCATGCTAAATAATCATACTTTTTTGTCAAAAGTTTACATTTAGCATTTCCATTGTAGTAACATTATGACTCAGATTGCCTCTCCTACACCATCTGCAACAGGTATGATATTGGAACTAATTATTAGTTCTATAGCCTCTTTGTCATGTTTTATTATTACTGATGAGTAACACTCAGCAGAAATTTGGCCGTGCAGAGTACAGCAACATTGAACTGAACACACATTCTTGAGGGGCAAAAGTTTTAAAACTTTTAAATGTGTGTTTATTAAGATATGTTTTGCTGTTGTACACTGTAAAAATAAAGTACATCACCTATCAGTCAGGTTTTAAATTGTCTGACCTGTACAAGGTTATAAAAATTTAAATATAATATCAATTGTACAACATTTTCCACTATTTATTAAATGAAAATTGAAAACAAGACAGAAACCTTTCTTAAAAAAATCAACGAGTAGAAATTATGTGAAATGCTAGTGTATAAAATATGAAAGTGATCAAAACTTAAATATATGTATAACAGTGTTTCCATAAATTTGAAACTTTTGATTATTATTAGCGTGGGTCCACAGCATTTTTCACAAGCGGAAATGTTGACAGACTGCAGGTCAAAGTGATTAGTATCTCCTTCATTAAAGAGTTCTAACTATGGTGTCGTTTAGTTGGTTAATTATGAAGATTATGTGTGTCTAAAATGTATAGACAAGTTGAAACTGTATTTATTAAAACGTAGGCTTGCCTTTGTGCATTCTTTTTTTTCTTGCTCTGTACTTATTCTATTCATCCCCCAGTCATTTAATCAAATGTTAAATTGTTTTTGTTCTAGGTTAAATTAAAAAAAATTGTTTTTAGTGTAAGAAACGAATACAAATTTTAAACCAACACTATACTACTCATAATGTTACCAAATTCTGAATGACACAAAGTTATCAATTTATTAGAAGACAAAAAGTAGCCTCAAACAAGCACATATAAAAATGGAATCAATCCATAGTGCTGTCAATGTCATTTCATCTCTTACATTTTTAAATGATGGCTGCTAGTGAACATATAGCAATTGGCTGAAATTAGGCTGCGTTTAATTATCTGCTTTCATAAACAAATTATTTGCATTTAAACTGTGTTGTAGATTAAATGTTAAAGCAGTATACTCATTTTTGAGAAGCTATATCTTTTGCTCTACAATCATTTTGTGAGGCTGCATCTAGCTGTTATAAGTCTCAGTCTTTCTAAAGCAATGTTTCTTTCTGTATGCAAATTGATCAACTTGCAAAATTAGCCATCATTTTGTGTATCTAACAGCACATTAAGTTATTTCATTTAAAAAAGAAATCTGTTCACATAAGTCACAAAAGCAACTGTACTTAAATAGAATGCACTTTGTTCCCTTTTGTTCAAGGTTTGTCTTTGCCCTCTTGTTTTCCTCTACCTATCATATTCCTGAAAGGTAATCTTTGATATCCCTTGGAACAGGATTACTACTGTGTCCAGTCTCTGTTTCAGGCTCTTTAGAAGCAGCACTCTAAATAATCATCTTATCCATTAAATTGTTCTCAAGACAGCATGTACTGGTGCTTATATAGGTCTTTGAATCCCAGTGTGTCCTTGCAGTTTTAATGTTCTCCAACAATTACCACTTGTTGCTTTATAATTCATCCATGATGTAGAAACAATTATAGCTGTCACATTCAAACTGGGACAGTATATCCGCAGTCTGAGTCTGCAGAATAAGTTATTTGAATAGCTCTAGTGTTATTTTTGGTTTAAATAGACAAATTATTGCTATATTTTATGCAAATTAATAACAGATGGACTATAATACAAAAAAACATACTGCTAACTGGAATACTTTACCATACCATTATACCACAGACTGCTTAGTAAACAGTTTTGCTTTTCCAATTTTAAACATTGGAGATATTTACAATAATGTAAATGGTATCATCTTCACTTTGTCTCTTGATACTGACATTAAAGAGAATTGATTGGGAGTCCTTAGAGGCAGGTGGTGGTCAGTGGTGTCAGTGTGCCCAAGGGCAGCTGTGGCTACAATGTAGTGGCTTGCCACCATCAGCGTGTGAATGTGTGCGTGAATGTGTGAATGACCGAATGTTGTACAAATAAAATTGCCTTGCCTTGCCTTGTGCTCCTCTAATTGAAAAAGTGTTATACAAATGCAGGCCATTTTCTGCATTCTGTGGTTAATAGTTTTAAAGTACAAGAAGTGCTTCGCAACCCTGAGAGATCATCACTCTAAACAGCATTTGGTGAGGTAGAAAATAGAAGGCTATGGCAATACACACCTACGCACGCACACACACACACACACACACACCCACACACACACACACACACACACACACACACACACACACACACACACACACACACACGCACACGCACACACACACAACTAAATTCAAGATGGTTTATGGAAGATAAATGCTTTTGAAACAAGATAACTGCATGCATTCATTTTCTGGTAAACAGGAAATTATAAAGAAAATCCCACTTACAAAGTTTTATGTTTTTAAATCGCTATACTATTACATTGGATATTGACATTGGCGTGATTACAACTTTGAGAAGAATGCCAGTGTGAACATCATAAATCCATAAGTGCTATTGCATATCTAAAAGAAATGCATGTTGAGTAAATTGGTAGACCTGATATTCAATAGTAAAACTATTGCCCATTGTGCAGGATATTCAGCAGTAGCAGTTTAAGGTAAGAGTTGAAATTTGACTGGCTGTTTCATCATTTGCAGTACGTTTATTATGCATGGTAAATAAAATTAGATTTTCTATGGACAAACATGCAAATAGTATTATATTAAGGATTTCATTCAACTCTAACCATGTATTTTATTATTCAAATATGTCAAATAGAGAGTAACCAGGAAAGTAGAGCACATCACCCCAGCTCTAAAGTCCTTACACTGGCTCCCTGTAGCTCAGGGAATAGACTTCAAAATACTTTTACTAGTTTATAAATCATTGAATGGCTTAGCACCAAAGTATATTGAAGATCTACTGTTACTATACCAACCCACCAGACCACTCAGGTCTTCTAATTCCAGTCTACTCAACATCCCTAGAATTAGAACCAAACACAGAGAAGCAGCTTTCAGTTTCTATACTTCTCTAATCTGGAACAAACTTCCAGAAAACTGCAAAGCTGCTGAAACACTGAGTTCTTTAAAATCACAACTAAAAACGTATCTGTTTAGAGCTGCCTTTGAGTAATGTTTTGATGTCTCATGTTTTGTGTATGCTTCTTGCTTTATTGCTGTTTTTACTTAATATGCTTTGCCTGTGTTTAACTGCTATATTTATTTTACCCCTTAATCATGTAAAGCACCTTGAATTACATTGTTGTTGGAAGTGTGCTACACATAAATTGCCTTGCCTGGCCTAAAATAGCTAAAAAGTGGTTCATTTATTCCTCCAACTGTCGCTGCCCCTGCTGTCAGTGATTCAGTGTAAAATGAACCTATATCATGACGGTTAGCTATAATTGTTATACACAATATTTCATACTTAACATCACAGCTATGATCTCATTGGTTGAAATAACTTTCTCATTCTTTAATATTCTCTTTCAAATTGGGAAAGTCACACTATAATAAGCAGACCATGGTAAATTCATCAGGAACATGCAGCATAAACAAACATTTCTCTCTTTTGTTTGTTTAACCCAAACTTTCATTGGGTTTCTGTTTATTCTCGTAATCCACCCTGTTCTATCTGTTCCGCCTGCAGCCGTCCTCCTTTCCTTTCTCTCCACTGTATCCCTTCAGTTTCCCTGTCACCACCTTCCTTTTTTCCCTCCCGTCTTTTGCTCCCTCTGTCTTGTTCTTTCAATTTCAAATCTGTCCTGAATATTCATGAGGGTGTTTGCATTGCTGGCTCCTGAAAGAGGCTGAGTACACAAAGGTGACAGCCATCAGCCTCGAGATAGCATCAGTGTTTGTGCATTTTGGGGCGTCACATTTGTGTGAGGGTAAGGAAAATAGGCAGGGGTAAACACAGAGGAGGAGAAAATGAAATGAGGACAAAATAGAGAGAATGGAGTAGGAAAAGACAGAAGTACTACTTTGGCAGTCTGTTCTGCAAAATAATTGACATCTTTGAAATTGCAATTATCAATTTTCAGTGTGTGTTTGAAAATGAATTAAAAAATGTGTTTGCTTTGAACCTCAGTTACTGATACTGACAGTGATCCTCTTTGCACATACACCACAGTTTTGAGTCTCATGTCACATGCTCATTTAACTGTCTCCAGATCCAAAATTCCTCATTGCTTCCTTTTGTCAACTTCCGGCACTCCTCGGTCCCTTTTCATCTTTCTTTTGTCTTCCTTATCACTCTTCGCGTCTGGGTCTGCTATTACCAATTTGGAAGTGTTGATATGCAAATTGCTGACATTTTTTTTGCTGTGCTCATTGTTCGCACCACTCACTGTTGCTGGATAGAAGAGCCCCATTTAGAAACTGGGCTCCCCCAAACAGGACCTGCATTCCTCTGAGCTGAACATGTACCAGTTGCTTGGTGAAGCTCCTTTTTAAAACTAAATGTTGAATTGCTCTTTGTTTGAGCATTTACCTTTGAGCTAACACAGAAGTTTAAAAACATGAACCTGGGGATGAGATTGTTTTTCATTTTAATAATAAAGTAGTAAAACATCTGATATTATTTGCTAACGGAAAAGAATCGCTGTCTGAAGCTCACCGTTTATTTTATGCTTTACTAAAGCTTTTTTATTTTCCTGGCTTGGGACTTATATATTGTGTATTTTATTACATTGGGACTGTTGAATTAGGCCACAGATATATTTATTGTAGAAGTTAGGGTTTTACTACATGCTGGTTCATTCTTCAACTAGAAATTTTAAACATTGTGTTGTGAGTAGTTGAAAAATATGTAGTTATTTATTTTTGGTTTGTTTCTGCAGTTTACCTTTGTGAGAAACAACTTCAAATATCCAATATTGCAGAAAAGTTTGAAAGCACTCATAGAATAAGACAGGTGCTCATCATTTCCCCCTTTCAGTTTTTTATGCTTTTGCAGTTTTAGCCGTTTTGTACAAAATTATTTTTGGGTATGAAAAGGAGCTGGTTGCTGCAGCTAATTCCTATCAACCTTGCATCAATTCATATCATTGGAGTGTTTTGTTTCTCTAATGTACTCATAAGCCCTGTTCAGGTCCTGTGCTCAATTTGCACTTTACAAGTGTTCTTTGCGCATCATGTTTAGCTTAAAGGTCCCACCGTGGAAAGAGGAGTTGAAGTCAACTCACCAGTATTGGACCTCTGATCCACCTCAGGAAGCAGTCACAGAGCCATTACGAATACTAGCATCATTGCCTCCAAACCAAAAACTATATACACAGTTACAGCCATCACTTCATTTACCAAATCTAACCAGCTAAAACAGAGCCAGATGTCAAACAACAACAAATAAAAAAACGTTAAGAATGTAGACATTGTGATGGATCAGGCAGGTAAGCTTGATGATGAAAGAAAACATGTTTACATGCATTTATAAAGGCAAACGTCTCTCTCTCTCTCTCTCTCTCTCTCTCTGTCTTTCCTGAAGTGAAAATCAGGACTAAGGTCAAATATATGCATAAAATTAAATAAGCAAATGCACGGATGTACAGATCTTATGACCATCTTCTGTCTTCATGCTATTTAATGAGTTTTAGTTTGTCATCAGGGAGCCTGCAGATGCAAATCCAAACAAAGCAATACCAGTGGTAATCTTGAGGGCAGTGTGGCACAGTTAATTAAGTAAAAAATGCGAAGAAGAAGAAAACGCGCTGACAGAAATGGTCAGACAGGTCAGTGCATAGTATAGCATTGGAGTTGGCACCCCATATACGAATGCAGTAAGTACTCAACACAGACATTTCGGGTTTGATTCCCAACCTTCTCTCTTTGCCAATTCCCTGTCTGATTACTGTTAATAAAGTCAACAACATTTTTAAATTAATGAATAAAAGAAATAAAAGAACTTCTCCATCCACATGTAGCAATGTATTTAATGGCTGCACACAAACCTAGACATAAGCTTTTTGGTTTCTTTGTGTTATAAAGACTGGATTGAACAAAATGTTGATGCTGGTGGGTTGAAAATGAAATGTACTGTAAATGAAACTGAATTTTGTATTTCTACCTGAGTGCTGTAAATAATACATTACCTTAAGACTAAGCTGTGTTGCAATTGATCTTGTATCTAGTCCTGTTGTGGCTTTTGCTTTTTTATTATTGCTGTTGTGACTTTGTTTATTTAGACATATGCATTGGGAAGGATTTAAAAGGACTCCTGAATGAACACTTGAAATTAACTCTCAGAGACTGCTAATCAAGGGTCATAATCTTTCATGTTTATATAGGTCTGGCAGTTAAAGGTGACTGCCTGAGCATCATTTTCTGTTTTCTCTGCCATTGGGCAATAAATGATTTGCTTATTTTACCCATCCATCCTGCTCACTAAGCACCCTCTGCTCCACACTTATAAAAGAACAACTTGGAACTAATGAATATAGCACAAAGAGTGTCGACAAAACATCAAGCTGTTGAAGACAAAAATAAAAAAATATAAGCTGCAGTAAAATTGAAAGCAGTTTGAACAAATGCTTCTCAGCCGCTAATTATGTAGGACCACTACCTGTTTCTTGTTTACATCTAATGTAAGTTTGCTCACCACAGATCCAGCAACTGAAAAATGGAGATTTAGGTGAGAAGGCAGGTGGTCTTGCCTATCCTGCTTGTTGGAAATATTTATATTTCTTCATTATTATTAATCATAGAAATGCTCTATAACAGGGGTGGGGAACCTTGGCCCTCATCCTACAAGGTTTCCATCTTTCCCTGCGTCAAGACACCTGATTCAAATTAACTAGTAATTGTGCAGAACTTCATTGGCTGTTGGATCCATTTGATTTGAGTCAGGTGTGTTGAAGCAGGGTTGCATGGAAAAGGAATGCGGCCCTCGAGGACCAGGGTTCCCCACCCCTGCTCTATAATAAAAAAAATCCCTAAAAGCCATGTTACAACATGGTGCTGATGATAAAACAAACAAAAATGAAATAAAGAGCTGTAATCGTTGCATTAATATAATAGATTTTTAGCTATAGTTTGAATATGTGAAAATCCCTGCCCTTTTTGAATTTCCAGATCTATCAAATTGATAAACATAATTATAATAAATATATTCATTTAATGGAATATGGTTTGTGTAAAGTAAACACTACTTGAAATGGTAATTCTTGTCTTGCTTTTTGCTTACTCAATAAAAAAATCCTGATCTGATAGAAAGGCTTATGGAAATTAAGCCCCTTTCAAACAGGCCATTAAAACGGTAATTTTCCGGACTTCGTCTGTTTCGCTTTTGAGTCTGAAAGCAATCTTCCGGACTTTGTCCGGATACCCTGTAACGGTAAATTTACCGATGAAGACCTAGTAACTAGAGCGGACTTTTTGCGGTGTGGCGTTCGCATTCAGATTATCAGGTAATGTTCTGGATAAAATGGAGGGGTGTGGGGCGGTGGGGAAAAGGGGAGGGGGGGGAGGGAACGCTGTGAGCACACACATTGATGACGTATAAATGTCACCGTTTTCCTTTCAGCTTCTTCATTGATGTTTATTAAGCGTTTCCATGTGCGTAAAATTGCACACATCACAAAGACGAGCACTGCGAGTAGATCTGCTGTTTTGTCGAACATCTTTGCAATAATCCCTTTGTTTGGGGAAAGGACATGTATGCCCGCCACACTAAGTTTACGTAATATCCACATAGAACCCCCCACTCCCCCGCACCCCTCACCCCACAGACATTCATCAGGATCCTCCGATACATTTCTTGCTGTGTGAAAGCAGCCGAAAGGCAATGTTCCGGAAAAAAGTGGTGTGTTTGAAAACACAACTCGGTTAAAGACCGGATGGAATTGTCCTCAAATATTCCAGAACTTCAGTCTGAAAACGGCTTTAGAGTCACAATCCAAAGACACAAGTTGTAATATAAAATGTGAGATAATTAAAATCAAATTTGTGAGACTTTAGCATTTTTATTTGTATCCAATAATGGAAATACTAAGCTATCAAGATAAATATGAAAAGTTCATGTGCTTAATAAAAATTAGGTTTAAGTTTGTTTGACAAGAAGTGTTTCCTACAGCTCAGGAAAAATAAATAAAAATTGTACCAGAATTTGGTTTTGTATCTTTTTTCAAATGAGATCCTTTCAATCCAAAACTTGAATTCTGGTTGTGTGTAGTTGAAATAGACTGGGAATTTAATTTTAATCTTCTGATCAAATTCCAAGAAAAAAAAATAGAGTGGTTACAGGTATGTATACATACTTTGCTTTTTATTCCTAAGTGCTCTCCCCTTGAATAACTGAATCTTCAAAGTCCAAAACATGCACTTTGAAAATAAAGTGACAAGTTTTTGCCATTTTTCATAACCTTATTTGATCTCAGTCAAGTGTGACTTTTCCCTACTCCCCTTTTCAATTGCAAATCAGTTGCTGAATGGCTGTCACATTTACCCACTGAACCAGCTAGCTACCATCAAACAACAGACTCCCCCCACCCCCCTTCACGTGACTTACCTTCTGTGACAGTAATGGCCTGTTTTTTCTTTTTCTTTGCAAAGCACAGTTTCAACATAAAATCAACCTGCAAAAATGTATAGTCTTAGTTTTAGTGACAACTGTTTCTCAAAAGAGTTTTACAGAAGAAGCTATTATATCAGTCAGCAGATCAAGGAATAAGTCAATGGATGGCTGCCTTAAGTTACAACAATTTGTGCTCAAGATTTCCCATCAAACCTGTTCAATGGTGTGTGAGAGTTTGGCTCTAAACCTTGTAACAGCTGAAGATGCCCTGTTCATTCTTAATTCTGAGCATGTTTGACACATAGAGATTAGACACAGTTTGATGGACCTTGTCTAAAACAAATTTTAACGTAATCCTGCGAACAGCTCCTCCATTCCGACAGAAGTAGCAGTCATTTTGTGTTTTGTTTGAGCTGCGTGACCTTTGTAAGCTCACAGGGATGATCTGTCACAGGGAACTGTTTCACTGACCCTTATAATCCAGTGGCTGCTTGTCATGTTGTCATCTTGGAAAGCTGAGTTTACTCAACTGTTGAACTCAGTGTGAAATAACTCTAAGCAAGAACTTTACCTAAAAGCATACAACAGTAACCCTATTACTGAATTAATGAAGAAACTAAAACTTTCAAACTGCCTTTATGTTCAACAATGCATTTATCCCTCAGTGAATAGCATCATACTTCAAACCATAGGGTGTGTTTCCATTATGCTACCTTTATCACATGAAATCTAAATTTCCCAGAAACCCTAATCTCCCCTGTGGCTGTTTGTTGTGCACATTTCAGCTGCAGGGCAAAGTTCTATACTGTTAACTAAAGTATCTTACAGACTCTTAAAGGATCAATTCAATTCAATTCAGTTTATTTATATAGCGCCAATTCACAACAGATGTCATCTCAATACATTTATACAAACATTCCAATCAGTTAAAAAGTTTCCTATTTAAGGAATCCCAGCAGATTGCGTCAGTCATTGGCGTGAGGTTGGGCCCCCTTGATGAGGACTTTCCAACCACAGCAATCCTTCAGCAATCCCTCATACTGAGCAAGCATGTAGCGACGGTGGAGAGGAAAAACTCCCCTTTAACAGGAAGAAACCTCCAACAGAACCGGGCTCAGTAGGAGCGGCCATCTCCCACGACGGTCTGGGGGTTTGAGAAGACTGAGCAGAAACACAGAAGGAACAGAAGATCTGATATAAGAGTACTTTCTATGTTACAGAAAGTAAAAAGTTGATAACAGGACACAGTGTATGTTCAGTTACTGGGAGGATCATCCCAGTCGATGCCCCCCGTCCAACAGGGGATTGCAGCCAAGCAGGATACCAGACCAGGTATATCTTCTATGGAGAGAAAAACACTGAGAGAAAACAAAGTTAACAGTCGAAATAACAGAATGTACTGTAATACAACTGGAGAGTCGTAGGAGAAAAGGAAGTAGCAGAGCAAAAAAAAAAAAGAAATAACTGAATGTACTGTAATACAACTGGAGAGTTGTAGGAGAAAAGGAAGTAGCACAGTGAAGAAAATTGGTAAGTCTGTCCTCCAGCAATCTAAGCCTATAGCAGCATAACTACAGAGCTAGCTCAGGATGACCTAAGCCACTCTAACTATAAGCTTTATCAAAAAGAAAAGTTTTAAGCCTGGCCTTAAAAGAAAACAGAGTGTCTGCCTCACGGACTAAAGCTGGGAGCTGGTTCCACAGGAGAGGAGCCTGATAACTAAAAGATCTGCCTCCCATTCTACTTTTAGAAATCCTAGGAACTACAAGTAAACCTGCAGTCTGAGAGCAAAGTGCTCTGTTGGGAACATATGAAACAATTAGATCTCTGATGTATGATGGAGCTTGATTATTAAGGGCTTTGTATGTAAGAAGAAGGATCTTAAATTCTATTCTGGATTTAACAGGGAGCCAATGAAGGGAAGCTAAAGCAGGAGAAATGTGATCTCTCTTTTTAATATTCATCAGAACTCTTGCTGCCGCATTTTGGATCAACTGAAGGCTTTTAATGGCATTTTGTTGACTTCCTGATAGTAAAGAATTACAGTAGTCCAGCCTTGAGGTAACAAATGCATGGACTAGTTTCTCAGCATCACTCCTGGACAGGATGTTTCTAATTTTAGCAATATTCCGGAGGTGAACGAAAGAAATCCTAGAAATCTGTTTAATATGGGATTTAAATGTCAAGTCTCAGTCAAAAATAACGCCGAGGTTCTTTACGTTATTACTGGGGGCCAATTTAATGGCATCCAGATGAAGTGATTGACTAATCAGTTTCTGTTTAAGAACCTCTGGTCCAAAGACAGCAACTTCTGTTTTGTCAGAATTTAAAAGCAAAAGGTTTAGGGTCATGCATGTTTTTATGTCTTCCAGACATGCCTGTAATCTACCTAACTGACTGGGTTCATCAGTATTTATGGATATAGTTGTGTATCATCTCCATAGCTGTGGAAATTTATCCCATGCTGTCTAATGATTCTACCAATTGGGAGCATATATATGGTGAACAGAATTGGTCCAAGCACAGAACCCTGTGGAACTCCACAAGTAACCCTTGAGAGTGAAGAAGATTGATCATTTAGATGAACAAACTGGAATCTGTCAGACAAATATGATTTAAACCAGCCTAGTGCTGTTCCTTTGATCCCTGCAACATGTTCAAGCCTTTCTAAGAGAATATTATGATCGACTGTGTCAAAAGCAGCACTGAGATCTAACAAAACCAGAACAGACACCAGTCCATTATCTGAGGCCATGAGAATATAATTAGTAACCTTCACCAGTGCTATGATGAGCTCTAAAACCTGACTGAAACTCTTCAAACAGCTCGTTACTGTTTAGATGCTCACCGACTTGATTAGCAACAACTTTCTCAAGGATTTTGTATAGGAAAGGAAGGTTAGATATAGGTCTGTAATTCACTATTTCATCTTGATCAAGGGAAGGTTTCTTGAGTAAAGGTTTAATTACAGCTATTTTAAATTCTTGTGGTACGTATCCGTTTACTATGGATAGATTCATCATATCCAAAATGGGGCCAGGAACCAAATGGAACACTTCTTTAAATAATTTGGTTGGAATTGGGTCCAACATACAAGTTGAAGGTTTAGATGAGGCTAATATTTTTGCTAATTCCGAAAGCTCGACTGAATCAAAACAGCCTAAGCACAACTGAGGTTCTACAGTTCTTTCCGATACTGCCTCATTTACTGAGGAAGAAGTAATCATGCTTGGGAGGATGCCAATGATTTTATTTTTAATAGAATTAATTTTATTTATGAAGAATCCCATAAAATCATCACTGCTAAGAGCTGGGGGAATAGTTGGCTCAACAGAGCTATGACTCTGTGTAAGTTTGGCAACTGTACTAAAAAGAAACTTAGGATTGTTTTTATTCGCCTCTATTAATGATGAAAAATATGCTGTTCTAGCTTGTCGAAGGGTCTTTTTATACAGCAGTAGACTGTTATTCCAGGTTAAATAGGAATCCTCTAGATGTGTAGAGTGCCATGTTCTCTCCAACTTCCTAGTATTCTGCTTTAAAGTACGCAACTCTGCGTTAAACCAAGGAGTCAGTCTCCTATGGCCAGCCACTTTCTTTTTTAAGGGGGCTACACTATCTAATGCCAAACGCAATGAGGACGTAACGCTGTGAACCAGACCATCAATTTCTGAAGGGTTAGAGATAGAATTACTGCCATCCACTGTGTTACTCTGAGACACTGAGGAAAGTAAGAATGGAACAGATTCTTTAAAAATTGTTACAGCATTGTCTGATAAAGCTCTACTATAATGAAATTTTCTTTCAGATTTAAGATGGTCAGTTAAAGTAAATTCAAAAGTTATTAAGAAGTGGTCAGACAGGACCGGGTTATGTTGGTGGACTGTTATTTCCTCACACTCAATACCGTATGTCAGTACAAGGTCCAAAGTGTGTTTACCTGAGTGGGTCGATCCCTGTACTTTTTGAGGAAAGCCAATTGAGTCTAAAATAGCATTAAAGGCTGCATTTAGGGGTTGTTTACATGACAACGTTGCCGTTTCTGTTTGAATACGCGGGTGAAAACGCACTGCGTTTACACGACAGGGCGCGCGATGGAAAACGATGTAGTACATATGCCCGGCCTTTAGATGGCAGTGTGGCCCGTGTATGCAGTGTTCCAAGGTTTCCCCCTCACAACCCGGAAAAGAAACATTTCATGATAGCTAACAATGGCGGTCTTTTTGTAGTTTTCCGCTTAAATAAAGGCGTATTGATTTTTTGACGCACGTATTGTATGCGTTTCCTTTGGCGATCGCATAGAAGCCTGATGATTTGCTTACAGAGACCAAATAACTTCAGAAGCTGCATCAGTAGTAACAGCATACCTGGATCGGATCTGCCATTGTTGTTTTTCTGTAGAAATGCGTAGTGCGCAAGTGCAACACGTCAGTAGGTGGCTGGCAGTGACGTCATCGTTTTCAAACTTCTCCGGCTTGCGTTTACACGATAACGAATCACCCAGCGTTTTCAAAACTCTCCACTCTGGAAGCCGTTTCCCAAAAGATGCGTTTTCGCCCCCCCGTTTTCCCGTTGTCGTGTAATCGGGAGGCCGAATCGGAGAGAAAAACCTCCGTTTTGCTGAAAAGCGTTGTCGTGTAAACAGCCCCTTAGGCTATCACTTGCAGTATCCACATCAATATTGAAGTCCCCCACTATAATAACCCTATCAATATTTAATACTAAATCAGATAAAAAATGTGAGATCTAATCCAAGAATTGAGAGTAAGGGCCTGGTGGACGATACAAAACCACAAACAAAAATGGTCTTAATGTTTTGCAACTTGGATGATGAAAATTAAGGGTTAGATGTTCAAAAGAACAATTGGTCTGGGACTAATTAGTAAATCAGAACGGAAAATGGTGGCAACTCCTCCCCATCGCCCAGTATTTCTAGGAATGTGAAAATTTAAATGACTGGAAGGAGTTGACTCATTTATACTGACATAATCCTCCTGCTGCAACCAGGTTTCAGTGAGACAAAGGAAATCAATGTGATTATCACAAATCAAGTCATTTACTAACAAAGTCTTTGAGGAGAGAGATCTTATGTTTAATAAACCACATTTAATACATTTATTTTTCTGTTCAGTCAAAGTTGTATTTATTTTTAGGAGATTTCCATAATTTGCTTTTGTTGGCTTAACTTTTAATCCATTTAATTTTGGCTGTGGGCAAGACACTGTTTCTATAGGGTAATGGGTGGGTAACAGTACAGAAGCAGCAGAGAGGTGGGTTAAACTACGACTCTGCTTCCTGGTCTGGACCCTAGGTTGTCAGTGTTTTGGAGGACTAATAAATTCGGCCATATTCTTAGAAAGAAGAGCTGCTCCATCCAAAGTGGGATGGATGCCGTCTCTCCGGATCAGACCAGGTTTTCCCCAAAAAGTTTGCCAGTTATCAATGTAGCCCACATCGTTTGCAGGACACCACCTAGACAACCATTGATGGAATGACAGCATGCGGCTTAACATGTCGTCACTGGTCCGATCAGGCAGGGGACCAGAAAAGATTACCGAGTCGGACATTGTTTTGGCAAACTTACACACCGAAGCAACACTAATTTTAGTGACCTCCGATTGGCATAACCGAGTGTCATTACCGCCAGCGTGAATAACAATATTACTGTATTTACGCTTATCTTTAGCCAGCAGTTTCAGGTAGGATTTGATGTCGCCCGTTCTGGCCCCTGGTAAACATTTGACTATGGTCAATGGTGTCTCTAATGCCACGTTTCTGACTATGGAGCTGCCAATTACCAGGGTCGGCTTCTCAGCGGGTGTGTCGCTGAGCGGGGAAAATCTGTTAGAAACGCGGACCGGTTGGTGGTGGCCCAGGGGCTGGGTCCTAGAACTATGCTTCCTACATACAGTCACCCAGCCGGCCTGAGGTCCCGGCTGCGCGGGCTCTACCAGAGGACAGCTAGGGGGTTCTATCCTTGTTGGCTCCGCGCTGGCTAATGGGCTTCGGCTATCTGCTGGTTTTTCAACAGTGCGGAGCCGTGCTTCTAATTCTGATACCCTCGCCTCCAAAGCTACAAAAATATTACATTTATTACAGTTACCATTATCACTAAAGGAGGCAGGGAAGTAACTAAACATCTGACAGAGAGAGCAAGAGAGAAGAGAAGAGTTAAGCCGCGTTCACACCGGTCAGCGCGTCCAGGCGTCAAATCGCTCAAACGGACGAAAGTCGACGCTTTAAAATTAAAACCCAGCTGCTTGCACACTTGTGGTCTGCGTCGGCGCGTCGGGGCATCAGCGCGTCACGTCATTACGTCAGCGTGCGGGCGTGGATTTGTCTGTTGCTAGTTGTTTACAACATGGCGGATCTTGTCGGATCAGCAGCGCGTCTTCAACTACCGGCTCTCCCGGGCCCGGCTGGTGGTGGAAGATGCATTCGGGATCTGGTCTGCACAGTGGAGAATGTTTCACCGCAGACTGGAAGTCAACCCCGAAGTTGTGGAGAAGTGTGTGAAGGCGACGTGTGTTCTCCACAACTTCATGAGGGTTTCTGGAGATGGCCAGGTACCTGCAGTGAGGGGAGCTGCCGCTGCTCATGGAGAGAGACCACTTCCAGCTGTGGGGCGAATCGGAGCCAACAACGCAACCAGAGAGGCAGTGGAGACCAGAGAAGTTTTCATGGCCCACTTCAGTGAGGAGGGGGCAGTGCCATGGCAGCCGGCAGAATAGTCATGTCCATACAGGACTGACCCAAAACGGCTCTTTTAAGAGCCACCCAATAAAAAAATTAAGAGCAAAACTTTCTGAAAATTTCCACATCTATATTTACTATATTATATTTTAGTAATTTGTTTTTCTCTATACATTCATATATACATTCACAAATCCCTTTCATTTATGGATTATTGTTTGTTCTGTACCTATATACTTTTGACCTGTTCACCTGTACCTCTCGTTTCCAGGTAATGACTGACAGACTGCTCTGCTTCCTCCCACAAACTCGTCTATGGATATGGTGAAATCAATCAAATAAACTCAAATAGTTCTTGCTTTTGTACTTCTGTGGTATTTTATATAGTCAATAAAAAGGTATATTTCATTAAGGTAATTATTATCTGTTATTAAAAATAATATTTTCACCCAAATGGCATTACATAGGACAGTAGAATTAAATTAAGGAAAGTAGCTGACCAAAATGTTACATATAAAAATATTTAATATAAAAAAATACATACAACATATATACATATAATAAACAAACAATAAAATAAAGAACAGGAAGAGAAAGGACCTTATTTGGAGGAAGTGCGGTGGAAGACAGGAGGGACACAGAAAGGAGTCTCCTTCCTCCCTTGAAAAAGGTGTCAGCCCGATCAGTAAAACTACTGAGTATTGTCCAAATGGGTCAAATTGTTCATTCTTTCAAAAATCATTCTATGAATGTCAAATTCTAGGATGTCTCTTTCTAGAGGTGACACCCTTTTCAGGAGAGGATGAAGAGAGAGAAGGAAGTGCATGTCATCATCTGCAGGAGGAGCAGGAGCTGGTTCAGGCCGGGCCTTGAGCGCATCAAGCAGCTTTTGCTGGAACTCTGTTGGCACTGACAAGTCCTGCTGCCTCCGCCTTCGTTTTCTTGGAGGGCCTGTGAAAAAACACAGTAGAAAAATGTGTTAAAAATGCTTACAATTATGTTGAACAAATATACAAATTAGATAAAATTATAAGCAACATTTTAAGTCTGTATGAAAGGCTGAGTGTGAATTCCAGGGTATACACAGACATTTCAGAAAGTACAAAAAGTAATTCGCCAAGTGTCTGGGAACCCAAAGAAACAGATTGACATCTTTGAATAAAACCTACATTCCCAACCTTTCCAAACAGCACTACACACCTGCAGGTGCTGGAGCAGAGGAAGGGCCAGGCTGGTCAGAAAAAGAAGCAGCAGCAGAGGAAGGGCCAGGCTGGTCAGAAGCAGAAAAGAAAAGGCCCAGGGGACTCTGGTTCAGCCATGTCACCTGCCTCCATGTTAGCTGGATCTGTCAAGACAGAAAGGAATATTATTGACCCTCCTGTTTATTATGCTTTATACCAAAATCACAAATACTTCTACTGCTAGCACTAATAATAAATAGCAAAACTTTGTAGTAGCAAAATGATGTAGGTTTCAGCTTTACAATAATTATTTTCATGTTTCTGAGCACGTTTGTGTGTGTTTGTGTGCCACTATGTCTGGGTTTTCTTCTCAAAATCACCAACCTTCTGCCTCTAACCGCCCTGCTGCTTCTTCTTCTGGCTCCTCTGGGTGGTCATACCCCTCCGCCTGCTCCTCCTCGACCCCCATGTTGCTCGATGTTTCGCGGGGGGCGATGAAGGGTTCGAGGAAGGACAGGACAGAGAGGTACTTCCATTTCTGCACTTTCCCTCCTTCTGCTCCGCTCTTCCTTCTCTCTTTCTCCTTTCTGCTCTGCCTGACATGCGTGGACGCGCTTATGCCAGCTGCGCCGACGCGCGCGACTTGCTGCTTGGCAGCTTGGCGCCCACTAGATGCGTAGATACCATAGACTTGCATGTAATCTAGCTGCCCTGCTGCCTGGACGCGCTGACCGGTGTGAACGCGGCTTTAGAGACAGGAGAGAGAAGAGTAGCCATAGCCGCAATGAAGCTAAGCTAACTGAGCTAGCGAGACCTTACCACCCCAAGAAAAGCTGTGTGAAACACAAGGAGTTCACAAAACGTAACATACACCACCACAAAACGTGTGTTTTAGTGTGCTTGTGTGTTAACTTAGAAAGGCCTCAGCACAGAGAAAATAAGACCAATTCAAGAGAGTCTGAACACCAAACAGCTTACAGGGAGCACAACAGTGACAACAGGAAATGACGCAATACGGCTTACCCCCGTCGAAACGGAGACATTACTTATCTACATCACTACTCCTACTGTCCACATCTAGCTGTTTTGTACAAAACAGTATTAAAGCTTTTTTGTTGCAAATACATTATAAAATAAATAAAAAAGTAAAAGGAGCCAGAATCTGTGAAAATCTCAAATCAAGTTATACCAAACAAAACTGAGTTATGACCATAAATCTAACTGATGATTCTATCGCAGCAGAAACTCTTTATTTGTCAAGACATGGAATTTCCAAACAATGGTGTAACTATAAAAGGTTTTAAATGCATATATGTACATCTCGGCATTTAGTCAGATTTGTGGGAGCAGAGATCTATAATTGCAATCAGGTTGAGCATCTTTTGTTTTAACAGCAGTCACTCTGAAAAGAAAAAGAAAACTCTGCCAAACTCAAAATAAACTTGGAATAATAACAGATGAGTAAAAACTTACGTCAACACAACATAATCTGAAAGAGCATTCCACACACAGCAGCAAGCAACATGGCTTTTCATTTTCACATTCAACTTTCTTTATAATAAATATTTCCCTATGGGTTAAGGTTTTCATTGTGGATTTTACTTTGAACAATGATGCAGTAAAACATCTAAACTGTTAAAAACATTATTTAGAGTTAAGGATTTATTGCAAAAGAGGGCCAAAAGTGAAAGTCAGTCCTTAATTACAAATAAAGTTAGCCAAAAATATGAAGTTGAAAATGCAGAAAACAGAAAAATATAAACCGGAGAAAATTTTAAAATGACTTCACTGCTGAGAATATTCTTCCAGATCAAAATTCTTAGCACAATCCCTCTATTAGCATCAAGCTGAAGTTTCATGGTAATATTGAAAGTAGTCTTTCCTTTTATCAGTGCTCTTTTCTAGGGTAAATTTCTATCTAGTTATTCTGTTTTTACCTTTTAAATAAAAGTGAATTCCTCTAATTATTTTCTATATATTTTGAGAGGGTTTAAAATTGTGTTAATTACATCATCTCTTATGAATTACTGTTACAAAGGTTTAATAAAACGTAGTTTAAGGTTATGATTATCATTCTTTCATCTCTAATAGTTTCAGTATTTTCCTGTTCATATCTCTGATTTAGGCTGTCATACTGTTTATTTTGAGGTGTTTTTGTCAGGGGGCAGGTAAAAGATGAACTAGAACTAAAACCACATTTAACACAGATGCTTCCAATTAACATGGTATGGTACAAATACATGGCTACCCCCATGATTGACCACCATTCTTCATGTTTGCTCGTTTATCAGTGCTAATTTGCCAGTTAATCTCCCCATTAGACTCAGTGAGAACATTAGCCTAGCAAATTAGAACTGATTAATGGCCTATTATTCATAGCGAAACCCCCTCTTCTGTCATATCTTTTTTCTATTCTCTCTCCCTGAGCTATACCTCTCCAATTCCGTTCTTTGTCTTTACTGTACATCTCTATCCATCAATATTTATATTCTTGTTCTGTTGTGACCAACAAAATGCTGACACTAATTTAAGATAAAAAATCTTAAGTAATGCAGGAAATTATTTCCATAAGGTAGTAAAATAAAATGTAGTTAAAATCTCACTAAACTTTCATATAAAAATTAGACATACATCCTGAAGTTAAACTGCAACAAATTCAACCCACTGTAACTAGCATTTTGTTAGATGACCAGTCAAAAGCATCCTGATGCCATCTGGTCATCTTTTTTTCTAAGTCAACTATTTTCAATTCAGAGGTTAACCACTGACCTCAGGGGTGTGCACACTGTTTTGTTTGATTGTATCTCGAACATCGGGGAAAAAAAATAGAATGGGAAGAAGTGACAAGGCGGAATGAAGGGTATGAATGAAAAAAGGACAGGTTAGAGAGAATGAGAAGAGAAAAAGATAATTTCAACACTATCGCCCCACCAATTTCCTCATAAATTCTAATGACTCTAATCTTATTGGTTGTCTCTCACTGAGGCTCATTTGCTCCCTCTGTTTCTCCTCATTAGTATTTATTATGTGTGCTGTACAGTAAACTAATTAATTTAAGTAGTCATCTTGTGATTACTTGCCTAACAGCCAAATGGAGGGACCATCTTTATCTAAGTCCAGGCAACATGATCTGGAAGGATACATTACTCACACACACAATTCCATTCATGCACTTCTGCATTACCAGACATACACACTCTTAAAACGTTTGTTTCTGCCGTCCCATGGGAACGCTTCTTTCCATGAGACATTACTTAGCTCTTTACCCTTAAATAACCTTTAACCATTAAAACTAAATGCTTAAAGCTCATTGCCTTTACCTACCATTAAATCAGGAGATCTACTGTATAGAATGGATAATTTACCTTTCTCGGACAACAGCAGGGGCGTCTCCAGCCTTTAAGTAGTACTTGAGCTTAGCCCAGACAAGATGTGATATTTTTGTAAAAAAAAGAAAAAAAATGGTCACAATAGATTATATTAAGTTGCCTAAATTATAATTCATTTTCAATGTATGCATGTCAAAGTGTAATGTGTCATCTAATATACATTGGCCTATAATTGCATATCCAATGTCAATTTGATGTTTAAAGACCTCATGACACGAAGTTGATATTTTTAAACATAACATAAAATAAAGAAATCTGAACCCAACGGACTATGTCAAAGTCATAAACACGCCTTGCATAACCCTACTGAGAGCAAAAAACCGCTGCGGTGACTAGCATTTTACTACTGTATTACTGCGCACTGAACAAGCTGAAAGCCGGAAGTGACGTTAGTGCTAGAACGCATTCTGTTTGTTGGCACATTTGACAGCGGCTTTTCAGCATTGACTGGGACCGCTATTTTCTATTTTTGACAAAAGTGATCGTAATGCATTCGCGTTGTGTTGGGAGATTTTGCTCATATACACACAAGGACGGTGTCAGTTTATTTAAGTTTCCCAAAGACCCAGAGTTACTGTCTAAGTGGGTGAAACAGGTTAGAAGCACCCATGAGTAGTGGGCTCCCTCCTCCTCTCTCCTCTGTTCGGAACATTTTGAGCAGAATTGTTTTGATTACAATGATAAAAGAATCACTGGGTTGTTTAGTGCAACACAAGCGTGTGTTGCTGCTGACAGCTGTACCTGCAGTGTTCCGCAGGAGTGTGACAGCGTGTGGCGGCGGTACCCTTGGTGGTGCTTGTGGACTGCGATGCGACACTGACGGCGTCAGCATCATTACTCCTACAAGCTGGACTTCCACTGACTGCCCAGTTAGATCTAGTGTTTCCAGAAGCATAGACTCATTTTAGCCGGGGACACCAGGGACAAGTCTCCACCACTTTTCTAAACCTGATGCGGAATTTCTTACCAGCGCAGATTTAACATCCACTTGTGCTCCCAGCACATTTTCCACATAATCAGTATCTGAACGGACTATTATTTAAATGACTCCATTGCACTCTTATACAGTCATGGTTTCTTTCTGCGCAGCTGCTGCAGCATTCTTTGCAGTGGATACGTCAAGGTTTCAAAAAACTAGTCCGTATGCAAACACTTTCAGGGCAGAGTCCTGCAGTAGCCTACCGCTGGTGCCCGTTTCAAGTTGGAAAAATACATCAATTAAATTTCATGGCTCTGGCTGAAGTTTCTTTACTGCAGGTTAAAAAATATTAATTTAATACTTTTGTTTAAGACTCCCAAAGAGAATGGTGTTGATATATAGTGTTTGTGGAGAGAGCATGCCAGAATATTCCCCCAACTTTGCTCTGACAGCGGAATATTCTCGCTATCCAGGCATCCTGCTCTGCCAGAGAGAGATTTTTCTGCGACTGAATTTGTGATTCAGGAATGGAAAGCGCAGATAAAGTCAGGGACTGTGAACAATATTTTGTTTCTGCACCGAGATCTGTGCATTAAATTTATTTCAGATGTACAATGTTTCAAAGAAATAAAAGGGACATGATTCATTGTAATATAATTTACAATCACGGGGGAATTGTGTTATTTTCTGTCTTTGATCGGTTTTTTAAAACTGTAGCCTAATGGAAAGATGTAAAGGGTGTTGTTAAAGTGCGGCAAGAAAATCGAGTGAGAAAATGAAGCAGGACATCACACAAAAGTTCACTTTCTGACGTGCGGCTCAACCACTCCACTACTCCATCAGGTCTAGAGTGCTTTCACAAAAAGGAATAGGCTTATCATCCGAACAGTGTTTGTGTGATGAGCTTATGCCGTCAGTTTATTATGACGCAACCTCTATTCATTAGTACAATAATCAGAAACACCTGTGGACCCGCAAACTAACAGCCGTCTTTCATTGTGAAAGTTTACAATTTACGCCACTGACCACTTGATGCAGACGCACAGTCATTTCAACTTTATGCACAGAGTTTAGGAAACTGAATCAATCAAAAACGATTCTAATGAGAGCATCATCATCAGACCTGGACACCGTACTCAATGCAACGCTATTTCCTCCTGCTGAGGCAATAAGAAGGTTGAGAAAGAAGTGGCTCTTGTTATTCCAGTCTGCAAAGTGCGGGCGGAGCGGATTCAGCCTCCTTAACGCACAAGGTGCACAATTCCCGTCTATAGACCATGAGAAAGTTGTGAGACTGCAGGTAAAATGTTCATATTTAGTACATGTTTTCATCTGCTCCATGTGTGATGGCACGATGGAGATTCTTTGTTCAGATTGTTCGGGCTGAATATTAACTAAAATGAATGAAGAATTAAATAATATTCAAAATTTAAAAAACTGTCAAAGACAGAAAATAACGGGATCCCTGATTAAATGTAAATTATAGTTATATTACAAAATTTTCTTTTATTGCTTTGGTATATTCCACCCCCGGGTAGCCGCACAATTGCAGGACTCTGAACTGTTAAAGTTTCCCCGCACAGAACAACGGCAATGGTTTTAAAGGGAACACGTTTTATTACTGCGCATATAGCCTAGCCAACGGCTGAATAATTATAGGCTATATGAATAATCAATAATTGTCCCCAGAAGTTTTAAAAACAAACTGACGCCCTTGTCCAGAAGAGACAGGTACATATTCAAAGCAGTTTTGCTATAATTATAAATAGTTCAAACTCTATTTAGTGAGTCTGACAAAGAAATTAAATAAACGTGTTTCCACCTGAAACTAATAAATTGGTACGATAATCATAAAGAAGAATTGTAATGAAGTAAGTCTTAGGCTACTTGCTTTGTTGTTTGCCTTGAATGTCTGCCTATATTTTATTTTTCCGATATCACTCTCAGACCATATAAATAAGTACGTCTGGATTAGTTTATTATTGTTAGTTTTAAAACTGATTTACCATATTTACATTATGTAGGCTAATGTTTATTTTTCAGGTCACTACTAAAATCAATACACGTCAATATTATTATGCTCATTTATATCATTTTGTTAATTATTTGAAAAGAAAAGAAGCCACGATTAAAAGTTTTTTCTAATCCTTACCAACCTGTGTTTCCCTGATGTCACTTCTCCCGCTAGCTTCTCTGACCCGCTTTCTTCTATCCATCTCAGTCGTTGTGTACGGCTCGTACCTGTACAGTTTGATGCCTCTAGAAGCACCAGAACCGGCTGCATTTTCCACCTCTAAAACCATCTCAAGGCTAAAACTGGAGGAAGAATCTTCTGAGCCTTCAAATATGAGCACCTCCATCATGCCTGACAGCGGTAGTTTTCGGACTGTCCAGCCTGAACGGTTCTGAACGTCACCTGGAGACGTAGTTTTGAAGCCGCGGTTAAGCTAATATTTCTGAAACTCTAATTATCGCGTAAAATCAAGTCTGTTCGGCTCATAAATTTACACAACCACATACTTTGACAAGATGCATTATGTCATAATACATTTACTTGAAGTCAGCTTCGTGTCATGAGATCTTTAATGTTCGATATTTTGTGTTTTGGAAAATTACATCTGAAAACAGCAAAACCAAATATTAATTTAGTTCACTCAACCTTTCTTCTTTTGTTTCTGTTGGTCTCCCCTTTCTCTTCTTTACTTGAATGTTCCTTTCTTCTTCAGTTTGTCTTTACTTTTTCCATCTCTCATTCCACCAGTAAACTCCCCAAATGTTTTATTATTTAGAATTAGATTGCTTTCAAACACTGTGCACATACTATGATTCATACACTATTTACCTAGTGCTGTCTCTTTCTGTTTTTATCTCTAGCTGTTGTCTCTCTCCTCTTCTCCCTCTCATCACTTGGTCTTCTCTCATCATTGGTTCTGTCTTGGATAGTCTGTTTGGCTCTGTCAATAATGCCAAAATCGTAAATGAGCAAATAAGGTAAAGCAAAGCTTTACTTATTTCATTTATTATGTCTTCAACTGTGCACTGTTATTGACCCTTTTTGAATTAGCTTCTATCTAAATTTTAATAGGTATTATGATAGTTGGAATTAAAGAACATTTTCTTATTAATCATCTTTAGAAGATCCGATATAAGAGTACTCTCTATGTTACAGAAAGTAAAAAGTTGATAACAGGACACAGTGGATGTTCAGCCCCTGGGAGCACCATCCCAGTCGATGCCCCCCGTCCAACAGGGCATTGCAGCCAAGCAGGATACCAGACCAGGTATATCTTCTATGGAGAGAAAAACACTGAGAGAACACAAAGTTAACAGTCGAAATAGCAGAATGTACTGTAATACAACTGGAGAGTAGTAGTAGAAAAGGAAGTAGCAGAGTGAAGAAAATTGGTAAGTCTGTCCTCCAGCAATCTAAGCCTATAGCACCATAACTACAGAGCTAGCTCAGGATGAACTTAGCCACTCTAACTATAAGCTTTATCAAAAAGAAAAGTTTTAAGCCTGGCCTTAAAAGAAAACAGAGTGTCTGCCTCACGGACTAAAGCTGGGAGCTGGTTCCACAGGAGAGGAGCCTGATAACTAAAAGATCTGCCTCCCATTCTACTTTTAGAAATCCTAGGAACTACAAGTAAACCTGCAGTCTGAGAGCAAAGTGCTCTGTTGGGAACATATGGAACAATTAGATCTCTGATGTATGATGGAGCTTGATTATTAAGGGCTTTGTATGTAAGAAGAAGGATCTTAAATTCTATTCTGGATTTAACAGGGAGCCAATGAAGGGAAGCTAAAACAGGAGAAATGTGATCTCTCTTTTTAATATTCATCAAAACTCTTGCTGCCGCATTTTGGATCAACTGAAGGCTTTTAATGGCATTTTGTGGACTACCTGATAGTAAAGAATTACAGTAGTCCAGCCTTGAGGTAACAAATGCATGGACTAGTTTCTCAGCATCACTCCTGGACAGGATGTTTCTAATTTTAGCAATATTCCGGAGGTGAAAGAAAGAAATCCTAGAAACCTGTTTAATATGGGATTTAAATGTCAAGTCTCGGTCAAAAATAACGCCGCCACATATTCAACAATACGCGGGTGTATAACCTTGGCCCCTGCAGTGCCGGGGGCCCCTCGTCGGCCGGTCCCTTGTCGGGTCCCTGCTGGGGGGTGGGGTGCCCCTGGGCCCCCGGCTCCCCCGGTCCGTTGACCGGCCCGCCCCGGCGCGGCCGGTTGCCGGCGGAGCCCGTGGGCTCGTCACTGCTGCCCCCCGGGCCCCTGCATAGTGGCCGCTGGATGTTCCCCTGGGGTTCTCCTTTGCTCCTCTCTAGGGGGATGCGGTCGGCCCCCCCCGGGTCCGCCTGGGGCTCTGGCGGTCCTTTGGACGTCTTTGCTCCGATCTCCTTCATGTCTGCATCGATTCCTGGGAGACGGATTGATGTCTGCTCACACCAACTATCGAACACTCTTATGGAGAAACCTTATATGCACCAGCATGCTAACACACACACATAGATGTGGGGTCTCTGGTGTTTATGGATATATTCTTGGGCTGAGGTTATCATTACTAGAGCTTGATTAATCGGTACCATGAGTTTTTCTGTGACATTGTTGTTGTATTTTTATATCTATTTTTGTGTGATGTGGTTGTGTAATTCTTAGTTCACAATGTTTGGTTTGTTTTGTCGATGTTCCTTTTTCGTGTTTTGTTTTGTTTTTCCCCCTCTCTCTGCCGTCCTGTGGGTATGGAGGCAGACTTGAATGTCTTCCTGTGTTTTCTTTGTTCCCCTTCCTCTCTTGTATTTTCAACTCACCCTCTCTCATGACATTTTGTTTCCTACCTCTCTTCTTCATCTTCCTTCTTTCTTCTCCTTAATTTTCTGTCTCCGTGTCCATAACATCAGGAAATAAAAACCCCAACAATTCATAATAAAGATTTTTCACACATAAAACAAGTGGAGTACTATAGCAAAAGCTGTACTGCTCCGCTTGTGAAAGTAAATCTGTTGGGCTTCTACTTGGTACTCAGACACCAATTCTGAGCTCCACACTGCCAAACAGGACACATTTAAAAAAACAAACAAACAAAAAAAAACAATACGCGGGTGTAGAATTCATCTCACGAGTATCCAACAACCCGCGCATGTGGATTTCACCTCACACGCGCTCTACACGAAGCTTTCATACACGCATGAAGCAGTGGTGGCTGGTGAAAAATATTCTTGGTGGGGCTGTGCTTTTTTTTACTTTTTTTTTACTTGTGCTTTCTGAGCTTTGTGCACAACTCCAGTATTTCCTGAACTAAGTACAGCTCTTTTATTTCCTGTCTTACATCATTGGACAAACTGATTAATCCAAGTGTGTCTGACCATTGTTGTTGTGACTACTGAGGTCAGACACACCTGGATTTGGTAAATTAAATTAGTTTGTCCAATACAGACAGGAAATAAAAGGGCTGTACTTAGTTCAGGAAGTAGTGGAGCTGTGCATATATCTTATGAAGTCATTTTCAATAACAATCCCAAAACAATTGAACATAAATGCCTGGATACCAGTACTATGTGAAATACTGATTATTTTAATGCCAATATTAACAACTTGAGGCATTCTTATTCTAAACATAAATACAATATGGCACAAACAAGTTTATAACTAAACTGGAAACAAATAACTTATTAGGTTTACACAAAAATTTTGCACACTAAGCTGTTAACTCTTACAGCAGCGCCCCCTTGTGGCAGAGAAATTACACTGCCAATGTCACCCCCAGATATCTTGCCCGCCCTCACACCAGCCTTGGGGCGATTTCTCTATCGCCCTTCATGCGGCCAAATCTACGTCGCTGATTGGTTAAATCCCTGTTGCTGTGTGCGAATTTCTTGTCTTGCTGCACTGCTTGGGGCAATCTTTCTGTCGCCCCAGCCGCTCAGCAGCGGGAGCTTTTTCTCCAAAAATGATATATATTTTTATATATGATACTTTGTTATGAATTTAAACACACAATTAACTTAGAATATGTGATTATTGTTAAAAAATAAAAATTAAAAACACTTGGGAAACACTGGGGGGGCGGCGCCCTGTCGCCCTCTATTGGCCAGCCGCCACTGCCATGAAGGTAAATCTTAGGAGAGGCTCCGCCCTCGAAAGGAAATTCTGCTGGCGCCAGTAAAAAACTTTTGACTGTTTGGAGGAGGAGCCTAAGGTCGGCACTGTGTAATTGGTCTTTTTAAATCGGTAATGCCCACAGGATCAGTAGAGTTATATTTTTTTTCACAGTTTAACAATACAAGAAAATGGCATTTGTCAAACAAAGAAAACATGACTTTGGGGATGCCAGACAGCCAGGAAAATAGCAAAAGTACATTGGTGTAGCATTCAAGCAGAGAAAAAAAGAAAAACAAAAAGCATAAATAAATGAAATGAAAAATACATTTTAAAAAGGGCTAGGGGTAAAAGGTTCACAATCAAAACATTATATCCTTTCAAGCAATTGCAGTGCTTTTCTCCATTAAAGAAAGTGAAGGAGAATAAGAGTTTCAGTTCTTTCAGGAAGGTCTAAAACAGAGGTTTGCATTTGAGAAATGTACATTTTTGAATGAAAAACTAACAACAGAATATAAATTATGACATTCAATATGAGTTTTTTTTTTCTTTTCGTAGGATACTAAAAGTAATGCGATGTTTGGTGAACTCTTATGAAAAAATCACTCATCCTGTGGGCGTTACTGATTTCAAAAGACCAATTACACACCGTCAGAGCCAACCTTAGGCTCCCCCTCCAAATAGTCAGAAGTATTTTACTCGCTCGAGCAGAATTTCCTTTCGAGGGCGCAGCAGCCTCTCTTAAGATTTACCTTCACGCGTGTATGAAAGCTTCGTCTAGAGCGCATGTGAGGTGAAATCCACATGCGAGGGTTGTTGGATACTCGTGAGATGAATTTTACACGCGCGTATTGTTGAATATGTACGCACATGAGCAATTACGTGCGTGCCTTGTTGAATACGCGCAGGTGAGGGTTGAAAATCTCGCTCGGGATTTTTGACTGAAATATAATTCCATAAACAACACACACATGTACATACAGGATCAGGTACACTGTGGGTTGCTGCCAGCTTCCGCGGCGCTCCATATGCAGATAAATAACAGTGACAAGAGGTGTGAGGAGGGAGATGGGGAGAAAGAAAAATGCATCTCTGCTTGGCCCCTTACAGGAGGACTGAGCTGAGATGCTAAAAGAACCCCCCCTCAATACATAAAAGCACATAAAAGCACATATATCAGTCCTTCTACATAAACATCCTGGGGAGTTTTGAGATGTCTGGCCTTCCAAGGCCAACACCGGGTGCCAATTCAGATAACAATTTAATGATTTAGGCTTGAGCTTGTTGGTTCAGCGTTAGTCTTTAAGCGGTCTCAATTCTCCAAACAGCCGAATCAGTGGTCATTTTCCATCCACCCAGCTGAGAAACTTCTCTAAGTTGTTGTCCACACTGCGTACGAGTCCCTAAACCGCAGCCAGCTTGCTGCTCAGGGCATCCAGCTGTTGTGTGTTGAGTGTTGACAGCACGGGACATTCCTTCGTGAAACTGTAAAAGCTTGCCCATTGCTTCTAATTGCTTCTGAATTTTGCAATACATCAGGAATCCACCCATACCAAACAGCAGAAACCCGGTTATCATGAATCCAATTATGTAGATGTATTCAACGTCCTCCATGGACAGCAGCGAGACATATATTCTTCCATTTACCCTAGGATTCCAAAATATATCCTGTCGCAAGTGTCCCGTCAGGACAGGAGGGCTCTCCCTTAGCCATTATATGGGTAGAAATTTTATCAATTGCATTAAGAGACCAGCTGACCAGATCCATAGTTGCTTGTGGAGGAAAAATGGAGAGAGAGGCCCCATATATAAGCAGATGATACAAAGAGCAGGCAGGAATGGTAAACGGGAGGGAGGAGAAGAAATTGCATCTGTCCTCGTCAAGAACAGGAAGAGAAGAGGATGTCAAGTGATGTCAAAATGGTACAATAAAAATTGTTCAGCTGGGCTTACCAGGCTTTACTTCTAACATAGCAAATGGGCTAAAGAAATTCTGGGAGGATATAAAAAATAAAATAAAAAATAAACATGACAGACCTGCATAAGCCACAAAAAGGTGCGGACAATCAATTGTAACTGGTTAAAATGTGTGAATAATCAACTATTAGTGTCTCAAAAACTATTGAAATTGTTAGAGAATGTTTAATTCTCTATTTTAGTTAGACAAGTAGCCTTTTCACATCTATTTTTTATTTGCATAAATATATGTGGGGCTGTATAGAAAAACTCCAGCTGCATAATGTCACAGAGCTACAAAGTTTTCATGAACTTACTGTCTTAGGAAACGCATATCTTTGTTTAGTTGCCTCTTAAGTTTGTATTGCTTTCTCTTTATTTTTTTATTGTTGGAGCAACATGTATGATGGAAAAAAAAGTTGAGCCCTCCACTCACAATATTTTAAATTAAAGAATTGCCACTGATTGTCAAACAAAACTTCACTTTGGTGTTTACACTGACATAGGAAAACAAGAACATCTGCCAGTCACTTATGGGGGACGGTCCCTGCCAAAATTTACAATAAATAAATAAATGTGGAAATAAAAAAATGAATATGGTGATACAGTTGTAAATAAATAAATAAACATAGACATAAATAAATAAATAAATGTGGAAATAAATAAATAACTACAGTACATAAATGTGAAAAAAAAAATTGGAAATACGTTTGTAAATAAATACATACATAAATATAGAAATAAATAAATACATAAATTGAAAATACATATAAAAAAATACATAAATAAATAAAGCAATAAATAAATAAATGTGGAAATAAAAAAATAAAAAAACTGTCAAATAAAAAAAAATAAAAAAAATGTAATTATGCATTTCCACATTTATTTATTTGTTTCCAATTTTCTTTTTTTAACACATTTATTTATTTTAACATTTATTTATATATTTATTTCCACATTTATATATTTCCACATTTATTTGTTTTACAGTTAAATCAAGAAGTATTTATTCTGGTTACAGTATAGATGACCCTTTAACACAACCTATAGAGAGTTTGTTGTCACCTCTTAGCAGTTTGGAGAAATAAACTCCTGTAAGTGACACAAACGCCTATCCTGGATAGGCATCATCAGTTATTTGACTTGATCTTTCTCCAAAAATGTACAGTAACATTATATTTATTCTGGAAATAGTTTGGGGAAAGTAGAAGGTAGGTCATAAATAAAAAAAATTTATGGTTAAGTCCCTGGCTTCCTCCTCATTTCATTATTTTCGCCTTCAAGGCCGTTCCAATGCTCTATTACACTATACTGTACCATCGGCTGGCTTGACTCGTGCCCATTCCCTTGACCGCGATGGCGGTCCTGAGTGGGGAATTCAATATGTGGCATCCACAAGTGGTTGTGAAACGTTGTCAAAAACCTCAGATGAAACATAAAGTTTTATTGTCAATTTTAGCAGGGACGGTCCTCCATAGTCACAAGGTAATCCTATTGTAAAGTGTCGAATTCCAGTCACCTTCCTATTAGTGTGTCCCTATAACAGAAAATGAAAGGTGAACTGTTTTATCCTGTTTCCTTAAAAAAATTATGTGCTTACAGGAAGTCTTCTTACAGCAAAGGTGGGGTTTAAAAAAAAATCATTTTGATATTAGTATTTAATAAAAAAGTAACATATTGTGCATTTGTGTTTGTTTGCGTGTGTGTGTGTGCTACTACATAAAGATTATGATATAAAGGAAAAGGAATGAGTGTGAGAAACAGAAAAATGGGGGACAGGGACACAGTAATGAGTACTCCAGTTGAAGGGGATAAGAGAGACAGAGGGAGCGTTGGTCTGCATAATGAGTCCTCCAGCATAGAGGTGGCATGTGGGAGGGATGGAGAGAAAGAGGGAGGTAGGGATGAGCCAAACTATTCCAGAGGAGACTAAAGAAAACAGAAGAGATAGCTGAAATCACAGAGAATGGCTTGCATAATGAGTAATCCTGGGGAAATTTAGTAGGGAAGACGGCACAAAAGATACAGAGAGTGGGGAAGTCTAAATTAATGACGAGAAGCAACAGAAAAAAGAAGCATTTCTTGTTGAAGTTAAATGTTTTGATAGTTTCCATTCTTTTTTAATTGATGTTGAGTACTCAATTTCATTTAATCAATCAATTGAATCTTCCAATATTTCAATGCATTTTCAGCTTCTGTGGCTTCACTCTGTTCTCCGGTAAGTTTCAGTCTCACTCCTTGTGTGAGACCCAGTCTTGCTTTTGTATTATTGAAACAAATCTGTTGACACATAATTATCTCCCATGTTTTCTTTCATTCTGTTTACCACCACTTATACGAAATCAGATGACGGAGCCTACTTTACCAGCAACACTTGTACACACACACACATATATATATTATATATATATATATATATATATATATATATATATATATATATATATATATATATATATATATATATATATATATATATATATATATATATATATATAGCTAAATCTTGATCCTACCACAGGGTCTCGACCCAGTGCCTGATAAAACCATGTGGCATCCTAATGAGATACCTGGAACACCTCACCGGACTCTTTGCAAAGCCAAGGGGTGTGAGCTTTGCCTCACATCATTGAGGAAAAAAAAAGTAACATCCAAAAGCAAACAGGACTTGTAAAGTGTTAACAGTGAACCAAATTGTATTGTTTTTTTATTGAACTCTTGTATCCAATAATATTCCTATTTGTCAATCTGAATTTACAAATCTGTCAGCACTGTTTGTGTTTATGTGTAACTAATGTGCAGTAAGCATAAATATTCATAAACACACTTTCACATGTTCCCCTCTTCAAATATTGTACTGGAAAGTTTTAATAGACACACAGCTCCATTTTGCCAGGATAGTGTTGCTTTAAGAAATAAATTGCGGGGTACAATGCCATGTGCCGTCTTGGTGTTGGTTCCCAGAAGCTGTCATAATATGATCAGCAGTGGGTGGCATCAGAGGAAGAAACATGTCTACAGACACTGTATAGGTATATATGCAAATAATTGAAGAATGGGAAAGCAAAAAACAAAACAAAACACTCCAAGAATATATGCACACTTTTTTTGCATAAGCATTCCAAATTTAACAGCTAGCTCTTTCTTGTCTATTTAAGCAGCAGAGCAAGGTTTTAGAAGGAATATAAAATGGATGAAGAAAGCAACATGAAGACAAGACTAATACAATTACACTGTAGGAGTTGAAATATTAGATAGTGAATAACATTTTGAAGTATATGCTTGTGTAAAGTGTTTGTATATGCAATAAGTCAAATTGAGCATGAAGACACATATGTACATCTATCCATCCATCATCTATACCCGCTTATCCTTGCAGAGTCGCAGGAGGTTGGTGCCTATCTCCAGCAGTAATTTGGCGAGAGGTAAGGTACACCTTGGACAGGTCGCCAGTACATCACAGGGCAACATTGTGGCATACAAGACACATCACCATGCACACACACTCACACCTAAGGACAATTTGGAGGGATCAATTAACACTCACAGGGGGAGAAAGCCAGAGTACTACGAGAGAAGCCATGAAAGCACTGAGAAAAAATGCAAACTCCATGCAAAAAGAACCCAGGCTGGGATTTGGACCCAGGACTTTTTAGCTGCAAGGCAACTGTGCCACTGTAACCCACAACAAGACCTTTTGACGAAACTATTTTAAAAAAGAAACAACAAAATGTGTTTCTACTGCAGAAACCATTTTTGGGAGGTTGTTATTCCTCCGCTGTCTTTTCCACTACAGGAACAGAACTAAATCTCAGTACTAGAAATCTACTGCAAAAAATGGTCCACATAAGCCTGTTTAAAAAGACACACTGTGGCAGCATATCAGCGCAGTACCGCCGCCACGGTGTGCCCTTTGAATGTACCATGGTGAGGCAGGAATATTGCACCATTTGTGCCGCCAAGCTTGATAGTGATATTACCGCAAACCTGAACTTGACCACTTATGAATGACCAAAGGCTCCCTGATGCCACCTCTGCTTTGTGGCAAAGTGGTGCCATTATTTTTTTAAACAGGCTTTAGTCTTTTTAAATGGACCATTAACCAAAGAAGGAGCTTTATAGGAGGAGGGTGAACATTTCCCATCCCTTCGGCACACATGTAGAACTTCCCAAGACCTACCAAATGGCCTCAAAATGACAAGGTCCCAAACGCACAGGAAGTCAGCCATCTTGCTTTGAACATGCGATTACGACCCCTTTTTTGACGTTTACAGCCTTCGCATTTGATCGAACTCCTCCCTCAAATTTAGACCGATCGACCTGGAACTTGGTCAAGACTGACCTTCAGGCATGGGAATGAAAAGTTATCAAAAAATGTACTTTTCATATATGTTGAGTGGGTGGAGCCAGGCCTCAAAGATTGACTAAACGCCAAAACAATAACATTGTTATAGCTCCTATTCGGAAAGTCACAGAGGGATGAAAACTGCTGTGTTTGATGGTCATCAGGTCCCTGACAAATCCTGATAGTCAAATGCTGACATCACTTAAGCCCCACCCTATCAGAAGAGGAAGTGTAATGTTTTTGCTGTGAGAGGTCCAGATTTTACACTCTACCGTAATTAACATGAACCATAGCACAGTGACAGTAAACAAGTTGGTGTAAGTCTGTATTCAGTACAGAGAGTTTCCGAAAGAGGGTGGGGCTCTGAAAGGGTGGCAAAGTGAGGCGTCACGCCATGACCATACATTTCCACAAAACGTATTTGATCATATTACATAGGATGGCTACTGGTCCAACCCCTCAAAAAGATGTATGCAAATTTCCGGTGGGCGTGGTCTAATTTCTCCACAGTGACCCCCTAGAATCACTAAAACAGACAGTCCCAAGCCATATTTTATCAGAGAATTATGTACCTAGGCATACTAATGAAGGGTCTCAGGACCTACAAAAACGTCCTTTGGAGCCATGGTCCTAACCACACAGGAAGTTGCCCATTTTGAATCAAACCCATCATTTTGTGCAGTTCATACATGTGGTATTTGAATAAACTCCTAGAGCGTTTCACTTACAGACTTCAAAACGAGCGAGGACATACTTAAGGCTTTGGGGATCAAGAGTTATCAAAAGACTTTTGCTGCATCAAAGCATGTGGGCGTGGCTGAGCCTCAAAGTAAGGTTTCTCGCCATAGAAGGACATGGTGTGTTAACTTTAACATACAAGGTCACAACTGTACCAAACTTCCTATTTGTCATGACATACAACCCATTCATTATTTACAAAAAAGTATCTTGGAGCCATAGTCCAAACCCCACAGGAAGTCGGCCGTTTTGAATCAAACCTGCCATTTTATGCCATTTATAGACATCATATTTGAACAAACTCCTCCTAGAGCTTTTCACTTACAGACTTCAAAACCAGCGAGGAGAGACTTAAGGCATTGGCGATCAAAAGTTATCAAAAGAATGTTGCTGCATCAAAGGATAAAAGTAAGGCTTAGCCACGTTTTATTAAATATATACAATGTATTAAACATATAAGGTCTAAACTGTAACAAACTTACTGGTTCTCATAACATACCACTACTCAAGACAGCCAAAGGCTCTTTTGCTCATGGCACTTAAGCCCCGCCCCCTGAGAACAGGAAATCAGTATTTGCCTCCTTTTACCAAATCAACATCTGGCTGTGGTCAGTGACTGAAAACAAATTGAGGTCACTTCTTGTCCAGTACTGAGGTTGTTAGAAAGAGGGTGTTGCTCCGGCAGCCTTGCAAAGCATGGAGTCACGACATGGAAATACGTCTGCCTCTAATTTCCACATACATCATCCGATCTGCACAAAATTCAACAACCTGGATACTCGTCCAACCCCTAAACCATATGTATGCAAAGATTGGGTGGGCGTGGCCTAATTCCTGCACAGCGCCCCCTAGAATCAATAAAGTTATCCCCCTCAAGCAATGCATTAATCTATGATTGTGAATATCAGTACATATACAGTTTATGAAGACCGATTAAAGTCTTTTGAAGCCAGTGTCCATACCCCTCAGGAATTCTGCCATTTTGGTCCAAAGCTTCCATTTATTTGCCTTTTGAACACTTTGTCATGCAGATTTGATCAACACTCTCAGTGGAAGCATTGAGGTGGCTTTCAGGGGGCAGTGTGTGAGTCCCGCAGTTGCGACACAGGCCGAAGCGGTGCTGTGCTGAGTATGAGTATTTTGCACATGTTTTTCTAACTGAAGGTCCGGGGTAGCCAAATATGCAAGAAAATTCACCCTCCAGGGTGAATGCATAATACATGAATGTACCCCTCTGATTTAAAAAAAAATTGTCAGAATCACTACTGTCTCTTCTCAAACAAAGCTCCACGGCTTCCTGTATGTTGTATTTTGCTTAAGAAGTGTGTTTTGGCACGTTGCCGAAAGGATCTCTTACTGGTGCGTAACTGTGTGTAATAGTATAACATCTGTGTTTGGGTAAGTCCATTTACGCCTTAGTTTCAAGTCCTGTAATAAAGCCTCATGTGAGATATCTGCGTTTACAGCATTCCATTGGCTATTCAATGCGTCAATCATCATTATTCTGTGCCGCTATTGGTTTGAAAGACACACATAAAAAGAAATTATCGACTTCCGGTCATTCGCAGTGGCTTATCTGAACATGCTAATGGAAGCTACCTTGAAAACGTTGTGATAAATGCTTGCAAAGAAGGAATTTACTAAGGTTTTCAGCAACAGATTATGCTGGGCTAACAGATTATGGGCTAACTTTTTTATTGGAAGACATTACCTGGACCCTTGTGGATATAAAAAGCTACAAACGGTGAGTCGATATTTTGACAAAGCTCTGGCTGTGTCTACAGTTATGATTGTATCCTTGATTGGCATACATCTTTAGAATCTAAATATGTATAATATGTATATGTACATTGAAGGGGTCTCCAATAAAAAGGCAGATTTGACCCGGAAGTATGCAACATCCCGCCCGTGGGAAATAGGAATGCTATGTATATGGTAAGGAAAAAGTAATGTTATTCAAAAAGTAAAAACCATTACCGATCATTTCAATATTACATCTCAATGCCAAAATTGAACGATAATGACTGTAGGCCTGCGATGGACTGCCGACCTGTCCAGGGTGTATCCCGCCCCTCGCCCCGTGACTACTGGAGATAGACACCAGCCCCCCCCCCCCGCAACCCTGCATAGGATGGATGGGTACAGATAATGGATGGGGTGGACGGGTACAGATAATGGATGGATGGATGGATGACTGTAGGCCTATAATATCTGACATACCTGGTGTTAAACAAAACATTTAATCCCAAACATCCATTTTAGAGGTCCGTTGTTTTATCAGCTTCCTTCTCACAGCCTTACATGGAAGTGTGCAGTTTAAATACTGCAGGACGATCATTTCAGAAGGTCACACTTTTTATTAGTATTTCTAAGACTGATCAGAGATGTTTTATATCTTACGACGTTTATAGTCTGAGCTAACAACTAAATCATTCATCACCATTTATTCTGCAGAGGGAGAAAAAAACCCACCAAAGTGAATGCAAAAAGTAGGATTTTTCTAATTTCTAATTTATTAAGAAGAGTTGGTGTTTATATAACAAGATATAGTTACAAATTACCCATCACATAGGAGCAGTCCAAAGGATTAGTCTCCAGTCTATTGTCTACAGTGTACATTGTCTAATTGTGTCCTTTGATTTTGCCAATCTTTTGTTTTTTATAGTTTGTCCTCAATTATTTTATCATTGTAAAAAGTATACTGTAGATCAATATAATTCATCCAACTAATTCAAAAGCAACAACTTTTGGCCCTATAATTTAAATCGGATTTTAGCTTTCTGTCAGGTAAGCATCATCCTGTATTTATTCTAACCTTGCAATCAAAATTATATTACATAGAAACGTGAGCAAATTATATCATTTTCTCTGTTAAGTCAGCCGTTTCACAGACACATTATACAATTTCACTAAAGCTAAGATATTTCTTGGACATGACATGTTTTTTACTAAGATTTTGCTGTCTCTTCTTAATAACATTTAAATTAAAATGTTTACTCAGCATTGGGATCATTGACAACACTATCCAGTGTTTCACAGAAAATATATGCCCTCATTACCTTCCTTTCAGCAGGTAATGTTTTACTTTTTGTCCTTAAAAAATAATCTGTCAGGTGTGTGTAGTAGTGGCATGGATCTACATGCAGAAGGCGGTAAGTGCTGGGTTTTTTATAGAAATGACGATGATGATGAAGATAATAAAGGACACCAGGCTGATACGAACAAGCAGAGTCCCAGAAGGTATACCTCTGGAGGTCAGTGGACGGCCGGTAGGGAGTCACCTGAGGACCTGCAGTTCCGGCGGCCGGCCGGATGGTTGTCCCTTGACTGGAAGGAGGTCCGGCGGCCGGCCGGATGGTTGTCCCTTGACTGGACGGAGGTATGGCGGACGGCTGGGAGGTCGTCCCTTGACTGGATAGAGATCAGGCGGACGGCCGGGTGGTTGTCCCTTGAATGGACGGATGTCCTTCGGATGGCCGAGAGGTCGTCCCTTGAAGACCTGGAGTTCTGGCGGACGGCTGTGAGGGCGTCCCCTCATGGGATGAAGTTCAGGTAGACAGCCTGGGAGGGCGTCTCCTGGCTGGACGAAGTTCGGCGGACGGTCGGGTGGTCATCCCCTGACAGGCCGACGGTCAGGCGGAGGAGTGAGTCCCTCAGTAGAGGCTTTAGGCTGGCGATGGAGGAACCAGGCTGAAGGAGCATTCCAGCAACAAAGGAGGCTGACAGGAATAGCTGGCTCTACAAGCAGAGGTGGGTCAACCTTGACCCCCCTCTGGGACCTCTGGCTTTAAGGGCACTGGACTGACCCATGGAGCTGGCACTGGGACCTGGAGGTTGAGGAAACGGCACTGAAGACTGACTGAAGCTGGCAGGCTGACTGAGCTGGCAGAGGCAGAGACTGGTGAGGCTAGCAGGCTGAGTGAAGCCGAGACTGGCAGGCTGACTTAGGCTGGAGCTGCGACAGCATCAGGGCAGAGGAATGGAGTTGCAACTGAGCTGAGCACCGGAGCTGCGATGGCGACTGGGTCGAGAGTTGGAGCTGCGACACTGACTGAGCTGGTGACTGGAACTATGACGGCGTCAGAGCTGGCAGTAACTGGAGCTGTGGCTGAAGTGCAGGCTGTGATACAGACTCGCAGGCTGACTGGAGCAGGGATTGATGACAGGTGAGCTTGGCTGAAGGCCGGAGCTGCAACGGTGACAGAATGGACTGAACCGGGTGGAGCTGATGGCGCCATGTCAGCTTCCTCCTCCCCCGGAACCAGCTTCGGCTTGAAGGTGTTGTCGTCTCAGACGAGGCAGAGGAGGATGGCGGTACCTCCACAGGCCAAACGCTAGGAAGACCGTACGCCAGCCTCTCCGCCCCAGCAATCCAATACTCGGGGAGCCAACCCCAGAGATCCCCGTGCGAGCTGGTGCTTTCGCACAATCTGTCAGGTGTGTGTAGTAATGGCATGGATCCACACACCAACTGCGGTATGTCCAGGGTTGTTTATTGAGATGACGATGATGATGAAGGATAAAGAACACCAGGCTGATAAAAACAAGCAGGAGAGAGAACAGCAGGGTGAGACACAGGGAGACGTTAATGATCTGATGAGGAGTGAGAGGAAGTAAAGGGTCTAAATACACAGAAGGGAAGGAGGATCAGGTGTGACAGATTGGAGACAGTAGCAGACAATGATTAGACAGGGGTGAGGAGGACGGAGTGCTGATGGCTCTGACAGAATCATTTGAAAGTTTTACACATGCAACAGAGACATGGCCTGATTTTCTTCTGCAGATTTCCCACTAATCAATCATCACACACTGATTCTGAAACAGACATTGGGGGATTAAAGCAGAAAACACCTGTAGAGATCAATGTAGAGTTGCATTAGAGCTTCAAACGTTAAGTCTAATGGTGAGGAGAAGAAATGGAAAAAGGTGCAGCAGAACAAGCAGGAATGGGAGGAGTTTGGTTTGAAAAAGAAGTTTGAAACATGGGGAAAGGAAAATTGTGAAGGATAACACGAAAGTGTAAGCATTGTTTGGAATTAAAAGTAAAAAGTTGAGGCAGGCAAGATAGAAATCAGGAAACTGGGTTGAAGATGATGTGGAGAGAGGAAATATGTTTTGTTTGGTCTCAGGAATAATTTGTTGGCAGTGACTTGGCAATAGGGTAAATAAAAGTTGGAATTAATTAATGGATGCTTGTTCTCTATATAGAAAACCCAGTTGGAGTGCAGAAGAAAAGTTGTAAACAGATTGCTGATGTGGTGTCTCATTTTAATTTGACACAACAATCTTGTATGGCAAGAGGGTGCCTATTTACAGATACTGTATAGCAAAAACAGAATGACACAAGCTTTTATTCATTGCTGTGTTTCTGGCCAGTTGACAAATTTACAACCAATACTCATTCTCTTTTTACAGCAGTGACAATCAACCATAGCAGTAAAACTGGAAACTATACAGCAAGAAAACAATATGCAGACTTGGAGAGTGATTTAAGAGCATTCTGCAGTCTGTCATTGTGTGCAACCCTGTTAATTGACAGGGTGTCATGTTTTTTAGTTATGATTTTCTTAAAGTATTCACAACTCAAAAGTCCACTTTTTGGTCTAAAGCTTTCAATAACATCTCAAGATGTACAATTGCAATTAGAACTGGCTAAATCAGACTGCAGAACTATTATTACACACCTATTGCACTTTTGCATTGAGTCTGCCTTTAGTGGCTTACAAATATGCACTGCTTTAAGAAAGTAATTCTTCAACTAGAGATTTATGTTACTTATTTCTTGTTTACTTCCTTTATTTAGTCCTTTATTATTCTCAATTTCATGGCTTTCTCTCAATCTTTCTTCCTATTGGCATTTTTGGCAATTTGGTCAAATGAAAACATTCTAAAGTTATTTATGGTCTTGTCCCCATTTTCCTCAGGAGACAATTGGCGAGTTTTACCAGTTGGTTTGAGGGATTAGGGAATGATTGAACCCTAGAAACAGTCATCATCTCACACTTTGTTAAGGAACCTGCATAATCAAAATGTCATACTGGTTTAGTATGAGCAGGGGTGTCAGTTCCCACTGTCGTGGCAGATGGCCAATCATACTGAGCCAGATTCTGCTAGAGGTTCCTTCCTCTTAAATGGGAGTTTTTCCTCTCCACTGTCGCTACATGCTTGCTCAGTATGAGGGATTGCTGTGGTTGGAGTCTGCATCAACGGGGCGAAACTGCCAGTCAGTGACTCGGTGCAGTCTGCTGGGATTCCTTAAGCATGAAACTAACTAAAACTTTAAACTGATTGGAATGTTTGTATTGAAATGACTTCTCTTGTAAAGTTCCTTGAGATGACATCTGTTGTCAATCGTCGCAATATAAATAAACTGAATTAAATTGAAAATTGCTGTCCTTGGGGGCCTGCATCCTGCAACTTATAGTTTTGTCCCTGGTCCAATGCACCCGAAGCAAATAGCCAAATTTCCTCCTCTGCATAAAATCTGGTTTAACATAGTCCTGCTAATTTGATAAAGGTTTCTTGACGTTGATACACATCTGAATGTTGTATGATCTTAGCCAATGAGGCCTAAAGTTTGAGAACTCTTTTGTAGTGTTGCAAATAAAATGATTCTTGGACAAGAAATGTATTTAGTCCATTGCTGTGAAGTGGTCCTGGTGTCTTTTTGCCTTAAATATGCCGCCTGTTATTGCTACATCACACCCTCAAGCATTGTGATGGTCAACTTGTATAAGTCAGCCATATTGGAGCACTCACTGTCTCACATGGGGGCTTAGAAGTGGGCTTAGAGGTGTAACCAAGACCAGTCCCAGTGGGGAAAAAATAACACACTTTCACACTTAAAAAACATTTGTTCAAAGTCCAGCTCCATCCATCCATCCATCCATTTTCTGTACCCATCATTCCTATGCAGGGTTGCACGGGGGGCTGCTGGTGCCTATCTCCAGCTGTCATGGGGCGAGAGGGGGGTACACCCTGGACAGGTCGCCAGTCCATCGCATCCAAGTCCAGCTCACATGAGTTAAAAGTTTAGGTTAAATTATCCTTATAGTCCACCAACTTCCACAAGGGATTGAAAGACTGACAGTTATTGCCGTGAAAAAATAGAATTTGCAGTGCTCTCACCACCTGTAGTTCACATCCTAATCGATTTGACCTTCGTTCCCACTCACAACATAAAATTTAACTAAGGTTTCAAACACGTCGGTGTTTAAATTGTGTTTAGAAAAACAAGACTGATCAGAATAGTGCAAATGTCCCTATTACTATTTTCCAGTAGAGTAACTCAGTACCTTGGCTGTTAAGCATTCATCAGAGTGAAGTTTGCAAAGATAATGTCCAGGATATGTTGGTTTTTCAGAGATCTGAGCTGCCTGTTTCATGACTCCCTGAACAATTCCTAAATGGAGGGAACCTCCGCACCAAGGTTTTTCTCTGCAGATCCGATGGCTTGTTGCAGTATGTTCACATCCTGTTTTATGGTTGAACCATACTAGACAGTATTATACCTCATTCACACCGAGAGTGGAACTGATGCAGTCCAGACTTCTGCAAAGACAAAAAAACACTGAGTCCAATCCAAGGGCATAGGTTTGTTTTTAAAATTGGTGGGGACAATAACCATAAACATGACTGTGGTTTGAAGATTGGCGGGGACAATAAATCATCATTCATATATAGGTATTTATCCTTCTGATGTTTTATTATAATATACACTGTGGTGTAATAACAGGTGTAAAAATTGATAGCCCGTTGTGTTTTATTTTGTTTTTCAAATGGCGCTGAAAACCATCATTAGACTGTTTTCTGGGAAAGATCATGTTTATCCACATCGTAGAACAAAGAATAATGTTGGCTACATTAGTAATATGTTCGTCCCAGAAGAAGAATTTCCACCAAAGAAAACAAACGCATTTCCCTTGCAACCCTCACCGTTCTGTGCGCAGAAACTTCAACTGTAACTTCACTACAGTTCTGCATAAAATAAGAATCAGCTGTGCAACATTCCAGAGAAATAAAAAGGGAAGTAATTTATTGTAATACGGGGTCATGTTATTTTCCGTTATTTAAAAAAAAAAAATTAAACACAAGCAGTTTACAATTGAAATCCCTGACCACTTGTTGCAGACGCGCAGACATTTTCAACTTTACGCACAGAGTTCAGGTAGCTGAATCAATCAAAAAAAGATTCCTATGAGAGCATCTGACTGATTATCATCTCATACATGGACACGTATTCAAAGCATCAATATCTGAGAGCTCAGCTGACAGCACCATGGAGAGTTACGGAGGGATTGGAGCGCGTAGCTGCGGCGGACACAGACCGATGGCGGTTTTAAATCAACAGGCGGGTTGGGTCGGGATTTATTCTGGAGATAACTGTAGGTAAAGGGTCGAGTTAAAAAAATCATCTTAATGCATGGGGGTTGGTAAAATTGGACCAGTGCAGGACTCTGCAACAGTAACCTGTATACTTTTACTGCAATTATTTTGTATTAAAACATATGGGAGGGAAATTAGATATGCAAGCAGAAACTATAGGAGAAACAATATTTATTTGTATGCAGCATTGAAGGCAAAAATTGTTGCATGACTGGAAAATGAGCTTAAAAGTATGACAAAAATCATACAGTGCATGCACACCTTGCTCCCTGGGGGAAGCGCGCACAGACCCGCGCCATCCTTAGATGCATGGTGTAACATAACTACCAGTGCACAGCTTGTTGTGCAGTTAGTTTCTAAACCACGTAATTCATAGTTACATACAATTTTAGACTGTATGATGTAAAGCTTAGCATTTGACTGACACATTTAATTAGCAAATTTGACTTTAAGTGACTTACAGATTTCTTTGAAAAATAGTTCCTCATGTCCAAATTCTTATTTTTTGCTGTTATCCTTACTCGCTTTTGACACTCATGTGTCACCCACGTTGCACCTGAGTCCTCTTGCAGACTGGAAAGTTATCCTTGCAGTTTTGGCGCTGCTAACAAGCAAACATAGCTGCAGAGTCTCACCTGACAGCAGGGAAAGGCACAGCCAATCACATTGGCCATATATGTTACAGGAGGTAGGACTCCAGTAGAGAATGTAATTAAACTCTTTCTGCACCTCTAGGGGAATGAGACGTTGACAGATCGGTATTTGTCTTTCTCTTTTTTGCTTTGTATCGGGTTTGGGTTTTTTTCTCTCGAGGAGATCAAATTATTGGTGGGGACAATTCAATAATCACTGGATATTGGTGGGGACATGTCCCTTCCGTCTATGCTAACTCTACGCCCTTGGTCCAATCAGAGCATGCTCACCCGCTGCGGTGCGGATCCAGATGCGGAGCTCTGGAAATATTCCGCATGTGAGCAGTCCATAGGGCTTCCGTACGTACCGGACCGCAATCTTTACCGCACTCTGTGTGAATGAGGCATTAGACAAACACAGGACAGACTGAATTATGATAGTAATACAACCTCTCCCAAGCCTTCTTTTGGACAGTGTGTATGTGTGAGAACCACCTCAGCCCCCGAGAAAAGGTGGTTTCTAAGATTTTGAAGTGATCCACAGCAGACACTGTGTTGTTGAAGATATTGAAAAGAATGCATGTGAGGTGTTCTCTGGAGGTTCACCACAGTGCTAAGTGGGTTAAGGTCTAGGTGGTTCTTCCTGCACCAGTGGACCAAGCCGATCAACATCCTGACACACGTCTGTCATTTTTTTTTCTTGAGGGAATCTTGAAAGTAAAATAAATTGCAAACAGGTCTGATTGGTTTGAAGAGTTTCTTAAATCCAGTAAGGAACATTTCACATGGCTTTTAACTCTGCTGCTCTTCAAATAACTGTTTACTTTTTAGTTGCACTTTTGTCTTTTATTTTATTCTGTATCTTCAGTGCTTTAGTACATGTGTCTTCAATAATTGCCTTTCTATTTTTTTTGTACTGTTTTGCTCTTGCTGGTCTCTATTCTTTTGTACACTTTATCTCTCTTTTTATACTCCGAGAATCTAAATTCCTGGTAGAAAGCAGGGAAGTAGAGAAGAAGGACTTATCCACCACAGCTTATCATTCATGGCTAAACAATGGGATGGTGAAGGAGACTGATGATTGAAGACTTCTTACAAGAAGTTGGAGCAATTCTCATAAGAGACAGGTTGTGGTAGTTTGTGGACAGTCAGTTAAGGCCCTTTTGGGCCTTTGGGTGGAGGTTTTTTTTAGAGCTCAGATAAGTTTTGCAGAACTGTTCTACATAAAATATGTTACAAACCATTACAAATTATGCACAAACTTTCACAAAAAGCGGTTAGTGTGAATAATTACCATGCTGCCAAATATTGGCAAGAGATTTGCAGCATACTGGGCAGGGGCGTCACTAGAACTAATACTGTACTGGGGCACACCTGGGGCACAAAGAATTCATGAGAGTGTGCAAAATGCCCAAGAAAAAAAACATTCAGCACTTATTTATCATAAAAAACCAAATAGTTCTTTAAACTATTCAATCATATCAGACTATGTTGTTGTCTAGATCTTTGATTAACCACCTGAAATGAACTACGGTAATGCATTTGGCCTATTTGTGCTCTTCACTCTAGAGTTCTAAACCATTACTGATAAAAGCAAAAAGGAAGAGCAATGAATCTTTTTGAAACATCTATTTCAGTAAACATCTGCAAACTGAACAATTACAAAAGTAAAAAAAATTAAAAAAAGCACCCCTACATCTCTGGGTTCTTTTATTTCCATAGTAGAAGAATAAATGAACAACTGTGTGTCTCTTCAGGGAATCATATTTTGGGAAGTAAACTGTAATGTCTTGTTTTCATTTTTGCAAAGTGGTCAATCACTTGGCTTCACTTAGTTTGAAGCAACATGAAAATATTACTGTTTATTGCTGTACAAATATGTACATAGCTCAGAGTCTCCTATCTGTATTTTTTATTGTCTTCAGTTTTCACATGTGATTATAAGAATAGTGAAAGCTGCTCCGTTTACAAAGTTATCCCACCCTTCCTTGTGACGTGACAGTCACCTGACCAAAAAGCATTCTGTAAGAAACTGACAGGTTTTTTGTTTTCCAAAATTGATATACTTGCCTTCCAGGCAAGGGTCCTATAGTCATTCTGGCAATACTACAGTTCTTTGTAGATTAAATAGCCTACTAAAGCCTTCATACTGACTTTTGATGATAATTTGCAAATGTAGCCTATAATATTCTACACAGTCAGAGCAGCCTATAGGTGATAATTTGCCTATAATGTAGCCTATAATAATCTACACAGAGTCAGAGTAGGCTACTCTGACTCTGTGTAGATTATTATAGGCTACATTTGCAAATGCAGCAAACTTATTTACGTTTGCCATTAAACCATTGATCAAATCACAGCACTGAGTGTTACCAGCATAAATGTTAATGTTACTGTTAATGTGGACAATTATCATACCTCCCTCGTCCTCCTCATCTCTCCTCACTGTTCCTCTCCCTCTGCCTCTGTTCAGGTTACTACTAGGTTCAGATACTAATAGTTTATTAGAAGGCTATGTTTAGTTTTACAGTAGGACAACTTCACAAACAGTATAGACTACTTTTAAAGAGCTCTCTCTACAGTATACGTATAAAACATTATTAATTGTCCGCATGTGTGCATCCAGCCTACGCATGGTGTGAGTGTGTGTGTGAGGGAGAGAGCACAAGCTGGTAAACTGTTTCTAAATTTAGGCTACAATGACGCTAAGCATTGAAATCAGATGCTAATTATGTGGGCAACATTCTCTAACAGCGATCAATTTGTCATTTTTTCTGTCAAACAAGTTGTGAATTTGTTGTAACATTAAAACAGGGGACAACTTGCTCTGTGCTCAAAGTGATGTGACGAGCTCCAGCGGTTTCCACTGTGTACTGCATGTGTGTGCAACGAACGAAACACTCGGAAGAATCATGTGAACGATTTTCATTGATTGTTGCGTTCAATCTTACCTAGCTACAGAGGTGCTATTTCCTGATTGGCCCCTTTCTTTTTTCCATGTTTTTTTTTTATTGGCTGGTAAGTGAAAGGCTCCAGTCATGACTAAAGCAGGCACGGAGATGCGCTCATGAATGCAGTTTCCAGCGAGAGCAACGCTATAATTTTACTGGGGCACTGGAGACTTTTACTAAGGCACGTGCCCCAGTAGATATAGTCTAGTAACGTCCCCGACGCTGGGTTTTCATAGCAAATAAGAATAGGACCATCAGGAAGCAGTTCAGAAACAAGTCATGTTGACAGGAACTGTAATGTGTCTGACACAGGTATAGGGTGAACAAGCATTTCTATGCGAGGGGGAGATGGTGAGGAGCAGGACGTTGAGTAGTAATGAAACACTGGAGAAAGTTAAAGACCATTGAAAATCTGAAAAACTAGATCTCAGTAAGATTTTTCTGTCACCATACCTTCACCATCGTAAACTGAACAATTTGACGAAAAGTGGAGACCACATACCAGATATGTTTATACATATCCCCTTGACCAGTAAACAGTTTGTATAGTTTAATTGGTAACAGTAAGTGGAATAAAACTCCATCCCCAGACAGAGAGACTTGAACCAAGAGATAACACTCATAGGGAAGCAGGTGACAGGAGGAACACTGTGGGGGAAAAAAAACCCTTGTCTCTGACAGGTCTGGTGTAAAATGCTGACATTGTTTTTTTTCCACTATTTATTTGTTTTGCTTTATTGTTGTTTAAAATCTGTAATACATCTCCCCTAAATTTATTTATTCAAGAAATTGCTGAGCACAAAATTTGAGAACTAGTCATTTCCGCACTATATTTATTTTATTTCTTTTTTCTAAACAGTCCCACCTGCATGTGAATGTGTACAGCAACAGTCCTCCTATTTTTGTACACATAGACAACATCGGTTCTTTTTCATACATTCAAAAAATGACAGTGGATATTAGGTTAAGATTATATGAAGTAAATTATATCACAAAAGTTATCATTTAGTCAAAGTTTTATCGCATGCCATTGCCATACCAGTTTAAATTGCGTATTATAGGTGGAAGCAAATAAAAATATGACAAGCTTATTAAACACTTTCAAATATTTAACAAAGTATATTTATCAGCTTGAAAGAGCATATTTTGCTGTAAATAAGGAAACAATCTTCCTTTTTCGCTAATCTTAGAAGTAATAGGTCACTGTTATGCAAAATCTAAATCAGAAAGAACTGTGCAACCACTACAGCACAAACTAGTGTTGATGTGATACCAAGATTTCAAACAATACCAATATCAAATAATATTCAATACCCTTTTTGAAATAATGGAGAAAAAAACTCAATTTCATTTGAGGCCCAGGGTTCTTTTTACTAAAGATCAGAAAGAAAAAAAAAATAATTAGTAACAGCATATCTGTTTTCTTACTTTCTTAATTTGTACTAAACTAATTGGTAGTAGGCAAGATAGTTGTCATTTAGACAAAACATGAGACTAACTTTCCTGTAAAGCAAAACAAGATGAAGGTTACGGGCAGCTTTTGTCACCTTCAGTAAGGGTCTTCAATCAAAGAAACAGAGAACTGCTTCAAGAGATTATGCATCAATTTGTTTCTCTTTATTCAAACACATCTTTCAGGGTATCTGAAAAAAAAAAAAATACCATGTTTAAAACCATATGTATGGAAACTTATGGGACACTATATTTAGGTGGTCCCGCTACAAGGTTTGGGAGCAGCTGAGTATCTGTGTTTGTACAAAACCGCTGAGCAACATTATGCAAATTTTGAAAAGATTCAAATAGCTCAATTTAGAATTCAGTGCTAATGTGTTTCTCAAAAAGTTTTCTAATATTCAGTTGTTTGTGTACAAAGACCTCTTGCAAAAAGGTTGTTGTCCTGCTTAATAAAGGTATTGCCTTTCTTTGAATCGTATTAAATTTAATAACGGGTGTCAGTTGCTTTCTGCGTAGCTCTCCTCCATGCCAACAGCTCTCCTATTGCTCAGAGGAGCTGTCTTCCCATAGACGGGCAAGGAGCTGAAGCAGCCAGTACATTCTGCCTTTCACTGTAAACGTCATTGTAATAGGGTAAAGAACACTTCTGATTTTGAAAAAACCTATGTTAATTTGATTTACAATGTGCATAGCCAGAAATGAAGTTTTGCAAGCTTCACATAATAAAACAGCTGTTAAAGAAAAAATAACTGGCTATGCAAAACAGTCACATGGCTCCCTGGCTTAAAACTGTTGCAGGTGTAGCGGGAAAATTGCTCATTTGCCCATTGATAGGAGTCAGGAGTTTGATCTAGTAAGGGACTAATGCAGACCATTTAACAATGCCTTGATTGTGAAACTGATACTGAACTTGTCATCAGATGAAGACATCCAAGGTTATGTTTACCAGTTCCAACCAAAATCTCCTATGCATAATAAATCATCCACTAGGAAAAAATCTGAAAATATTACTCCCCCAGTGATTTATCGACTAATGTGTTTGTACAAATAAAACTTTTATTCCCCTTTGCTAAAAAGAAGTGTTGTCTTTCTACATCATTCCCTTAAGCTGTAATGAAGAACTCGTTACTTTTTCTGTCCAAAATAGCATTCTGGGCTCTTGCTATTGGCATCCAATAATGCAATGTCAAAAGGACACTTGGTGAGTTTCTTAGAGACCCCATGGCATTGTCAAAATTGCACTATTTGTTGCCTCGGACCAAAAGCAGTTAGATGTTCCAAGCAACCATTATAGGACAGCTTTAAAAAAAAAACATAAATTTATTAAAATGACTAAAAAGACAAAAAACTTTGCAAAAGTTGCCCCTAATCCACGGTTAAAATGGATGTTGAGCAAAACATGGTAAGATGATCAGGTCAATGTTCCTGTCATTGAGCTCTCCTATGTTTTGTGTGTCCTGTAAAGTAGTGTTGACAAAATCCAGTTGCAGGTGTGTTCATGAATGGTGGCGATGGTTTAATTTTTAGTGTGGACACAAAAACATACGGACTAACTGCAAAGTTAGGCCATACATGGTCTAGACTCAAAAACTAATCAGACCAAGTCTCAGCATGTTTTCACTGCATCTGGAGTAGGTTCAAATCTGTTTTATTAGCTTAACACTTATTGTGAGAGGTAAACTATGCCTCTCACTCTTTCCTTCCTGGGTTTTCTCTCCTAGGAGTCATAAAGAGCATGAACCAGCACCTCAGTCCCCTCTCTCCATTAGGCTTTCACCATGGCTATTTGTCATTTTGATGTTTAGTCCATATAGCAGCGTAAATGATTCAGCACTGCTAATACCTTCTGTTAATGTCGCTGGTTGTTTTTGTTGAATGAGCTCCAAAGAGTTGACTGTCGAAGCGGAAACAAGCTTTTCGTCTGTGAGGCGTTGGCAGATTCAGTCAGGCCAAGATGGAGGGGTTTGGGGCTGAGGAAGGAGAATAAGTGTCGGGGTGGAGCTCTTATCGCACCACAACACCTGGACCAAGGAAAGACAGGGTGGCACAGAGACACCTGTCAAATTCAGAAACTGAAGCCGAGATGTACATAAACATGAAGCCAAGCTAAGGCTATTCAACACATACGCAGGCGTGATCCAAACCATATTTGTTTGTTCATTTCTCCTCAGCTCTTAAAGGTCAGTGTAGCTTTTTAGTCATTTCCCTTTCTCTCCTAATTGATCTCTTATGTCACTCTCTCCCTGTTATCACACAGACATCCTGTCTTGTTTATGTGCATTTCTTTTGCAATCTTATATTTTCTCTTGTGTATCCTGGTGTTTTTCCTTCCTATCTCAACATATTAATGTTTTTTTGTCTGTAATATGTTTCATATGGGTTTAATAGAGGTATAAGTCAGGCTAATTCATGTTTCAATGCCTATTAGTAACTCATGTAATTTGCTTGTTGGAAAGATATATAAAAAAACTGATAAATACAGCTGCACCCATTGGACTTTTCCTGACTGATACAGAATTCCAATTTTCTAAAAACTAACATGCTGATTCCAAATTTGAATATTTCAGATTTTTATCCTAAGCATTTTAACACATAATACAGAAAATAAATAGTTACAAGTTATGTGGTGGAGATGGTAGTTTTGAATCCTACAAAAAAATGAGGGAATTACTTTATCTTTATGCATCGTCAAAAAGTAAATACATATTTTTTTATTCAAATCAAAATATGGAACCCATTTTATATGGATTGTGTTATAGAATTAATAATATCTGCTAATGAAAACCCCAAATTCAGTGCATCAGAAAATGAAAATATTGCATACAGATTTTTAATGCAGATAATGTCATTTTAAAGGGTCTGTAGAAAAATGTTTTTTGACAATTGGAAACTGTTCTTTGAGCCTCCATATAGCATATGGAACTTTGTTGTGGCTGAAACTGGCCCAGGAGCCCTGATAAATGGCCAAATACAACCCTATAATAAAGCCACACAATGGAAAGCCCCACCCACTAGACTAGGACATGAATATTAAATGAGCTGTGTGCTGATTCGCTCTATGGGGAGCCAAAATCTCCTCTCCTTCCAGTCTTCCCATGGGTCGCCTGGCCCGAAAATAAATAAATAATGAAAGTCAATGGAACGATAAAAGTTATTTTCTGGTCCGGTTTGCTTTATGCCCTGAATCACACATATGCTGTACCTCAATTTAAGTGATAACTAATGATGTGCTTTTCGAGTGTGTTTGTCATGTGATGTGTGATTTATTTACTTGAAAAAATTCATAATTAAAATAACTAAGACTCAGAAGTTGCATGTATGATATCACGTCAGCTAACGTTAGGTAGCACTTGAAGGGCTCATCAAAGTGTCTGAAGAGTAATATTCCACCTTCTTCCTCAGTTTGCTTGCTGGGAAACTTAGATTGTGTCACCATGAACACGAAGTTAGTTCAAATGGTTTACATTGCCTTATGCATCGCAAAGAAAACTATCCTCCTGAATTGGAGAAATAAAAATGCTCTTAATATTAATCAGTATCGAGATCTCTTGTTGGATCACATTGGTCTTAAGATAGCCTCTGCCTCCACATCTGATCAATCTCTCTGGACTCCTTTGATCGGCTCCATAACCCAGTGGGGGTGGGGGGCTTTTGGTTTTATCATTTGAGACATTGTTGCTGATGTGAGGGTTTTTGGGGTTAGGGGCGCCTGGGGGAGGTCCTTGGAGGTGGGATCGCTAGGCGGATCGGGTGGTGGGTGTCGTGGCCCCCGCCTTGGGTGGGGCTTTAGTGGCAAGGGGTGGTAACTCCTGGTGGCTGCATGCGGTACATTCAGGGGGTGTAACTGGCGGACATGGGTTACTGCTCTGGTTGCTGTGCTGCTCCTAGGTGGGTGTAGGGTGGGCTTGGGTGCTCAGACATCTGGGGCGCCGCACCCCCTGGCTGGGGGTCAGCCGGTGTAGGTGTCACTGTTGCTGGTGCCGGCGTGTCAGGGTCATAGTCATATGTTTTGTTTTTCTATTGTCTGGGCCAATTTTTATTGCCAATTTCTAGATGGCATCCCGCCTTGTTTGTGTGCTGGGGTGTAGGGCTGGTGGCTGCAGTGGATGGGTGCCGTTTCTGGGCCTGATCAGGTTTTGGGCACTGGAATCTCCTGGGTCTTGGTCTTTGTGCGCTGCGGAGTATTTTGGTAGGGTGTGTGACTGGGATCAGTTAGGCTCACCGGTGGAAGTACAGGGGGGGGGCTGGATTCGGTAGCTTGCTGAGCCATCAGACAGCAGTTGTCACTCTGCTGGGGATAGGGGGTGGTGGATGTCGGCCTGGTGTGTTGGCCGGCTGGGACATCGGTTTGTTCCTGGCCAGGGTGTGTATGTTGCTGGGGTTTTGGGCTGGTGCGTGTGCTGGGTTCCTGCCTGGGCACGGTGCCTTTGATGCGTGGCTGGCGCTGGGGGCCTCCTTTACTGGCGGGGATGCTGTTACTATCTAGCTACAGGTGCTGTCCTCCTGTTCAGTCTGGTTTCCATGCTCACCACTGCACTGAGACTGCCCTCGTCAAAGTTTTCAATGAGTTTCAATGAGTTTTCAATTTGCTGTTTCTGTTGGAATTTGTTTATTCAGAGAGAGGTCACTCGAACCAGCTAAATGATAGCCTTGGCTAAGAGGACACATTCCCTTAGAGAACTGTGTGCTAATAAGTTGCTATTGAGAGGAAACATCTGGATACTGTTGGACAGTTCTTGCATCAATATGACGCACGAACTAGGTATCAAAATCTGTATGCTAATGATAGAAAGTGGAGTCATGCGGGGGTATTTGAAGACAACAGAACTGTATGTCATCAATGCTTTGTCCTGCTCATAGAAGGTATGTAAACTAATAACTCCAACTCTGGTACCCAGTGGCAGCCTGGGTAACAATATTAGCTACTATTTTAAATGCACATTATAACAAGCAGGAAGAGGGAGGCTAGTGGTCTTTCCACACCCCTGTTCTCTATTGGCCATCAGGGGTTGGGTTCCGGAAAGAGGAACAGGCTGCCTGGGCTGGTGGACTGGTTCGCAACTATGTGGGCTTTGGCAGTCTGCTTGTCTCCATCCTACGGGGTAGGGGGACCACCACATTGGGATGTCAGCTGTGGGGATTGGCCCTGGGTGACTGTGGTATATGTCGGCCATCGGCTGGCCATGGCCCCCGCATCCTTCCGGTCCCTGGTAGGGTCCCTGTTGGGGGGTGGGGCGCCCTCTGATCCCCGGGCCCATGGCTGGATCCACACTGTCGGTTGCCCGCCTGGGGGCTCGTTGCTGTGGCCCCTGCATTGTAGCTGCTGGATGTTCCCCCGGAGCTCTCCTCTGCTCCTCTCTTGGGGGGTTCAGTATGCCCTGTGTTGGTCCGCCTCGGGCCCCTTTGCTCTGGATGTACTTTGGATGTCTAGGGCTCCGATCTCCTTCGTGTCTGCGTCGATTCCAGGGAGGTGGATCAATCGCTCCTCACACCAGCTATTAAACACTCGCGTGGAGAAACTTTATACTGCTTATACTTTAACTTTATATGCACCAGCATGCTCATACACACACACACACACACACACACACACACACACCCACGCACACACACACACACACACAGGTGTGAGGATTCTGGTGTTTACAGATGCATTCTTGGGCATAGGTTACCATTACTAGATCTTGTTATAATTGGTACCATGAGCTTTTCAGTGACGCTGTTATTGTATTTATATATCTATTTGAGGGTTGTGGTTGTGTAATTCTCAGTTTGCATTGTTTGATTTGTTTTGTCGTTTTATTCCGTCTCCTTGCTGTCCTGTGGGTGTGGATGTTTTCTTGTGTTTTCTTGGTTCCTTCCTTCCTCTCTTGCATCTTGAACTCATTCTTTCCCACTTAACCTTTTTTCCTATCTCTTTTTATCTTCTTTTTTTCTTCCCCTTTATTTTCTGTGTCTCCGTACGTATTTATCAAGCAAAGTACTATAGCGAAAGCCGTGATGCTCCACTTGTGACAGTAAATCTGTTGGGCCTCTACTTGGTACTCAGACACCAATTCTGAGTCCCACACTACCAGACATGACACATGAAAAAAAAAAAAGAAATACTCAACAAAACCGTTTTAAATGGGATCAGAGATTTTTTTTTTTTGCTCCATTGACTGTCATTCATTCTGTTTGACAGTAAAGATTTCTTACACATACGGGGCGCCGGGTAGGACAGTAGTTAAGATGGGCGCCCCATGGACCGGAAATAGATGGGCATGACTTAGGCTCCCCATGACGCTGCCTGAAGCTGTGTACAGTCTTTTTCCTCTGGTCCAACAAGGACCTTAGCAGTAGCTAGCTGGCGTTGTTCTGTGGTTGGAACACAACAACGTGGTGTATTACTACTAACATTTATGCATTGGCGATGTTGAAGTGGGCTACAGCTCCTATGATGGGTTTTTGCACCTTTGCATGGCTGAACTGTTTCCCCGCAGCTATTACAAAATGATAAATTTGCACAGGAAAGCAAGTAGGAGATGGCACAGACTTTTTGGCATGGTACATTTGACACCTCAAGCTGCCTATATTCGACAACAACAAGATAAATGCTGTTTTAAAATTCTAGAACCCTTTTAAAGGTATATCAGTATACTTGTTCGGGGCTCTTTCTGTATTCAAAAATACTAAAAGAGCATTCAACATGGCATGGAATGGAGACAATCAACCTGTTGGTCTGCTAAATTGTTATGGAATCCAGGCTACTTTAATAGTGGCCTCCAGCTCTACATTGTTCCATCTAGTTTTTTCACAGTTAGTTTTCTCAAGGCTGTCATCATCCCTGTTGCTCGTGCTCAGTTTTCAATTGTGCTTCTTCCGCCAACTCAGCTTTCAATTAACATTCTCGGACACTGCACTGCACTGTGTTGAGGGAACAGTCAGGAAATAACTTTTGTGGACTATCATCTTGTTGAGGGTGTCAAAAATAGCTGAAACAAATGCTTGAAAAAAGATCACTCTGCATGTAATGAAGCTATGTAATATGAGCTTTTACATTGAACCTCTAAAATAACTCAAAAATAGTATGACCATAACGCTGATCTAATTATTAAATTCAAAATAAAAGTTGATCAAAATGCATACTGATTGTCGATGTGTTTATAGACTGAAAATACTTACAATATAATATTTTTCAGTATTTTACCTGTTAATCAGAGCCAACCTAGGTAAAATTGGACAACTGCTGCATCTCTATAAATAAATGGTGAGACGAACAAATCACTTAGATAACTAGGTAAAATTGTAATAATATATATCTCACACATATACTAGCTCAAATATTAAACTGACTTTATGCTTTGTAAGGATTTTGACATTTTTCAGCATAAAACATCTTCCTATTTAGCTCTTTGCCTTCCCTTGTTAAGCCTTTTCTCTTTTCTGTAAGTGTCCGACATCTCCCAAACCAGCTGAAACCAGTCCTCAAATCAGCAGCTTTGCCCACTTCACCTCTTTCTGTTGATCTGTGTTAGAAAGAGTAGGTGTGTGATTCACCCTGACAGCACCCTTTTGGACGACAGGCTGGTATGACATGTACTGCTGTTTCAGTCACTTCCAGAAACCCACTTAAGTCTCCAGCTGCCCTCCTATTATCCAGTCCCTGCTTCCAGTCATGTTTCTGGATGTAACCTGTTGTTTGCTGGTTTTGTTGACATGTTTATTTGTTTGTTTTTTCTGCCAACTGCTACCTTGGTTACTATTGTTATGGTCCTCTGCGACATGTGATTTACTTTCTTGGCAGCGGAAATGCCTGTGCATTTGTGTGCAGTATTTGCCTGGGTGATTGTGTGAGTGCACCAGAGCTAGTTTGTATAGATGTGAATAAAAATGTTATGCTTTGTTTGTAGTGAAGTTGATCAGTACCAGACAACATGCAAAATAACATGCTCCCATATGAATTGTTCCACAATGGTTAGACAGTCAACTTTTCATGTTAAAAGCCCCAAAATGATTTTCTCCCATGGATGCTCCATATACATCTTTATCCAACTTCTCTTCTATTCTCAAGCTTCCCAGTTCTTATTGAAGGAAAGAATCCCTGTACCATGAACTTTGCCGCCACCATGTTTTGCTCAAGGGATGGTGTGTTTAGGGCAATGTCCAATGCAAGTTTTTGGCCTCATGTAACATTTTGCATGTAAGCCAAATAGTACAGTTTGGGTATTATCTAAGTGAGCATCTTCTTCCACAGGTTTGCTGTGTCCCTTAAATGGCTTGTGGCAAAGTGTGAGTTGGACTTCTTATGATTTTCTTTCAACGATGTTTTTTTCCCTAAAAGAGCCAGATTTCCACATCCACTTCACAATGGTGCATGTCTTTGTGTTCATATAATTTTCCAGAAAAAAAATACTGCGGAATGTGAATAATTTGCAAGGCACTGGAAAAATGGCTCCTCATCCAGCCTGGTTTGTTATTGTCCCAGTTTTGCACTTAATGAATTATCAGTCAGGCTGAGAAATAACTAATGCTCAGTTTGCTATTTTCCTCGTGCCATTTTTGGACTTATGAACATCAGTACCCATCTACCTTAGTTGAATTAAATGCTCTCTTGTATTTTCCATTTCAAGAGAAATGGGGCTTTACAATGTCATACGTATAGCTCATGACAATGTTAAATCCTGATTTACTCATTAGAAGTTCCTTGACACAATAATGAAAAAAGAATATTCTGTTGCATTAGTTTCTCAAACTATTAGGTGTGCTAGAAATTGAAGAATTTGTGTTTTCTATAAAATCAATAATTTTTTAATCCAATCTGTTACTTTTGATTTTTTTCCTCAAATCATCTGCATCATGTATGTATAAAAGTACACATATAATAACATTTAATAGAACTTGTTTTACAAACAGTTGTTAATAACAATGGGAGGTTTAGCTCTTCCAAAAACAGAATTTGAAGTAAACAGCTTGTGCTCAATTGATATTCCCCAATCCTGTTTCTACTAAGTTTTATTCCCTTTCAAAAGAAAATACTTCAAATTTGAACAGTGAATGTCATGTTGAGGCTGTTTCCTTCCTTTTTGTCTGCACAGCAGCAAGTTTGGGGCTCAATTCGTCTTGGGAATTATTGCTAGTCTGTTGAGATTTCATCTGCTCTTCTCTTTCAGGATCAGGGAATAACATCCATACAGAGTTTCTTTATAATCAGTGGGTTGACCAGGTTGAAATCAACCAACATATTTTGTGAGTTATACCTTTCACACAGAACGTGTCAAAGGCAGTCTAATGTTAAGGGAGTCAAAAGGTTTTTGTTTCTAAAATCCCTTTCAGTGCTTGTATTTATGTTGACATTAGTTCTACAATCTTTTACCTTGTATACAGTGCAAAAACAAAAGTTAAACATGACAGAGTTTAACATTTTCTTAGTAAATAAATTTCTAATGGTTCTATTGGCATGAAATATACAAGAGGTCTGAGACAACACTAGCATTTAGAACAAATAAATACAAGCAAATTGAGTTATATATTATAAAAATAATGTATTGAACACGTACAAAAGAGACAAGGAAACAACTTAGATTGAGTACTTAGAAAAGAGATTTCTTTCTAGTAGTACAAATTAATATCAGTTAGTTAGGTCCCATAAAAAGGTTTCTCACTACCTAAACATCAACCAAGTGGCATCTCATTATACAGTAGCTAACATCAAAGGGCTCTCTCAAGACCTTATTGCTGGGAAACATACGGATAGATTTTTTTTTAGACATATGTCTAGTGTAAAAATCTTACTCCTGCCTAAAATATGCTACACATTGAAATGGTACATAATGGGGAGATGAGGCCTTTAACCTTTATTCTGGTCAAATGAAAGGGAATTCTGGACAGCTGTTGTTACCCTCCTTGTTCTACCTGCTAAAAGTGATCAATAGTTCAGCTGCTTGTTGCCATGTTGATAGCAACCCAAAGGACAAGCCTGAAGCGACTACACCAGCCAGCAACCTGCCAATATTGTCTGTATTTCTTTACAGAGAAATATGTTATTTTAATCCTATGTGTGGTGGGAAGTAGAAGTGGGAGGTCTGGTTCCATGTGTGAGTTTAAAAAAAATATATATTTCTTTTGTGGGAGACATCCAATACTCAAACATCAAGACCTCCAAATTAAGTTATCAGTGTCCTGCATAAATGTGCAGAGGTAACATTTGTAGTTTCCACACAGTATTACTTGTATGGGTAAATGCTGCTGCATTTAATGCCATCTGTCAAGATAAATTATAGCTTCTGCAAAAAAAGTAAGAAGCTTGTCCTTTTTTAGTCATGTAATCACAGCCTGGTGTGTCAGCTGCAAGGTATTTAAAAGTGAATTGGTGTTCCTGCTGAGCTCTTGTAAGAATGAAATGTGATTTTAGAATGTACATCAATTGTAATAATTTATGAAATACATTCTGCTATGCTTGCAAACCCAGTTCCCAGCTTTATGTCAATTTGCTAATCAGCTCCTGCTGATTTTCCTTTTCAAGGCAGCACCCTCAGGCTGCATGTAGTCCTATCCTAATCAGAGAGAATTGTAACATTTCCATTGAAGCTCTATTTATACTAGTCCTTTTATAACATTTAGCACACTTGATTTAGCTTTTTAACGATGTAACCTGCGTAATTAGAAGTCTTTATTGCTTTGCAGGACAGATGTAGGATGAAAGCATAAAAAGGAAGTTTCTGTAATGTCCATCTTTGGGGGGTTTGGAATGCAGAGGCTGAATCAAAGTGTAGAATAAAGACATCTTGAACAGAAGGGAAAAGATTAAATATTTCACAGTAAAGCATAAGTACCTAATAAACAGAAAATAAATGATGCAACCATAAGCATATTCAACTCGAACCATGATATTTACATGCACTTTTTTGGTCAGTTAGGATTACCAAACCTATATCTATTTGCCAGAATAACAAGATTTTTTAGAGACCTTTCAAATTTAGAAGTTGACATACATTTCTTATATTACTGAATTGCCTATAAAACCATATGAATTGAGCCAAACATTTTGGCTATCTCTCCACAAGTTTCTCAGGATAGCTTGCTGGAATTTTGGCCCATTCCTTCTAAAATAAATTGTGTAAACGAGTCTGGTTTGTAGCCCGTCTTCCTGGAAAATAACTATGCCCAAAAATATTCTATGGAACTGACATCAGGGCATTGATTTATCCTTTATACAACTTTTGAAATAATTTGTAGTAATACTTAGGGTAATTGTCCATTTGAAAGGCCCTTTTGTACCTTTGCCTTAATGTTTATGCTGATGTCTTAAGGTGTTACTTCAATGTTTCCGCATAATGTTCTTTCCTCATGATGCCATCTATTTTATGAAGTGCACCAGTCCGTCCTGCTGCAAAATGCCCACAAAACATGACGCTGCCATCCCTGTTAATCACAGTTGGTATTAGAGAAAAAGTTGTGGTGGAGTCTTCTAAGTGTGGAAAGGGGATACTTTCTTACACATAAGACAAATAAAGAAAAATCAATCCCAACTTTGTTTTATCTAATAGTCATACTTTGACACTTTATCAAAAGGCAGGCATATATCTTCTCAGAAAGAAAAATACAATGCATATGAGGTTTTGATTTTTCTTTTTGATTCAGCATTTTAACAATTAGCATGTAGCTCTGTCTTCCAGATGCTGTACAGCTGCTATATATTAACCTAGTTGTCATGTACCTGTGAAAGCCAGTAGGTGCTAACAATGTAACACACAAGATTACATGTAGTGTGCCCCAGGGTTCAATTTTAGGACCAGTGCTTCATCAGAAGACATGTTGTTAACTTTCACAGTTATGCTGACGATACACAGTTGTACATCTCCGTGTCTCCCGATCACACACGGCCAATGGATGCACTTGTTAACTGCATTTTAGACATTAAATCCTGGATGGAAGAAAACTTTCTCCAGCTCAATAGTCATCAGTGATGAGGCTCAGAGAGAGAAAGTTTTACCAAAACTACAATTATTTTTAATCCTTCTTTACGAGTGAAAAAACTGGGCGTCATTTTTGACTCAGAGGTGACTTTAATCCCTCACTTTAAAAATATCACCAAAATACGTTTTTTTAATCTAAAGAACATTGCCAGAGTCCACCACATTCTCTCTCGGGCCAACACAGAGACACTGATGCATGCTTTTATCAACAGTAGAATTGATTACTGTAATACCCTGCTAACTGGTCTTCCCAAAAAGAGTATCTCATGTTTACAACTTCTACAAAATTCAGCACCACGTGTCCTGACAAAGACCAAGAGACGGGGGCAGATTACACCTGTCTTAAATTCACTGCATTGGCTCCCCGTATGTTTTAGGATCGAATTTAAGGTTCTTTTAATGGATTTTAAGTGTCTTAATGGTCTTGGGCCTTCTTATCTTTCACAACAGCCTTTACCATATGAACCTTCGCGGTCTCTGCGCTCCTCTGGCAGCAGTCTCCTTGTCATCCCTAAAGTCAGGACACACACTCACGGTGAGGCGTCTTTCAAGTACTATGGCCCTCACCTTTGGAACAGAGTGTCGGAGGGCTGCAGAGAATGTTCATATTTTTAAGAGCAGGCTCAAGACTCACCTTTTTAGCCTAGCTTTTAACTGATAATTGCTTATATTTTCAGTGTTTTACTGCATAGTCTTATCATATATATCCTGTTATTTTATACTTTAATCTGTTATTTTAATCTTGAGTTGTTTTAGAAAGTAAAAATTTGCTCTTAAATGGGTCTTATCTTGAGGCTCAAATGAGAAGTCTTCCTGTTTCTTCAAACTAAAAAGAATTTATGTTGACTACTATATGATCAGATCAGTACTTTAAAAATGTTTTACCTTCTCTTGTAATATTTTTTGAAAAACTTGAAAATAAAACCTTTCCAGTGATGCTGTGTGCTAAGTCTCTTGCAAAATCTTTTTTCAATTTTGTCACCATTTTTTTTTTTTTAGGAAAACAGCCCTCAACAGTAGGCAAGCTTTTCACACTTTTTTAATATTTTCTAATTTCTCTCAAAAATGTTGAATTAAAACTAATAATTGCTGATTTTTATTTTCATTTTTAGTCTTTGTCGAACCTAATCAGGAAATAACATTTTTGTAGTTTTGTTTTATTTTTCAAATGGAACGGTAATCAGAGATACCAAATTATGTTTGATTCACCAAGATAATTTGTAAAAAAAAAAATTAAAAAAAATCATTACACGCAACATAAAAACACATGATCCAGCTTTTGCAGTTTCTTGACAGCTTGTCACATGAAAAAGTAACCTCTAGACATTTACTGTTCTGATCACAACAGATTGTTTTCCTTCTGTCTTTCAAAAACCAAGAAAAGCAGAAAACAAGATTTAATGATTTGACAGTTGACTCATTTAAATGCCACTCGTGCTGAGTGAAGGTAGCTTCTGCTGGGTGTGCGATGGACTATACAGCTGTTTTTTGTTTTTTTTAGTCTGCTTTTGTCTTGTTGCCATTTCAGTTACTGTAGCCACAACTGTCAATTTAAGTTAGGAATTGTCATCAATTGTGGTAATCTAACAGGCAGACATTCTGACATTTTTAATAATTGCAATAAATAACATTTTTCATGTGGAATTGTATTTGTTGCTTTCATTTTGTTATATATAGATGTTGCCACCTCTGGGCTTTTATCACATTTCATCAGCTAAAATTATACATGGGGGTTTCTGAGCCAGCAAAAAGTTCTGAAAATGTTTGTTCTGCAGTTTCTCTCTGGAAAGATAGACTACGAGGTTGCTAAACTATTAAGAGAAAGCTGTATAAACACATTACAATACATTGATGTAGTTGAAGAGTAAATTGTTTTTTAGTTAAAATAAGGACTTTAGAATAGTATGCAAATACTTGCACCTATGCTGACAATATGGACCACAATCCTTCAGGTACGAAATAGTAGAACAACATTATCAACTGAGATAGAAAAGAGAGAAATAAGACAGAATTGGTTATGTGTAAATATCACAAAAAAATTGAGGATACTCCAGGATACATCGGAAAATTTTGATTTTGTCATTGTACTTACCTGAATTCTTTAGAATCACCTTTATGTATTTGTATGCAATGCTTTGCGTGATAATTTATTACCTCAGTATCACACTTAAGAGAAAGTGGTACTATCCAGTGCAGAGGTTGTTTTTAAAGTTTTCTCCAAAAGCTTCTGAAATCCAGTTACAGACAAATGTGTGTATTGCACATTCGCATTAAGTTAATTGTACATTTACAGTATATGCTGTGTTACCACACCATTATATACTCAGCAAGAGTGGTACGGATGCTGTGAACAATGATTAAACCCACTTGAACATCCATCAAGTTATTTTCTCACTATTCATTTTAATTTGGTGAGAGTATGATCCACCTTTTCATATCATTGAATAGTTGTACTGCTAAATTCGATCTTGGTTCTAACCCCCCCTTGGGACTTTCCGTTAGCACCGAAGGTTAATTTTTGAATCCCTATCTCATGTTTACAACATTATGAACTGTCTGAACATGTAAATATTTTCCTTTTTCAGTCTTTTAGTGATAAATTCAAAGTGCTCGTCATTTGCAGAAAAGGCCATATAAAAAAGAAAAAAAATATTGACAAAGTGTTCATACTGTGCTAACCTTGGAGTGTGGACCAATTAATAACCATCAGTCAGAATGTGTAAACAGAAAGTTCTGCAACAAATCGGATTACAAAATAGAGCAAAGGAAGATGAAAAACGATATTCAGACCAAGATAAACCGAAGAGGAAAATATATATTTTTTGTGCTTGTAAAGAAATGTAAAGACATCCACAATAAGACTAAAATGTACAAATTCCAAAGCTAATAAAAAGTGATTTTTAGCTTACTCAAATAACTCTAGTATTTGCAACATTCTGTAAATTTTTTAATGTAACACAACTGGTTCAGTGACATGTTAATACCTGGAGCAATTTGATCTTATAAATATAATGTAATCTTCTGCAGCCTGGGGGCCGACTCTTTACCCCTGCTTTCTGCTAAAAGTCTTTAGAAAGTAAAGGTTATTGCTGTCAAACTGCTGTTAAGTGATTAGAAAAATTTAAAAGAAGCACATTAACCTACAGAGCTTAAATTATACTGCTCTACCTGTAAATCTGTTTACCAACCTGTGAAATCATCCAAATCACTGTCAAGGCTTGGTTTCCTACTAAGCCATTTGCGTTATTATTGCTGAAGCGATTTGTCAATTTTTAGCTTTTATAAGCCCAAAAACATAACTGGTGCAAAACAATATTTCTGCTGTTTATTCTAAAAAGTTAACTTACAAAGTGCAAAGCCCAGCAGCCAGACAGGGCAAAAGGGTCAGACAAAAGACAAGGTTCAGGTTATGGTTAAAGAGAGAAAGCTGAAACTATGGGTGACAAGCATAAAGCAGTCTGGCAGAACATGAGTTTTGAAATTGTGGTTGTAGATAAATCAATAGAACTAATGAGATAAAATGTTACTGGTATATCTGTTAAATGCTCTGCTTGCTGACCTTTCAACACCTTTCAAGCTGTGTTGCATAAATCTCAACTGATTAATGGAATTTTAGCAGCAAATGATTTGACTGAATATATTGACTCCTCTGAATGGTGCAACTAATCTTGCATCAGCCTATAGCTTTTGATTTCTGTCTGTTAATGTTTCTGGTTCAGTTACCTTCATTTCTTTGTTCTGTGACATTTGTTGATGTTGTCAATATGGTTCTCCATCCAAAGGATCAGGGCAATGGTGCACCGTAAGCACTTGATGTAGTTAGTCACCTTTCAATTATACCCCAAATTAGTTTTTCATTACCCATTTACTTAACCAGTTAAAGGAAAGTGAGCATGCCCAGGTGTTGGACACAGTATAAAAACTATATACAATTCTACTCCATGGGTGGCTAATAGTGTTAATGTCGATGTATGATTTATAGTTTATGACTGGGTACTAAAAAAGGGCTAATCTTAAGGCATTTTAAGGCATATGAATTGCACCACTTTCCTAGTTTCAAATCCTTAAAGGCAGGGTATACGATTGTGGGAGCGCTCCTTGAGAGGGCGTTATTGAAAAATAAAAAGTCCCACCCCTTGCTTCATGCTCTCCCAGTAAGCCACGCCTCAATAACACAGGCACGCGCAGCCAGCATGGTCTCGTTGGGTCTCCGCCACTTCACTTCACACTTCACTCCGCCATTTCAACCAAAGTCACAAAATATAACGTGATCTTACCTGTCCAGGAGAAAATCAGCAACCAACGCATCCGTTAGCGAGCCCTTAGCTTCCTTGAGTTGACGCCACCGTGTAAATGCATCAGCTCCGATGCAGATTTGGCTTTAAGCACGCTCTTGGTCGGCTTTTTTCTTTCTCGTTGCTATTTCCACAACAGCTTTGCGTTTTCGGTTCATTTTAGCGCGAGCTCACTTCCTGTTTACAGGCTAGAACGAGCGTTGCGTGCACACGAAGGGGACGCGCAGAGGGGGAGGTGCTGGAACACGGAAGCTTTGCCTACAAGCCTATTATCTTAGACGGACCGTGGAAGTTGATTGGATGAGGTTTTTTCCCAGAGTTTCTCGCTGTATAAAGAATGAAAATTACTCGGTCAAGTTTAAGAACTCCTAACTTATAGGTTGCCACTGGTATATGAAGAGCATTTTTTGCAGTTTTTTTTAAATCACCATATACCATTTAAAAGTGTTTTAGAATGAAATCGTATACCCTGCCTTTAACACTAAGACTGATCAGACCTCTCTCTCTTCGATTATTTTTACGACAAACAGATAATTTTAAACATAATTTAAAGTGCAGGTTGCAGGTTAATTCAATTCAATTCAGTTTATTTATATAGCGCCAATTCACAACAGATGTCATCTCAAGGCACTTAACAAGAAGTCATTTCAATACAATTATACAAACATTCCAATCAGTTAAAAAGTTTCCTATTTAAGGAATCCCAGCAGATTGCGTCAGTCATTGGCGTGAGGTTGGGCAGATTTCCAACCACAGCAATCCTTCAGCAATCCCTCATACTGAGCAAGCATGTAGCGACAGTGGAGAGGAAAAACTCCCCTTTAACAGGAAGAAACCTCCAACAGAACCAGGCTCAGTAGGAGCGGCCATCTGCCACGACCGTCTGGGGGTTTGAGAAGACAGAGCAGAACACAGAAGGAACAGAAGATCCGATATAAGAGAACTTTCTATGTTACAGAAAGTAAAAAGTTGATAACAGGACACAGTGGATGTTCAGTTACTGAGAGGATCATCCCAGTCGATGACCCCCGTCCAACAGGGCATTGCAGCCAAGCAGGATACCAGACCAGGTGTATCTTCGATGGGGAGAAAAACACTGAGAGAAAACAAAGTTAACAGTCGAAATAACAGAATGTACTGTAATACAACTGGAGAGTCGTAGGAGAAAAGGAAGTAGCAGAGTGAAGAAAATTGGTAAGTCTGTCCTCCAGCAGTCTAAGCCTATAGCAGCATAACTACAGAGATAGCTCAGGATGACCTAAGCCACTCTAACTATAAGCTTTATCAAAAAGGAAAGTTTTAAGCCTGGCCTTAAAAGTAAACAGAGTGTCTGCCTCACGGACTAAAGCTGGGAGCTGGTTCCACAGGAGAGGAGCCTGACAACTAAAAGATCTGCCTCCCATTCTACTTTTAGAGATCCTAGGAACTACAAGTAAACCTGCAGTCTGAGAGCGAAGTGCTCTTTTAGGAACATATGGAACAATTAGATCTCTGATGTATGATGGAGCTTGATTATTAAGTGCTTTGTATGTAAGAAGAAGGATCTTAAATTCTATTCTGGATTTAACAGGGAGCCAATGAAGGGAAGCTAAAACAGGAGAAATGTGATCTCTCTTTTTAATATTCATCAGAACTCTTGCTGCCGCATTTTGGATCAACTGAAGGCTTTTAATGGCATTTTGTGGACTTCCTGATAGTAAAGAATTACAGTAGTCCAGCCTTGAGGTAACAAATGCATGGACTAGTTTCTCAGCATCACTCCTGGACAGGATGTTTCTAATTTTAGCAATATTCCGGAGGTGAAAGAAAGAAATCCTAGAAACCTGTTTAATATGGGATTTAAATGTCAAGTCTTGGTCAAAAATAACGCCGAGGTTCTTTACGTTATTACTTGGGGACAATTTAATGCCATCCAGATGAAGTGATTGACTAATCAGTTTCTGTTTAAGAACTTCTGGTCCAAAGACAGCAACTTCTGTCTTGTCAGAATTTAAAAGCAAAAAGTTTAGGGTCATCCATGCTTTTATGTCTTCCAGACATGCCTGTGATCTACCTAACTGACTGGGTTCATCAGGATTTATGGATAAATATAGTTGTGTATCATCGGCATAGCTGTGGAAATTTATCCAGAGCCCCCCTGTTTAGATAAATATAATAGGAACCGTTTTTAAATAAAAATATACTCATACATTAATTATTTTAGCTTTAGGAGACCTTTTTGTGAGAAGATTTAACCTCTGCCAGACCAGAAGTGACATGGCAGAAGAGAGTCCTGTCAGTTCCATCAATAGAAAACTATGGATTTTAATGTCAGCTCTGATATAGAAAACAAACGTTAAATGTTTACAACTACACATATGAAGGACCACAACCATACAGCTATGATCCTGCTGCACGCCCTAAAGAGCAGAGAGAGACCAGAGAGGAGGGATTAATGGCCAAAACAAAAACTTGCTAAGTGAAGCTAACATTATTTTTTTTTAAAGGTTTTTGTGGCCACTGCAGCTTTTATTGAAAGTGGACAGGCTTAGAGAAAGGGGAGAGAAGCAGGGGGATAGACATCAAACCCTGGACAACTGCATCGAGGACTAAGGCCTCTGAACATGGGGCGCCTGTCTTAACCCACTGCGCCACGTGATGCCCCAGAAGCTATCCTTTATTAGCCTGGGTGCTGCAAGCTAGCTTTACTTTTTCTTTAACAACTCACTTATCATGTTGCCTCTAATCTTTGATATCATTCTCCTACTTGCTGCAGGTCCAGAAACAGCCTCTGACAGCGGTCCCAACGAAGCTGTAAGCACTGAAGGCACTGCGCCTTGAGTGTCGCACCTGATCTTTGCTTTGTAAAACTCCATCACATTGCTGGGATTTTAATCCTCCTGTCTAAAATGACTGCCACAAATGTTCGTGTTTTTCATAGCCAAAGCAGAGGACAACTGCCGTTTCAGCTGCACAAAACGCACCCAGGAACATAAGAGTGCCGTTTTTTTGGAAACTTGTGGACTCAATGTCCTGACAGGCTGGTGTTTGTACAGCAAAAACTATAATTTATAATTTTTAATAAACATTAACGCAACCCAAAACTAGTGAACACACTGACTCTTGATAGCATGACCGCTCCACCTGATAACTACCTACCGCCATTGTGTAAAATATCTGGCAACAGAGGAATCCCCACACATGCGCTCTTTTTTTGTTCAGCAAGTGGCGGGCTTTGCAAGCTGCAGGCTTAAAAATGTACAGGCTTCAAACTTGTCACTTTGTGAGCATTGCTGACAGCGACAAAGCGTACGGTGTGAACGCGGCATTACATAAGAGTGCCGTTTTTTGGGGAAACCTGTGGACTCAATGTCCTGACAGGCTGGTGTTTCTACAGCAAACACAATAATTTATCATTTTTAATAAAAAGGAACGCAATCCAAAACTAGTGAACACGCACTGACTCCCGATAGCATGACCGCTCCACCTGATAACTATCTACTGAGCTGAGGCAGTGCATAGCATATAACTCCCCCATTTTACGTCACAGGTCAAGATTATGAAATTTTTAATTAAAATTTAAAATACTATCAATAAACTTTTAAATAGTATTTTTTGGACAATATTGTATATGCATTTCTGAAAATATTTAACCTGCAATATTCTCTTTAAGTTTCATTAAATCTTTATGCTGTACTTACGATGTTTTCTTGGAATTAGAATAAAACTGAAAAAGTCATGTATATACAGTAGTATATATGCATAGTATCTTCACCTAGCTTTCATAGTCTCAGCTCTCTCCTTTTTTCCCACCTGTTTGTTTTTTTGGAGAATACATCTGTCCGTTTGACATCAGCTAATTCATTTTCTCCTAATCATGTATGTGATTTATAAGTTTAAATCATCATAGACACCCTGATTATATGTTTTTGAAGAGCAAATACATTTGTGGGTGAGTACTAACAGATGTTTGTGTTGAAAAAGCTCCTTCACTTCTGTTAATTGCCATTTTTGTCTGGACAGTTTTAAGAGACTAGAATTTATATTTGAAGCACATTTGAAGGATAAAGTTGAGAGGAATAATTGGATATAAATGACTTTCTATTTTAGCCAAACATTTATTTTCCTGACCTTGCACAAAATATTTGGTTTCCTGTCAATTATCCTTTGTGGAACAGTGCAAGTTATAATTACAGATCACATTAACATTCAACTTGTCTCTTCTGATATCTTAAGAATTCTTTTATACTTAATGGTAAACCCTTTATATCACAACAATTTGAACCTGTTGTACTCAAGAAACGCAATGAAGTTTAAATCCCCATACAGACTTCACATACCCTTTTCTCTCGATGGGGAGTAAATACTTACACGTAACAATGTTGCATAATTAGATTACAAAATAAAACTTACTGTAATTAGTTACAGTTACTAAGGAAAGTATGTAATTAAATGACAGATAATTTTGCAATTGTTTTATATTGCTTTAAAGTTATATTTTGTGAACAAGCAAAGCAGTTCTTTAATTTACATTTTTATTTATTTACTTATTTTTGTTTTGGAGTGTCAACTAATGCCTATGCAGTAAATGTCAGATTTCCAAATGCAAATGAATATATCATACATTGCTACCCAAGGCTTCCAGTTCCATCGTGGGTTTGTGGCCATTGGCGGAGTGCATTAAACAGGGATGGTGAAGTGAGGAGAGTAGCACTGTTTAATCATAGTGCTATGTGATTAAACAGTGCAGTGTAACACAAGTGTATCCTGTATTTATGTGATTAAGTTTGTTTGTGTAAATATTATAGTTATACCATTTAAAAGCTATAGGTATAAAATATCCGTGGGGACATGAGACATCACCTGGCAGTAAACAGCTGAGCATATAGTTAGATCTCCAAAAATTAGAATATCATGAAAAAGTTTAATAGTTATTTTAGAAAGCAAAACTCATCATATATTACAGTATATAGATTCATAACACATAGAGTAAAACATTGTCTAGACTTTTACTCTTGTCATGTTGTTCATTGTGTCTTAAGGCCGTTCACACTGCCCAAAACGTCAACACCCAGAACGCAAGATTACATATTAAGTCTATGGTTGAGGCCGTCACAGGGCCGTCAGTGTCTGCGGTACTTTGTGTGCTTTGGCCGCAGAAATTTTTGAAACTTTTGCTGCTTTCCAAGCTTCAAAGCGGCAAAAGCCAGCAACACAGAAGTTGAGCTTGCTGAACTTTCGGCGCTGTCCCCTGAGCATATACCAATCAGAGCGTCTCACTGTAGTGACGTCACTAAGGTGTAGTGACTGCTGAAAAGTTAACCTCATCCATACGCAACTCCTGGAACAAACCATTAAACTCTCCAAACTCAGAACGCCTCTCAAGAATGGAGTGTCTCCACAAACTACGCTGATGTACCCAACGACGATGTTGTCTAGCTTTATTTAGCAAATAAAGCCAAGCCACTCTCTCGATATGATCCGCCATTTTTTAAAACATCCGGCAACAGAGGAAGCGCCGCACATGCGCTCTTTTTTTGCCCAGCAAGTGGCGGGCTTTGTAAGCTGCAGGCTTAAAAATGTATAGGCTTCAAACTAGTCTCTTTGTGACCATTTTCTGACAGCGACAAAGCGTGCGGTGTGAACGCAGCATTACAGATGATGAGCACCCAATATTAAAGGGGCTATATACAATTTTCTGAAATTTAAACTCGCGACTGACACCTGTGGCCAAAAAACAGAACTGCTCTTCCTTTCTGCTCGCTCTCGCAGCGTGCGCTCTCAATCTTCGATCTTTTTTGGGCACTTGTCAAGGGTTTAACTTTTTTAGTCTTATGTGGAGTTACTGTTGGTGTAAAAGTTGTCCTTGATCTCTTCTGTGTATTCGCACAATCCATTGAACTGCTTGCGAGTGCTGACTAGCGGTGGTGGCAGAGTGATCTGAAACATTTAACGTGACGTCACATCCGCAGACAGCGCGGGAAAATCCGACCCGACAGAAAATGGAAAAAATTGGATACAGGCTTATAGGTGCACCTACTGTGAGCTGACAAGGTGTCAGTATGCTCATCAGGAGATGTTTGTGTCATAAGTGATCAAATTAAAAGGCTATTGTTAAGTTTATTTTTGGGGAAAAGTTGCATATAGCTCCTTTAAATGCCTCAGAAATGTAAAATATTAAAGATAAATAAAAATAGTTCATATAAAAAGAAATGTCAGGCTCCTGAAAAGTATGTTCAATTTTTTGCTCCTCCTTTGCTTGAATCATCAGTGTGGCATGTCATGGAGGTATCAGCCCGTGGCACTGCTGAAGTCTGATGGAAATCCAGGTTGCTTTCACAGTGGCCTTTAGGACATTTACATTGCAGGATCTTGTGTCTTTCATCTTTCTTTTAACATTTTCCTTTTGGATTCTCTGTGGGGTTCAGATCAGATGAGTTTGCTGGCCAATCAACCACAGTAGTAACAACCACAATGGTCATTGAACCAGTTTTTGGTACCCTTAGCAGTGTTAGTAGGTTACCAAGTCGTGCTGGAAAATGAAGTCAGTATCTACATAAAGCTTGGCAGCAGAAGGCAGAGCTCTAAAGTCTCCTGGTGGATGACTGCATTGACTGTGGACTTCACAAAACACAGTGGACCAACACCAGCAGATGACATAGCACCCCAAATCATCCCTGATTATGGAAACTTCACTCTGGACTTCAAGACCTGTGGATTCTGTGCCTCTCTACTCTTCCTCTAGACTCTTAGACCTTGATTTCCAAATGAAATCCAAACTTTTTACTTTTATCTGAAAATAGGACTTTGGACCACTAAGCAACGGTCCAGTTATTTTTTCCCCTTAGCCCAGGTAAGATGCTTCTGATGTTGTCTCTGGTTCAGGAGTGGCTTGATGCAAAAAAGAAACAAGTACATTTATTAAAAACTCCTCATTTATTATCTGCATGGGCAGGATTAACCCAATCAACAAGAATCTTTCAAGAACAAAAAAAAAAGAAACATTAATAAGAAGTGGAAACAGACATTGTGACTTTTTTCCACTCAAATTCTTTTACTTTTAAAACATACATTGGCCTCGGTGGCCATAAGCAAGGCGTAGCTCTGAAATAAAGACAAAAAAAATCAATTGTATTGCTGTCTGAGTCGCTGCGCATTGACCAGCACAGAAAAACTATGATCATTTGATCAGGGCAGAGAGACCTTCCTAATGTTCTGTGTTGCAAATAAAGTTTTCCTTGTTACTCCCTGCATTGATTTAGTGAGGAAGAAAGAAACAACTGATGCCTGTAAATATGAGCTGCTAGGGACTGTTAATTTGTCAGACAGAATGTTTTAGGGATCTATCACACAGTTTCCAGACAGTGTGGCATTGCTGTCAGGAAAAATGCAACAGAGGCTGATAAATACAGAGGGGGGTGAACAAGTCACCGTGAGAGGGAGAGAAAGAGAGAACAGGGAGAAGTTAACTTGTCTTCCTGTATTACCAAAAAACTGATAGAGAAAAAAACACTCAGACACTTGTCAGGCTCTCTTGCTGTACACAGATCTGACAGAGGCAGCTTAGGGATTCAGCCCTGTCCGTCATCTGGTCTACTGACAGACATAGACACACATATACACACACTAAGTGATATACTGTGCCGTGTAAATCTGAGTCAAAGACTGTAGGACAATAATGTTGTTCATTATGCTTTTTACTTTTCCACCTAAATGTACAACTTATGTGTGCTATTTTCTAGATTCACTTGTATGTTCTACTTATTTTACATTACATTGATCATAACTGCAAGTGCTTAATACACTTGTTAACTGCATTTTCATACCTACTTCAAATTTTCTAAACAGGGTGATACTGCATTGTTCTTATTATACGAATGTTAAATTTATTTTCTTTTATTGTAAACCTTTTTATCTGACATATCTCTGCATTAGTGTTCAGATGTATAGGTTGCCAGATTATGAGAATCCAGTTATTTGGACTATGCAAAATATGATTTTTTGAATTTTTAGACATTTGTATACATTCCTGACTTTTAAACTTAAACTGACATTAGACTTTTTTTGAGACATAAATCTATCATCTTTAAACACATTCTGTTTTTTATCAGAATGCTGTTTAAATGACCTGTCTTACTGTTTTCTTTTCTGTTTAATGGGTTTAGAGATGAGGGACTCTTCAGGGATAGTGTACATGCCGAATGAGTATTTTTGTTTGTTTTTGTTATGTTTTATTGTATTTTTAATATACGACCAGCGCAGAACTGTATCTGTGACAATGACTAGTTACTCTAAACAATTCTGTTCTATGTATTTATTTATTGTACTACCAATTCCCAATGTAAAAAAATTACATTAATTTAATAATTAATTAATTAAATTACATTTTGTCTAATAATATTAATCATGAAATATGAGTTGTGCAACATAGTCGACTTGGGTCAGGTAGAGTTGACATTGACATAATGACTTGAAGTACACTCATGTACTTCATGAGTGCACACACTTTAGTTGAACTGAAAAACTGTATTCAAATTTAGAAAGGTATACTCCTTCATCCCTTATGCAAATTGCACACTTACCACATTAAAGAACAGAAAGCAGATTTGTCTACGAAAGAGCATAGAACAGCAATGGACCGAAGATAAGATATTACAATCTCTCTGTTTACACAATCTAATGATATATCTCCCACTGCTGCCTCATTTTTTCATTGTATTTAGGTCACAATTAAAAATAGAATAAGAGATAAACTAAAGACTTATCATGAAAAACATGATTATCATCAAAATTTTATTGACAGGAATGATGGTTTAGTTCTCTATAAAATAACGGAGATTCATGAAACTGTATTTGATTACCTGACATATGTTAACTCCTAGTGGAATGCTATTGCCATCGTGCCATTTATTTGCATTTATCTGTTTGCTGTCTTACATTGATACTTGTGGGATACAAGTGGGTGGTGACTGTTTTATCAAAACATCTGCAAATGACTTTACTTTACAATTAGATCAAAAATCTTTCTTATGTTTACACATATATTTTGTTTTCCAATCAAAAATGCTCAACAAGAAAAATAATTATATACAAAAAAGTGTTGCAGTTCTTGTATTTTATCACATTTTCTCTCTGATTAAATAGTTTAAAATAACATCAGTGTTTATCCAGTCAACTATGTTCTCCATTTCTTTTCAGTATTTTCATTATTTTTATATTAGCTAAGAATAACTTTCTTTCTCCCCATCAAGATCATTTAACTTAGCACTGTTACTTTAGGCCTGCTACAGCCTCCTGAGACTTGAGGTGAAGTTAGGTTTTTTTGTTTTCCCTCAAGTATTTGCAATATACCAGGTTGCCGTACAGTTTTTGGACATCCTGAAGATGTCAGTGAAATGAACCAATGAGAAGTTTACTTGGTGTTATGCTACGCTGTGCAGGTGTTCTGTCTGCCCTTATGGAGATTCGCTCATGTTGGCATGCAAATCCCAGGCAATTATTGAGTATGGAAAAAAAAAGAAAAAAATGAGAAAGCAACATCTCATTATTCATGGGATGTGCATAAGCCCAAATGTAGATCCACATTCCATGCAATTTTGAATGTGCCAACTTATTCCACAAGATAAGAAATATTGTGACAACAAGTTGAAGTAATGCAACGCTTTGCTGGTGTGTACACAAATAATCATGACAACTAAATAATATTTGGGGTTACATATGATGTTGATGTTGTAATAGATATGTCTTACATATATATGTAAAACATAGATATGTAAAACATATCTATGTTTTCATAGGTATCTAAAACATATCTATGTTTTGGGGGTTGGTGGTTGATGTCCAATAGTCCATGTGATGATACCTAGCAGCAGGCTTACAACAGTTTTTTCCCCCTTCTTTTTTATTCCGACAAGTATGTGATTCACATTGCTTTCAGTCTATCTTCAATTTAAAGAAAATAGCTTTGAGTACACATTTTTATTTGGATATTATAGATTTTATTACTCCCCATTGAAGTAAATTATCTTAAATTATATGTTGGATAGGGAGGACAGACACAGGAACATAAGACAGAGAGCTGGAAAGAGAAGGGGAGGAGAATAAATGTTAAAAGCCGGGGGAGGCAAAATGAGAGACAATTCAGGAGACGGAGATGTAAGTTTTGGAACAATGCCAAAGAGGTTTGTGGAAATTCTCTAACATTTAGCTGTTAAATTATTTTAAAAAAAAGCGCTTACAGGAGCCTTTTGTGTGCTACAACGAAAAAAGACAAAAATGCTTTTTCTCTTCTTTTGCTTTTCTGTTTTACCTATTCACAGCACATAATAAGACTAAATGTATGACCCCTTATACACATTTCATTTTTCTTTTACACATTGCTCTTATGTGCCAAAAAAAGCATTCAGATCATTATCAAGTTACACACACGTCTGCACACACACACGCATACAAGCAGAGAGGCCTTTTAGGATACATGTATAACATATGTGCTGTTAGTTGTTGGTAATATATACAACACTGTTCTGTGTTTATAGGGTTTTTCATTACAAACTATACTTCTCTAAACTCAAATTTGTAGGTGTTTTTTTCAATATCAATTTTTATAACATTCTGGATATTTAGTTAAAACTTTTAACCTGGGACCTGCTTGGATAGCAATTGGATCTTATAAACTGTATGAAACAACACAATGCAAAATATAGCTTCCCATTAGTGGATCATAAAGGCAATTTTACAGTTTTGGTGGCATTTGGACAAACTTGGAGCAGCTGAATTTCTACATCTGAAACTCTGGCTATACAATAAGAGTTGAGTGTTCTGTAGACTAAATTCATTCTTTTTTGGGTTTCAAGTCCACAGAGTGGCCAGAACAGGCCTCGTTGACATGCCTGTTTTGCTAGGGTGACCAAATCCCCACCCAGCAAATGTGGGACAGAGACCACATGAATGTAGGACAATGTGAGATTCTTAAGCATGAAGATAAAAGTGTAAAATAGGTTTTAAAATTATAAACTTTCTATCCAGCCCTTTAGCTCTAAATTTACATAACACACACGTCTATATATATATCTGTATGTGTGTGCGTTGCAGAGCTGTAGTGAGAGACAGATCAAAGGGGAGACATAAGGATGCAATACCTTTTTAAAAATTACTTTTTGAAAAACTATATATTTACAAGGTTGGAGGAGAAGCACGTTGGGCTGACAATTTTAAGCTTTTCACCGGGCCAATTGTTAATTATTCCTGACGTGTTTTCACAAATACTGCTGTTAATGACAATAGGGGACAGTGTCTCAATTTGTGGGATGTGTCAAAAGTGATGAAAATGCGGGACTGTCCCACACAAAGCGAGACATCTGGTAACACAACTGTTTGCTCCAGCGGAGGAGGGAACCCTATAGCAATTGTATAGATTTTTAGGGCTCTCCAAGCGCAGATTGGGTAGAACATGCCATGCAAGGCATGGAGAATATTTTGGGATTTTTATGATAAACTATGGATTTTACATGAATTTTTGAATTTTAGTCCGCATTGGAAAAAATGTTGACAGTTTTCTTTATGGAAAAAGGTTTTGATCCAAGTGCACTGGAACATGTTTTCTATGTTCGAGATATAGACACGGTTGTCAGAAAATATTTTGAGAATTTTATGAAGAAGTATGAATTTTTTTAATTTTAAAATGTATATGTATTTTAATGATTTAAAAAATCTTAAGAAGTCCCAACGTTTGGTCATTGTGCAAACAGACCTGGAAATGCCAACCTGATAGGACATGGAGGAGAGTGTGCGGGGAGAGGCAAAGCCAGATCTGGACTTACTGGTACACACCACCCGTAGGGCAAATGCATTGTGATGGGAACACCTTTAAGAAAATAACCAATGTGTTGCAAATTCCCAACTAGGTTGACGTGCAAGGAGACGTGCAGACATTTGATGCTAGACAGGCAGGATTGCAGGGAGTATAGTGCAAGGATAGGGGCAGGACCAGGGGCCGACTTTTTGGGTCGGGCTTTGAACCCGTTGATATTTGCTTGCAGTTCTAGTCCTTGTAATAAAGTTTGTGAATGTTGGTACTAGGGCTGCACCATATTTCACATTTATCTTAATTTTACAAAGAAGTGCCTGGACTGCAATAAACATTTACTAATTATTAAAGTACTAAGTAAACGGGCTGTCTATGCAGTAGCATGAAAATGTTTCAGAAGGAAAGCTCTGAAAAAGTGTTACATTTATCAAGGAAAGGTTTAAAGTGCAACTCACCCCTCTGCCAGAGTCTTACTCCACCTACATTTCCAGTTTGGAAAATGTGGCGAAAGGAGGCGCTGCCTGGCGAACCAGGAGGGCTGGGCCATGTCAACACGTTCTTGCTATTCCAATTCCAACTCGCTACGAGGTGTGGCCGAGACTGGGCTTGTTTTATAGTCCACAGCGGCAGGAGGCTGATCTCAGCCAGTCAGCCATAGTGGGTGAGCCAGTTGCAGTGCCCGATTCAAATTCAAGTGCAGTTTAACATTTTAACCTGAAGAAGGCACCACACTGATGGTTTTTGGTAGAAAATTAATATTTTTACTAAAATGTACTAAAATGCCAAAAGTAATGATTAGACATGTAGACAGCACTATTAGACACTCATTTAAACAGTTTGTCAGCAAAAAAAATTTGATTTGGGGGGTGAGTTGGACCTTAAATTGTTTCTTTGCCTAAACTGTACATTTTGGCCAGAAGCAACTTTTTAAGTAAAGCTTGTTGAAATGATAATAATGTCTTTTTTAGTAGCTGGATAGACTACTCATCATCTAAACTCTGTGTTTGCTCACCCAAAGCAAAAATACATTAGCAATCGCATATTTCTTTTTATATCGTGCAATTCTTGGTAGTATCATCAAATATTTCTGCAACAGTTCCAGTGTTCTACCCCATCTATCTGGAATAAAAACTTTGTTACAGTATGTTAGCGATGGTCTTGTTTTGCATTTGTCCTAATCAGAAAAGCAGGGGGTGTTTATCTCTGTGCATAGTTGGAAAAGGTGTTAGTTACACATTTTTCAGATTAGAAAGAAGGAATGATTGAATGAAGGAGAGAAAGCAAATCGAGACATGAACCACAGGATATTCCAAGACTAAAAGGATGGAGGAGGGCAAATGCAGGAATTAAGAAGGGTATATAGGTAAAAAGGAGAAGTAAATCACAGAGGGAAGGATGAAAGATTCCAGAGAAGCTTGAGGAGAAGGAGGTGAAGAAGAAGTTGAAGAAAAGAGTAAGAGATGAAAGAGGAGACCTGATAAGGAAAATAAAGTAGTGACATTAACGAGTGAATCATGTGGAAGGAGGACAACTGGAACAGAAGGAGGGAAGGATGCAGAAGAGGGGAAGGGGTTTGGGGAGAAAATAATCAAGATTATAGTATAGCTGGTTAACAAGGAAGTTTCAAAAGAAAGAGGTAAATAAGGAGGATTGGAGAAAATAAGATTATAAAGAAGAAAATCATGAAGTATTTGACAAAAAAAAGTAGGGAAGTACAAAAGTAAGAAGAAGAGGTCAAATTTAGAGGGGGGATGATTAGAGATAAAAGAAGGGAGGAATAAAACAAATGTAAATATAGATTGACATGGGAAAGCTTTTAAAAAGTCCTGATATTAGGAATAACTACAAACCAAAAACAAGGGGGGTGAAACCCCTAATTAGTAGGGAGAAGCTGATCTCCAGTTCAGCATATTCTGTTCATGCTGTTCAGACATTATTCTGGCAAAAAAATAAAAATAATATTAACTTTCATAAGAGCATCTCCTGTCACTCCATTGTCTTCTTCCTGTCACACCTTTTTCTTTTCCCACCAAGGAGCGCCGTGGGAGGCAGATCCATGTTGTGAGAATCAATTTTAAAAGACATTTTATACCAAGAAAGTCTGGCACGTATCGGAGATCAAAGAAAATCAGAGCAGAAATCAGGGCAGGGAAACTCCAAGCACAGCACATTGAATTTTTAACCAATCCCCGCTTTAAACTGTCACAGTAATAACGCGGCTCCTTTGTTTATAATGTGCTTATGTGAACTTTAGATTAACCTTGCTTTCTGTTTCTTCCCCTGCTCTGTTTCTTTTTCTTGTCTTGCTCTCTGTAGGGTGTGGTTCCAGTCAGGCATCAGCTTCCTCGCTGTGAAACCCAGCAACCTCGTCGCGTGGGAGATCAAACAGGAAATGGCACCGGGAAGCAGTTCGTTGGCAGTGATTTGTCAGAGAAAGGCCTCCTCCACAGCTGAGAGGTAGAACTGAAGCTCACATAACGACTCCTTTTTTCCAACAGATTCCTGTCATCCAGCACCTCCTGTGCCTATTGCTTCGAAAAGCATTTGTGGGTGCAGAGAATGCATGAAAAAGGTCTATGATTATTCTACTTAGAGGACCATAAGAGTCATACTAGCCTATATTTAATCATTATATATCTCTGAGGTTTTATGGGGTCACTGTTTTGTGTTTATTTAATATAAACACCGTCTGTAAATAAAGAAAGAGTGTAATGATATGCAGCAAATGCACCGGACTGATTTTGAGAGTCAACAACAAAAAGCAGTCTGAAATTTGAGTTTAAAAGGAGATGGGACTGACTTTTTATGATAAATCCTCATTTTCATTCCAATCCATTTTTAACTATTGCAGCATATGCAGGTGTTTACCATCATTTATATAGTGAGTGCATTTTATTCAGTTACACTTTAACAATGCAATTCGAAAATATAAATACTCAAAAGATTTTCAATTGACGATTCAAATTCTTATCTTGTTGAGAAGCAAATGGTGAGGCGACTGTAGCCTGCTAAGTAAAATAGTTGGCTTGTAATCAGAGGGTTGTAGGTCCGATTCCAGCTTCCGTCTGTCACATGTCGATGGTGGTCTGGGCAAGGCACTTAACCCCAAGTTGCCTGCCTATCTGCATATTAGTGTATGAATGTTTGTGTGTGTGAATGAGTGAATGAGGCTCCAGTGTAAAGCGCTTTGAGTGGCCAGTATGAGTAGAAAAGCGCAATATAAGTTCAGTCCATTTGCCATTTGTTGAAGATAATGCGAAGTCTTTTCGAAGACTTCCAATGCAAATTTTATTAAAACATTGCCTGTAAAATTGTGTATTTGATTTTCTACTCTGAAACTACTTAATGCTAGAAATTAAAGTGTCTAAATGCACTTATAGTGCTCAGTTGGTTCATGTACCACTGTCTATTTTGTGCATCGACTTTCTTCTTCAACATGCTGTTGTATGTAAATGAGACTGCAGCTGTGATTTTTTTATAAATTTAACACTGTAGCATACCTAAATTCATGCTGGAGTTACTCCAGGCACCCGATCTGCTTTTTAATCAATTTGATTAATTATTAACTGGCAACAGGAGCATTTTATTCCCAGATTAATCCCTAAATATGGCAAAAAAAGAATTATATGAGCAGTGGCACACCCAATTTTCTCACAGATGAACGCTGGTATGATCATAGATCAAATTCTGAGTGTATCAAAAGTGATAAGCATACTTCAAAAATGTGACAAGAGTTGACGGTCCATATCTAGTCACTTTAAACATCCTTCACAACACATTTTCTAAGACGCCAACATATAAGCTAGGAAACAGTGAAAGAACAGCTTTAATGTGTTGTTTTTTTCTTACCTTCAATTCTTCAATTTCTTTAATTTCTTCAACATATATTATAGTTTTTTTTTTTACTTCAGATTAAATTTGTGCTGGTAGTTTTACCTGTACTTTAGAAAAGGTAAAAACCTATATGGCACAATAAAAAAAAAACATCTTTACAGTATGAAATTCTTATATTTGTGTATCTGGTAGGCATGTGTTGTCATCACAGTGACTTAAGCTGAAATTCCAAAACATTTTTCTTTTTTTCTCCTGCATTTTGGTCTTCTCTGTGTATTTGTCCTGTCATTTTGGCTTTCTTTCATGTGGGTAAGTGAGCACTGAAACTGGATCACAGAACAACAGAAGGTGATCTGTTCTGATGAATAATATGTTCTTTTGCATCAAGTGGAATGCAGGGTGCATGTGCATCGCTTTCCTGGGGCAACACATGATACAGAGATTAACCATGGGATAAAGGCAAGCCAGTGGAGGCACAATTATGCTTTTGGGAATATTTCATTAGAAAAACTTGGGCCCTGCCATTCATGTGAATGATACGGTGAGACATATCACCTACCTAAGCACTGTTGCAGACAATGTACATCCATTAAGAGAAACCAGCATTATTTAGTGGTTGTGGCCTCTTTCAGTAGGACAATACGCTCTACCACAGGGCAAAAGTAGGTCAAGAATGATTTGAGAATCATAACACTGAATTTGAGTCCAATGAATTCCCCTGATCTTAATCGAATCACGATCTTTGGGATGTGCTTCTCAAACATCTCTGCCGGACCTGCAGCTAACACCTTGCTGACAGGTTACCAAGAAGACCTTCAGGCTTATTTAAGAGTCCATGTCTCAAAGGGTCGGGACTGTTTTAGTAGCAAAGTGGGGGGGGGGGCAACATACTATCCGAATAACGTTATGCCTGATCAGTGTATATGTTGTGCGAGGATGGTTTGGAGAATCTAAATGCAGATCAGGTTATGACACAAATTTAAAACAAATGAAACAGGCTGCACATGCAGGTGAATCCAGGAAATCAGAGGGAAGAATTAACTTGACAAGAGCAAAAAACACTATATGCATATTTTTAAAATCTTTTATAAAAACTTCTTGAAACAAAAAAGCGTGTGAAACTGTAATGTTCGCATGTCTAAAGACGTCATAACATAAACATAAAACATGTCAAAAATACATAAGAAAGTAATATGCGTTTAAATCCGCTAAGGTGCAAATTGCCATCTTCAAAGCAGGACTAAGAGGCACCAACAAAGTCAGGTATTGAATTCTGCATTTCTAGATATTTACAGTGTTTTTCAAAACAGTTTTTTTCTAATGGCCTGTGCATAAAAGTACGGGTTCTGTACAAACATGCAAAGTGTACACACGATACAGCATCACCTTTGAAGAAATAACTGTCACATATAAAAAAATAAAGGCTGTAGGAAGAAAAGAAGCCTGTTCAACTCTAGATCATTTTTAACATTGGCAAGGACTTGTACAGAATATGCAAGCAGTGTGTTATGTATGATGGGGAGAATCAAAGCCTTTAGAACAGTGAATGTGCGGGAGGGTTGGTTGAGTAAATTAGCTTATCTGTGTTGATCTCTAATTAGATGTTTCTAGTTGATATGCTGAATTGTGAGTGTTCTGAAAAATAAATGAAAGGGTGAGGTTGATCACTATGGCTGACAATTAATATTGAAAACTAATTTGGTGTACCTCCTGTTGTTTCAAGATTTAACATGATCAGAGATTATGTGACAATTGGGTTGCTTGTAAAACAAAAAATGGGTGGTGAATGGGACAATTACAACAGGAGTAAGCTTTGCTATGAGGAATTTTTATGGTTTTATGTATGTTGCTTAAAATATAGTCCCTTTGCATACACATTTATAATGGTCTCTGAGAAAATAGCATCCCTGTTTGTTTGGTTTTGGCGTAGTCCAGCCCAAGATCATGCTTGAATCTGATAGAATCTGTGGATTGAACTAAAGATTAGGGCGATGATACTGACACTTTCCAACTCCAAATACTTGGACCTTCTCATCAAAGACAAACCGTCAAAATACCAGTGGAAAGATGCAAAAAGGTGGTCAGTTATTATTAGAACGGTTTGGCTAGTGTGATCCCGGAAAGATTTGTCCAGTAGTTATTGAGAAGGGTATATATCTTTGAATTGTCATTATTTATTGAAATGTAAATAAAAACAGATTGATATTTTCTTCTTAAAACTGATACTTTTTATACAGTTTTTTTATCCTTAGATTCTAATGGGAAAAAAAACAAACTTGTTAATTAAATGAAAATAATTATAATAAGCATTTCCTGTATTTAATTAAATGTAAATACAAACAGGTACATTTTGCACAAAGAAAAACAAACTGATACTCCTTTATAATTTGTTTTATTGTCATATTCAAAAAATGATTTTAAGCCTAATTTTACTTGGGTCAAGAATAACTTTGAGCTTATCCATAGTGATTTTTTACTATATAACAATAAAATGTAAGACCTGACTAATACATTTATTCTCCCACTATATTCAGTAAGCCCTGGCACTTGTTTAAAGTTAATTAGCCATTTATGCTGGGGCTGTCAAATAATTTGTAGAATTAACGTGATTTATTTTTTTAAATGCAATTAACGAATGCGTAGATTGACCCTCCCTGTTTATCAATTCAACCCATGCTGTGTTCAGTGCTCCTCACTTAAACAGCATGGCAGATCCGAACTGCATCCACAGTTCCATGTGAACGTCTGTTCTCTGTCGCAGGCCAGATGGAGGGATTATAGGTCTATGTCACTCGCTGCTCTACTGTGCGTTTAGTTTGAAGAAAGAGACATGATCTGGTGTTGTAAACAATCAGAAGAAGCGATGTGAACAAGCAGAGGATTTGAAATGCACCAATCTGCAGCGATAACTTTACATCAGGTAAGACTTGGCTAACAAACAGGCTAACATAGCTAACCAAAACTACAGCTGCAAGATAACTACAACTAATAACAGTGGGAACTGGAGTTGCGTAAACTTTCGATTCCACACCATTTTGCTCATGTTGATAAGCAAATAATCCCTCTATTGTTGAGAAGAATACAATTCAATTCAAAAATGCTTTATTGATCCCAGAGTGAAAATAAGTGCAATATGCAATTTTCTGAAATTTAAACTCGCGACTGACACCTGTGGCCAAAAAACGGAACTGCTCTTCCTTTCTGCTCGCTCTTGCAGCGCACGCTGGTACACCGGTCGCTCTCAATCTTCAATCTTTTTCAGGCACTTGTCAGGGGTTTAACTTTTTTTGTCTTTTGTGGAGTTACTGTAAGTGTCAGAGTTGTCCTGGGTCTATTCTGTGCATTCGCACAATCCTTTGAACTGCTTGCGAGTGCTGACTAGCGGTGGTGGCAGAGTGATCTGAAACATTTAACGTGAACGCGCTTGACGTCACATCCGCAGACAGCGCAGGAAAATCCAGTAGATAGAAAAAAATGGATACAGGCTTATAGGTGCACCCACTGTGAGCTGACAAGGTGTCAGTATGCTCATTAGGAGATGTTTGAGTCATAAATGGTCAAATAAAAAGGCTATTGTTACGTTTATTTTGGGGAAAAAGTTGCATATAGCCCCTTTAAGGAGTTGTTGTAGATCCTGATGGCTGTGGGCAGGAAGGATCTCCTGTAGCATTCTGTGTCGCAGCAAACCTGTTGAAGCCTTTGACTGAAAACACCCTGTTGTTGTAGATTTGTACCATGACGAGGAAACTTCGGGTTGTTCAATATTAATAAGAAACGGTCAGCTTTACATTCAAAAAATGTTAACCAGTTAGTTTGCCTTAGACCAGTAAGTTTGCCTTAAACCACTCCATTTTTGAAAACCAACATTAGCTACAGTTAAATACTATCTAATAAACTTCTATTATTAAGGTAAATGTTTTTAAATAAAATATATTTGATGGTAAATATAGTTTACACAGACTTACACAAACTTTATTAATTTAAGTTTTTTTATATAACATATTGCGGCTCAAACAGCTTGTCTGCATAATTACACGTTTAAGGCATACTACTGTGCCAGTTTTATCTATGTGGGAGTTCCCACGCCATGGTCTTACCTAGCGCACCAAAACTGGCTAGAACCATCTCTGCATTTAGTCATAATCACTCTAAGTACTACACTGTTATTAGCACCCTATCCAATTATGCCTCTTTTCCCTTAATAATTTGCACACAGATTTTCTGGGAAACTAATTGAATAAGAAGATTTTTGTATGCTAAATTTTACTGTACAAAACTATGGCAACTGCTTTGCGGTTTCTTTTCTGTATTCTTTCTTTTTTATTGTAGAGAGTAATCCTTTGGGAGTTTTCTAAGTTATTGTTGTCAATAGTATTTTTTTTTTGTCTCTGGAGTAATATCTAATTTGTAAAATATGTCAGGTTATTTCCCTGCTCTGTTTTGTTAATATTGGCAAAAAGTAGAGCATGCTTAAAGTGACCCTAATTGGGTTAGATAGGGAAAATGTGTCGTGGTTTATGATTATGCTCTTAGAATGGGAGCAAAGCTCTATTTCATGATAATGATGAGATCTATAGATTAACACTGTTAATGGTCTCTGTTCAATGTTAGAACTGGGGTAATGCACTGTCCACACGCCATACATGGATTTGCTATTTATCTGCTTGTGTGCCTCTGTGTGGGGGCGTGTGCGTGTGTGTGTGTGTGTGGGGGGGGGGGGGTTCAAGTTTTTCATCATCAAGAGCCATTTGTTTCCAGTGGCAGCCTCAGGGAAAAAGTTCCATTTAATGATTATACAGTTTTTCCATCTTCAAACATATTAGACAACTCACTCAGTTGAATTACATAAACAAATTATTTCAGGAAAAAATTCCCAGACTATCCTATGCAATTTCTGACACTATATGAAAATTAAAATGAATTTATTTAGTAGACAGACTCATGAGATATGCAGTAATTTCCAGGAAATCTGTAAAAGCACTGTTGCATGTAAAATGAGCAGTGTGTTGTCAGTTAATAGGTTGAGACTGTTGCATTTAACTTTCTTCACCAGCAGTGTTGCAAATTATTTATTCACAAGTGCTAGTATTAAGGCCTTGTACACACTAATGTTAATATTTGGAAAATCCACATGCAATCTAAAGTTTCCATAAGAAAATCTTTAAAAGATTGTATAAAGTGGAGATTTGTTTGAAAGCTCTGTCTGTTGTAGCTTGATGGGCGGGATATTGATACTTTTAGAAACAATGACCTAAAGTCACACCAGCCCATTTTCGCTTTAAAAAAACAACAACAGTAGTATCACTTTTATTTTTGTTTTTTTTCCCCCATTATCTGTCTTGCTTTGTGATTACTATTTTCTATTAAACCTATGATGTAAGCTAAAGAAGGCAATGACTGATGGGGGAAATAAACGTTACAATTGTTTTGGTATAATCCTTCAGCAAACACTAGCTTTTACTATCCTCGGACATTTCTTGTTTTGTCATTATTTTGTCAAATATTTTACCACTGGTGCAGCATAGCTTTTGCAGCTATTTCGCTCAAAATCCATCGGACTGAAGCATATTTCTTTATGAAAAAGTATGTTTAACAAAATATCCCAAGCAGTGTGACAGTGTCCTACCCCTGCTTTCACAGGACGCATAAGCGGCACGAAACGTAATAGACGCTTTTTACTCGCGAGTTCAGCTGCACCTTCCCACCGAGAGCGTTTTAGAATCACTCATGAAAGCGTTCCACCCAGCTGGTCCCAGGAGATCACAAAATCACAGGAGAATTGCAATTACATAACCTAAAGGGCAGTATACCGGAAAAAAACTTAATTCTTTGTTGATAAGTATTATAAACTCTCCATCCACTCCCAAAACTGCAGATATTTATGTTCATGTCTTCTCTTTTTTAATGCTGGACTTGTAAAAATGATCACTGGTATCATATAAATTGGGTGATTCTCCACTTTAGGGATTAGATTCTCGTTCTCCATTATAAAAATCAACAAATTAATCCTGCAGACCGACTGATTTTAACCCTGGTGTCACAAGTAATTACGGTTTTGTTTTTTCTTAGTTAAGCAATCGGAAATCTGCATGTGTGTTTTATTTGAACATTTTTTGGATGCTTTACACTACTCCCTTGTCTGATTTCCTGTCTGGCCCAATCTAAACTGCTGAGCTTTACAGGTTTTAGAAGCATTGCCCGTAAAAAAAAAAACCTGCCACGTAAATTTAGGAGAGGGCCGCGACACAATGCTTCTGAGACGTGTCCGATTCATACCGCTTTGCGCTCAGTGGAAACGGACCCATTGACTATAATGGTGGCTATCAGCTCCGTATTACGCTTCACAGACATTACGCACCTCTTACCGCCAAGTAAGTAGAAAGTATCAAATCAAACTTTATTTATTTATTTATTTATTTATGAAGCGCTTTTCATACAAGAAGTTGCATCACAAAGTGCTTTACAGATTAAAATGACCCCACATAAAACCACCTTCCCTTCCCTCCCCCACAGATTTAAAAGCATGGTCACAGTTATACCCCCCTCCCCCCAACCCGTCTCCCATGCACACACACAGTTAAAAGAAAAGGTAAAAAAGGACATTGGGCCGAGTGCAGATGAACCATGCAAGGAAACGCCATCAGAGGAGCCATATGCCCCGGCAGCAGTAGATTAACAGCAGCAGCCGAGGCACCGACACAGGGCACCCAGTGGAGGCAAGGCCAAGACCCCCACCTCCACCCAAGCTCCACCCGGAGAGCACCCAGGCAGCTACAGCCGACCACCGCTCCCGGGGCAGAGGGCTCCCACAGAGGAAACACTGGAACGGGGATTAAGATAAATTAAAGTATAAAAAGAAACGGTAAATTAATGTGCTAAGATTGAAAAGTAAAACTGATAAAAAATATAATCATATAAAACATCCAAAGCAATTAAACAAACAGTGATAAATAATAATCAGTTAAAAGCTAAGCTAAAAAGGTGAGTCTTGAGCCTGCTCTTAAAAACATGAATATTCTCTGCAGCCCTGAGGTTCTCTGGCAGCCTGTTCCAGAGGTGAGGGCCATAAAACTGGAAAGACGCCTCGCCATGCTTGTGTGTCCTGACTTTTGGGGTGACAAGGAGACGGCTGCCAGAGGAGCGCAGAGACCGCGAAGGTTTATATGGTAAAAGCAGTTCAGAGAGATAAGAAGGCCCAAGACCATTAAGACACTTAAAAACCATTAAAAGAACCTTAAAGTCGATCCTGAAATGTACGGGGAGCCAATGCAATGATTTTAAGACCGGTGTAATGTGCTCCCGCCTCCTGGTCTTCGTCAGGACACGTGCTGCTGAATTTTGTAGTAGTTGTAAACCTGATATACTCTTTTTGGGAAGACCAGAAAGCAGGGCATTACAGTAATCAATTCTACTGGAGATAAAAGCATGCATCAGTGTCTCCGTATTGGCCCGAGACAGAATGGGGCGGACTCTGGCGATGTTCTTTAGTTGATAAAAACCTATTTTAGTGATATTTTTTATGTGAGGAATAAAAGTCAGCTCAGAGTCAAAAATCACGCCCAGGTTCTTCACTTGTAAAGAGAGATTAAAAGACAGTGATTGTAGTTTTGGTAAAAGTTTCTCTCTCTGAGCCTCAGGACCGATGACTAAAACTTCAGTTTTGTCCTGGTTGAGCTGGAGAAAGTTTTCTGCCATCCAGGATTTAATGTCTAAAATGCAGTTAAAAAGTGCATCCATTGGCCGTGTGTCATCGGGAGACATGGAGATGTATAACTGTGTATCATCAGCATAACTGTGGAAGTTAACTCCATGTCTCCTGATGACGCTGCCAAGAGGGAGCATATAAAGGTTAAAAAGCACTGGGCCTAAAATTGAACCCTGGGGCACACCACATGTAATCCTATGTTAAGTAGGGGTTTCTTTAGCTAGTGCAGATTAAGTCGAAACAAATTAATGTTTTATTTCATGAGGTACATCATGGGTTTTGATCATTAACATAATAGATGCTCTAAAATGTTGAAAGGTCACATTAATAGTCAATTAACAGATTAATCATCGTGTACACTACTTAGTTGTCTGTTCCCTCACCCACCAATTTGCTTTGGCCTTTTTTTCTGCGCCAACTGTTTTTGTACTTTGATGCGGTCAAATATATCATACAGCTGATCTAATTCTATAAAGAAACTGTTTCATGAGTTTAAAGCAAATACAGTTCATTTATTTTCTTTACTGGTGTAAACTTCCATCTGAATTTTGTTGGATGGAGCCCTAATCTAGAGCTGACACAGAGATAAAGGCAACCCTTTATGTCTACAAGCAGCTTAGTGCTTAACCCAACTCTAACTTTCATTTACTACACAAAATGAGTCTTTCAGATCCTTTGCGACAAACTTTTTATAGCTTTCTAGATTTAAAGCCAAACAGTTTTTCTTTTTTAAAGCACATACAAAAAACACACTTAGCTAACATCAAGCAGTATCAAATACCTGGAAGGCTCAGCATGCCTTGATGCAACCGCTAGGCAATGGTTGTTTTTGGGTTGAAACCTTTTTTGTTTAATTTTTTAATTCAGGTTTTTACAACCATGTCCATTCGTCTTGTTTTAATACATTTCCTGGCATGATCTTTACTTTGTGAATGCTTCAAAGCATATTTTATTATGAAGTATTTAAAATAAGTTGTCTTGTGCTGGTTACTTTTTGAAGTTCACCCTCCTAGTGGTGCAGTTTCTGCTTCTCATAATCAGACTATTTGTTTAATCACAAAATAAGGTTCAGTGTGACCACCATAAATAAGAGTAGACAATTTGGTGACTGTAATGCAGAGGGGGGTATTTAGAGCTTGATGATTTGCAATCAAAACAAGCAATGCACAAGCTTTTATTAGCAATGGAAATATTGAATCAAAATGTAGGAGAGAAAAAAAACCTATGTGCGATCCATATATGTTAAATAAATTACATAATTGAATAGTTGACAATACATTTAGCCAGTGAGACAAAGAAAAAATTTACTTGGTTTTACAAAACACAAAATGAGACAAAATCTTTAAGAAAAACAGGACCCATTATTTTTGGTTTTCATGAACAGAAAAGGTTTCTGATCTAGAATTTTAATAATTCTTTCCAGACAAGCAGGACAGAGTCACTCAGAATCCAAGGCAAAAAAAGGTGAAGGTGTACTTTTTGTGTTTTCACAAACAGATTCAAAGTGTCATAGATCATGAAAATAAACATCTGTTTTGTGTTAACTTAAGTGTTAACCAGCCATGGAGTGCAGCAATGTTTTCTTGGTGCATACAAAACTTGTCACACAAATTGTTCAGAGCTTTTTATTACAAAATTCGTCAAACAAAGAGTCATGCTACTTGTAACTGAATTGTGTGTGGTGTGACAGCCATTCTCTGAACAAAAAAAAAAATAAAAAACTGTATATCACAAGATCTCATGCCACAAGATCTTGTTGCACACGTATCATCGAGTGATATATATAAATATGCAGACCATTTCACTACACTGTTATGAAAGGCTGTTCCTTATAACAAGAATGATACATCTAGTGCCTCAAACACAGACGGACACAAGGCAGGAAAATTACATTTTGTTTGGTCTGAATTGGCTGAAATCCACACAAGATGAAGAACAGAAGCAGGGCACAGGGTTAGGTGTAATGCATTTTGTCATTGTAAAGACTAAATAACACAGCAGTGAGCTTTTGTTTGAATGCCGGCAGTCTCTCCTGAACACAGCCACACTTAGACAACAAAGACAAAGGGCCAAGAAGTCTGCAGTCCTACTTGGCATGTTTTGGAATTAAAACAACAAAAAAAGACTGCTGAAGAAAGATCAGGAGGAGGATGTCTGCCAACAAGTGAATGAGAGAAATATGAGACTTAAAGGGAGAGAGGTTTTTAGGAATAAAATAAAGAAACATGCCCCCCTTTCTATTATGGTTTGACTCTAGTAGAGAAAAATGTAAAATTTACATCAATGCTTTCAAACATTTTCAGTTTTGTTGTAGCTGTATTTTGTGTAGTATGTGTCCATGTAACCCAACAGATTTATATAAACAGCTTCCCAATTTTTTTCTATGTCTTTGTCCTGAAATATTTGGTCACTAAGTAACTGAATTAAGCAAGTCAGCTGGATCCACCGAGTTTCCAAGGATTCCACTGTCTTTCTGTTAGTCCACTAATTGACGTGGTGTAGGCAGCTATAGTGAGCATGATTATGCAAAAGATCTGGGTTATTGGAAACTTTATGCTTATGATTTCTGATTCAGCTTGAAGATTTCAAGTAATTAACCAAAGTGATTCAGGGACCAATTAGCTTTTGTGGTCAGCAATTTTGATTGTGCAGAGACATAAATCAATTATATTTACATCCACATTTCCATATTTAAATAGAGGCATGTCAAAGAAGTTGCCCAAGTCCCTCATCCGCGTTCACCTTAATAAGGATCTACAAAGGACATGTGCTTTGATTCATGTGTATGTACGGTTTCATACATCTGGCCTTGTTTGTGCATATCAAGTTTTTTCCGATTTAGGGAGTTTGCCATGTTTTATTTGGAAGTCTTTGTAGATAGAGTAACACCTTCATGATGCATACAACTGGACCAGTCATTCTGTTTTCTATCCAAAATTGTGAGTTGAGTGCTCTGTATTTAAAAGCAAACTTCTCATTGGTACATTTTTCCCCCTATCCTGAGAGATATTTAAATCCCCTTGTCTGTGTGAAACAGAGTCTTTTCATCTTAACTTTAAATTGTATTCTGGGGGAAAAAAACAAAGAGAAAATTCCTCAGTTGCAACTATTAAGCAATTACATTTTGTTATAATTTTGCCCTTCAAAACTGTTGACTTCCAGTGTTTTTACAGCAGAATCATGTGTGCTATTCTTGAACATCCCCACCACTGAGTTTAAATTTGTTCCTAAAAGCCATGAACACACAAATACGCATACACACAGTCTGTGGGGGTTCCTTTAACGCAGGAGCAGAGAAAATGACCAACCCAGAGGTAATAGTCTGTCTTTATCACCCTCTCTTCCTTCCTTTTTCCTCTCTTCTCTTGATTGCAGAATACAAAAGAGGGCAAAGTGTGCACACACATCCTCAAACAACATGTGTTTTTGCTTGCTTTGTGGTCCACTTATTTGCAATTTTTTTTCTCCTGATGCGCAATTCCTCTATTGCCTCTGGCCTCTGTGTCCTTATAGATTGCTCAAAGATTGACTTCTATGGATTTTTTAGGACTTAATTTCTATTTTAGTTTTTATTTATTTATGGTTGGTTTGCAAAAGTTTGTCAGCAAGGTACTAGGTTTGACCAGTTCTTGCATTTTGTCCCTAAGGAATTATTAGGTTTCAAACGAGATTTATGTTATCCCATAATGTAATTTTTCTGTTGAGTTTTTTTTAAAAGAATCATAAAGGTGACTACGTTAATTAACATTAAGAGTTGTTTGTTACAGGGATTGAAAGAAAGAGAAACTGAGAGAAAATAGTATTTGGAACACTGAAAGTAGGCAAGGAAGAAGGAGGCAAACAAGGCAGAAAAAAACATGATTGGGGGGGGGAACAGGGGAGAAGAAGGAGGTAGGAAAAAGAGTTTTAAACTTGTCAAAGAAGCACTAGGCCAATCCAGTAATAAAACTTTTTCAAAATCTGGATTAAGTCCATATCAGCTTAAACTTGATATTTGAAAAAATTAATTAGGCCATTTTATTCAATTAATGGCACCAGCAGTGCTCTATTCGGGTTAGAACCTATCTTGGTTTTATGACATAATCAGATGAGTCCAAACAAATTGGTGTGGCACAAGATTCTGACATCATTATGAGACTGGATTTTGGGCTGAGGCTATCAGTCCAGAGTCAGTGGTCCTATGTCTCACCAAATTGTATTTTCGCAGATTTTACTAAAAATGCCACACATGTGACTTATAAAGTGTAGACATTTTCAGTAGTAAAACTAATAATCATAAGTCTTATATAAAAATGTTTTACACACATCAAGAGCTGTATTTGTTTTAGATTGTCATAGTACATTCCTCCTGTCATAGTACATCTAACTAATCCTAGACTAACTAATCCTTTAGTGACAGTAGCCCCTGAACTAAACTCTACCAGGGCCTGCAATGAATTTGCCAGCTTTTTCACTGAAAAGATTCTAACAATTAGACGGTCAATCTGTACCTCAATATCGAACCCACAACCAGTGCCATCCCCAATCAACAACAATGTAGAGAAAATGTCTGAATTCCACGAATTAAACCAGAACAGCCTTGAAAAAATCATTATCCAATTAAGCTCCTCCTCCTGCTGTCTTGATATCCTACCCACAGCTTTTCTAAAGAAGGTTCTTCCTGTTATTGGTTCTGATCTTGTTCAAATAGTGAACTCATCACTGCTATCAGGTGTCTTCCCTCAGGCTTTAAAAACAGCAGTTATTAAACCACTGCTAAAGAAGAAAAATCTGGACAACACGTTAATGCAGAACTACAGGCCGATCTCTAATCTCCCATTCATCAGTAAGATTATTGAAAAAGCTGTGTTTCAGCAGTTAAATGGCTTCATAACAATGACAAACCGTTTTGATGCTTTTCAGTCTGGTTTCCGCGCTCACCACAGCACCGAGACTGTCCTCGTCAAAGTATTTAATGACATCCGCATAAATACAGACTGTGGAAGAACCACAGTGCTGGTTCTGTTGGACCTCAGTGCAGCATTTGACACTGTTGATCATGATATTTTATTGGAACGACTAGAGAGCTGGGTCGGACTCTCTGGTACAGTACTTGGCTGGTTCGAGTCTTACCTAAAGAACAGGGACTTCTATGTTTCAATAGGAAACTTTTCATCAGAACGAACAGAAATCACATGTGGGGTGCCCCAGGGCTCCACCCTGGGGCCCCTCTTATTTAATATCTACATGCTCCCACTAGGCAAGATTATAGCAACCAATAACATTAGCTACCATAACTACGCAGATGACACTCAGCTCTACATTACAATGTCACCAGGTGACTCTGAACCCATTCAAACCCTAAATCAATGCATTGACCAAATAAATGGATGGATGTGCCATAACTTTCTCCAGCTGAATAGAAACAAAACTGAAGTGATTATTTTTGGACCCAAGGAGGAACGATCAAGAGTCAGCACACAGCTTCAATTAATACAGCTAGAAACTACTGATCAGGTTCGTAACCTAGGTGTAGTAATGGACTCAGACCTGAACCTCCAGGGTCACATAAAGGCAATAACAAGGTCAGCGTTCTATCACCTGAAGAACATCTCTAGGATTAAAGGACTGATTTTGCAACACGACCTAGAAAAACTCATCCATGCGTTTATCTTTAGTCGGATTGATTACTGCAACAGCATCTTCACAGGTCTGCCTAAAAAGTCAATCAGACAGCTGCAGCTGATCCAGAACGCTGCCGCTCGCGTCCTCACTAGAACCAGGAAAGTAGAGCACATCACCCCAGTTCTAAAGTCCTTACACTGGCTCCCTGTAGCTCAGAGAATAGACTTTAAAATACTTTTACTAGTTTATAAATCATTACATGGCTTAGCACCAAAATACGTTGAAGACCTGTTGTCATGGTACCAACCACCAAGACCACTCAGGTCCTCCAACTCTAGCCTACTAAACATCCCTAGACTCAGAACTAAACATGGAGAAGCAGCTTTCACTTTTTATGCTCCCCTTATCTGGAACAGACTTCCTGACGAGTGTAGAGCTGCTGAAACTCTGAACTGCTTTAAATCGAGACTAAAAACCCATCTGTTTAGAATTACCTTTGAGTAAATGCTTGATGTCATATGTATGAAATGTGTTCATGCTCTCTTGCTTTTTTTTATTTTTCTCTTGCTTTATTGTGTATCATGTGTAATGTGTGTTTCTTTTATGTGTTTCTTTTAAATCACCAAATCATGTAAAGCACCTTGAATTACCCTGCTGTTGAAAGTGTGCAATACAAATAAAATTGCCTTGCCTTGCCTTACATCACCTTCTTCTGAGATTATGTTGAGGTGAAAGTGAGAAAATACAAGACAAATGTGTGTGTTTTGTAAATATTCAGTGAGGTTGTCGTATTGTTAGAGCAATAATAATAATAAAAGAACTCGGAAATTGTTCAGTGGTGTGACAAGGAGCAAGCATTCTTTTGAGTTTTTAACCTACATCTCCCATGAGGATTTAAAAATATCAGCAGTGTATTGGAAGCCTTTAAGACAAGGAATATTTACTCTCTAAAAAAGAACTGCTATTACAGTTAACAATGCTCACCTCGATAAAGGCAGTGCTAAAAATTGTTAAAAGTAGTTTAATATCACCATCGTATGTGTTAGGAGTCTGGGGTGTTTGTCTGTCTTCCTGTGTTTTTTCTCCACCTTTCTGGAGAATTCCTCCAGAGGTCTTGTGTGAGCTGAGGACCTGTCCATCAAGCGGGGGGTGGAGCCATCTCTCTGCAGCTCCTTGAGGCTCATCACAGGCTGGATATAAGGAGCTGGCTGTCACGTCTTCGTTCCCTGTTTGTGTGTGTGTGGTGTGACACACACACACTGTTTGATCAGTATTGGTAAACCTCTTGCCCTCTGTTTTTTTCCAGAAACTCCTACTTTCAGTTTAAAGCTTTAAAGCTGACCTGTGCTCCTTCCAAAGGTTTTTTCCTTGCAAGAATTCTTCTCGTGATCAGTTCTCCAGCTTCATCGCAAGCCTTTGGTCTTCAGTCCACATCTTACAGTCTTCAGACTCCGCCGTGTTCCATGCTTCATCTCTGTCCTCTGCTTGCCCGTGCTCAGTCTTTGCTCTCGGATTCTACCACCTCTGTGTCTCCTGGAACTCAGCAGGAGGCTCCCGCAGACATGCTGGATTCCTAGCTCTCTTTCCCTGGCGTTTTACTCACCATCTATTTAGTAAGCCTCGCCTGAATACATCCAAACAGTCAAATTCACCCCAAGATTCTGTTTCACCTCTCAACTTCTTTTCCTGCAGTTCTTCATATCCCCATTTCTCTTTGCAGTGCTTCTGGTTCCTGCTGTCATCATCTAATCATTGTTTCAATAAAGCCTTTATAATTTTAACTGGTCCTCCCTAGTGGTGGTCTGCATGTGGGTCAAAAAGCTTAAATACAACATGACGGTATGTTTTTGACTTTTTATTTATTTTTGTAACTGAAATTGTAAACTTTTATTGAACTGTTTGGTCAATTGTCTCAATGCTTTACACACAGTCTAACGTCACATTTGCTAATAAATAACTGTCCCTTCACAGCACAAAAGTCTGTTTAGTTAAACAATTACATAGTCTCTGCACCTAGCAACTTTTAAGACTGTTGTGAAGTATGTTATGCCTCCAACCTTCTACCATGCTGTAGTTCCAATTTAGCCCTTCAGCATCTGGCAGGAAGTTGAATATAGGCATGGAAAATTAATTTTGATTGTTATGTATTTGTTGGTCTTGATAGCATAAGTACAACTGAAAACATGAGCACAGATATAACTGACAGTGCCTGTGTACTTTATTCATATTAGGTTGAACAACACCATGTTAAAGGAAAGTTCTTAGAAAGTTCAAGTATAGGCATATATTTAAATTTTGACATCTGATTGGCTCAAGAATGCTAAAATCCTAGACTTGGACACCTTTAGCTAAAATCTTATTTTACAATACACCCATCATGTTAATATATTTACAATTGTAGAAATAAGAACTAATAAAAAAAGGTTAGAAAAAGGAAATTTTCACACCTGAGATGCAGTTATTTTCCTGGCCACTAGATGTTGCATACTATTCAAACAAATATGTTATTTGTTCACTGCATGCTCTAACTCAAAGGACTGTTCTGGGAAAGGGAGAGTCTTAGTTTAAATAATATATGGACATTTGTATTTTTTGTTCATTGTAAGCCTTTAAAAATAAATTATTTCAAACTACAGCTGAGATTACTGGACATTGTTCAAGTTCTTATTCCAGCAAATAATTAAATTCATGTGACACATAAAGGAGTTTTCTGCTTCAGTTCAAATACTGAATACATATACTTTAGTGATTTTCTAGGTTATTTAACATTTAAGATTTCACGAGAGTAGAAAAATGTTCTATAATTGTCACTTTTAGGAAAGAAAAATATTCTAGTGCACTTTTAGTTTGCAGTTTTCACTGGGATAAAGTCAAGATTTTAGTTTATTAGGTGTTGTGAGTGCTCTTGAGTTCCTCCACTCTACCATAACATTGTATGAAGACCTGGGCTTGCTAATTAAAGCTTGCAGATATGGATGGGTCATAAGTGTACTGTCTTCCCTAGCATCATTCTGTCACTTAATAAAATGACCCTGACCACCTAAAAGCATTCAGTCCTCGGGACAGACTAATCTGCATATACATACTTATGTGCGTTCTGACATACATACTCTGTTTGGAAAACAGAGATCAATTTGCCTGTTATGTAAATTGGCATGAATGATATGTCATTCTTAGTGGATACATTAATCTCGCCATATAAACACACACACATTCTATTTTTCTGAATATTTTTGTAGGCCAAGCTTTAAATAACCTTCAATCCTATTGGCTTATTCCCCTTGCTCCACTACACAGTCCCATTCCCACTCCCCCTCCATTCTTTTTCTCCCCCTTTTTTCGGTTCCTCACCCTCAATGCCCCTGATAAACCCCCTCGGGAGCCTGCGTAGCAGGATGTGCGGCTAATTAAGGCGACCTACGTGGACCCAGCGTGTTCAAATTCCTCTCCTAAGAGATGTTCAGTGTCATAGAGCGACCAGCAGTGCCGATACTAACACTAACTCCTTGTCCCTTGTGTAGGGGGACTGTGTTTGTGTGCTGAAGAGGAAGTGTCAAACGTTGGAGGTATCCCAGTCCCTCTATTTCTTTCTTTTCAGATTATTTTCTTTGTTTGTGTTCTTACTTCCTTTCCTGCCATTGTTTAGCCGCTCAAGTCCTGCTTCTCCCTGTTGCATCTAATAACACGCCGTCTGTTATTTTTCACTCTCAACTATCTCTCTCTTGACTATTCCCTTTTTTCAGTCCTGTTCAGTCTTCTTGCCCTACTGCTTTCACCTCACCCTCTCCGTAGGTGACAGTAACTCCAGGGTCCCACCGCTGCTGTTCTTTTCATCATCTAAATAAAAAAAAAACAGCTTGTGTCCTTGACTTGAGAGCTCTTGAGCATGCACAAGTGAATGAACGACACAAACAGACTAAGGGGACCAAGCGCCTCAGTCTCCCAGGAGGAGACTAAAAGGATCTGCTGAAAGAGGAAGAGGAAAGACAGAAGATGAAAAGTTTCACGTTGCTTGAATGTGGGACAGAAGATTGTTGCAATGGGGGGGGGGGGGGGGGGGGGAGTAAGGAAAGTGTGAAAAAAAAAAAGCAGAACCACACTTTATTCCAGGAATCTCAAACTAAATTTTAGAAGTCCAAATCTGAGATTAAATGAATGATCTAAAAAGCCACTAATGAGCAAGTTCATTTTTGCCTAGAGCTGTTTGTGTGAGACCATGAGCCACTCTAAATTTTGACAGTAAACTATAAGGAGCAGTCAAATTTTATAAGACATATTAACCTAAACTTAATAAATCAATTAATTTTCATGCCTCAAAAGAAAAAGAAAAAAGATGCTGTCCTTTTACAAAGAAAACAACCCCAAACAATCTGGTGCAACGACACACTGTAATGTCAGGGGCATTGACTGCCTTTAGTGACCTGGCCAAAACTGTTTTTCTCACACACGCATGCACACACACACACACACACACACACACACACACACACACACACACACACACACACACACACACACACACACATACACACACACATATATATATTCAATAATCAAATTTTGCAATTTTTTATTTACATTTTTTAACCGAAGGAAAGTATCCGCCACATTATTGTAAAGCGTTTGACAGTCCAGAGAAAAATAATCCAGATTTATTGAGATAAAGGTAATGTCTTTGAAATGCCCTTAAAATAATCTTTGTAAAAATCCTTCAGAATTTTACATTACCCATTTGTTTCTTTTGTTTTTAGTAAGACCAATATTTTGTCCTTCTGGAGTTTCTGCAACGTCTTCTCTCCTTCAACATGGGGGTCACTGAGGTCTATAAAGCAGTTATTTAAATTCAAATTCAAAAATACTTTATTGATCCCAGAAGGAATCTCCTGACTTGGTTGGAGACAAACTTCTGGAAGCAGAAGAATCCATGACTGAGTTGGAAGATAAAACATCTGAGGTGTGAGAGGAAAGCTGTGGGTCCTGATGTCTGAACAACACCTGCCTTTCGTCTTTATTCTTGAAGGGCTGAGAAACTTGGCACACACAATGACAAAAAATCTTATTGTAAGTAAATGACCATCTCAGTATGCTGAGGATCTTTGCAGATAGAGATATTTGCTGAGGCGCTAGACTGATGTTAATGTTTATTCTCTCTGTTTTGATACGAGTGATGATAATTAGGGTCATAACATGTTTTCTTTATAGTTCCAATTAATTGTTTGTGGACAAAACATTATTTCTAATGACAAGTTTCAAAGCCGTACTTTTCACCGTGTCTAGGTCTCCCAACCAAGTTAACAGTTGAGCCTCAATTGTGCGTGCATTAAAAATAAGAGGTGGACTAGGTGAACCGATCAGAGTCCAAATCCTGCTCTACACCCTTTTCTTTGGGTTTTGAATTTTGTCTTTCAGAAGCTAAATATGTTTTTACTTAAAAAAAACATTTGCTGTAATAACAAGGATGACATAATAATTCACAAATTTGAGGGTCAAAATGTATCTAATCTATAAATAAATAATGTAATTCTTCATCCCAATACTAGGCAATCCGCCATGCCGGAATCTTAAAGGAAAAAATGTTTCAAATCTGGCACATGTACAAGGCCATGCTTACCACCAAATAAAGATGTGTATGAAGAGCAAAAAGATCACAATAACATTTTTAGTTTTATTTAATACTTTCATTATTTTCATGGGTAACGTACATGAAGAAGAAACAAAATTGAGTATATGTGACAAATACAACTTAACATAACTTTCTGTCTTGGCCCTGGAGAGTCCCTCCATTTTTATTGTAGTGGAGAAAGGAGGGGGATTGCAAAAAAAGGGAGTAAAAAGAATGAAAGGAAAAGAGAGCTGAACAGCTGTATGTGTTCCAGGGTTGTCTTTTGCTGGTTAACAAGGAAGGAAAGGGTAATAGAACAGAGGGAGGGAAAAATGAGGATTGGTACACAAATGAGCTGGTCGATGAGAGCTCTGAGGCTCCCGTGAACACTTATCGTCTTAAAATTCAGCTAGCAGTGGGGAAATGACTGAGAGAGACAAGGAGACGCAGAGAAGGAACCACAGAGGTTAAGAGATGGTGCATCGTGGCTTGCTTTTAGAGCTGCTAGGAGTGGAAATGAGATAGAACCAGGTTCAAGGTTGCATCTTAAAACCCATTTATATAAAACTCCCAGGAGAAGACGTGTCAATCAAGTTGTCGTCACTGTTATATGGCATCTGTCCCATGGGTTTTATGTTAATAACATCACATATTTCTGGTTACTTGCTTGTTCTTCCAAGGCTTTGATGTCCCAATTTCTTTCTTTTTTTGTAAAATGTCCTGCAATTGCTTCCCAAAAACACATCAACATTCGTGTTGCCTTGTTTTTACTTTAAAAAAAAAAGTATTTTATACAACTCAATTTTAGTTGGTAGCACTGTTGCCTTGCAGCAAGAAGGTCTTAGGTTTGAATCCTGCCTGAGGTCTTTCTGCATGGAGTTTACATGTTCTCCCTGTGCATGCGTGGGTTCCCTCCAGGTATTTCAGCTTCCTCCCACAGTCCAAAAACATGACTGTTAGGGTATTTGGTCTCTCTAAATTGCCCTTAGGTATGAGTGGTGCGTGCATGTGTGTTTGTCCTGTGTGTCTCTGTGCTGCTCCATGATGGACTGGCAACCTGTACAGGGTGTACCCCGCCTCTCACTGGATGAATGCTGGGGATAGGCACCAGCACCCTGCAGAGGATGGACAAGTATAGATAATGGATGGATGGATGGATGGATGGATGGCTTTTCAGTTACTCTAAAGGATTTAGTGCTTGTAAGAAACGTATTATACTTTTATTAATCAAGAAAGCCCTCGCAATTTAAAATCTTTGTGAATATATTGGCCAAGATTACAAGCGTAACCTTTGCCTTTCTTCAGTGTTCCATATTTCTAAATACTGCACCATGTCATACCTAACATTTATTTCACTTAAAAAAAATAAATACACATCAAAGAAAACCTAGATGTGCATTTCAGCTATCATGTATTCACTACTTTATATGTTATTGCTGAAGGATATACACAATATACACATTTAAACATAGATATCCATACTTCCCTGTTCTGTGTCCTATGTATTACACAGCTTATGAACTGTAAAACTGCCATGACTTATAGATCCAGCTGATGGTATTGTTGAGGCTATGGCCTTTACTGAACGAACTGGATCTCCCAGCATCCTTTCACTGAATGAACTGGATATCCCAGCATCCTTTCACTGAACGAACTGCATCTCCCAGCATCCTTCCACTGAACGAACTGCATCTCCCAGCACCCATTGCGCTGCCTTCGACCCATTCTCATTGGTCTGTGGCCAGTGATCACAGAGTTGATAAAAGCAGCGCGAATTTTGAAATCTTCGTCTTTTGGTCCCGGTGCCGTAAGGAGACGCTTTAATCCACTGCTAGCATTTTCCTTTTTTTTTTTCAATCAAACCTGCTGGACCAGGAATAACTTCCCTTTTAAACTTCGAAGTGGATCGGCCATGCAAACAGACTTCTTGTATGGGTAACCAAGGAGTCAGCTGGCCATCTGAGCTCCATTGAAAACAGGCCTGAGTCCCTCAACGCCTAAAGTTGGACGTCCGCTTTTTCTGACCTCGGTTTTGCGCAAAACGCTCCTTTAAACTGGACACTTTCTACGTTCTTCGTCGTGGACTGTGGAGAGCTGCCCCCACCAAGTAGGATTAAACTGATTTATATCTCTCGGTCTGGGTAGAGGAGAAGGAGGTCTTGACGGTTAATATCGGTTTTCTGTTGGTTAAAATAAGTCTGTCAACTTGTTAACCACTGTTATTCTTGGTCGGCTGTCGCTGTACACCGACCCTGAATGTGCATGCTTTTTGTGTTTTATTATTTGACTTTGGTTGCAACCAGAAGCAGTATATTATATTCAATTATTTCCTGGCTTGTTTATTGTCTGCTGCGGTCGGCGCGTGTCTGTTTAGACAGGTCGCGTGGACTCAGTAGATCCCCTTTTTCCGTCGCACCTGTTTCCTTTGTCCAAGCCACCATTGCTAATGAAACTAGCCTTTGTTGAATTGCCACACGGTCTTCCTTTGTCTTCCTTTGTGAACCGATCGCGCCAATTGATAAGGCTTGAGTTATTTATCGCATTGAAGGGGTGAGCTGAACCCCCCCCTCATTCGCTCGCTGTCTCCCCCACACAAACACACACACACAGCCGCACACACACGCCCCCTTTCCTCGACGTTAACTTTGTTCTATATTTTTGCATGCGTTAGAATAGATGGAAATTATGAATGAAATGTAATCTGTAATGTTGACCTATTTCATTAATAAATTCCCTTAAGTAACGAGAAGTTTCCTGCGCTATTTCAGTGTGTGCTGTGAAGTTTGTTTTAACCCCGCGGACGAATGACGCCTTTTCAGAGAGACTGACAGTCTAGTTTAATTAAAATTATCTAATTTATGAGATTGGTGCCCCTATATCTTTAATAAACATCTTAAACTCGAACATCATCAATAATTATATTAATATTAAATTATTGATTATAATTATTGATGCTCAGAAAACCAAACAACTTTTTATTATTAATAGTTAAAACAGTATAAAATAATTCTCAAAGCCAGACGTTGCCAACCAGCACAGCAGGTGTTCTCAAATTGGCATGGATCATGCTGAAAACCTTCAAGTTTCTTTGGTAAAATAACCTGAGTAAATGTTCCAAGTGGGTAACTATTTGAAACTCAACATGACAGAGACCCAAAGAAAAATAAAGTATTCAATTCTCTCTTGGATAGGGTACCAAAGTAGAGATCCAAGTTTCACTGAGCATATATTGAAGTATGTAGAGCCTAAACTAAGGGCACTGGTTTGGTTTTCCACAGCCAGGGAACCAGCTTACAGCCACATCATTGTATCACGAAGAGCGTGGTTCTCTTCTAGTAAATATCAGCTCTTTCCTTTTCTGTACTCTGAATTTCTGTACACAAATGGTTTAGTATTGGTTTTCTTTCATCTATTTCAGTATTCTTACATACACCTTTTTTTGTGACGGAGTCAGTGCCGACAGTGGAAGCAGGAGGAATGCTGCTATGAAAAAAGTACTAACTTCAGTTTAGAACTTGAAAAGCTCCTTAAAATAGACAAAACTTGTAATAACACCAAAAATTAGGAAATGTCCAACCCCCTCCCTGGAAAAATAGTGAGACCTCCTAAGAGTATATTTTATCTTTATGGAATAAGTGAATAGAAATTGGGTAATGCTATTTAAATCAATTCATGTTTACATGATAATAATCAGTTCCCAGATTGGGTTAAATAGCCACTTAAGGTCCTGAAAGACCAAGAGTGGAGTCTTGAGATAATCTCTGAACATCAACATATCTGATGGCAGATTATTGTCAAAGCTGTTTAAATAGTCAAGCTTGTCAAGAATCCTTCTGTTGTACGCTTTTCTACACAAAGATCAAGATATGTTTTCCGTATACCTTCTATAAAACAAATTGAGTTATTACAAGTCACATTACAACAACATATAATCTGGTCCAACTTGGAGATCTTAGTGATAAGAAAAAGAAACAAACAATAATACTATGTTTCAGTTTAATTGTGCTTATTGATGTGATTGTAGGAAACATCCTGTCAATCCCTAACATTGGTTTCTTTTATCAATAAAAGATTTAGATGTGTTTCATTCCTGACAACAGCAGCTGTCCTCCATCTGATGGTGTTTATTGAGTGACTCCAGTCTTCTATCACTCTCATTCTTGAACCCTTTCTCATTTTCCTGCTCTGATCTTTTTTGTCCACAGTTTCTGCTGCACCTTTCTGTTTACTCACAGCCCACTCTACCTCCCCTTTTCTCTCATTATCTGTTTCCATCTCCATTTTGGTTTCTTAACAAGCTGCTTCCTGTCTGTCTGGCACAGCTGTTGATTACCTAATTACTTTGCTTCTTACACACAAAAACACATACAACACACTCACACAATCCCTGACATTTTTTTCCAATATACATTTTTTCTAATGTATATGCAGAGAAAGGGAAATACTTCGGAGGATTAAACTATTGATTTAAGTCAATATTAAAGATTTTACACAAACTTTTTGTGTCATGGAAAAAACAAATTGACTGTTGTCCATGTGAATCATCAGCTGTACTAATCTGTGTATGTGTATCTGGGTGCGTGTGCATGCGTGTGGGTGTCCTAGTTTTACTCAGTCCAGCTCTTCAATGCAAGTATTGCATATAGTAAGAGTACCTCATTGTTTTCTTTGGGACGCGGTTGAGTTAGTCCTGGTGTCAATGCTCTTTTTTTATTTAAAAATCATGCCTTTGCTAAGGTTCTTAATAACTGCAATAAATAATTTGTTTTTTGGTCAGTTTATTTTTTCCACTTTAAGGTTATAAGGGTTTCTTCTACTATTTTTTCTATTGAAAAGGAAAAACAACTAGACGTATGTTCTTAAACTCTAAAGAAAAAAACTCACCTACTCAGAGGTGAAATTGCAGAGAAAGCATAAAAAAATGTCTATAGTCTTTTAACAATGTTATTGGAATTTCAAAAGATGTGCACACAGTGTGTAATCTGACACCAAAGTCAGAGCCAATAAAAATTGGTGGTGTTTAGTATAGAGCTTCAAAAATTATAGCAAATGTATTTATTGCAATATTACTGTGTGTGATAGGCATAATGCTAAGAAATACTGTGCCCACAATGTGTTAGCTGTTTAAGAACCGTGCATTCAGATTCTTTGTATATGTGGTGAAAGTTGTTGTTTGATGAAGCATAAAAATGCTTTAGAAGGTAAAAAGGTACTGAGCTGGTCAAACTCCAACAAAGTTGTTTTAATGCCAAAACAGCAGACACCAGCCAGCAGCAACTTTTTTTTAAAACCTTGATATATTTTTATTGTTGATAAAATGAAAATCTAAACCGGTAGCTAGAACAAATACTCATATCTGAGCTCCAAGTTTGCTATGAATCAAAAGGAGAAAGGAATGAACATGTTTTGATTTGTCAGAAGTCAACTCGTTATTGTAACATTCATCAATTTCATCACATATTGCATATGTTCCCAATATTGTGCAGCCTGAGTTTAGTGAATTGCGAGTTTCCATCTAAAATAGGGATACTGTTTTTTAATGTATTTTTTGTATTGTTTTGGTGTCAAGAATGATTTTTGAATGTCACTGTATTTGTGTTGAATATTGAATATAATACCTTTCTAGTTTAAACAAAAAAGAAATTAAAGTAGGTATTTGAAGCAGGCCATAGATAGATTTATCATGGTGACATATCACCATAGATTGGTGATATGTCCATGAGGTACCCTACCTCTAACTCCATGCCGATGGATGGATGGATGGATGGATGGATGGATTTTGTAGTCTGAAAATAAAAAATATATAACTTATAGTTCTATGCTTATCTTGAGTATCCTAACCGCTACAACTAAAGACAAATTACATAAAAATAATATTTGCAGATGTTTTCTTCTTGAATGGTTAAGTGTAGACTTTCAAAGTCAGCACAAGCACGTTCTCTGCCCTGTGGAAATTAACCAAGAGAGCCTGTTTTTTTAAATTGAGGAATAAGTTGGTCTAAAATTGTTAATGAAACAGGGAATGTCTAGAACTTTTATTGAATTCTTTCTAATTATGTGTCATAGGTTAGTTAAAATCAAATCCATTTCCGTCCCTTTGTGTTACCATCTTCCACTTTCATTTTCTCACGACCTTTTCAATCTCTTGTCCCTATCCTCTGGATAATTAAATGTAAAATTGTATTAGGGGTACAGAAGTGCTTACTGCCAGGGAAAAAACCAACACATTATAGATACAATGTTCACCTTCTAAATGAAATGACAGCCGTGTCTCATTTCACCCTTTTACACCCTCCCTCTCTAACACTATTGACTTCTGAACCTCTTTTGCTCGATTATTGCCACTTCATTTTAGCATCGGTGGAAACCTCTCTTCTTTTCTCCCGGTCTATATTGCTTTGCTCTCTCTGTAATTAACGATCCTGATTATGTGTGCCAGGATAGCCATTAGCCTGGCTTGTGCAAAGGCCCATGCCCCCCTTTCTATTACAAGCACACACATTCGCTTTTGTTCAAAAACATGCCCACAGACCCACTCACTTTATCACACTCTCTCTTACACACACAGACACTAATGCTCTTGAGACTAATTACCAGTCAGGTGTGTCATCTTTTTTTTTATTTCGGCCAGTCAGATGATAAGGAGCATATGTTTTTCTTTTCTTTTTTGTTGTTTTTATTTATTTCTTTTTTTGCTAATTCACCATAGCACTTTTTTCTCCCTCCACTATGTCCTGCTGCCTCCCTTCCCCTCACTACTGCTGAGGTAGGAGTTTTACTGGTTATGCTCAGTGTCAGAACCAATGAAAAACTGTCAGGCACAGA